>CABPRJ010000486.1:904319-1581287 GCA_902439185.1 Cinara cedri | reverse complement strand
TACACATAAATTCTGAGTGGAGTGAATAAACTTATTTTCTAATTCTCTCCGGATTTTTCTCACCAAATTTAGATAACCGAAAAAAAAAACGGGAAAATGAAATGTCGGTATTAGTTTATTAGTTAAAATATATTACGACCTTTTTAATAATATAATACAACTTAATTATAATTTTTTAAAAAATAATATAAGGAAGGTTGTTTTTAAAGTTCAAACAGTTTAATGTATTTTTGAGAAAAAAAAAATAGAAACTTTATCGATCATTACTCGTAAACTATACTAAAGTCCCATATATATTTGTAGGCCCGAGATAATAAGTTTGTTGCACGCATGATATTACGGCATAGATTAATGTATAGGTTTGCGGTTGGTTTCTAATAAAAATAGAAAATTAGTGGGTATTATAGACAAGATATAAGTACCTAATAAAAATAACATAATTGAACCGTAACGACTAACGAAATGCGTTATGGTTTAATTTGAACACGATTTTTTTTTTTTATCTATAATTTACGTCGTTAAAAATATATTATGATTTTCTTATTATAATTTATCATAAAACTTAATATTAATTTTTATATTTTAAAACATTGCATTTTGATGTTTTTTTTTTTTTTTTAATTGTGATTTAAAAATGAATTTTTTGATTAGGTCAACTCAACGTTTTAATACGAATCATAAAATAATGCGTTGCATACCCCGAGGTCTTTGAGCATTTTGACGTCTTCGTCGATTTTGTTATACGAATCGCAAGCCACGTCACCGTTGTCTGAGTCCAGGTCAGAGAGGTCGCCGCCCGCAGTGTACAAACTGTACAACACTTCGTTGGACATTTCATTGATATTTGGCAATTTGAGAATTCGGCGGAACAATTTGTCCGGCAACGTTTCGTAAATGGGCACTCCCTTATAGAACTTGATCAATTTTGGTTTGACTTTTAACAGTTCATCGTCGGTTTCCTCCCTAGATGTGGGTGTCTCTAGTATTACGTTTTGTCGGTCCTGTATCTGGAGTGGTAACGCTTGAGTGAAATTCATGCTAAACCACTTTTTCGTAATATCCTTGATGAGCTTTATCTTGGAATTTGGGTTATTCGGTATGGCTGGTGCTTTATAAGAAAAAAACGAATTTACAGCTTGACTCGCGGCCGCTGCTACGCCGTCGTTGCTGTCGGTACAGTTGTTGTCCGATTGGTCCGGTTGAATGAATGTGTTCAAAATCATCAAATGTTTCCTGTAGTGGGTCAAATCGTCCCAAATGCTTTCGGTTTTTCCTATATAACCATACATAAAAAACAACAAAACATTTTTTCATAATTTTAGTGGGAGAGGGAGGGATTGGATTAATTAGAGTTGTTTTATTTTTTCTCAATCATTTGTATGCGTACATTTTATTTTTTGACAGGAAATATTGAATCCTGATATTCATATGAACTAAAATGTAATGAAACTCGGTCAATAATAACTAGTTTAGATCAATTATTTAAAATAAAACAAATATTATAAGGAAGATAAAAAAAAAATTGTAATTTGAATCTGATACTTATAAATCCGGACTTCTGCTGTTAACAGGCGATTTTTTTTAATAGGATTACAAATAGTTTATATTTGAAAATATCAATTTTTTAGATTTTATTCTTCTAAAAATTTTAAGTTTTAATCTTTTTATTTTAATTAAATTCTTGGTTTTCAATAAAAATATTTAAAGTTCAAAGAAAAGTACCTACCTATAAGTATGTAGCAGGCTGAAATCGCATTCTATAATTGATTATTGTTATTATTATACACTGTACACTTCTTTTCCCTGCACTTTAAAAGATTTTTAAAACCACGTATTTAATGAAAATAAAAAGTTGAAAAAAATAAATTTAAATTATTCATTTGTAGTGACTTACCAGAAGTATTCCATGATCCTTCCACTTGGTATGCACTACTGCCGGCACCGAACAAAAATTTTTCTGGAAACACTAACTCATTTTCACAGTAAGAAAACCTGGCAAAGGTCAAAATAACAACTAAAATTTAAAACAAATGATTTAATATCCCGAAAACATAATAGGTACACAAATAATTGTCAGGTATAAAGTCGTAAAACTTACTAAATTTCAAAACACTCATTTTTGAACTTTTTCCTGAAAATTTTATAAAGTAATAATTTAACTTAATGCTATGAACACATCTCCGCATTATATTTATAGTAAAATTTTATCTATTCATAATAATTAAATACAGAGATTTTATATTTTTATTTCTAAATTATTAGGTATAATCATTGAGTAAAGAGCATTATATAAAAAAAAATGTAAAAAAATAAAAATAAATATTATAGGTAAAATAATAATTTCGGTCTCAAATCTATAAATAACTTAATTATAAATGTCTGTACTAATATGTAGTTTTGATTAGGTAGCTATTATTTATCTGTTATATTTTTTACAAATGTGTTGAAAATCCATTTAAATGTAAGTCCCTAATTAGTTTATCTGGCTTGGTTTTGGCTTTACATCAAAATAAAATGCACCATTATTGTTTACCACGAACCCAACAACACAGTATGACTTTTGTTCTCCGGTTTAACTAGCAATACTAAATAATTTATAAAAAAAAAAAAAACAAACGGACATACTTCGCACAATGGGTGGGCCACTATTGTAGGTGAGAAGTTATACAAATAGAGAGGAAATTTAATGTATATCTATACGCAAAAATTAATTTAATGCTAACAAACAACGATTATGAGTGGAGTTCGGTTATATGTATTAAGAAAGGTCGTAAAATTTACGATTTGAAATAATATCTTATATCAATACATTTTAGATAATAAATAATAACCAAATAATTTATATTTTTGAACATATCTATGTCTAATTATAACTAATTTTATATAATCTTTCCTATTAAAATAAATTATTTCTATATTTTATGTAAAACGATCAATTATATGTATAATTTTTTTTTCTTTGTACCTATCCCTTCATTTAATTTTTATATTCAGTCGCATTTTACATTTTGACTGTGATATACCTGATGATGAATTTTTAAATCAAAACCGGTCGTATAATACACTTATCATAATACTCCAAGTAGATTCATTTATTTATTATATTTCTATGAATACATTTTTTATTTATTTACTTTATTTAATACATTTAAATTCTCACGTTTTTTCTACGTTTTTTCCTATTTATTATGAAAACCCCTTGGAAAATCATATATAACCTTCTTAAAGTACCACCGCATTCAGATTTCTCTTTAGGAAAAGTGCTACACCAGAAAATCAGAGCAAAATACCTGGTAGAAAAGTTGTCATAGAAAAAAAAACGTCATTGTGAAACCAATACATTCCTCGCTCTGATCAGATCTAAAATAAAAATGGTTTTTATTAAAACGCATTATATAAGTAACTGAATTAAGATTGCACTGCTATTATGGTTAGATTAAGAACAATATAGGTATTATGATATCGTATCTATATAGTTGAACACAGGATATAACTAATATTAGTCATGTATGCTTAATATCTTCCACAAATATAGTATATTATATACTAGATATATTCTCTTAAATTTTTAAGTCAAAGTTATTGAAATACAAACTCGATCAAATAAAATTATATTAAATAATGGGAAACTTAAAAGTTAATGCAATTATTGAAAAAGAAAAAAATCAAAGCCTTGAGTAGTATAGTTACAGTACATTTAAGACCATCTATTACATTAAAAAAAGTAAATATTAATTCAGATTTGCTAATTAAATATTTGTTGAATGGGGAACAATGTTTTGAAATATTTTGTGCTGACCTAATACAAATATAATAACTAATAACTAAACAGAACAAACTAAAATATACCTACTATCATAATATTATACGTTATATGATGATATTATTTTACTAAAATTAACTATAATCACTTATTATATTACACTAAGTATGTGATATAAAAAGTGTTTATTTATTAATGAGACAAACCCAAAGATACAGATATCAATATAATATTTACTACAGAATACAAGGCGTACAAAATCGTATGTTACAGTAGTTTCCTTCTATAAATATACAAAATAGGGAATAATGTACAATGAAATAATTTTTATTAGACAGCGTAATCTAAAATTATACGTGTGCTTGAAATTTTTAGACACCCTTTTGAAATGAGATTTCGGGGTCTATTTTTAAAATTCAATAGAGAACCTATACTGTTTTTGTAAACATCACGTAAAAATTTTTTTTATGTAATTTAGTAGTGAAATTTTTACTTATTTCAAGTTTTCGTTTTAATATATGTTTAGTAAAACATTAAAATTCAGTACAAAGTTCATAATTCGGTCTTGTATCAGATTTTCAAAAATTGTTGAGAATTCAACAAATTTAAATCCACATAAACCCCAATAAAAACTAAAAAAAAAGTAATACATTCCACAGTCATCATTGCAACCAATATTGATACACAAAAATTTATTAATGATAATAGAAAAGAATTAAAGAACAATCAACATTTTTTTGGTGAGGAGAATATATTAATCTCATAACAATAGTTGGTGAGGGTAACAAATGCAAGAGCATAGTGGACAAAGGTATATTGTTATAATAGTTTATTTTATAGATAATCAATATAATATACGCTAATATAAATTAAATTGCCTACACGATTCCTTACACTGTACATAATACCTATAACACTTATTATATTATCATCTACAACATTTATTAAGGTATTCACACTATAAATAGTTTACGACTAAGATCCCGGCCACCTTCAACGTAAATAGAAATTGCCTAAATTTTACTCCTAATAATTAATAACCACGAGCAGGCCACTTAAAATTAAAAGCATACTACCTACAATATATAACAGTGATTTCAATCTGTACATCGTGGCTCCCAGGGGCGTCGTGGTTTAGTATCAAAGGAGCCACGGCTAAAGTAAATATAGTAGAGTAATACAGTAAAGTTATTTATTTGCGTTTGTATATTATTATCATTATTCGTAAGGGAACCGATAATTTGGATTTCAAAATCAGAAGAGCCGTGGACCCATAAACGTTGAAAACCACTGATATATAATATTTAAATGGTAAAAATAAAAAAAAAAAATCTGATTCTGCTAATAGGCGTGCAACTGTTATAGTTGGAAAGTTGAGTAGGTAGAATACATTTCATACAGAGTTATTTAATTAAATGTATATCTAATGTATATATAAGTGACAATAAATCATTTTATTATATATTTGAGATTTTATTTTTATAAAGATTTTATATTTATATAGATAAATCATTGATTAGACGATTCCGAACGAAGCTTAGTTAAGCAATTTTTAAGAAAAAGTTGCAACAAAAATACCTTTATTATTAATTTACGAATTTCTATATAGTAAATGGCACCGCGTCCATATTGCTAGCACAACCGACTCTACGACTTAAACGCACCGCATCGTATCGGAATGTTTAGAATTCGAAAATTTAAAATTCCACAGCTCAAAAAATTATTTTACCACTTCTCTAAAAGGCTAATGTATAAGTATTCTGTCTGAATATCAAGTCTCTGCGTTTGTTTTCACAAGAGTAACGACAATAAAAAATTGGGAAGGCAGGATACATAAAGTTATTTAATTCATATCTTTATATCTGTACACACAAGCACGCCTGCAGAATAAAATCTCACCCAAGGCAAAACGGGAAAAACACATTTTTATTCTAGAAATATTTTACATTTGTATGGTAAAATAATATGCCATTATGCATAATAAAGTACATACAATTGAAAAGCCCAGGGAAGGGCAATGATTCCTTTTCCCTCTGCGTGCGCCCTTGTGTACACAATGATAATAAACTATTGATAACGAATAACGTGAATAATATGATAATATCAAACAAATCAATACCATATATTTTCTATGAATGCTGTTTTTTTTTTAATTTTAGATTCTGAGTGGAACGAGGAATGTATTGGTTTTATAATGATGTTTTTTTTATTATATTATTATGTGAACACTTTTTCTACCAGAAAACATTTTCCGATTATCAAGTATAGCACCTTTACTGAAAGGAAAATTTCTCTGGGTGGTACTTTAAGGAAGTCATATTTTGAAATTCTCGTTAATATTTTAAATAATGAGGAAAACCTTGGTCTTTAGGTTAGAAAAGATCGAAAGACTAAAAATAAGGTTGTTATTAGCAACCGTTTTTATTTATTTTTTGTTAGTATTAATTTTTTATTATTTTAATATTTTTTATACAAACATTGTTGTCATGGAAACGCACATTGTAATCATTTTATATATGTATATGTTTATATATTTATTTATATTTTATATATATATTTATTATCAACCAATATATGACATATACATTGTTGACAAAGTATCACTATCAACTTAACTCCGCTCAGAATCGTTTTTTCGTTAACAATAGTTTATCATTGCTTACAGATATACATTAAATTCCCGTCTGTATCCTATCTTCCCGACTTTCCACCAACAAAAGTGGCTGCAACCACGTGCGAAGTATGTCCGTCCTTTTTTTAACATAATATATTATAATATTAAATAATATAAATATTAAATTATATATGAATACCTAATCATAAAGTTCAAAATTAATTTACATAATATTGTAAAATATTATGAATACTATACGTTAATACATAGAATTTTTTACAGTGGATTATTTCATTACTAATTCAGTAGTACCTGGTAATTGCGATTTATATATTTTAATCCAATACCCAAGAGTCGTTAATATAGCCGACTTATTATTATTAATTAAAATAATGTCTATATACTTTTATAGCTGATATTTCCTTGCATTTGTGATAAATGATTATAACTACATAAAAAAAAAAAAATAAATATTATTTCTATAACTTGATATAAATTATTTCAATACACGTTCGGAAATTAGTGAAATTCTCTTGATTATTTATTTTTTTATTGAGCTGTATAACAAATCATCATTTTAGTATCGTGTTATTGATTGACGTCAAATCCATTTTTATATTTTTTTTCATTATAAATATACAGTGTTTTTTTTTTTTTTCCGTGAACCAGCAATTTTCTCGAAGATTTTACGTGAATTTGATTTCTGTTTTTTTTTCTAATCAATGTGGAATCGGTAAAGCTTTATGTTAAAACCGCTTTTTATTTTGATACCTCTACTTCATAAACATTAAATAGGTATTATACTTTTGTCTTTCAAATAGGGACTCTCCTTTTTAAACACAGATTCGAATATAGAATATTTTTTTAGACATTTTGATATGCATAACACTAATATCAGATTTACCATTTATAAATTATAATCGTTTAAAGTTTAGACCAGGTGAAAATTCATTCGGTCTCTTTTGATAAGGAAGGGTAATAAACTGTATACCTATTTTTAAATGATAAATTTATAACTCTTCTCTACAGACCCTACTCCTCCGGTATAAACTTTAAACAGTTATAACTCATATGCGACAAATTTGATATTATAGTGTCAACATTTCTAGAAAATTAACTCTATTCGAATATGTGTACAACAATGGAGCTTCATATTAAAAAACCAAAAATATATACTTATTTAAGGTATATGTAATAAAAAATGTAAAATTTTTTAAAACACTTAAAGCTTAAATGATTCGACAATGGTTGAACAAAAAAAAAAAACAGGAATTAAATTCTCTTAAAATCTTCCTAAAATAATTGCTGGTACATGATAAAAAAAATCACTGCATTATTTCTTGATAATCATCGTGGTAAAAACAATCTTAGAAGCTAAAAATAATCGGACATACTCGTACTTCGCATGATGGATAGGCTACTGTTGTAGGTGAAAAGTCGATAAGGTAGAAGGGAAATTTAATGTATATCTGAACGCAATGATTTATCATTGCTAACGAAAAACAATTCTAAGCGGAGTCCGGTTATATATGTTTTGAAAGGTCGTAATATTTACAATTTGCAAATAATACATTTCGTAAATTTTTCCGTTTTTCCTACATTTTTTTCCCGGTTTTATGCATTTATTATGAAAAGAATAATTGTAAAATCAAAAACTGACCTCCCTAAAGTACTATCCTTGTCAAATTTCCTTTCGGCAAAAGTACTACACGGGAAAATCGGATCAAAATATCTGGTAGTAAAGTTGTTCGCAGAGAAAAAATAAACATCATTGTAAAACCATTACATTCCTCGCTCTGAACAGAAATTAAATTATTCGATAATATTTGACCGGAATCGGATGTATTTTATTAAAGCTGACCTATGGTAAAAGAAAAAGAGAAAAAAAAAATAAAAAAAAAAAACCGTTATTAACGAACCAGATTTAGCTAATTAGGCGTATACTAACGCGTCTTCAATACTACAAATTATTGGTGTCTGAAGTCCAATCGACTTTACACACTGATACACAATTTTACAAGTATAACATTATTTTTAATATTAATTATTTATAATGACGCGCGAACACCGATCGTTACTTAATTATAGATAATTCCACTGCTATTCGACACCGCGTGTTTCTGGTAAAGCGCGGATTTACATTCTCTTAGAAACGGCCAACATACTACGCTCATACATTATTCTCTGTGAAAATGAAATATTCTCAAAACATTTCGGTAAAATACGCTTTTTATACGAATATAAATATTCTCTTAACGTGAAAATATGCACTTATATAAAAAATTATTTTTTTTATAATTATAATTATTAAAGTAATTAGTATACTTACGACTCGTGCAGGACACATTATATTATATCTTACTCGGGTAGTTGTGCATTACATCCAATAAAGACAATTGTCATGTTTTAACATTAATATCCTCCCTTTACTGATACCTAATAAGTATTATTTAGTAAGTCTACACCACTAGTCGTAACATTAAAATTGTCTACCTGAATCTCTGAGAAATTTTAAAAATACATAAATAATTTTAAGATGTGTTGTGTAAAAATCAAAGCAATTTTACTTATCTAAAAAGTGTTTTCTCAGAAAAAAAACCACATTTTAACAAATCTAATATAACTTTTTCGTCACATCCGAAGTATTATTTTTGTCGAGTGTCAACCTATACGTGTAAAATATTTCCAGTTTTTTTAATTACAGTACTGTTTACGATAGAAAAATAAAATCGACAACATAGATTTAAATATGTAACAAAAGGAAAGTCTTACTGTCACACGTACTGTAGTCATATGCTATAATAAAATAATTAATAATTATATAACAGTACAGCGTTTAATTTTATAATGTACCGGTGGGAAAAAAAGCAGAACTAAAGGTTTTTTCTCTACCGGAAACCGGTGACTCGATTTTTTCTTTAGTCGTATTATCTTCTGTATACTTTTTGAATGACGATTAAAAAACAAAAACAAAAAAAACCTTCATAGACAAAACATTTCAATTTCAACACTTGTGATTCGTTCGAAACGGTTTCAAAAATATATTATAATTATTATCGAAAAACTTGCAGAGAATAATTACGTAATAAAAAACGGAAATACTTCGTATTATGGGTGGTTCATTGTGGTAAGTGAGAAGTTGGAAAGGTATAGTAGTATATTATATTTATAACACTGGCCATTAGGTCATTTAGTTTATATATATACACAACGATAAATCATTGCAAATGAAAAATGATTTTTGAGAAAACAAACAAACATTGTGTCCATATAAAACCATAAATACAGTATAAACTACTCAAAGATGACGGAAAAATTTTAAAATTTGATTACGCCCGCTGAGACACTGGAATTTTAACGGTGGGCCGCCTTCTTTTTTAACGAAATGGGCCGTGGCGTAACGGCCGTAATATATGGACCGCAAAGGTTAAATTTCTCACGGGATAGTCTGATTCTGTCTATCCATTCATGGGGTTTTAGAAGTATCGAATGAAATGCTAGGTCTCTACGGTTAATTTCAACTAAATCATAACAAATCAAAAATAACGTAAATCGTTATTGCGTACATTTTCCGATTTTTACACTATTATTAAGATAACAACAATGAAATTTAAAAAAAAATTCTTCATTTAGTGGTAGAAAGATAACAAAAACGACTCGACACCAGTTCATCCGCATCAAGTGGAGAAATGATGCGTGATTAAACGTCGCGGAATAACGCACGCATATGACACTTTGTTCATAGATGGCGCTAACCGTTTAATACGATTTCGAATCGCGGTTCGACGGGCCGTTCCGCGTTCGGCGTCTCAGGAAAACGGATGAAAAGTTCGCTACTAGTCCAGGGATACCGCGGAAGTCGGTAGACCGGTGACCGGTTACCGGTTCAGTCTGCGGCCCGCCCATCGGTCATGTTCGGTTTGGTTCGGTTACCGGATCGAGTGGCGGGCCCACAGCATATAACCGGCCTCGGCACTTCAATCGAGCATACTTACCTGGCGTGGAGGTCAACCGTGATCATCTGGGCGGTTCCTCCAGGGCGAGGCCCGATCATTGCACATACCGATCGGGTTGACCCCTGCGAGTATCCCTAATGTGGATACCTCGGACGTAGAATTTTTTTTTAGCTGGGACTGCGTTCGCGCCGTCCCTTATATCCAATCGTGGTCATAATGAATGCCAAGTACATTTGATAAAATTCTTTCATTATAACGTGCTTGATGTTATGAACAATGTCTATCCAGTATCACGATGTAAAATGACACGGAGCTTATTGTCAGTGGCGTACCTGAGGGATGGCAAAATGGGCATTAGCTCCCTCACCCCAGTGGTCCATACGGGCGTTGTTTCTGTTTTTACAATTAATTTGAAATTTATTTCCTATGAAGTAGTTGGTAACATGATAACATGGTTAAATCCATGGACATAAAAATAGTTTTGTTATCTTTGGTCGAGTCGGTTCAAGGTTTCTTTATCATTTCGTTTTTGCTGTTCGAATCGATTGGTTGGACCAGCAACAGTATACTGTAATTCTGTTACTCGATAAGGTAGCTCAACGAAAAATGTCGGTTCGTTTTAAGCTATTAAAAGTGTTCTATATTCTTATCGAATATTATCCATCAAAGCGATTCGTTAGCCTAACAAATATTTTCGTTTAAACTGTCGATAACTTATACACCCATCTCGACCCCTCGATAACACTTGCCGACGATGGATTGGAGGAAAAACATGTTTCGTATTATCATTTATCATAGGTACCTATTTAGAATTTTAATACTTAATAATAGAAGTACATAAAAATAATTTTTTCTTCTTACAATTGTGATTCTTATATTGTCTGTTTTTTACCTAATACGATCGTTTTCATCAGTCACATATGCGTAGAATTTTTAATGCCTATGGGAACTTTTGCAATTGGAACAAAGAGTTCACCGTGTTGAAAGACGGATTTGAGAGATATGCAAAATCCATTTGAACCACCTCTTGAAGAATTTATATTTATGTTCCGTTTTAGTCCCAAATTAGCATTCGACGCGATCTTCTATATTAGAGACTTATTATCAATACACTAATATTATTAATAATAACAAATACTGACAAATAAATAAAAGGCGAAATACGGCAAATAATCAAAAAATAATATTACAAATAATTTAATATTATATTAGTGTCACTTTCATAATAACTTTAGTTGGTGATATAAAAAAAAAAGCTTATCATCACGAATTGAGTTATAATATATGCTTATCATCAAGATAGTGTTTAATTGGTCAATTTAATGAAACTCTTTGGATTATTTGACAGAGTTGACGAAAATGTCAGTCACACGAAATTCAGTTTTGTAACGTAAAGCTAGTGATAACTGATATTACAGAATTGCAAATTCGTTAAGAAAGTTGGGTACATAACGAAAAATTCGATAAGTACTCGTTAACGACATTTGTCGATAACAGCTTTATCGCCAATTGGGGTACCTTTGTAAGTCTACTTGTTAATAGAATTATTAATTGGAGACTAGTCGCCAACTGGGCTACTTTAAAATAAATTTGGGCTATAGTAAGTGTGTGAACAAATGCGTAATAATATATAAAGTCATATTTGAAGCAAAGTTAATAATAAAAGTAGAAGATATATTTTTGTCGAAAAATAAATTTAAAACGATAATACAATTTAATAATTATGGTGGTATAAAATAAAATATGGTTATAACTATAACCAAGTTACAATTACCATTTACGTTATTTTTATACAGTAAAACAATAAAAAAGAACATGTTATCTAAATACACGTCATTGATCTTTATTAAAAATAAGTGTACCGGAGGATGACATTATTGAAAGATTTTCTTCCATGAAAAACCGGAGGTTAGACTTTGTATTATAAATTTATAACATGCATTATAAATTTATGTCTATGCCATATTGAATGAAAAAAATGTATTGAAATCATAAAATGCCTACGCTGCTATATTGAAATACAAAGTACAAACTATAAATGTGAAAACTTTGTTTCCCATCGTATAATCGTATACAACCAGTCGATACATTGTACATTGCAATTTGTAATCAATTCGGCCGAAAAATATTAAAACCAAACACCAAATTTCAAAAAGAAAAATGACTAATCAATAAGTATAACCACTGACCAGCAACAATACTCAGTATACATACTAGCAATTGTTTGAATAAATCAATAGAAAATAAACTACTCGTAAAATGGTATAGTAGGTAATTTATATTTATTGCATATCAATAAATTACTTATAATACTTTACCAAAGTAATATTATCAATTTACTTCACTGAATATGATGTACCTCAAAACTTCAAAACTCGATATAATATACGAATCGCTAAATACAGAAGATCACGTGTTCGTATTTTAAAATTGTTCGTAGAAAAAAAAAACAAATATATTTACTATAATTAAACACAATTGTAAAACAAATTTCGTCAGAACAAAATCTACGATCATTATACGAGTTATTAAATCTTTTAGTTATTGTCTATCTTGAACAGTTTTAAAATTTCTAATATGCGTTCTTTCTGAGTGTAGCGATTCATCCGAACACGGTATCGGCTGCGCTTTTAAAAGCGGTGGGTGGCCCAGGAAATAAACCTTTACAATACTATTTATGAAATAAAATCGTCAAGAGATTAATTTATCGGTGATCTCAATATTAACCTAATAAAAACCTAAAATTGATGATTTCCGAATTTTGAACTCGGTTATCGTTTTATCGTTTTGCGTTTTCTATTATTTTTATTTTCCGCATAACGTAAAATCGGGCGACTTTGGACAGTTTTCAACTTTAAACTCAAATTTAACGACGAAGGACTGTTACTAGAGAGCTGAAAATGGTCTCAAAGGTTTATTCGTGCTTAAATGCTTTTCAAACATATTTTCAAAATTAAACCTCTTCGATATGGCTTCGGCCATTAAGATTGTTTTAAAAAATGTTCCGCGTTAAAAAAAGTACCATATAGATTGAAAAATTAACTAATTGATTTTGTCCGATTTCACCCTACCGTCCAAAATCGCCCGATTTTACGGTATTAAAATGTATTTCTAAGTCCAGATTAGGCGGGAGCATGGCCACAACACTCCAGGGACATCAGTTTCCGTCGTCAAAGTCTGTCCGTTATCTACGCACTGTGTATTTCGATATTTTACGATTTTTATTATATTTTCGTTTACCTATCCGATGCGACGAGTAACGAGACCTCTACGCACAGTGGAAACATTTTGCGTTTCCCGTCGACGAACACGTTACGATAAACCTACACGTCGAGTATTATAGATAATATAGTGGCGATATACGTAGAGTCGGCGTTTTTTTTTTTTCGTTTTTTACAGAACGCCTGACGATTTTTTTTCTCCTGTAAATTCGACGCTCGTCTACGCGCGCGCGCGCGCGCACACACACACACACACACACACACACGTGCGGTACAATACTACAATATGACACATACGGTTATTATTTTATTATTATTTTTTTTTTTTCCCATAAATATCACGCGCGTCGTACAGGTATATCGCCTGTGAAAATAATGGTAGAAATTACGTTCACCCGGTATATCGGGCAACGGCGGCCGCCGCGTTTCGGGTGCGGCGCGGGGTGGCAACGCGTGTGTGCTTCCCGCAGCCGTTTGATAACCCCTTGACGTTATTGTTGTGCGCGCGCGCGCGCGCGGGCGTTCGAGTAACCGCGCGCGACGTTTCCACACATTGCTGCGACGGCGAAGATAACGGCGCGGCGGCGGCGGCGGCGGCGGTGACGGTCGCGCCATTCGCCCGAGCCGAGCGTAAATGTGCGCGCGAGGAGCCGACGACGTCGCGCGGCAATTTATTTCGGATCGGACGTCGCCGTCGTCGAGTGGTGCCGCCGATTACCGAGGCCAGGCCACAGCGGGGTAAGCGACGTTTTCTCTTCTTTTTTATATGTATTTATTATTATTATTATTTTTTTTTTTCTGCTATTTATTTCCGTTTCTCTCCGATTTTCCTGCAAAACCATATCGCGTCCTCCGTCTCTGTAACTGTAATTATACCACGCGCGCGATCCGGTAAAAGTTTCAAACCGCGCGCGGCATACACATTGCGTTAACATCATTAGCGTGATACCTCCGTCGCGGTATTATCGCCGCCCCCCTCCCTCCACCGCTCGAATGTCGAAATCATTTTCGGCATGATTTTTCTCGTCCGTTCGAACAATAATATCATATATTCGATTGCCGGTGTACCCATCTACCGTAATATTATCCGGGTACGTTAGGTATAACTATATAGATTATGTGGGCGATATTGAACCGCGTGCGCGGTCATACGCGGCGATTGGTTTGCGGGTGCGCGCGCACTTTGAATTTTTTTTTTTTCCTTCTACCGGCCCGCGCTCGCACGTGGAAACGATAAGCGCCTCGTGAAATTGCATTATTGTTGCGTTACAGAGGTGCCCCCGGGATTCCGTCGATATAAACGCCGTAACGAAAAAATGTACACATACATTTTTAACACGCGCACCAACAGTAATAATAATTATGTTATAATAATATTTTAGAAATGGCGCGTTCGGCCGGTTGTAATCGTTTAAAAAAATAATTGACGACAATATTTGAGCGCTGGTACCGAGTCGGAAACATTCGTTCGTTTACGACAAAGGCCGGGGGGGGGGGGTAGCGTGTGCCGGCGGCGTGTCCCGCCCTCGGTCGCGTCCGTGTTATTAACCGTGTCGGTAACGCCGGAAAATCGACCGGTCGCTGTTGAAAAAGATTATCGGCTAATTATTTACAGCCCGGTCCTCGTGATTTCCCGGTAGGTCCGGGTTCGGGTTACCGGACGGTTGAACGAACGATTACGTTACGGCGCCGAAAGCGCGCGACGTCGTCGTTACCGGAATACCGCCGCGCAACCGCGCGTTACCAGTTACCGCCGCGGTTATCGTCGACCCTCCCCCCCCTTCTCACCGTCGCGCGCAGTACCGGTAACGTTATTGATAACGTTTCGTACGGGCGCGTCTCCGCGATTTGTTTCTCGATACCTATTCTCGAATCGCAGGACGGGCGATCGTTGTTTTTCAAACGGCGCGCTGCGTTATACTATTATAATATTCCCGTAACCACACCCCACCCATTTCGCAATACACGTTCCTTCCGTTCGATTTGTTTCAGGCTGTTGTTCCCTTATTGGAAAATATCGAAAACGAATAGCCGCAATACACGATAAACCCGTCGGCTGAGTGGTTTTTTTTCTGGACCTTTGAATTCGACCAATAATCGATTCGAAATTCAAATCTAAAACCCATACGGTACTTTACAAATCGCCAATTACTTAATTCGGTAATTCTATAACGTTGTATCCACTGTACAATACAAGATAATATTACTGATTGTACACCTACTATGATATACGTGCTTCCTTCCTAGTCGTTAATAACGAATTGTTACGAACGTAAACGCGTATTGAAAACGATTTTCGTTTTGTATTATTAGATTTTAAAAAAAAAAAAACAAAAAAAACTTTTTGCCGTCGGTACAATTTTTTATAGTCGTCGTCGTCGTCGGACACGTTCGCCTGGCTCATTTTGGATACCTATTAAAAGATGAGCACAGTATTTGAGGAGAATATATGTGTGTACATATTATTTTAAAGACGATCCCGGCGGAATGTTAACTGCTTCAAAAATAAAACGGCAAGCGCAACGCGCATTTAACTTAACGTACGTGTAACTAAAACGTGTTCCACCGAATCGTTTAGTAAAATGTATATATATATAAACCATCGCACACTAAAAAGAAATAAACGCATTCGTTCGTGAACGTTAACAGTTGCACTGTTCGAAAGTTTTTCTATTTTTTTTTTTTTTTTTTTCGCCGCTATGCATATTATCAGTATTGTATTCCGATGCCACCAATGTAATTGACGGATATGCCCGAACGTGTTTCACGATTATATTATTGTTGTTATTGTACTATGCTACTGCAGTAAAGTGAAATAATGATTTTTAATAATATTCCGGCGAGTCGGTGTATCGCATGTCAACTTGTTATAATAATTGTATCGACCAAGCTATACACACGTATATATATAGCTGCAGTAGGTCTGTGTCACACCCTCGTCTGGGCGTGGCTTTAACGTCTGATGAACCTTCTTTTTTTTTTTTTTTCCCCCCTGTACCCGATTTACTTGTACTGTTCGCCTAACTCGCATATGTTTTATTCGAGTAAAAAATATGGAATAATATTCTATCAAACGTACGTCGTGTCACACTTGGGTACATACTTAGAACTTTCTTTTCGGTAATTAAAACAGAGATTTTCAAATTATAAACACTTCTCGTTTCATTCGACGATGTCGCACTTTCGTATAATAAAACCGTATGTTTCCTTTTCTTTTTTTTATGATTTGATGGGGAAAATATATAGTCAATAATATTATAAGTGATTTGACGTTTAGGGCCTCTATATCAACATTTGTTTTCTCTGTCTGTCTAGCATGTAATATTTCAACAAATGCAATTTGCATTTCTACGAATACGACTCTCCGATTGAGTTTAGGACTTTGCCCCCATAGAGAAAATAAAAATGTTGGTGTAGATACCCCTCAATAAAATTAGTCATTATTAAAATTCAGGATAAGTAATATAAACCTTAAGTTGCTAATAATATTATACAATTTTTTTATTTTCATTATTTTTGATAAAAGATCCATTATTTTTTTGTTAAATCTGTGTGTGTATTCTATTACAGGTCGTCGTAGTTTTTCTGTTTTTGTGTACAATGTATATAATTTATCATGAGACAATACAATAATTACCTTCAAAATATTATTGGGTAAAATATAAGTAATATAAATATCGTCTTATAAGTAGAACTGTTGCTAAGTATAATTTTGTCAGCTTATAATGTTTACTGTATATTTTACATAATACTATACATTATATAAATACTAATATATTTACTAAATTCTATTTTCAATGTATCAGGAATTTAGGAAATTGTATGTAAATAACGTATTTGACTAATATAACATTAAAATCTAACTGTTAACCGCATATAGTTGCACGGTAATTTAGTTTTTAAAAATGATATTCCCTTCCCGTAACAACCAAATCAATTAATAATAACTATTTTTTTTTTTTTTTTGCATAACCCATAAATCAACAAAAAAAAATTTAATTTTACTCGCCCATCTGTTTTTTTGTGTAATTTTCATATCTCAACATGCGTTATAGATTGGGCTGCACACTACAAACACACATTTAGACAGACGCACTTATCCTTTCATTAGTATAGATTATAATAAATCTGTTAAATTTTACTTAATTCCTACGGTAATAATATTATAAATTATTAATATATTTGAACAAATATTTAAATTCAACTATTTAAGTACCTATTATTAGAACTTTGTACCACCTACTTCATTTTATACTGAAAAAAATGAAAATAAATAAAATGTGTGCTGTATATTATTACTTCTAAAATAATTGTAATACCTACATTAAACGAATTAAACAAATATAAATGAAATATGAATTGTACAATTATCATGCTAAAATTGTGTATTGCACTTAAGGTTCGACTATTAATAGGTATGAAAATATTTGTTGTAAGCCTCCCATATTAGTTTGATTTGTGTCTCATTCGTCGCTACACTGTCGATTTGTGTTTGTCTGACTTCGATCTTCTCTATTTATAATGAGAACGAAATCACAAGATCCAAATCACGGTATATAAATTATAATGTATTATTATTTAAATATTAAATAACACAGAATTTTCAATAATTCTTGAATTAAGAAAAGTATTTAACCAGTATTTTAAATACTATAAAATTATTAAAATACATTTGCTTATAATGGGAGCAACATATGTGTACCTATTGGTTATATTATGTCCTCAATATTTTTCAAACAAATTTCAAAAGTCTTAAACTTCAATATTATTACTATACTTTGGTAGATAAACATGTAAACGTGTTCTTTTTTTTTTAGCTTTATGAAACGTTTTACAATATATTTTATTATGATCGTAGTTATCCGAAAACATTTTTTTCGTCTTACTGCACACAATATTTTAATAATATTATGTGTACGAAGCTGAACGTTAAAAACTAATATTCAAATTAACTTGAACTAATCTTTTTTTTTTTTTTTTTACTTAAACTTGAATTACATCCCGTTTTGTTAATATTTCTTTTAATTTACGCAATATTAAATTTACGATCTATACACTGATTTGAACCGGTACCATACAACCGATATATACATAATAGGTTTATATATATTTATTTTTTTCACACAATAATGTACTTTGAATTTAGAACGTAAGATAAATATGTTTAACCAATGATCAGCCTATTTTTAAAAAAATAATATCGAACTCCTGCAAGTTTATCCATTTTTACTATCAAGATAACAAAATGCATAATATTTTTACAATATTTAATTGTCGAGTGAACTTTTAACATAACTCGTTTAAGTCAACACGATAATTGCCTTTTAACGTGTTAACTCATTATAGTCAGTCATTGCCTTTTTTTTTTCCCGATTAATTTGACTTAATCGAGTAATGCTATAAAAATAATGATTGTTCATTAACTTGCCCAGCCTCGATAATACATATATAGGCAACAACATTACATCAAAAGTTGTGTTATTAAAATATTACAAATGTGTTTCGGTCGGTTTTTTTTTTTTTTTCAGACTTTTTAAACCCCACGGACCAAACACTATTGTTGTGTGTTATTATAAAATCCTTTCGAGTCAGTACGGTATAGAACAACATAATGATAATAATATTTGATTTTATATTTCATCGCTACCCATCATCGTACAGAATTCGTTACTGCAGCAGTACACACATAGTTATCATATTATTATTATGTACGGCCATAAATACAACGCGTAATCTAAAATATACATAAATAGTTTTACACAATATTACGGTGTACATTTGTCCTCTACGGGCTATTATTTACCATGTACGCCGTCTTAACATAGATTAAAACTCCTTTGAAAAATTTGGAGTTTGTAACGTGTTATGTTGTAGAGATAGATGCACATATTTTTATCATTA
Source organism: Cinara cedri (assembly GCA_902439185.1). Lineage (NCBI taxonomy): Eukaryota > Metazoa > Arthropoda > Insecta > Hemiptera > Aphididae > Cinara > Cinara cedri. The sequence goes on along the minus strand of CABPRJ010000486.1, from coordinate 1,561,832 downwards.
TCGGGGGTCGTATTTTTTTGACCCCGGGCCGAGTGCGTTATCGGGACGCAGGTGGTCTTCGTACATATTATTATTATTACGGTGATAATAATAATTTATGTAGACTGCAGCAGCTTGATGCATTCAGACGATATTATATAAATTCGTTTGATTTTCGTTTTCATTTTTTTTTTTTATTATTTTTTTTTTTTTTTTTATTTTTTTTTTTTTTTTTTCTATCGATCCGAATGGAAGAAAATGTGTTGACCCCTCGTAAACACGGACGTATTATACACAAGTATTGTTTTTGAATTTTAAAAACACCATAATATAATATATGTACGCCGCTGTTATGCAAATATAACGTGCGCGTGTGTGCATGTGTGTGTACGTAACTCCAACGGTGGCATGTTATACCCGTGCATGTATATAAAAATATATAATATTATACCGAATCTAAATGAATTCGTAACGAATGTATAAACGGCCACATATTATAATAGCAGTCAAATATTAATTCAGTACATTTTTTAAAACATATATTGTTGACGTTTAAATAATACGTCCGTTTATCGCGTTTACACGGAGCAAAAGACATTTTTCTTGGGCAGATAGGTAGCTAGCCGTATACACGTTTAATATTATTACACAATAAACGTAAAACATATATTAAGCGATTTATCATTTTTTAACAATATTTTTCACGGCTGGACTCAATAATACGCGACGGTTTTATCTCACAGAGACATCAAAAATATTTCAAAAAACGCGGTGATGGATACCTGGTGCCCATATAATGTGTACCTGACAATTCATACTGAAATCGAATTCGTCTCGAAAAACAGGAACATTATTGAATGTCTTGAAATAATGATATAATGATAGGTATTACGAGATGGCTTATAAACGAATTTAGGTTAGGTGCTTGTGACGCGTACAGTAACTCGGAATAAATTAAATTAGCATTTTTATTGCAATATAATATTTACGTGTTCGTTGAAAATTATTATTATTATTTTCATAAACGTAACGCATTGCGAGTAGTGCGAGTAAATTATTGTGTTTAAAGGGCCTCGCACTATAGGTATAATTTTTTTTTCATAAACTAATTATTCCGAACACGATGAATCGATGGAAATTGTTGATAACCTATTTATTTTTTCCATTTATAAACTACACTCAAAAAGTGTCGATCACGACGATTTTTTTCATTATCTTTTAATAATGGTGGTATTGTTGTTCTATATTTCCAAACTTAACAATGTTTGAATGTTTCAAATACATAAAATAAATAATATATTAGTCTAATTAGTAAAACATAATTCGCGTTCAAGAGTATTAAATTCATCACTTACTAACAAGAATTGAAAATCTAATTCTGACACAAAAAAAAAAAAAAATAATGATGTACATTATAAGTTATAACGTAAATGTATGACATGTGGCTCGAGTCAAAAAGTAAAATCTTGAGTCTTAAGTTAGGTACCTACTTTTGTAAGTCATAAAAGTTAAATTTTTCATTGTTTGATTTTTTCCTTTCGATATGTTAAGAATAGCTTTAGGCACCTTACACTTTATTCAACAGTAATATGTTATTTATTTATGTTGGTTTTCACGGTTTGAGTTCAAAATAATAACGACTTGAAAAAAAAAGTATGTTAAATTAAGTATTAATTTATAAATTTATATCAATTTAAATAAGGAACGTTAAACGAATATAATATAATTAAAGAAGTATTAAACGTTACACATCACTGACAAAGGTCATAATTTATCAATGTAGGTAACCTATTTATGCTTACCTAACCAAACTAAGAAACGATTTCAGTTGATTAGGTAGGTAGGTAGGTACTTATCGTTATCAATAAATACAAATTTGTAAAAATAATATCGAGTAACTGTTGTACTAATAGGCGTGTATAATACACAGGAAAAAATAATTTGAAAACATGTTCAAAGCATAGAAATAGTAGATTTTAATATTTTTATCGATTTAGTATCAATTAAAATTATTCGTTATTTCATTAAATTAATCTCATTTTTTTTATATATATATAAAAATTGCAATCGCTTGGTGAATATCAATACGCGAGTATATATAAAAACAAAATATAACTTTTAACGTTTTTGGAATTTTTTATCCTATATTATCTAAAACATACTATACATATTATTGACCGTGGTAGAATTGAAAATGTACTCTAAACAACCAAAGGTACAAAATTGTCCTAACAATGGTTCGAAAAAATATATAATACCTGTATAATGCATTAAATTAATTTAAATTAATTTAAGGAATATAAATCACCGTGTTATTTATTGTTCATATAACACTTATATCGTAATGTCGAGGATAAGCCAAAGTTCTATTTTATTTTGTTCGGATGTTTTTCGTTAGGTAATAATAATTGTTACAATCGGTTGATTTTATTGTACCCCGGTGTTTGTGTGTGTGTATTGTAAAACTGTCATTTGGATTAACGCCAGTCATACCGCACTTTAATGTAATCCCGACAATTATAATTGTTTATTTTAGTTAACCGAGTTGGCCAAATGCACAATTTGTCCAAGTATATATACTTATTTATTTTTCCGTACAGGTTTTTTTTTCCGCTCTTTATTTGTATTCTGCGTTCTTGTAAATTATGTACACAAAGTTTTATTTTGCGGATACATATTTAGATATAAGTACGTAAAGTTTATATTGGGGGTGGGGGTGAACTATTATATTAAACTAATATTGTATTCGCGATACCTTCAATACAATAATATAATGTCGTCAAACGTCGTATACAAATTTTCGATAGGTTCACGGAAAGCCATGAAAAAAAAAAAAAAAAACGTTTGATGGATCTTGTATCGAATTTTTAAATATGTTTGCGGGGCCAAAACAATTTTAGCCACATAAATAAATCGGTAAAAACTGTAATACTCGACATTTTCAAATGGTTATAAATAACTTAAAAAAGGTCAAATTATCTATTATTACAGATAATAGGAAAATCTTGGGTCTACGAAATTTAAACAAAAAATGAATATCGAAAATAATAGAAACCATTATTGCATAAACTATCACGTTTTCTCCAATATCAAAAAACTACAAGGAAATAAATAAAAAAAATTGTTTTAACGCATCGGAACGAGACGAAATATTCTGGTAAAAAAGTTTTTTACAGACAGACAAAATACAAAGCACACATCATATTTATAGTAAATCCAATTTACGCATTCCTCGTTACGCTCAGCATAATATATTTAATGAACTAAACTAGGTATAATAAATCATATAAAATCGAAAAATTACTAATTGTATAAGAATTATATATACTGTATGCGTAGGTACTTAAATATTTCTTTGGTCTCGGACAAATTTTTTTTTTTTTTTTCTTAACTATTTCATCTCGTGCAATATTTGTTTAAACTTTATTTGTCGATCGAAATGACATAGGTGTGTGCACTTTCAAAATTAGCGTTTTTGCGTTTGAACAAAATTCAATTTCCTCGTATCGAATATTGTACAACATTTTGACTTAGAGGATGCTATACACGCATTTACTGTCTCAGTCCAACCACCGGGTAACATGCAAAACCAATGATTACCTACGCATAATACGTAAAACTAGCCCAATTTTGATTTTAAAGTAAAAGTACCTATTATACAGTTTATAGAGAACAATATTTTGAAAGGAATGTCATGGCGTTTTTTTTTTTTTTTTTTGAACTATAAAAAACAAAGTTTTTGTATTTTTTATATCGAGCTGTAAATTTTGAATAATACAAAATACCCAACGACGTTCCCTCCGAAATACCGTTCTCTATGAGTCGTGTAGTATGTACTTTTACTCTAAAATCAAAATCAAGCCAGTTTTACTTACTCTGCGCAAGCATTGTTTTTGCTTGTTACCCGGTAGCCGGACTGTGACGGTACATGCGGGTATTACGTCCTGTTAAGCGCATCTTCCGTGCGGGGTGGCAACGTGAAAACTGACCGTCCGCGGCCGTCCGGGTTGATCTGGGGAAGAAAAAAAAACCCCCCCATCTTCCGCGGGACGAAAAATACGTATTAAAAGGTTTGTACGCCGAACCAACGGCTTTCCGCCGTCGAATCTCGTATGCGCAAAATCCCGGCCGAGGCCGCGATTCGCGACCGTCCCGCGCGAAGGGGTCCACGGGCCCAGACTCCGCCCCGAGAAAATGTCGCCCGCCGGCCGCGCGCAACAACGATAATAACGCGTGTGTAGTACGGTTTCTGTTCTGTTCGATTTAATTATCGGATATCATATTATTGTTCGGAAGTCGTATGTTATAATAAATATTATCGCGTACAATATGATACATTACATTGTACGCTGTACGCTGTCACACGTCGATCGTCGACACGTATGCACAAACGCGCGCGCACGCCGTACATTACGCGAAACGGCGGGCGGTGTGTTAGCGGTGTTTCGGACAAACGGAAATCGCAACGAACTCGTAACTTTACGAATATATTGTTTTTTTTTTTTTTTATTTTTTTTTTTTTACACGCCGCACACAAGACAAAACCAGACGGTCTTTTATAATTATTACGCCCGAATATATAGCGTGTACATTGTAAAATATTGTAATAATATTACGGTGCTCGTGAACGTTATATTAATACGTTATGATGTTCGATAGAGCGGTGTATTTTATCCTCGCCCATCGCGGTGTTCGTAACTTCGCCGTCAACCGTTCCTGATCTTTGACCTGTTTTGTGAAAAGAAAAAATAATAATAATAATAATAACTACAATATATTGTCGGTTTTGCATTTCCCCGTCGTCGGACAGAATTTCATTAACTGTATGTATAATATAGGTGCATTGTAAATAATATAGGTATCTACCAGTAAGTTAACGTTGTAACACCGTGCGTCGTGCTGCGGACGCGTCACGTCCGGGCGGTTTTTTGAAGTTCGTAACCCGATGGTTTTTACTAGTGCAACAGTAGTAATGCATAAAAACGCCTACTTTTTCGTACCGTCGGCTCCGCGACGAAACCTCGTAAGTCGAAAAAATCGATATTTTAATTTTTGTACGAAATTAATTAGTACACTGGACTGTTCTACACGGTTCGACATCTGCGGCGCGATTCGATTCGTTATTTTCATATTATACAATAATATACGAAAACAACCAACTCAAACCGACCTACGAGGCTAGGTCGGATCAGCAAAACGGTGTATTAAAACCTCGTGAGTCCGTGTATACGTACAATTTTTTGAAAATCCGGAATTCGCCAGTCAAATGTCGAGAAATTGAAAATATGTACCCTCGGGGAAATACTATCGAATAATCTGTGTGTAGAATATTTAAATAGTAAAAAGCGAAGAAAAAAAAAAAAAAAAGAACTATTGAAATCATTGGCTTTGGGTAAAAATCCGCTGCAGTTTTTCGCTTCTCCCCTGTAAAATCGTATTAAATCGACTCGCGAAATTTCATCAAAAACCCGCAGATACGTATTTTCGACTTGAAGCACTCGACCACTCATTACCACCTTACCACCACCACCTCCGCCACCACCGGTGACTATGTTTCACACGCGGTTTATTTATAGAGTACTGTAATTATTGCGACGAAGTGGCGTCTATTATTATATTATGAACGCGGGCGGGACCGAAGGTTTGTCTTAGTGTCGTATTAATAGCGAACGTTTTTTTGACTCTCTCTCTCTCTCTTCTCTGTCTGTTTATTCAATGACGTTTCTGAATTTCAATATTTTTGTCGCGTTTTAAATAATATTTTCGTCGTCGTCTGCACCGCAATAATAATATTATTATTAAAGCAACGCCTTCCTACGTGAATTAAAAAAGACCGCCGTCACCGGTAGCATGTTTTCCGTTTCATCAGTCTTTCTTTAACGGGCGCGATATATAAAGAGTGAAAATGTGATCGACTAAACAAACGTACATAACCTTTAAAATCGGTTTTATACTATAAAACACCTGTAATATTATTATATATATAATATATTTTAAAGACAACGGTGTGTTTTAAACGTCTACCTCGTAGGCATTTTACTATTGTCGAAAACAGTATTCAATTCATTATCGAAGGTACAACAAATCATATTGATTTACATCATTTTTTTTTTTACTTGTAAACCGTAATTTTGTGTAAATAATGAATATTTTAAAAATTTAAAACGTACACTTAACTACACATTTTTATAGTACACGTTTTATCTATAAAAACCGATTTTTAGGGTCTTTTAAGTTCGTGTTACGTGAACACATTTTCGCTATATTTTCTATAAAAAAAGACACATATGACAATTTTTTTATCTTATGAAAAATATATATCTAACATAAGTGACATGTGTGACGATTCCGGAAGAAAGACTTTTTTTACAGATATTGCATAATCGCAAATTACTTATAAAATTATTTTTTACGCGTCTTAAGTGCGTCTCATTACTTGTTGTTGAAGTTTTCAAACACACCAAATCACCCGTCACAATCATGTACAATATTCAGATAATGTCATCGCAATTATATCGGTAACTTATTTGTTTTTTTTTTTTATTAATTTACATGAAATAAAAAAATAAAAATTATAGTATCATAGAGAGCAATTTGTATAAATATGATTATATAATCATCAATATTTTAATCGGTATTATAAAGTTTATTTTATCACTATATATTATATACGTCATGATTTATTTTTATTTTTTCTACGGTTTTTTTTTTTTTTTTTGCTAGTAAATTATTGTAAAACCGTACTCATTATTTGTACCTATTTACTCGTTGGTAGGTTTTAAATTATTTATTGGTTCAATGCGCGTGAAAACTGTTTGAACACGAACAATCAAGTTGTACCTATAATAACTGACATTAGCTGCACATTAAGCGCGGTTTACTTAAATCTTAAATACAAATATAAGCAAACAAAAAACCATTACAAGTATACAGGTATACCTAATCTATTATGATAAATATACAATTAATATAATATAACGTCCACCGTGTTATAGTACAACCAGTGGCGAAACGAATCTAAAATAACGCAGAAGCGACCAATAATCTATCCAATGTCCACCCACCAATATTTCTCATTATATCCCAATATGTTGATGATAATCCCATGAGGAAAGATAGATTATTTAATATTAGAGTGTTTTACACAAATATAAATTTTGGTCAAAAATTCATAAATTATCAGGGTCCGGTAAATTTTAATTCTTTAACAATATACTATAATACTAATAGTAAGAAATGTATCAATAATATATTATTTAAGGATATGTGTAAATGTTAATAATTCGGTAGTATTAAGACTTTATTTCTATTTCTCTATTTTTCTCTTTTTTTTACTATTATTCGTAATTTAATTTAATTTTTTTATCTCACGTGTACACTATAAATCCCTACACCACCACCTCAAGTTCTGCTTAAAGGTGTAGGCGATTTTTGTTATTTGCATTAATACTTTGTATGTTATATTGTATTAATATAATAATAAATTTCTTCTGACGAAAAAAAAAAATGCTTTCGTATTTTTATTTTATTAGTAGCAAACGATTACTACTCGTATTGAGCATCGTCTTTAAATTTAAAAAAAAAAAAAGAAAAAAACAATTGAAAAACGACCGATTCTCAAATACCGCGTTCGTTTCGCCCCTGTTAACCAGTCACAATTAAGGTTGCTCTTGATTATTTATTCTGTGTTAAATATTCAAAACATATATTATTATTTGTTTGTCGTTTTGGTTTTTAATATTATTATTATTATTCATTTTGATGCAATCACCGTCGTTTTCAATATCGTTCAATTGCATTGTATAAATATTATGTCTAGGCGTTCGATATTTTTCCATGCTTGTAAATAATGTACTACTTAAATAAAGCGGTTATTATTATTATTATTATTTATTTATTTTTATAAATTTAATCGCCGCACAGCAGTTGTTTTCAACAATCGTTTTGTGCGTAGTGTAAAGGAAGCTACCGATCGTGCCCATATATAAAAATATATCAAATTAATTTCGACAAGTACGTTTAATATAGGGGTCGAAATCAGGGTCATCAACATTAGTGTAGTTAAAATAAACGGGCCTAATAAATAAAACGGTTGACGACATTATATTATTATTATTATTATTATTATAACAGCCTGCAGGGACCGCGTATGTATAAGACTATACCGCGGGTATATTGAAGGCAATTTAGTTATACTCAATTTAAAAACGTAAACTGTTTTTTTTTTTTTTTTTTTTATATCTACATTCGGGCCGTTCATCCATAATAATAACATAACAATGTAAACCTGCAATATTTTATATTTTGTGCGAGGGTCTTTTTCATAGTACTTTCGTTTTTTTCTTGGTAATATTGTTGGTAATTTCGCATTCGATTGGTGAAATTGTTTATTTCGTGAAATGTTTGCACATTGTGAAATTTGCGAAAATTTGATATTCGATTTAGGTGTATTACTTGAAATATATTTTCCGTAACCATTGATCTTATATACAATATTATTATCCTTCTTATAACTAATATGGGTTAGGAATTTACGTTTCGATAACAAAATGTAAAATTAATAATTTTGTGATAATATAGTAATCAACAAAACCAAAATCGTTTGGTACAGGTATGCAAAGTACCTTAAGTTTACATAGTGGATAGCCAAAATCGATAAATTGTAATATGCGTACTTAAATGTCATGAAAAGATACCTTAATATACACTTAATACCACTACATAGGAATTGTACACATTTCCTCATTATCTATTTATACGATCCGGCGATTTTCACGGAAGATTTTGAACGAACTTGATTTATATTTTATAATTTTCATCGTGATAAATATGATCGCGCATTCTGTATGATGTTTCATATTAGAAAATATTATGTATAATATTAATTGTGCTTGATCTTAGGCTATATTATTATGAAAGCGTTTTGAAGTTAATATTTTCAGATAAATTCATCATACTGTGTACTATAATAATAATACTATAATCACACAAACTCTAATCGTTATATTATTATAATATTTTCCACATACGATTAATATTTCAAAAAAAAAAAAAAAAAAAAAAAATCATTGACACACTATCGTATATTATAATGTATCGTTAATAATTACAAACACATTATTATTATAATAATATTATATCAAACAGTATGTGCGTGTATCTGTTTTTTTAATTCCGTCGAATTAAGAGAGGTATTACCGCAATAATATTATACGGCGATAAAATATTATAATATTGTACATTTTATATCGCACATAAAAAAAAAAAAAAAAAAAAAAAACACTAGGTATTATTATTATATAACATCAGACTTTCGTCGTACAACCCCACCCAGTGTGTGTGTGTGCGTGTGTGTGTTCAAACACATTTTGTATAATATTGTACAGATACATTCAGACATATGGACAAGGACGAGCGAGCCCTTAGTTTCATTTTACAGTCTTCTGCTGTTTAACTTGGCGACTGAACGATACCCACGTCAATGTGCAACGCGAGGCGACGTTCACCGTGAGCCAGTGTACTATGCCTTATTCTGGATTGTAACAATATAATAGAAGCGTTTACTACAGTGTTTATAGCCGTTGGACGTAGGTACCCATAACGATTATAATAGGTAACGCTAGCAATGGGTGTGTTATAATCGGTAAAAGCAATTTTTCCCAACCTGCCGAGGTAATCCGGAAATCGGCAAAAATTACACAACAAATTGCCAGTTTTATATGTTATTTTTTCCCCTCGTTCAATGTAAGCAATAAGAGAACTACAATGTTAATAAAAATAAACCGCCTCACCGGTGCGCCGACTGAATCGAAAATTCTTCGAGAAAATTACCGAAAATAATTTCAACCGGAACAAGATTTCTGGGATAAAAAAAAAAAAAACGCGCACGCCATCGCAGTTAAACCGGTACGTTCCTCGTTCGGAATATAAATAAAATAAAAATAAAACTAATAAAAACTGAAAAAAAAAATACTAGTTTAAATACCCTTTCAGCGTGTTATAATTTATAAACGAGACTCTAAACGCGCAGCGTTCTTTAAAAATCATTATCGATATTATTACAGTCAAATCGTTTCTGCGGTTCACTTACCGCAGTGGGTATAATAATAATAATTTAAAATTGTACAAAATATAAACGCCCGTATTGTTGATACCGTAATTAAACGCGCGCGTTATTATATAAGAATACGTCTTTATAATCGAACGTGAACAATTTCGATATTGGAATTGGTTTTTTTTTTTCTTTACATATTTATATATATATATGTATGTAGTCGCAGAGAGAATCATTAATTTGGAGCACTGCAATTTATCAGTATTTTTTTTTTCTTTTTTTTTTTCTTTAACCGATGCCGTCACCGCTGTGCGAGTTTATTAGTTGAAAATATTTTATCAGTTAGACTCAAAAGAAAAGAAAAAAAAAAAAACGATGATTCAATAGAAACATATTATATTGTATATATTCTACTCTATATTATAACGTACATATGAACTCTAAATCGTTTAAAAAAAAATAAAAAAAAAAAAACCATTTATACTTTTTAGATTTAATAGTCATAATCGGATTCGTGTTTTAACAATATATAATATAATCGATACGATATATAGTTTCAAATTAAACAAATATCGTACAATTAGTTATTTCGTTCCGCGTGTGACAACGTTCGACTGTCCGCCCCATAACTACAATTGTTTAGCGGTGCCGTCGATCCGTATCATTATTATCGTTTCCGCGGGTCCCTTGAAATACCCACCAATGTTCACGGTTATTGTTATTTATCAATTTTTTTTTTTTTTCATATTCCAATCGCGCGCTCGCGAAAATCAAACGGTAATTCGACGCCCGGCGGTTATTGATTAACAGCGACCAGCGTACGTACGCGTTTCGCCGACGAAATCCAACGGTATTTTTCGCGTCGCAACAAAAACGGTTCGAAACGATTTTTACAACGATAACAACAAGTTGGATAATGCGGCGCGCGAAAAGGCCGCGAACGCGTCGTACGCCAAACGGCAGTCGGCAACAACGACGACGACAACAATAATAATAACGGTAAATCTGTAGATACGAGCACGGCGTTTATAACGCGGGGCCGTTGCCGGGGCTCGGCGGTGTCGGTATTTTCGATGGTTCGTCTGAACTGTCGGCGACTGTCGCGATGGTAAAAACCATTTCGGAATCGTACGGCGCCGTATAGCGTTGACCTTTAGAGAAACAGAAAAAAAAAAAAATTCGGTAAAATAAACCGTTACAATAAATAATAATAATAATAGCCGATGTATTCGAATATAATGTGATATTATTTTGTTGTCCGGGAGAATAATAAATAACGGTTATAAAAGTAACATAGATAACAAACGCCAGAAAGAGGTATGCAAACGATAAGGACGCGCCTTATTACGAATCGAATTGAACTAGTTGTATTATATATTATTATGTTATTGGCTTTAATTCTCAGATAATAATTATTATTATTATAACGAATATAATATTATAATAATTCTGTGTATACAGAGCGGTCCGCGTCGAACATTTTCGTTAACAGTTTTTTATCCATATTTTATTTTATTTTTTTTCTAATGCGCTCTTATTGGTCGATTACTGTTGAAATGTACTATACATTTTATTAATCGCGATCGCGTCCCGAAAGGGAGCCAAGACGACATTGTGCATCCACGAGTTTTTAACATTTCTAGACCTATACGGGTTTATACGGTATTATATTGCGTGCTAAAGTCAACGGTTTATTTATTTTAAATTAAATTTGCTTCCGTCCTCCAACCCCCCCCCCCTCTCAAACTCTCTCTCACTCACTATTCGCCCCTTTGGACACGGTAATTTTATTCGAAAAAATTATAAATATTATTGTCCGTACGTACCGGCGGGGTAATGCCACAGGGTATAACGCGGGGCACCTGCGGTGTTTGTCACTAATCTAGTTTTGGGCAGTTTCGTGTTTGGTGTTTCACCGTGTTTTCGGGTTCGGAAAATCAATTTTGCTTATCGAATTTAATCGAGGTGCGTGGAAATCAATACATTTCCCGTCGGTGACGGCCGAACTGAACCCATGAGCAGCCCATCTATGACGTATATTAAACACGACATTTCCAAAAACCGAATTACAGTGCCGCGCACCGGGACTGTTGTCCCAATTGAAAATACTTCAACGCAATAATATAATATCCGGCACGTCGTCTGGAATTCGGAGTGTCCTGCGCGTCACTATATAACGTATAATAATGGTACGGTTAAAAAAAAAAAATTAATAATAATAATAATAAGTGATAATAAAACAACCGTGTCGGTACATGCCGAAATGTTAATAAATCCATATTTTTCCATAATGGTATCGCGTGGACTGTTTTAAAAGTGGTTATTTGAATTTTTTTTTTTTTTTCTAAAATAATAATTTCGTTCTCGAGTTTATCAACCGAATTCCTATGTAGGTTAAAGTGCTCGTGAGCGAACGAAATTAAATCCTATACATTTTAAACAGCGCAACTCCGAATGGGCAGCTAACCTTTGGCATAAAAACTGCTCGGCGGGTACAGTGTACACTGCACAGCACAAACAATGTAATTCGTTTAACACGCGATTTAAAGATTTTTTTTTTTTTCCGCGCTTTGGTCTTTGACCCCTACGCCACACATTGATTATGTTAAAACGATTTTTTCACGTAATATTATATTATACTCTGGTGCGTGTATTGTGTGTGCGCATCGGGACACGATTACGACAGCGGGGTTTTCCGACTTGAGATTATTCGGTTTTTTTTTCTATTTTTTTACTCTGTCAACACTGAAACCGCCCATAAATCATCGCGTCGATTCGGTCTTGTAATTCATTCGAATCGTACGCGGCCGCGAAATACCCGGTAAATACGTTACGCGATGTTCCGCGTGCGTATTGACTGACCGCCGTGTATGCCGGTGAAAACGAACCCGTAGATATTGGCGGCGTAGATATTGTAACGATAATGATGACGCAAGGCGTACAAAAAAAAAACACAAACAGCGTATCCGCGTCCAACGCGTTGCGACGATATTTTATTATTTCTCCCATTTTTTTTTTATTTTTTTTTTTCTTTTATAACTTATCAACGGACTTCCGCAAAACTCCGCGCGGATTCCCGTCGAAAACGATATCGCGGCGTCGGTGTGCCGTATAATATTATCAAAATATTATATCGTCAACAACGCGGCGGCTGTCGACCGCGCGTACGGTACACTTTGTTATTGTCACAGGACGTATCGAACGCGAGCGCGCCCGGTTATCTCGGCCGATAAGATTGCGAGGGCCTCCCCCCCCCCATCCCGCCCGACCCTAGGGAAATAATTATAACCGACGGGGAGGGGGAAATTGCGCCGTAAAAATATCTCGGGACCTTTGCGGAGACCGCGCGTCGGGTAAAAAATATAATATCGTATCGAACGCGCTCGACACGATATTGTTGCAACGATAATATTATTGTACCGATAACGTTGTGGCGGGGAGAGCGCGCGCGACGCGTCGCCGTACGCGAAGCTTTTGTTACAGAGGGGCCCCCCCGCGTAACAAACGATAATAATTCGAACCGCCGCGCCGGCCGTTTTCGCCGCAAAGGCCCGCTTCTTTTTGACGACAGCGGCGGACGGGCCACGCCTTTTTTTTTTCAGTACGCTTCTGTCAACCGCCCGTTCTGGTTTTCGGTTTTGCGTGTCAAACATTATCGACGCGCGCCCGCGCCGGCTGTTCCGTGATGCCCGTCTAGTTTCGTTTTTATTTCGAGTGGCGCGAAACGGCGTGATTATTATTTTTTATACAATAACTACGGACGTACGCGCTCGCCTGTTGTCGTCGTATATGCGCGCGGGTTTTTTATTTTTTTTTTTTTCAATTTTTTCGTAAACGTTTCGGTTTTTTTCTCGTGCGATAATATTCAATCCGAAAATCCGCATGCAAAATCCGTCGAGTTTTTTTTTTTTCCGTACGTACGGCATCGATAACATCAATCGATATGATTCAAATGATGAACGTTTAGTCGGTTTTTACATTTAAAGACGGAAAAAAAAAATTCGGTTTCCCCCAGCCTCCCCGGCACCAGTTTCAGAATCGTCGTTGAATTTCTGCGTTCGTCCGAGACGGCGGCGGCGGCTGCAAATAATATCACCTGCGGCGATTTTCGAAAACTTCTCAAAATATTATTACCGCGCGCGTATCCGCGTGTAAATAATGGAACGTTTAACATTACGACGAGTCGTCAGCGGCTGCTGCTGCTGCTGCACGCGCATTTCCTGTTGCGCAAATATTATTGCATTCGACTCAAAGGTCAGAGGATATCATCAAGTGGCAAAGCCGTCGTTCACTAATGAGGCGCCGCGCCGGGATCCAAGTTCGATTTTGTGAATATTGTTTCATGTTTTTCTATTTCTCTTCGGACGCTTCAGATGCGTTTGGTCGCATTGTAGTAACGCGTACGCCCGTGTGATAACAATTGTATTGTATTCGCGCGTGTGTTCCGACAATGATCACCGGTCGAGTACCGGTGTGCGAGATCGCTCGGCTTAATCCGTACTCGCGTGCCCGCCCGCCCACGTTGCCACTATCATCCGGTGGTACAGGCGGCCGGATGACATCGCGCAATACGTTTCGGCAAACGTGTTTTCTACAGCGGGGGGGTGGGGGTGGGAAGTGGAAATAATATTCGAATCCGACGAGCTTCCGGCGCTTATTCGCGAGGCGAATACGCCACACACGCGCCTGTCGCGGTTCGCGTTGTTCAAATTTACCCGGCGTGAGGCGTGTTCGCACGGCGAGAACCGGGCACGCCGGTGTAACGTGTTCGGATTGCGCGCCGTTCGCATTCGGACAGCAGTCCGACCGGGCTAGCCGCCCGCCCGCCCGCCGGCCCGTCGACGAACGCGAGGCCGCGCGAAAAAAAAACACGCCGGTGTTGTCCAGTCGAAATGCCCAATAATAAACGGCGGCAATACAATTATTTCCGTTTGCCGGGGCGACCGGAGAACGCGACGGTGCCGTGCGTGTTTATTACCGCGGTTTCGGACGTCGCCCGTGTTACGTAATGCCCCGTAATGTTTCGCGTCCGCGACGATAACGGCGATGGCGATAATGTCATTATGTCGAATTCGAACCGCTCGATAATATCAATAATAATATTTCCCGGAAGACCCGACTGCGCGTCGTTGCGCTCGCGGTGCGACACCGTATTCCGAGAAAGCTCCGGCTCGGCCGTCGAATTAAACAAAATCGCTAAACTTCTATCGCAATCTATTATTATTATTATTATCGTTTTTATTTCTATCATCGTCGTCGTCGTCGTCGTTGTTGTTACGTGTATCGCGCGATTCATCACCGCGTAGTAGTGCACTCTCCGCGTCGCCCTCCCCGGCTTCACGCGACACGGCCGTGCTACAATCGTCCCAATACACACAAATAATACCGTTACGCGCGTATTATTTTATTATTATTTTTTCTCCCCTATCTGTCTGTCCTGTTACGCGCCCGATTCGTGCGTCGCTCGCGTTCGAGCAGATTTTCGTGCCGGATCGTTTTTGAACACGAACCTGACCCGGCCGACGGCGGGGAAGGGAGTGATGTGACCGCCGCCCTTGAAATCCTCCGACACCGCGCGCGGGTGCGTTCGGACGTGTGACCGGAAAACGGACGGATCACGGATTTCATCTGGTAAAACTGCAGGTATCCCCGGGTAAAATCGCATTTTAATCGTAGACCGACGGCGGGAACGTTCGGCACGGAAACGCGTTCCGGTGGGCGGAGTTTCGTTTCGAGGACAGTGCTGTATGATAAACGGAGCGTCTTTGTTGGCCGTCCTCGGAGTGCAAATTCGATCTCTCTCACTAGCTTACTCTTCAGATCGGCCCGTCACCCTTGATCCGTTCGGACCGACCACGCCTCCCGGTCCTCGGGGTGAATGTACAAGTTTATGAATACAATGTACCTACCTACTTATATATTATTATAAATCAATGTAATCTCTGTGCGGCGGTGGCGTACCTTCGGGTGGGAGGGTGAAGGGGACAACGCCTCTCCCCCTCCCATTCCCCCCAGTCGTACATTGTAGTCGTGTGCATTGTTATTTGTTTTTACAATTATTTTGAAATTATAGTTTTATATTTTTCATGGAGTACTTAATAAAGCCATAGATATTATTTTAGGATATTTTTCTTATCTGTGGTCGAACCGCGGATCAAGGTTTCGGGTGTTATCATTTCGTTTTGGCGGTTCGACCGTTGTCTCTTATCGCCGATTTCTCTAGTTTCGTAACTAGTTTTATTTTGCAATAAATGTGCCGGGATCGCTTATGCTTATGTTCTTATTTTACAATATTATAAAAGGTCCTGATTTCTCGGAATCTTCTGTTCCCCGAAATTTCGCGCTCTCTCCCCCCCCCCCCCAATCCCCCGTAAGAAACGCCTAGGTGGTACGGCCATTGCGAAACGGCGGCGGCGGGCTGTGTTCCCCGGAAAAAAACTGGGAGATTTTACAACGTTCGGTATTAACAAATAATATTATTATTCGCCGTTATTGTTTTTCGTTTGAATTACGTGTGGTGCGTCCCCCGCGATTATTATTGTTTTCGGCCGACGCATAGACGATATCAGATTCATATCGATACAGACGATAGTATTTATGTATTGGATTTCGCGGTTTCGCCGGGTAAGCCTTACCCGGTAATCGATACGCGGTCGAGATTCCGTCGCGCGAACGTACAGAGTTAAAGAAAAAAACGCGACAATTTAGACCGGCGGTTCTTAAACCGTGGTTCGCCCTCTCCCCTCCCCTCCCCCGGACTTGTCCGCGGCGGCTCTATCGGCAAATATTGATTACGATAACGCGAGATGTTTTGTAGAAAACAAATAAAAGTATCCGGTAGGGGTTCCGCGATTTCTGAAAGTCTTTCGTGGGGGGGGGGTGGGTCCGTGCGCGCCGAAAGTTCAAGAACCGCTGCTGTGGACGATGTTTGGGACCCCTGAACGCGGGTGGCGGCGACAATCTCGCGTGCGCCTCGTAACGCGGCCGAACGACAATAATATTTGTGCCGTCGGTGCTAACGACGAGAAGGCATCAGTCGACGACGGCGACGACCGAAGTGCCGCGTAAAAATATTGTAATTTATTAACGTGGAAAAAAATATGATTTGTTACGCGCGCGCCGCGGTGTGCTTACGGGGTTTTCTCGCGCGGCGACGGTGTTTTCCTATTGATTTAAATAACGGCGACGACGACGTCCGCGTCAAATCGTAGTACACAATACACGCGGCTGTAATATCGCCGCCATCGTCGTATTTTATTTTGTGATGCACGTATTATATTTAATTTTTTTTTTTTTCCTCTAGAGATAAGAGGACGACCGATGTTTGCCCCGGGTCCGAAAGGCTAAAGATCGCGTGGTTCGCTCGTCGCGGCCCCGCGTTATCGGCGGCGGCCAATGTCGGATACGCCGCTGTGCGCGTCGGATGATGATGAGGAAGGAGGAGGAGCGGTGGCGGCCGCCCGTCGACCTTTGCGCGCACCCGATATATAATAATAATGAAATATTTTATTCCACGTTATTTATATGGGAGAGCCGACGTCCGCAACGCGTCAGTTATCCGCCGGCGCGATAAGCCGAACCGTCAGCTGCTCTCCCTCTCTCCGTCACTCTCTCGCTCTCTCACTCACTCTCTCACTCTCTCTCTCTCTCTCCGGTCCGCCGCGACCGCGCGGTTCGTACCAGTTCGTTTCAATCGTATTTTCTACGATATTCTCTCGGGATTTTAATAACATTACGTTATTGTTTTACCCGTATTACATTATTAATTCTGCGTTATCGTAAAAATAATATGTTGTTTTTAGTTTTTGGAATCGGGACGGCGGTCCAGTCGCGCGTCGTCGTCGGGCCGCGGCGCTCGGAACGTGACCTTTGGTATTTTTCCCGTTTTACACGTACGCGCGCCGGCACACCGCGGGCGGCGTCCCTCGTCGGCCGGCCGCGGACGCGTCGCGTTAAGGGTATTTAAGGTACCGGCGCCGTTATCCGGACCGCCATTCGGTTCACGACCGCAGTTCGGCGTACAGGTTAGTGTGCCGTGTTCTCTCACCTACTCGCTCGTGGATTTTGTCGTATCAATCCCGATCGTATTTACTTTTGTTTTTCGTTTCCCCTCCCTCCACGCCCCTTTATTTTATTGTAGGCACGTTTAATTTTTCATACGTAGTCTCGCGTTTCGCATCGACACTCTGTATTATTATTTATTATTATTATTATTATTATTTATTATTATATTATATGTGTACACGATATTCAAATTTTCATAATAGCTATTTCTTTTTTTTCCCCCTCGATAACGCCGCGTTAATGTACGATCAATGTTTAAAACAATCCTATTGTTGTAATATGGAATTTTTGTACGTTTTTTTTTTTTTTTTTTTTTTTTTTTTTTTAACACCAATAGTATAATATACGACGTACCTCCTANGCGTTAATGTACGATCAATGTTTAAAACAATCCTATTGTTGTAATATGGAATTTTTGTACGTTTTTTTTTTTTTTTTTTATATTAAAATATTTTTCGTAAATACCTGTTATGTAATGTTAAGCTATACGTAACTGTAAACGTATTGCCTATTTATTTTTGTAACTAATCGATTTTTTTTTTTTTTTTTTTTTTTTTTTTTTTTTAACACCAATAGTATAATATACGACGTACCTCCTATACTTGTAATCCAACGGTAATTTGTAAACACTTATTGACGTACTATAAAATGCGAACAATTGTTATGTCGTGTGTTTTTACAAATCTATGTTGCATTATAACATTGTACATTTTAACCGGCATAGCGTGTGTCGCGCCACTGTAGCCTGCCGCCGCCGTCGTCGTAATCATTTGGATCTGTTAACGTCTTACTTGGGCAGGATTAGAATGATTATTTGTATGTCTAATACTGTCAGGTAATGATGTCCTCAGATACCCATAAATCTTCGAGAACTCCCGTCATCGGCGGCGCCAATTGTGTCCGGAAAGTAGGTATAGGTAATTTGTTTATTTTGTTTTTGATTTTTTTACTGACAACCGGGTACGGTATTTATTTCGTTATTATTGTATGTACCTGTTTATAATTTATTATACGCACCGTTAATTCGTATACGATTTGTGTGCGCACACTGTATATTATTATGACAATGCGTAACGATTGCCGCGGTTGTGTGCGCACGCGCGCGCGCGCTTTACAATGATATTGTAATTATAACCTAAAACGGTCCGTGTATTCCAACACGGAATTCGCCTAATCGCGAGCAGTTATTTATCGATATTATTATGATTTGATTTTTTTTTTTTTTTTATGTGTTTTCACAAGTCCGCGCACACGACACGGAAACAAAACAAATTGATACAAAAGCGAGATTTGTATGGGTACTACTCGCACCAGTTTCGTTCAAACTTCATCATAACCGACGGTAGGTATTGTGTTGGCGTGTAACAACAGTCCGTCGAATAACCGTTTAAACGCCGCCGATAGCTAATCGCAACGAAATGGCATTTTTCAATTGTGGAATCTTGACAATATTACAATGTTTTTCTTTGTGAAGAAAATTGCAGCAAAAAAAAAAAAAAATGACTATTATCATAATTATCATTTATTTAACTACGTTAAATATTTTCTTGAGCGTATTTATAAAAAGTAGATAATATATATGTTACATAATTAATTATTCCGTATACATATACGATTGAGAATTCGACTATTATGCGTATTATACATAAATGTATGTATTATTATAATTAACGGCAGCGTGTTAATAATAGTAATAATAATAATACAAAAACGCGTTATCGAAAATATTATAATATTATGGTATACGTTTTATCTTCGTTACAATTGAACGAACGGTTGGGTTTTTAATAGTCGCATTATATTGTATTGTATTGTATTAAATTTTCGTGATTATTATAATTTCATAATAATACTGACGGGGAAAAAAAAAAAAAACTCCGTGCTCGTACTAGTATATCGTATGCGCCGGGGGGGGGGTAGTGGGGGGCTCCCCATTTCACGTGTTCACGTGAAATTGACATTCGAATCTATGATGCCGTGTGCTCGGAAAATCCGTGCGCACGTTTTACACGTTGCGTACGCGCGTAGTCTGTGTTCTCGCGTTGTTTTTCACGCGTTCGCGTGACTGCTAAACCAACACACGTGAAACGCGGGCCGGTTGTATCGTTTCTGAAAATTCCGTGAAATGGCCGCGTTGCGCACGTTTGGATTCGTGTTGGGCCCGTCGGATTTCAATTCGTGATGTCGACGTATACGATACGGCGGGCGCGTAACGTATTATAAAACTTCGTCGTACGTAAAATTGGAACATTTTTAGTCGTGTTTCGCATGCGAACGGAATTTGTCCGTAACGCCCCGCGAATGCGTCAAATATCAACGAATATTATTGGGTCATCGTCGCGAATTGGGCTGTTTGTCGAACCGAGAGCCCGGTCGAATGCCCCGTGCAAATGATAACGGGACGACGATTAATTTTAAAATCGATATTTTCTGCGACGCGGGCGGGGTTTTAATGTCTGAAACCTTATCGATAACGCTGAATATAAACCTGTCGGGATGCGTAATCAAAACGAATAATAGACCGCAGGTAAATCGTCTGCGTTGATTGCACAATAATATTATGTCCGTTCTGGCGTGTATGACGGCGTTCGATTTGTGCGCGGTTATGACTTGGCCGCGGCGCGCGTTTCGATACGGTTCGACCGACGAGTTTTCTAAATGACATTTGGCTTGACATTCACTTTTTCTTTCGTTTTATTAAATCCGTTTTCCGATTGAATTTTTTCAATTTTTTTTTTTTTATTTCTCTACGCTAATATATTACCGATGTATTACGCAGGCATGCGTATCGCGTTAACGAATGTTTTCACGCGGCGGTATGCAGACGTACGTTACAATATTATTACTATCAGTGTCGGTGAAAATGTCCCGGCACGGAATTATTATGCCACGGAATGTTTTGTACGATGTGCACAGAGTAATATTATTATGGTAGCAGTGTGGTGGGCTAAAATCGAGAGGCGGCCGCCTCTGGAAACATGTGCGAGCCAGATAATATTTAGTGGCATCGAGAGATTTATGAATGACTTTGAAATACCTCCTGGCCAGACGGATTTGACGTATCGTCAAATAATGTAACCAAACTCAACGCGGCGAATTATTACAATATAATAAAAATAATATCCCGACGTATTATTAATCGCCCGTAAAATAACCGAATTGCGTTCGTGCGCAGTGACTGTTTAAACAATTCATTTTTATTTCTGTGCTTGCTTGCTGCGCGAGTCGTCCAACGCCCGTTATTTTTCGTTTCTTCCTATTTATCTCCATTCGTTCAAACGAAATATCGTTTATTAATATCCCTTAAACCGGCGCAGCGGCGTTGTTTTTTTTCACGATTTTCTCCGGCTGATCAACGTATTACGGCTACACCGGACGCCACGGGTATATTTTCTATACATATCGACCGGAGTCGATTTCCGAGTTGATTTTGAACCCAGTGTATTATTGACGTACGGCCGGTTTCATAGTATTATTTTGTACACCGTACGACTGATCTATACACGCGTACGCACATTGTAATATACCGCGTGAAATGTCGATGTGGCTCCTCAAAACCCAAACCGAACGGAATAATGAATAATAAATAGTACAGAAGTTTGACGTAGACACGTACCTGGATATATTATAATGCATACAGGATGATCAGACATTATAATATTGTGTTGTCGTCGGTAGGGGGGTGGGGGGGTTTGCATGAAAACCGTGTATGTTATGTGATCCCGGCGACCTTACTGTATTTTTTGAACATGAATTTATAATCGCCCTGTATGTTCGTTTGCGCGTGTATTTCTTATCGATGCATAGACTTATTATGGTCGTTTTATAATTTGAAATTCGAATGGGAAAAATCAACATAAACATGACGAAAAACAAATACAATGTTGATCCGTTGAAACGACGGCGATTACCACCGTGCGATATAGACATTGGTGTAAATCACGAGATAGCGTCGTCGGCATCGCGGTTCGTTTCGAGTCTAGTGATATTATCGTTTTACCTCTATTCGTATTTTTTCATGTTTCCGTAAATTTATGTAGCTAAACAACACCGGTTCAGTGTATCGCGTGCTGACATCTTAAACATTATCTACCGTCAAAATGAAACCTATACAATATTTTATTTTTTTGCGTTTAAGCTACGCTAGTCCAATAAGTTATATTAGCGCACATTTTTAAAGTATCGGTATCCGAAATTTGATCATATTGCATCTGCTTAACCTATTTAATGTTTAGCCAAACACTGTTTCTTTAAAATTTATCTGCACGTTTTTTTCAAATAAATATCGAAGTATATTCAACGATAGCGTTCTAATATTCCTGGCTCTCTAATAAAATAAAATCTAAAATAAGTTATTGTATACATAATATATAGTTTTTAATTTTTATGAAATCGATGTACGAATTTCAATAACTTACAAGTAAATGCTAAATCAGAATCCTCGATAACTTGATGGAAAATAAATTCTCATTCTCTTCTGGGCTTCGAGTTATCGATAGTATAATATTATATTGCGAACAATGTAAGCCATAAGTAATTTTAAACAAATTACTATTAAAAATTAAAAATTACTAATTTTAAAAAAAATTTAATTAGTAATTATGTTCATAGGTTTAAATGTGCGTTTCATAAAATGTTTATCAACAAACATAGTACGTACAATGGTATTTAATTTTAAAGTTGGTACAACTGTTGAATATTAATGAATTTAAATCTTCATACAACAATTAACTGTATATTATACTAATTTTAAAATAAAATTAATCACCGAACACACGATTTATTGTAGTTGTACACATACCTATATTTTATCATACTATTAATATTGTTAAATAAATGCGCGAAACTTTGGACGTTTGGGAGTCGGGTCACGTCAAAGCGGCCGAACGAGTTATGATGAAATTTGGCACACAGAATATGTTCTGGGTTAACACATAGGATACTTTTTATCTCGAAATTCAGTACATTTGGCTGACGCAGGGTTTTTAGTATTTTTGGAACGAGAAAATCGAAATACTTTTGTTGATTTGTATTGGGTTACTTTTGACAACACGGATGACAAAAAAAAAAAAAAAAAAAACAGTTATTGTTGGTTAATTTGAGGCTGTGGCGGACAAAAAAGTACACTGCACTTTTAAACAAATTAAAAAATTACCGTGCAACGGCTAACTGTGATAGGAACGGTGTGTAAACGGGAAGTCGCCAGGAAATACGTTTTTATATATTTTAAAATTTGTTTCGTCCAATAGTGGTGTTCATGGACAAAGCCGTGCGGGACAACTACTGTAGTTTTTTTCTTTTTATTTTTTCTAGGTACACTGCATACTAAATTGATGGTCCTTATTGTCATTATTAAGCACCCCTTTATATAATGTCACAGCATATAGGCACTCGTATATAGTATACTAATCGGCAATTTAAATAAAATACCAGCATTTTATAGGACTTCTCAATTGGTAGACATAAAAAAAAAAAAATAATAATAATAATAAATAAATAAAAAACAATACAAGAAAAGTACACTGGAAATAGAGAGTATACACACTGTCGTCTAACTCTTGTGATGGCTGCTATACATGTAGAGCGAACACATGCGTCGAAAAACATAATAATAAATGAACAAGCTGTCTAAATACGCACGGGGTGGGGGAGCCACATATACGGGCTACAAACTATTATATTGACTTTATTAAACGGCACTCATTCCTGCTGGCTTCCGTTTGAATTACATACGTTATTAGAATTTGAGAGAAAATTTATAGAAAAAAAAAAAAAGAGACTAATATAATTTGTACCTTTAATGTAACACGAAGTGTGTAATAGTGTTCCGAAAGTAATTTCACGAAATTAAACCGGCCTTAATCGGTTTTAGATTCGGTATAGCGGAGCTACAGAACTATAATAGATGTAACCATTTCGCGTATTTTACCTCTTTTATTATCTTTGGTCCCAGGAAAAATAAGACTAAAGACGTAAGTCAATTTTTTTTTTTTTTACTTATATTATTATTTCTCTCCGTAATTTTCCTTTTTTTTTATTTCCATTTTCTTTTTTTATGTAATCGACTGTTATAACCCTGTGAATAATATAATACCGTGATATTTATAATATTCGAAATATTCAGCTACAATGCCCACACGTATAATAATACCTATCTATTTTTTAATTGTCATTTACACATTTGTTTAGCGCAGTGTTTCCAAACTTTTTTCACAGTGCGGACCACTCGAAATGTCGCGGACCACCTTAATTTGAGAAAGAATTTTGTTTACAAGCCATAACGAAAGTTTTGGCTTCATTGTTTTTCCAAAGATTTACTACATAGTATAAGTATTACTAGAGTATTTTATTGTAATTTATGTTAACCTAATGTGATTTTTGAACCAGGTTTTCCTTAACAAGTTTGGAAATTCTGAGATAGATACGTTTGCTGAGAGCTGAATAGTATATACGCATGCCGTCACTTATATCCACTCGATTCCTCTATTTGTGTGTTATCATGATCATACTCAAAAATCACTCATACAATTATAATGTAAAAAATATAAAAAGATCATTGCCAAGAAGGCAATTTCTCTGAGTTAAATTTATGATGGTGATGCAACGTGATTTTTTTTTTATGTTTAATTTCTTTTTTGGAATTTTTTTAATAAAAAAAAAAAAAGCTTAGCATAGAGAGCTCATAACAAGTTCTCTTAAAACTGATAACAAAATAATACATTTTATCAGACCAGATTGACCAACACTTAAACCTAAAATCCCCTAGACCATTACCATAATGATGATTATATTGCATGCTAACATTTTTATGTATAATACATTTTTGTAAATGTAAGTGAACTAAGAAAATTACGAGAAAAACTATAAATAAACTGAATATAAGACATGCCTTTAAAATCAAAATTATTAGATACTGAGAGTCGACAGACAAGAGTTCTCAGAATTGGGTTGTATAGATGGGTACCTACAATAATAACGATATTAATATAATTAATTTTAATAATATAATATAATAATAATAATATATAATATAATTATAATTTTATAATTAATATTTTTATGAACGGAAACTCCAAAATTCTGATTTAACATTGATTTCTGGAATAAGGACTACAAATATTTAAATTTGAATTCAATTTTTATGTTTTGGTGAAAAATAACATTTTAGCTCTTTCCAGTCCTGTATATCATAGTTCGTGGTACAGATTGGATACACAAATTGATATTAGATTATTATTTGGAATAGGTTACATTTTTTTTGGTTGGTATAATAAGATATTATTTTTTTTTTCTTATCATTTTTAAGAGAACTGGTTTTGGCCTTAACTTAGATGCAATGTTATATACTATAATATATTATTTACAAATATTTGTTTGTGTTTTAAAGTAAGTTTATTTATTCTCAAAATTTTAAGGGCCAAAAGCAGTTCTCTTAAAAATGATAAGTAAAAACAAATAAATAATATCTCATACCAACCGAACAAAATGTAAATTATTCCAAATTATAATTTAATATTAGTTTGTGTATCATCCTGTGCTAAAATGTATTTATTTGCTTTATCAGCGACACGAGTTCAATAATTTCTCTGAACTTGAAATTATTTTTCTAACAAAATATAAAAATTTAATTTTAATTTAAGTATTTATAGTCCTTGTTCCTGCAATTAATGTTAAAATTAGAATTTTAGTGTTCCGGTTCATAAATATATTAAGTAAATAAATTAATAACTTAATATCGTTATTATTGTAGACACATATCTGGCTACCTATACTTAGGCACTATAAACATGATATATAAGGGTACTCTCGAATTCAGGTAGAAGACCTTTTTTCACTCGAATTGCCTCTCATAGCATACCTAGATTATTAATTAATAAATCGATAGTTGACGTATATAATGGACTATTTATATTGATTTCCATAATGTTCAAAAATATTATTTTTATGACTTATAATAATTTATAAATATAGCGTTTCCCAGACAGGTTATTTGTGAAATGCAATAATCGTATCGATAACTGATTAGTAAATTAATTGACCGTCTAATTATTTTGGATTCCGAGCGTAGCGAGTGAACAATTTGTTTTACTAAGATGTTTATTTTTTTTCTTCCTTCTAGTCGTGGACACATTTTTTCCTAGTAAAATTTCTCCGGTTTTTACCCGTACCAATTTTTCTGAAAGCTCAAGTTGTCTAGATAGTACTTTAGAGAGGTCATATTTTGATTTTTTGAGCCATTTTTAATTAAGGCACATAAGTGGGCAAAAACGTAGGAAAACGTAAAATTTCACGATTTCATTATTAAGACACTAAGGTCGTATACTTAATACATATATATAATTTTTTTTTAGTTTTAAAAAATCGAAATAGAAATCGATTTCAATACAAGGCCACTGCCTAAAATAGGAGACAATTCGAGTAAATGATATTTTTGAAATCGAGAAGCGATTCGAGTAACATTTTTAAAAAAAAAATTCCCGAGAGGCGATTCGTGGATCAGGTGGAAGGCAATTCGTGTGCGTCCTTGTATAGTGTGCCCTATTATATGCCTATAAACAACCTGATTCTGAGAACTCTGTATAAATAATTTTGATTTCAAAAGCATAAAAGTCTTATATTCAGTTTATTGAAAATACTTATTTTCTAAGTTTACCTACATTCATCAAAATGTATTATACCATCAATGATTATCCAAATATGTAAAAATGGTAGCATAAAATATAATTATCATTATGGTAATGATCTAGGAATTTCAGGTTTAATTGTTAGTAAATCTGATCTGATAAATTTTTTTTTTTTGTTATCAGTTTTAAGAGAACTGCTATGAGCTCCAATTTTAAAATTAAATTGTAAACTTGTAAACAATTCAAAATTAATAAATAAACCACGTGGGATTAATTTAATGGTTTGAAAAGTCTATGTAGTAGGTTAATACAAAATTTGTGTTAACGTATAGGTTTTATATATTTCAACGATTTATTTTTTAACAATAATGCCATTTTTTCAAAACCTAATCATAAAATTTAAAATATATAATTCGTGTATACCCACAGAAAGTGTAAATTGGTGTTTAATACTGAAATAGGGATCCCTATCGTTTCTTTCATAATCTGAAACACACATTGACATTTTTTGACTATGATACATTTAAGTAGAAAAAACAAATCGACAAAATTCTGTTATTAGAACTCCCGTTGAAGAATTCATTCTGTATTAACTATATGTATATTTTCTAAATACAAAAAATGCCGATTTCAAATGCAGGTATCTATTTAATAAACTGATTAATTAAGATTCATTTATGAACTAATTAGTGAATAGGAAACGTGGTAAATGACTCGTTCTGTAAACTTTAATTTGTACCTACGAACGGTTTTATCGTAATTAATTAATTTTTATACTAGTATGCTGTAGGTACCTACATATTATTGATGTTGAACATAATGTATATTATATAAGTTGTTTTTTTTTTTTTTTGACTGAACCTCCATTAATATTGTATAAGTCTAATATAATATAATTGAAAAAAAAAATTTAATTTTTACAATGTAGAAAAATAATAAATTTTAATTAGATAACTA
The DNA here is from genome assembly GCA_902439185.1 of Cinara cedri. Taxonomy (NCBI): domain Eukaryota; kingdom Metazoa; phylum Arthropoda; class Insecta; order Hemiptera; family Aphididae; genus Cinara; species Cinara cedri. The sequence goes on along the minus strand of CABPRJ010000486.1, from coordinate 1,534,154 downwards.
TTCCATTATCGTTTTAATGCATACGTCAGTACTAATTTTGAGCTACATCACATTGTAATTTAATTTAATTATAATACGAGATGAACTATATTTATGTAACGTGTTCATGTAATGACCAATAATATTATATAGGTACCAACTATATTATTATCGTATTTACCATAATATACATCTAATATATTTTATAATTATTGTATTTTTTAAATATATTTTATATTTATTATTATTATTATTATTTATTTGTGTTCAATTTTTTATTTAGTACTGCAATGTGTAGAGGAACAATGGAAGATTCGAACCTGATAGTAAAATTCATAGCTTTCTGCAAGTGAGAGATTTCAAATAACTTGGAGTTAACATAAACCAACATAACAATATGTATAATAAAACCAAGCTAAGGATTTCTGTACCTACCTATATACAATTTGTTTGTGATAATTTAAAATAAAAATGTACTTTGCTGTTATTTTTCATTTTGTCCAATGAAATATCCTATATTATACAATACACATAACATCATGATAATTTTTTTTTTTGTAATATTTAATAATTGAGTTGATATTTTGGGTGTTAATAAATTGACCCAGATCCGTTTCGATCAAGTTTTTGTTTATGGGGACCTTTTGATCTGTTTAAAAAAAAATTAAACTCTTTAACCTGATCAAATTGTTTCCGGGGACCTCCATCCGTTTTGTCCCCATGCACAGTTCTAAATATCCCCGGGGACAATTTGATTCCGTGGAGAATTTTGGTTCAACATAGAGAATTTAATTTTTTTATCTAACGGATATAAAAGTCCACGGATGTCCTGTTAATAATTAAATTATATTTTATGTATACATCAGTATGGTATACATGTAACTACCTATATAATTATTATTTAAATTATTATTACATAGGTATAATAATTGGACATATTTATCAATTTTTATTTTATAATATATAAACACACATCGATTATAAAGATATGAGTATACCAATACATTTAAGTGATATATTATAGTCATAATATAAGGTAAATGGTACGTGCATCAAGAATATTATTATTTCTTCTTCTTCTCTCAACTTAATAGGCCATTATTGGTCCAACGCTGCAGTATTCACAAACTTTCATTTCTCTACCAATTCCATATTTTAGCTGTTTTTTTATATGCTTTCCAAATCTTTTTCAGATTTGTCAGTCATAGTCTTCCTAGGGTTTTTTTTCCTTGAAGTTTCCAATGTAGGGTATTTTTGGTTGTATTGAGTTTGTTCTCTGACGGAATAATGAATATAATTGTTTCATTATTATTATATAAACGATTTTTATTAATAGTCGATTGTTTTTACTAACAATATACACCTATTATATTAAAACAATGTTTTTGTATAGAGGTGGTTTAATAGAATGATTCTTATCACATATTCGTATTTTCGATTGTTATTTATTTATAGTATATAGTAATATAGTAGTAGTTACACCAATGTTAAATATTTGACTGTTTTTCTAAACTTAATAATAAAATGATAACACAATTTTCAACGAAAAGGAAAAGAATTATTGTATCACAGTTTTCTCTAATTTTGACGAATTTGTATATACAATGTACATACAATATATATAGTTGGTATTTACATTAACAATTTAACGATACAAAGAAAATCGGTAATAAATATCTTAATTCAAAACTAGCCCACAAATTATAATGAATATTTTATAATAGGTATAATATTTATGTAATAACTATAAAGATCAATCAAATGGCGGAAATATACGTCATTCGTATATACAGAACCATAACGGATGGCATTAATTTTCATTATTAGGTGCCTATATACATCCTACATTATAATTGAAAGGAGTTAAAACTTAAATTACGAATATTTCTAGTTTAAAATTAAGTTGAAGGTTATGAATTCTATATTGATATGAGTAGGTATTTACAATTTTTCTCGAAAAATTAGTCTAATAAACTGGTCTATATGTCGATAAGACCATATTAAAATGATTTATGGTTAAGTAAATCGTAAGTAGAGATCTGAAAATTCCATCGAATACATTTATATATGTCCCTAGACAAGGTAAAATTATATTACCAGTTTTATGGTTTTCTAGCCGTCCGTAACTATCGAGTTTTTATTTGGCTTTATATGGATAAAATTTGTTTTGGTCCAGCAAAATTGCTCGCCAATTTAACACACGGTACATTATAATAGTAAGATACAAATATGAGAAATTCAACCGATATCTCCAAGCTTATCCATGAAAAAACTTGCTTAGCAGGGAGAAAAGGGAAATAAATTCAATTCATCTGGATTCCTGGATACATAGGGGTTCCTGGTAACAAGAAAGCTGACCAAGAAGCTCTCAATGTAATAGTATCAACAACATCTTCAACCTTAAATATCACCACTTATTCAGACGTAAAGAGCGAAATAAATAATTAATGTCACTCTCGCTGGAGAAATCAAAAAACCAAACTTAACAAAATAAAAAATAATACCAAACTCAACCGAGCTCAGTAGAAAAGACGAAACCATAATTAACAGACTCCGAATTGGATACACACACCTAACGCACAGTTTCTTTATGAGCAAAGATAAACCCCTATTATGTGACACATGTAGCCAGTGGCGCAAGCAGGATTTCTTTTCGGAGGGGGAAAGGATTGAGCTTATAATTTTCTAAAGAGAAGAATTTTGTACAAATATCGTAAATCATTTAATAATATATTTTTACATAGATAATAAATAACATTAAACAAATTATGATCTATATACATTATACTTCTTAATTTATTATTAACACTATTTTCATACACCTACATTTATCGTTGGTACTTAAATAAAGTTAAACTTAAAATATTTGTCGAATAGTATCTACACTGATTACCTGAACATGGCATTCAGACATATCATCAGACATCTTCTCACCTTGATTGACTTTAGTATCAACGTGCAATGTATTATCATCATTTAGCTTCTACAAAATGTCACTAAATTTATAATGAAATAAGTACTACCGATTCAAAACATTCTAAGAAAACTTTATAGATACCTACATCTAGCGCTGGTATTCAACAATTAAAATCACGAATTATTACCTAGTAAATGTAAAGTTAAGGGTTCTACATTATTTCTTTTTACAACACTTTTTCCGAAAAAATAAGAGAATATTACCATCTCTCTTATAAATTATAATTATATTATAGCGGTGATTGAGACGTTTCTGTGTTTGTCACGAATCATAATTATAAGAAATAAAAATAATCATTATCGTGGTTTCAGTTAACTGTAAATCACGATGTAGATAAATCCGTAAATTAAAATCGATTATATTCTGTTAACCACATAGATAATAAAATATGATCATCACGAACTACGGTCCATTATTGAACTGTAATATGATAAGCGATAAACCAAGCATATAATATTATCAGTATTATTATCACTGAATAAAATTATTTTTGATGAAATTAAATTTCATTATTTTATTCTGTTGTATAAGATATGCTGCCAAATACAAAACTTGATAAAAAAATTTAACAAAGTAAGACATTTTAGGGGGGGAGGGTTCTAACCTCCTATGGTGCGCCCCTGCATATAAAAAACAACTCCACAACCAATTCCACATATCTGAACAAATATGCCATGCGCTTGGACCGAACCCACTTGATATAAGTAACTTAATTTTATTTCTAAAATAATCTGAATTATATAATTTAATTTAAATATCTATGTATTGTTAAAAATGTAATATTTCGAATGTCCATATACTAATGACTCAAATGTCGATGTATTTAGATCAAAAAAAAAAAAAAATAGTTCAATAAAATAGTAGGTAGCATTATAGCAGTAACAAAAAATTGAAAGATGAGCGTAATCTAATATTTTGTTTTATTATTTATAATTGTTTAAAGGTCAAATTTGTATGGGAATCTTAAACATCCTGGTACCCATTTTAAAACTTATATTCAATCGAACTTTGCTCAGAATTATTTTTGTTAGCAGTTATTTATCGCTGTGTACAGTTATAAATTAACTCTTATTATATTCTACCTTCCCGACTTCGCACATATAACAGTGGCACATCTATCAGCACATTGATCAGCTCTTTTTTTCGCCATTGCCAACCATTTATTTCGTCTTTTATTATTATCATCATTTGTTTTCTTTAAAATACAAGAAACAATAAAGAAATAATAATAATCATTATTTAGTTAGCAACGATAGTAATACAATAATCTTGTAATTTTAATTATTATATTGATGTGATATACCTACCTCGTATTCGTATTTATATACTTAGAATTTGTTCGTACCTACCCACTATATTACGTATACTATATACATAATATTTTAGCCATTTCACATTGCTTTTGCATGTTGTTTAATAAACAAGACATAATTAGGCGTTTGACATATTATTTTTAAAAAAAAATATTAGTCGCGTTGGCAATTGATAAATTTATACTTACTTTATTTTAAACATATTGTATAAAAAATAGTCTAGTATATAGGTATAGATATTGACTACCAAGTACCTAAAACCTAATAATATTATTTTCAAAAAAGTCTAACCACCTACAAGGCAAAATAAATATTTAGAGTCTGACCAAATAGATCTAAACTTACGACAAAAGATGTTTATAAACGTCTGTCTATGTGTAATTTAAATATGTTCATGTATAGTGTTTTTATTTTAATACGGGCCACGGCCCAAAATACAGACATAGTTACTAGAATTAAAACCTAACCTAACCTAACCTAACCTTTTATTTAAGAGTGTTGTATATTATACCGGATATAGAAAATCTATTCTATTATTCCAGTTCACCATATTCTACATATGTATTATAATGTTGTTTTGTATACGAGTACTTGAATACTCCGTTCAAATATACATTTAAATAAATCATATTATACAGTGTGATTTCGTTTCCACTAAAAACTAAATATTTCAGTCGGATGAACTCCGATTAGAATTTCGTTTTCGGGAGGTTATAGAGAGTACTGAAACACACACTTTAGGATAAATTTCCGTTTTTAACTATTTCGGTAAGTACGTGTGAAATAAAAATTGATTTTTCTGATTTGCCACATCTATTTTAGAGACACTAAATTCAAAGTCTTATTTTTTCAAGTGACCTTGGGCAATACAATTTATGTTATCTCAAAAACTATCTAAATTTATTAAAACATATAATTTCAAATATGATATTATGTTCATGATCTTGAAAAAGGAATAAAATTGACTATTGTCTTATCGGAAAATCGTATTTGCAAAGATAGTCATAAAATAACATCAGTAACGTACCTTTGGAGGAGAGGTGAGGGAGAAATTTGTACATAATAAATGTACATTGTTATTGGTTTTTAGTGTTTTTACACTTAATTTGAAATTTTATTTTTCAAGAAATAGTAAAGAATATGATACCATTGTCAAATCCATAGATATATTTTTGTGACCTATGGTCGAACAGGATCAAGGTTTCTGGTGTTATCATTTCGTTTTAGTATCGTTCGACCGTTGTTTCTTATCATCGATTTCTAGTAAAAAAATAAAAATAAATGTGCCAGGATTACTTGCACCATTGCATATTTACCAGGAAATAAGAATGCCACTGGTAATATCATTGAAAGATTCCCTTATATGAAAAACCGGAGGTTAGACTTTGTATTATGAATTTATACAACAAATTAGGGAATACAGAAATATGCTATAAAAACCTAGTAAATATGTATACAGCTCTGTCCTAAAAATTACTAAAAGAAGCTTTTCAAAAAAAATTCCAATTTATTTTAACTATAGATACTTTAATAAAAAATAAATGTATTATAATAAAAAGTTATTTATATTTTATACAGTATTTTGTTAATTATCTATAAAACAATTTAAGTGGTATTAATATTTGAATTTCTTTTTCGATATTTTAAAAAAAAGTAATAAAACTCCAAAAATAACAAAATACCTAGATCAATTTAACTGCATAAGTATAAAGTATAAATCACCATAATCACTTCAGTAGTGATTACCTACACAAATAAAATCAATGTCATACGATAAAATAATATACAGACAAGATAATAGTATGTGAGATTGTTATAATATGATAATAATTTAATCTTATCGATTGATCAATAAATTAAATAACAACTTAATTGAGTGAAACAAATAAATAAATAATATTTTATCTAAAACACGGATAGGTATACATGGTATAATATTATAAATTTATCTTTATTAGATGGCCTGCTGAATGCTGATATTTTAAAATTATTTTGTATTTTTTGATTCATTGAGTTGAAAATGTCTCAAAAATTTACGAAATCTTAAATACTATATTAAAGTGTATCAAATCCTTAAAATATATTCACACAAAATCCTAAAATATGTCCAAAATACAATTTTGTATATAGATTTGTTTCGTCATGAAACACATTTTGGTATTAACAAGCTATTTTTGTTGACCAACCAATAAAGGTATGCAAATGCATATTTCTGTCTGCATTGATTATAATATTATAATTAATTAAATTCAAAATGTCTTATTTTATGAATTAAAATGCTGTATTTTACGAATATAAAAGAGTCCAATTCCCATGTATATTTATACAATTTTCGTAGTTGTGACGTTACTATTTCAAGGGATTTTCTATTTTAACACTGGTTGAAAATATATTTCCTTGTGGAATGATGTTCTCACAACACCCATTTCTCATCGTCACTGTTGACAAGTTATGTAAGAATCATTTTTAATTGAAATAGTAAACGTATTGAACATATAAATTATAACTGAATAAACTTCAAATAAATGTACTTCACTATAAAACAAAAAATATCTAGTACCTATCAACATGTTTTATGAATTAGTATATTATTTAAAAAAAAAAAAAGATGTTACATTGTTATTGTTATTTCAAACAGGTTTAGGTATTTAATTGGATTGTTTATGTGCATTAATATTTAATTTTCGTTACACAAATTAACAATTACATTGGATTATTGGATACTTAGAATGTACTTAATATATATTTAACAAAATTTACTCTATTAAAAACATTGCCGTTGTTTTAATGTGATTAACAACGGGTAGTATACAGTTCGCTGTTAAACAAATAATCTATTGTGCGACTCTAAATAGTCAAGAAGTGCTATGCGTTCTACGTATAATTTAAAAAATATTTATATAACATATTTATTAATTTATTACAACAGTTGATATTTTGTTTCCTAAAATATATTACCTATGTAATAACAGTCTATTAATAATTTATTTGTGTTGTAATCGTCTATAGGTATGTATAAGGAATATTTTTTTATTTATTGATCTTTTTAATCTTATTTTTGTAATTATCTATTATAAAAGCGCTACTTAAATGCAATTTAAATATATTTATATAGCCAGTATAAGTAAATAAGTACCTACTTAAATCATAAGAGCAGGCTGTATTGAGTTTAAGTAAGCATTTTTTTTTTTTTTTAATTATACTATTATAATATCTATATTACATTTAAAGGTTTAACTAACAGTTCACACTACATATAATTTAAAAATTGACTATAATAATATAGTATTTACAAATACAAATTGCATGAAATCCAAATTCAAATGTTCTATGACCACACAAAAAAATTTCAAAATACAGTTTAAAGAAACTGTCACAGGTCTGCTCATATTTCATGCATATAATTTTACATCTCTGCATCCTATACATTTCTGTAATCGTCAAATTGGGGAAGGGGCGCAAGAGGATGGAATACCTCAGCTAATTTTTCAGAAATTCAATCTTACCTCTATTTGTTTGAAGTGAAACACATGAAATACAATGGAGAATACGATATTTTACAATTGTTCATATAATATACAACTATACAAGTATTATATATATTTTTAAATAAAATCTGCCCCTCTCCTCTTGAACGACCTTAGGATCCGTCACTGATGGGATGGTACATTTTTTACATGTTTTTTTATTAATATTTGTACTTAAGAGGCTTACAGAAAAAAAAAGCAATTACTACGTAACGTTGAACTTTTTTTTTATAATAATTTCGACTTACCAAAACTATTTTAATTCTAAAAAACTCAAAAATTTCAAATGGCTATAACTGAAAAATGGCAAAATTATTTGAAAATCGTGTGAGGTCTGGAAAAGAATACAGAAACTATAACTATATAAATATTCAGTGAAATTTCCGGTCTCTACAATTGTTTTTCACTGAATAAACAAAATGGAATATAACAGAAACTGTTACTGTAGTAAAAACGTAATAGTTAAAAGATTTCCAGACATTTTTTTCTAGGAGTTTCCATACAATTAAAAATAGGTTAAACAAAAAAAAAAAAATTAAAAAATAATCTCCGCATCAACGAGACGATTTTGACTAGATACTATCACTTTTAAAGTTGATGATCAGATTATATCAGAGCAAGATTTCTGGTTACAAAGTTATTCACATACAGAAAAAAAAAAATCAATAACATATCATTTAATCAATATCATAGTAGAATTATAGTACTTAGTAATCATCAAAATAAATATTATCTATTGTATAATCAAAAAGTCAAGCTTGCAGTAGCTACCAGTATAGGTAGTTATCAGTGTTTATTTTCAGAAATCATTAACTACTGAATTAGGTATAAAAATTGGTGTGGGGGCAAAGTCCTACAGGTTAGGTTTAGTTTGATAATTGCAAGAAATTAATTTTTTTCTATGTTTTATACCTAAATATAATATTATCTATTAGCTATACTATATGAAGACTTAGTTTGAGGGGAATTAATGTATCATAAAACATAATAACATGAATTATGTTTGCGGGCTCACGGCCCAAAACTAGCCTGACACCAGCCCATACCCTGATCGATAGCGGCCCGTCGATGACAAGAGGAGTGGGAGAAATTCTCCCTGCCCCTTAAATTGTTTAGGTATATATTATCTCCACAATAGTTGCTTCATTGAATAGCTAGGGCTTCAGCCCCCCCTTCAAATCTCAAAGCCTATGTGTGCTTATAAGTCTATGGAAAACAACTTTCACGAGTGATTAATCGTATTCAAATAATTTCACTTGATCCGTTAAATAATTGTTTGTAAACCAAAATGTAGTCAATAATTAGTCTATTTTTTTATTTTTTTTTTTTGAACCACATCTGTCGTATACATTTTCATATTGTACTGCATATTACATACAGTTTTTATACACTTTTTCTTTTCGGTAGATCCCGTATAAATTCATTATTGAACTATTAAAATAATATTATTATCATTATTATTTAGCGTGTAAATCACATCGTTCAAATCGTGTACATCGATGCGTCCATATAATCGGATCCAGTAGAGAAACGGGGCACCGGGTGCCATTACTGTGGAGTGCAAAACTAAAAATATTTTTAATTTTAAATTTGAATTAGAAATTGTAAATACCGAATCATTAATTAATAAAGCAATACCTATCCACGATTACGATCTTATCGGAAACAATAAATTACGTGCAGCGATAATCGGCAGTTATTATTATCACTGCGTGTGTGCACAACGGGTCGCGGTGGCCGTTCGTTTTTCATAATATACAGACTGTAACAGGACTAATTTGGCATTTTTACATTGTAGTTGCGTGTGAAAATGTCAAATAGTCCAGTTACACCCTGTATACGAGTCGGTCATGACTTCGCGAGTATATTATTATGCAATGCTTTAATAATACCTACACTAATGAATTTCAAATAATTTAATATTACAATCAAAACCAATTATATTATTAATAAAGTAATAAAATATCAGTTATCGTAATTTAACGGAATTTTCGTATTTCCATAACGTACGTCTGTTCTCCGTTAAAAGGGCGCCGATTTCGGCCCGGGCCGATAAAGATAAAATGTTAAGACGTCAGTGGTGGTATCGAATCGGTGCCCTCGTGTGCGGATGTCGGACAGTTGACCGAAATTAGTCCGCGGTGCGGACGTGCGCGTAGAATCCGTACGCCCGAAGCCGCCGATAAGCGGTGCCCGGCCGTGCGTGACCGATAGCTCCGTCCGTTCACAAAATATTATTTTGAATTTTTAATAATTTTATCTGTAAGGTCATTACTGCTGTTATTACTCACGTCAAACATATAATACGATAAGTTTCACTGCAGCAGCTGTAGATCTCGTCCGTTGCGATAAAGACTAATATAATATTGTAATAGAATGTCGTCGGGGCCGTTATTCATTCATTTCGTTATCTCTTGTATTATGTGTAATAGTATCGGCCGGCGCACAGCTGTTCGCGATCTGTTATGGCGTTGATTTTCATTACATTATTATCAACGGTCGCAGTCTGATATAAAATCATAGTCAGAGATCCTGGAAAATATTAGGGGGGGGGCGGTGGGCTTAAATATTTCGTAGCATACGAAGCCGCGGGGAGGGCCCCCAAACAAGTTTCCGACGTAAAAATGTACAACTGCAGAAATGCTGCATACTTTCCCGATAATTTATTACTGATTATTTAGGCGGGGACTAAACTACCGACGTTGGGTGTGCTAAAATTATAGACACATCACAGGCCTATAGAGGCAATACACACGTAATCCACTTTACATGATACCTATAATAAGCAACTACACATTTTATTTACAATTTTTTATACACAAGTGTATTGTCTGTTATAGTAATGGACGTATCCGGATAATTCAATATTTATTCAAAAATTGATTCGAATCCGGATATGAATATCTGGATAGTCGGAAAATCCGGATATTCGGATTTCATGTCCATCCCTAGTAGGTAATTTATACTTTGTTCTGCTTATTAATTATGGAATTTGTGGATAAAATATTTAGTCAATATTATAAAACAACTTATTGAGTATTATTAGGGGTGCTAATTTTAAACTTGGGGTGCAGAAAACCCTCCGGCACACCCCTGAGGCCTAGTTGCGCCTATGATTACAATAATGCGATCCACTTTAGATTAAATTATAGTAGATTAATATTTATTTCTGAGATTATGTTTCAAAACATAAAAATATTATTTAATAATCAGTAATCGCTATTATATAGGTATCGATTTTGTAAAAATGTATTGAAAAGAAAGTGTGTAATATGTATACATATAATCATTGTTAAAAATAGGTACACATTATTTTAAAAACGAAAAGTTAATAAAAAAAAATTGTGGGATTTAAGCCCCCGTAAGCTCCTCCTCCACTGATTTCCACCTGAGTATGTAATATAAATGTATCGGTCCGGGCGGAAAAAAACAACGCGTAATCGGAATCGTATGAACTTTTTATCTATGTTATCGATTTGTTTTTATTTTATTCGAATCAATTTCGAAATATTATAAAGCGAAAAACAATTTTATATTTACATAATAATAAATACATTGTATAGTTATTGTATTGTATCGAATAACTATTCGTGTTTGGTGATTACCTACCGTCCAATTATACACATGCTGCAGATTGTTTCTAATAATTTGGGGTGAGTAATCAAATACATACGCTCTTCCCAACCCTTTCCGATTTTAATATTTGACATTAAACTCCATTCGTATGGATTTTTTATGGCGGGTTTCAAAAATCTTTACGGAAATCCTTTATTTACCTCTAGATGATGGATAATATGTCACATCGAGCGTTATTGACGTCATCATATTTTCATACGAAAACAACATGTCCATTGAATTGTCCGTGTTCTTTTCCAGCACAATGTTTCAAAATTTTAATCCTTTTTCTATCAGGTTTGAGTATCTTTTATAATTCCGGCCCATATAAAGAAATAACTATTATAAATTAGTAAGTAGTGGCTGAAAAAAATACATTAATATGCTGAAAATTTCCAAACCAAAGTACAAGGATACTCTTTAAATGCTGTGAAAAATCTTAGTATTCGAAAATGTCGGATTTAGCTACACTTAAAAATTTCAAAAATCAGAATTTGACTATAATATGCACAATTTAATTAAACAAATTTGGTGAGCACGATTAGCGTATCACCCTTAATATTATATTTTATATATATATTTTATTTATAGGTGCTATTTGTGTTATATAGGTTATGGAAAAAAAAAAAAATAAATACATACATAGAAAAATAAGAAAACAAAGCCTGGAGTACTATAAAACTTGTGTGTATATGCGTGTTAGGAAATTTCCTTTTAAAAAAGAATTCGTAAATAGGGGAAAGGCTCACCGTCCCCATAATTCTAAGTGAAGCTCGAAATGGAAAATGTATTGAACCATAACAGTATAACACATCATTTTTTTTTAAATGTATTTATATATAAAATACTTATTTAATAAATATATAGTAAACTATCAATGTTGGATATTCTAAAATTATAGATATGTCACTTTTAGAAATTTTCCTCCGTCGATCGTTTCGTTCTATTTATCCATTCTATAAGGTCTTAAATTAAAATGATAAGGTATGTGATAATACTCCTAAAGATAGTGCTTATCAATAAGTCAATTATTATTTATTATTATATAGTTAATATTTGAAGTTTTTATATTTAATAGTTCAGTTCAATAAGTTTTAACGTTTATTTTGTTATTTACATGTTATTTAAATTAATTGTTACCTTCTTGAGTTGACCTTGATTTTCATTTTATATTTTTATTCGAATTTCTCTTTATTACTCAAAATCACAATCAATATTGTAGATATGTCCTACTAAATAACAAATTTGGATTCTACTGCTTATTAGGATAAAGCCTGTCATAGGGTAAAATGGGCGGTAAAAAGGAACCATCGTACGTATTAAATATTTATAAACCATATAAATGATTACTGATTTTCATTATAATTAAAAATAGTAAAAATCGAATGTACGAAAAAGAACGCAGAGATCGTTTGAATGTTAGTTTTGAAGAATTACGTGCGGTTCTACCACCATCAGATACTAACGCTACACTCGGTAAAGTAGATATTATTAACCATGCAGTTGATTTTATCAGCGTTTTGCAAAACGAAAAATTAAAAATGTCAATTATTCATAGTAAGTACAAATGGTTTTTTAAATTACTTTTATAAAATTGGTACTTATTTTAGTGTATATACTATACTTTTATTCTAGGAAAGGAAATAATTCGCTATCATAATAAAATAACCCATTTATGTACAAGAATCAAACATTTAGTGTCTATTTTAAAGGAATCAAAAATTGAAGTACCAAAAGATAGGCCTATTAAAAAAACGTGCATGAAAGTTGGTTTAAAAACTAAGCAAAAAAAAGAATCCAATGTTAGAAGTAGTTGTATAAAAAAGTTTAAAAAGAAACCAAAATTAGCTCCAAAATTAAGACCCAAACCCATTAATATACCAGTTTTAACATCAACTAAACCCACATTTATTTTTCCCTATGGACAATTGATTAAAGTTGACACTACTCCTATTATACCTCAGCCACAAATAATATTTGATGTACCGAAAATACTTTTATTACCAGATTATAAAAATTCTGACGTATTAATTGCTCCAAAAAAGGATGATGCAACTATTACTACATCTGTAAATAAGAGACCTATACCATCATTAGTTTCTTATAACAGATTATTAAAAGAAACAAATTTTTTAAAGGACAATAAAGTAGACATTACAAAAACCAAAAAAAATTGTACTTTAGAAAATAAAAATGAATCTAATGAAACAAAAATGGTTGAAAAAAACATAAATGAGAAGAAAATAGAAGAAAATGATAAGCATAATAATTGTTCAGAACCAATAAAGTCAAATGACAATAAAAGTACAACAAGTCACACAATTGAAGCTATTGTAAAAGATATCAACCAAGATAAAAATGAAAAATCTTTGGAAAGTGATGAAACTGCCACAAGTGGAATAATTTGTGGTAAATCTAAAATTGAATTAAAATCTGTTGAAACAGAAAATTTAAGTAGTAATGATAAAATATCAACCAATGTTCCAGAATCTTTAACTACAACTCAAATAACACCAACTGCTGTTAATTCGTTAAGTATATTAACAGAAGAAAATCAAAGAAAATCAATAGAAACTGAAAAAAATATTATGTCTTGTTTTGATGACATACGGTTACCAATACCAAATACAGATTTCCCTACAGATTTATTTAGTTCTCTTCAAGGACCAGTTGGAGGCCATCATGCTGATTCTATGTCTCCTACTGAAGCCTTTCTTCTTTCTTTTCCTCTTGTTTCAACTTCAAAAAACACTAATATTTTAAATGAAACTGAACAAACCGAAATGCATTCAGCCACACCGACAACTATATTACAAATTGGAAATTTGGAGTCCCCAGCTACAGAATTATTCCAGAAAAATGTTGATGATTGTGAAAAAGATCAAAATAAAAATAAAACAAAAGATCAATTCAGCTATAATGATAAACCCTACTATAGTGACGCATATATAGATATCAGTAAAAAAAATGATAATGTTTATGGTTACAAAGAAATAAAAAAATTAAAAGCAATACCCCCACCTCAACCAACTGCTTCAACATATCATAAAACAACATATAATGATATTTCTTCTTATTATAAAACAACCCAGTCAAATACTGACCTATGGAAGTATACTAGTTATAATTCATTTGATAAAAATCTTCATAAAAATGTTAAAAAAACTGATAAATCCACTTCTACAGCATTTGCTGTGAACAATGTCCCATATATACCATATGACTTGAACACAACTAATACATCTGCATGTATTGACAATGAAAACTATCATGAAGCTTGGCCTCACAAACCTAAGCAGAAAAAGAAGCAAAATGAAAAGAGTGTTCCAGTCAATTGGATGACAGATAAAAGTTGTCAAAATTCTTATCCTAAAAAAGATGACTATAGCTATCAAAAGAAAAACAATTTTGATATGTCTTTTGATCTACAGCCTGAGCCTAAACAAACATATCCATGGTCTCCATCAAAAACTATACCATTATTACCTCATTTGGATACCAATATGCCATCAACATTACCCACTTTAGTAGGAGATTTAGCATTGAATATTAATACCGGCTCAAATACCCCATTTGATCAAAGACTCTATGAATGCAACAAAAAAAGCGATAATATAATCCCTGTTACATGTAGTGAACAAAACATGTTCAACTATAAGTCACGCTCTGTTAATTCAAATTTCCTTTCAGTCAGTCAATTAGTGGAACAACCAAAGTCTAATGACAAACGAAAAGGAAGAAATTGTGCTAAGGATTATTGTTGTATATACCAAAATCAAAAAACAGATAAAGATTATTGTCAAAATCAAACCAAACAATATTATCCAGAGATTAATTCATTTGAACAAGATCAATCTTGGGTTCGGTCAAAATATTCACACGATTCTAGTAGATCAACTAATCACAGTGCTGAATCTTTAATTAGACATCAACAAAAAAATGGTTCCACTATTAAATCAGGTTCAAAAAATCAAAATTTAACTCATAAACAAATTAGTTGTTATAGAACAGGTCAAAAAACAAATTATAACAATAATGAACATTTTGGAAATTATTACAATCAACACAATAGTAATTATTTATATGATAATAGAAATGATTTAGACAAACAACCATCTACATATCAAATACCTACA
Source organism: Cinara cedri (assembly GCA_902439185.1). Taxonomy (NCBI): domain Eukaryota; kingdom Metazoa; phylum Arthropoda; class Insecta; order Hemiptera; family Aphididae; genus Cinara; species Cinara cedri. The sequence goes on along the minus strand of CABPRJ010000486.1, from coordinate 1,518,607 downwards.
AATTTCTATACCCCAACTACAACAAAGCATAATATTGCAAATTATATTCCTTTACCTACTACATTTAGTATGACAAGTTCCAGTTATAATAAACCAGTTCAACATTTTACCCAAAACACAACTAACTATTATAATACTGGGAGTAATGTGAATACATTAACCAACTTCAATTTGAGCACCATATTTCCAGAAATGATTGATAAGGTAAATGGGTTTGTATTAGTTATTTGGCAGTTATAAGTTATAATATTAATTATTAAAAAAATACATTTTTAGGAACCAAATATCACACCTTTAGGAACATCAACTAAAAACAATGAATTTGATGTTATGAATACCTATGGAACCAATATACATTCATCGTATTAAACATTAATTAATTAGGTAAGTTCTAATAACTTAATATGAATAATACAGCAAAATCTGCTATCAAGTTGTATAATCTACTAATCTAGTGTTTTTTAAAATTTTAAAATGTAATATTATATATGGTAGGTAATCATATATAGTGAAAACTCTTTATAATAAATCTTAAGGGACCAAGAGATTTCTATCATTATAGAGTTTTCACAATAGAGAAGGAGAACAACACTAATATATGGATAATAAAGCAAAGTAATATATATATGTAACTACATAGTATTCACTGTAGATGTAAAATATATTAATGTTTTCTCCTTTACCCTCATCCCAACTATTTATATCATAATCAATTATTTTATTATTAATATTATAGCTTTCATAATATTAAAGTTTCATGAGTAATAATAATTACCTATCCATTAGCAATTGCCTTAATTTTTTTTTTATAATACATATTAATCAAAAAAAATTCTTGTAAATTGTCACAATTTTAAAAATTATAATTAATATATTTTTATCTAATAATTTAAACCTTAATAAACAAATATTAATTATTATTAATTAACTTAATTTGATTTGTTAACCTATTCAAAATAAAACTTTAAACATGAATTAATATTTTAGTGTATTACTGTATCAATTTTATCTAATAATTATTAACTAACCTTATATCCTATTATTATTAAAGTAGTTTTGCAGACCAATTATTACAAATTGATATAATTGAGCTCAATACCATACTGTTCATACTACTTAAACTTTAAGTTAGAAAGGCATGATTTTAGATTGAATTTGCATCACATGTTGTAGGTCAAGACCAAGCAAATAAGTCAGAAATTAATTTATTTAATTTATTTAAACCAAATAAATGTATATTATACAAAATTGTTTTTTAATTCAACACTGGAGAATCTTGTGCGTAATTGTTGGACAATAAGAAGCAAAATACATCACTGTCTATCTATTTTAATTGGCATTTAGATCAACGTTAACTGTAAGAATTATGAAAGTATTTTAATAAAAAAGATTATAATATTATATTATATTTATTATTTTTCAGATGGAGAATGCTAGTACTACTAAAAACATAGTTTTGGAAAGTGCATTGGCTTAAAAATTAATATGTCTATTGCATAGTTATGTTGCTTTGAGTTATTTTTAAAAATTAAATAGTATATTATAGAATTAAATCAAGAAAAAATAAAGCAAACTATTTTAATAATAATAGACTTTATGCATTGAATAAGTGAGAAATATTCAATTAACATGTAAGAGTAAGATTTTATTTTTCTATTATAATTTAACCATAGTTTTAATTTATACAATATTCCTATGGAAATTAGAAAATAAATTGAATTTGTGTGTTAACTCTAATATATTTAAAAAAACAAATTTAACATTATTAAAACTTGGTTTTTGATACCTAAAATATTTTCAGATTTTAATTATTTTATAAAAATGTGTTAAAAATTTATTTAAAGTTATTGTAATGAAATTAATCTAAAAATATGTTCCATAATATTTTGAATTCAACAATTATTAAAATTAATCAATATTTTTCAGGAATTTAATAATCTATTAGTTTCACTCTGGACCGTGTTAAATTTTCCTGAATCAATAATAACCATCACTTATGAGTGTATTTATTGTAGCAATTAAAGACCAAAGCTATATTGTTTGCTTTTTACTTGAGCAGTGGTGTAAATGAATTTTTATCAAATATGTATCAAGATATTAATGTTGAAGTCTTAGTAAGATTGATTTATGAATGAAAAAAAGGAATTTTTAATATAATTTAAAAGAAAAAATATTCTTTGTTGTTGTTTTTTACTTGTATAAAACTCAAATATAATTTAAAATATCAGTATAATTATTCTTATTATGACATATGACCGTTAGTTTTTTTGAGAGCTCCTAGGTTGGATCTCTGCGATATTTTGAGACTTATTAAAATGTTTAAATTACTCCTCCCCTTCTTTGATTGAACTTCATATACACTAATTTAATATCTATAAAGCTATAAACAATAAATAATTTTAAAATATGTATTCGGAATATAACAACTTAGTTTAATATTTATCAATATGTTTATTATTGAGTTTAAAATGTGTAATTTCAATGTTAATATTTAATGCATATGAAGCATTTTATTTGTATTATTATTGTTAATTTTACTAAAATTATGTTATAATAGTGTGTCATATGATTAATAAATAACTGTTAAATATTTTACAAATTGTTAAAAATTAATGAGTATAATATTTTATTTTTCACTACGAATTATCATTTTAAGTCAAAAGTTAGTAGTAGATTTTACAACCAAAAAAAAATTAAAAGAATGAGAACATTAGTGTTGAGATGTGTGTATCTTAAATTTTTAAAAAGAAAATTCTTAATAAAATAAACACATTCTGGGATAATGAGTGCCTTGTGGAAACTTGTGACTAAAGTTGCTTATTTTATTATAGGGTCTTCATACTATAACATTATTTTATAAATAATGAGAATATAAATACAGTGAAACCCTCAATGGATAAAAAGGTCTTGGCTAAATATTTCCATGTATTTCAATCTGTCAACAACAGATACTTTTAATGGAACAGTCAGTGTTCATTATTGCTTGGTATAAGTTATCACACCATTTATTTTAATGTTAACTAAATAAAATGTATTTAATTTTCTTTGTATTTTGATTGTAAGTACATTCTACTCAGTTTATTTAAAAATTATATACTATTTGAATTTGCTCACAAATAATTTAATAAACTTGGATGTATTACGCTAATATAATATGATATTTTACCAACAAATTTTTTCTGTTATCTACCAAAAAAGGTTCGGGTAATAGTTAACATAAAATATTAGACAAGTTACAATTTGTTCAATAAATTTAAGTAAAACTATAAAAACCTATTATAAATTAAAACTAAATGTTGGTAGGTACTATATTAAAAGCACATTATTACTTAGCATGTGCTTATAAAAACATTAACTATTCAAATTAATATTCAAAAAGAGTTATTTTGTGAAAATATAAATGAAAAACGGGAAAAAAATGAATATCTAAACATAAAAATGCACTAGTTTTAATATTATTACACAGATTACTTCAATGATGAAAAAAAAAAAAAAAAAAATATATATATATATAATATAAATACTCAATAGATTTAAAGCAATCCTTCCATTTCTTGCATAAATTGCATATAGGCATCATCTTTTGTCTGTTGTCCGGCTTGTTGATTACTGGCAGCAATATTAGATTTATATTCTGCTGCTTTATGCTGTTCCCATGCATTATCACGTTTATTTGATTTACCATCATCTCTTTTTACTCTGATTGACGTTGGCAAGAATCGTGTAATATCGGCCGCAAGATTTCTGTAATAGATTAACATGATTCCTATCAGTAATTAATAATATTATTAAACAACTAAACATATACCTAATTTTTGGTTTTGCCTCAATTGTTGAACTAATTTGTTGGGATTCATCGCGATTAATAAGTTGAGGTTCAGCACTGACAATATTTGGTGTTGCAGTAGCAACAGCAGCAGCAGCAGCTGCAGCTGCTGCGGCGGCGGCGGCGGCAGCAGCAGCAGCATTATTCATATTGTTATGTATACCAGAGTTATATCTCATCATTCTTGGTGGCATACCAGGTGGTGGTCCAGGAGGTAATCGTACATGCATACGTGGTGGTAAACCAGGTGGTGGCCCAGGAGGCAACATTGGTGGTCGACCGGGTGGGGGGCCTGGAGGCATTCGACCAGCAGGTCCACGATATGGCATAGGAGGAGGAACACCAACTGGTAAATCTTCAAGTATAAAAGTAATTATATAAAAAAAAATTATACTTATGTTAATAAATAGGACTAGGATTAATATACATTGGTATGAATTTTTTACAATTTCTGATTACTGGTTTTCATCAGTAATGTTCAATAATCAAATCATAGTGAAATAAACAGTGATGATTTTTTTATTTTTAGCATATTATTATATAGTTTGAATAGGTTAGGGTTAGGTTTGCAAAAACGCAAAAAAGTGTATGTTTAATGGTAAATTTAGTAAACACAAAAGATTAACTGCAGAAAAGTTAAAAGAAAAATTTAAAAAATTTATTTGAAATTATAATATGCAATAATCCAGATGAAGATTTCCTTACATTTAACTTTGGGGGAAGTTAGAAAATGTAGGTTTGAAAATTATATAATATGATTTTACATAACAGTTTTAGTAAATATAAAATATATTAAGGTCTAAGAAGATCATTATTTTTGAAAATTAAAAATATTATGTAATTGTTTAATATAATATATTTGCAATAGTGTTTAAAATAAGTTTTTGTATAATGACTAGGTACTTTTACAAAATAAATTTTTCAAGGAGGGTTTAAGGTTGTAAACTTTCATACTCGTATAACAAAAAAATTTACAAAGTTTTTTAACTGTAGGATTATTTATTTATTTTTTTCTGTGAACAACTTTTATACCAGCAATTTTGTTTTAATTCACAATGATAGTACTTTTTCTGAAAGAAAACCTGACTGGGGAGGTGCTTTAGGGAGATCATTTTTAGATTTTCTCAAAATTTTTCCCAATAAATAGCATAAAAGTAGAAAAAATGAGAAAATAGTTACAATATTAAATAAATAGTATTAAAGAAAATACATAACGCATATGTAATTATTTTACCCTAATATGAAATATATATTGTTGACAAAGCAATACTATCAACCGAACTCCATTCAAAATCATTTTTTCGTTAGCAATGGTTAATCGTTGATTACAGATATTCATTAAATTACCTATAACAGTGGCTGCACACGTCCCCATTATCCTAGGAGAGCTTTTTAGCCTATTAGGAACCTATTATTAAATTTTACATTTAAAATTTTTTTTAATGAATACAGCATAAATGATAATGTAATTCATAATATTGAGATAATAATACAGACCATGCAATATTGTTGCATCAGTTATATTTTTCTAAAAGCAGGAAAACTGCAACGAATTAGAAATGACAATATTATATACCTATTTTCTAGTAATAAAATTTAAAATAAACTAGAATTGTATTTATCTTCCTCTATTAAAAGGGTTAAATTCTTAAATCTTCCTATTGTACACGCGTTTGATTTTAACTATTATATGTTGATTAATCATATTTTATGGAGTATCTAAACATATTTAATTATTTAGAGTACCTAGAAAATACTTTCAATTTAAATACTTTAGTAGAAAATAAAACTTTATAAAAATCTTTTTGTATTCTAAATGTTTAGATTAGGTGGTAATTCGGTTTTTGGTATATTTTAGTATATATTTTTAATAAACCAAATTAATATTTTATAATTTATTATTGGATATAAATCTAAACCCTAAAAATCCATGAATAATATTTCTAAATATATAATATACTTGGTGGTAATCCAGGAGGTAAATGTCCTGAAGGAGCTGGTAATGGCAATGGGATTTCATTGGAATCGTCATGTTTTCCCAAGGAACTTCTTTTTTGAACTTCATCAATCTGAAAATAAATTGAACGTTTGAGTTATTACAGGATGCACAGAATTGAGTTAGTTAGTGTTATTTGGTTATTAAGCTCACTTCTCTCATAAACATTTCTATATCATCAGTTGTTTTATTTTCTTTACCAGAATCTTCTGTTTCAGCGAAACGTAATATGCGCGATCGTTTTGGAGCTGAAGTGAAAGTAATACTTAAGTAATATATTTAAAAAAAGATTATTCATTTTATTATAAACTAACCCGTTTCACCATCACTAGAATCATCATCATAATCATCGTCATCTTTTTCTTCGTCTGTTAGTATAGGTGGTATACCTGGGGGTACGCCAGGTGGTCGTTTTTTAGTACCAGATATTGGTGACATTGGTGGACTACTAAAAATAACAAGTTATTTGTAATTTATTTGTTTATGAAAAGAAAGCTATAATAACAAACATATTATAAAAACAATTACTAACGTATATAATGGTTTTTTTAATATTCCTATTGGTAATTCATTTGAATTATAGCCGATATCAGAAGCTGGTAGTGGAATATTTGAGGTCATAACAGGTAATGGAATTTCATCAACTGATACTTGCTGAGCAGTTTTTACAGCATCGAAATATGAAATCAACTTAAAACGACGTTTTTCATATTCAGATTCAGCTCGTTTAATTTCATGATATTTATCAAGCTCATCTTTTACCTAAAAATTATTTACATTTTTGAACAGTTTAATTAATGTTAAATTATAATTCTTAATAAATAATTAATACAATCAATTCAATATACAGGTTAATTTAAATTTAAAATAATACAAAATACTTACATACATTTTCATGACCCGGTCAAATGTTTCTTTTAGTTTCCTTCTTTTTTCCCTCAAGACTTTTTCATTTAAAGGGGAAGGCTGTACAACATTGTATTCTAGATTCGAAATAATATAGTGAATACAGTGTTAAATCCAATATTAAACTAAAGTATGTTTTTATAATTTAAAAATATAGTAAGCAGCATGTGAGTCAAGTACTTATTTCATTCATCTTCAAAAATTTGGAGATAATTATAAAGGTATTTTATTTTATCCAAATTAATTAATTTGTTAATTTTAGTACCAAATAAAAATAATACAATAAAAAAATAATTTTTTTTTTTTTTACACTTGATTATGACATGTAATATATTTTTAAAGTTGTAAATAAAGCAGTTTTAACAGTTTCATTAAGTTGAACATCTGTATTGAACTGAAAGAATATCATTTCATATTGTTCGGACAAAAAACTATAATAGATTTTTAAACATACTATATTGAAAGGTAATTATTATTGAACAACATTTGTATTTATTTCACTACAAACTTTAAATAATTGTATCATGATAGTTCACATAAATTAATACATTTTTTTCAATGTATCTGTGATCCAATAGATAGCCTTAACTGTCAAGAGGACGACAGACCTGATTTTATTGTCTCTGTCTATCAAACAGACAATATATAAAATATATTATAATCTTTCAGTAATATGTCCAGATAGTATAAACTTGACTTTCATGCCAAAATAAACACGATAAGTTATACTAAATATCTTTGGAACAGTTTTTAAATTCTTTATTTGCTGTTTTTTTCAATACATTTAAAATTTAAAATAACATTTTTTCAAGTACAATATAATCAGTTTGACAAAAAAAATTATAAAATAAACAGTTCTATGAATATTTTTTCTAGGTACAACTTTTTAAGTTTTTTTTAGCACTACAGTCAAGTTAATGAAACCAACTTAGAAGTTCTTAAATATATTTTAATCTGTTAGATTAACTTAGGTTAGATGTCCCCTTAACTAGGGATACAATGTTTTGTGTAAACAAAATATTTAATGCCTGCCTATTTAAGTTAAGCGCTTAACAATAAAATGTAAAACATCTTTCTTCTGATCTAATGTTTACAAGGTTTTATAATATATATATATATAAACATTAACATGAAAGCAATTATAACTTTATTAATAATTAAATAAATACAATTAATCTAATATTTTAATATAAAGTTTCAATCAGAGAAAATAATTTTTACTGTATGAGATTTATATGTTAAATGTTTACATTCTAATTAATAACTACAAACACAATATATATTTTTTAATAGTTTTAATACTTTTTGTCTTAAATAATCTGTTCAAAATGAAGCAATAATTACTTTCAAAAACAATTTTTTTTTCCTTTTTTAGTGTTCAACCTAAGGTTTATTTTACATTTTTAAATGAAAAATAACAATGAAAAAATTAAATTGTACATACTTAAAATTAAATATTGAATACCAAATAAAATATTACACATTTACAATAATCTTCATACAGAGACATTTTTCATAGTCAATACTAAAATTACCTATTACCCAGAATTGAAAAGTACTTAACATTTATTATCAATGAATGATTTTATACACAAATTTAATGTACCAAGTACCTACATATTAAGCTATTAACTTAACAATTTAAATAACCAATTAATAATATTAATTATACTGAATGTCATGGATGGAACAACAGGAAACTAGCAAAGGAGGTACTACAGAGAGTTGTATGATATTTTGGAATTAGAATTAGTAACAAACTTTGTTAAGGGCCAAAGAATACAATGGTTAGGCCACAGAAAGAGAATTGGAGAGAACGAAGTGTTTTCTCAAATTCTCTGACTGCTTCAGTCAGAGTAGAATTGGAGTGAAAGTCACAAAGAAAAAGACCTAAGAATAGATGGATTAACATGGTATAAGGAGATAGGTATATAATTTTTACTTTACCCATTTGATCAATTTTTTCCATTTCAGCAAGTATTTGTAGTGGATCTTTTCCTTTAAGAACAGCAGTTCTCACAATCATACGCTGTTTTTTATTTTTCTTCAATTCTTTTTTTCTGGCTTCTTTTCCTATTATTTTGTTTAAAATACATTATAATTTTCATAATATAGGTAATTAATTAGTTCTTGATTTTACTTAGAAAAATTATCAACTTACTTGCTTGATCAGTGGGATTCATGTATTTACCACTTTTAGTGGTATTGATCGAACGTCTTCCCATGATGGTTATTTGTTTTAAAAAGATTTATTACTTAGTTTATACAAATTAAATATATTACACGAATTTGAAAAGAGTATCAATTTTAATAAACAGAAAATAAACAATTGATAAGAGTTATCACTCAAGATGTTAAATTAAATCGCGTCATTCAAAGAATCATATTCTGTACATTTATACGTACATTTATTTAATTTAAAAAGTATGTTTGTGATATTGGTTTATGCTTTATGAATTTTTGTTGTTACTAATATATATTTTATAAATAATTTATTTTTATTAAATTTTGAAATTTTATTGCAAATGAAAAACGATTCTGAGCTATGTGAGAGCTAACTTTAAGTTCGGGTCATGCTTTAGAAAAATTAATTTATTAGGTGGACCCCCATCCCAATCAATTTTTATTACCTTTCAATACTAGATAATACAAAATAATTAATTCCATACACTGTCTTTAAATTAGTTTTCATAGGTAACTATATCAATTACCTAATTAAATATTACCCTCCAAAAAATTGAAAGTTAAAGTTTCTTTGTAATCTTCAATCGATAATCATAATTCATACAAATAAATAACTTGGATAATTATAATCAACCCAGTATATTTAGTAATAAAAATGTATCAGATACCTAAAAACGAAATTAGTAGTGAAGTCGAAAAGTATGAATTAAATCTTAAATTAAGGAAAAGAAATAGCAATTTTACAAAATATAAAATTTGTATCTACTGTTGTCATATTATGCCTACATAAAAGCAAAAAATAAATGTTTTTGTATACAATTTTTGGGTAGTACCCAGGCACACCCTGTGCGCCGTTTATGAATCTGAAATGAATTCAGTCATCTTGTAAAGGAGCGCGTAAAACAAAGGAAAATAAAATTGGGCGAATCATATTTTAGTTTATAAATAAATCGGAAGAAAATTATTTTTGTCGAACAGTAATTAACTCGAAATATTCTATGTATTTTATTCAAAATTTATTTTATTATAAATATTATAGCCAACCGTGAAAAAGCCAGAAATTAATGGAAAAAGTATAAATATTGTGTAACAATGACTGGTAATCACTATAATTAATAATATGACGACCAGCAGCAGGCTGTGGCTGTAAAGTAAGTACATATTATGAGAAGTAAAATACGTTTAATAGGTACGTTAATTAGTTAAATAACATGTAATTCTATCATAGAAAAGATTTAAAATTCAATTTTTTAATTATTTGTTAGTTCAAAATTGTGTCACAATTATAATACAAAATTTGCACATTCTTTCAAATTTTGTTCAAGATATCAGTGATAAAATGCCATATTATAACACTATTTACTATACAGATAAAGATATCTTAAATTGTGATATAAAGTATGTATATAGTATTATGTACTTTACATTAGGTTAGGTTAGTTTTTTTAAAAAAAAAAAAAAAAATGATTATCATTTTACTCAAAATCTATATTTCAAACGCTTATATAATATTGTATGTATCAAAAAAAAGTTACGAGGAATCTTTATAACAATTTTTCGATCATTTGAATGAAGTCAAAACAATTTTATTCACATAAAACCAAAAGAAGTCGACAATTTAAAATAGCTATAAATGATGTTAAAAAGACCAGATAATGTCGAAAACTATACTACGTCTAGAAAATAATAGTACGAATATTACAATTTTTTGTTTCAATGAATTTTAAAAAAAAAAAATTATCGAAATTAACAAAAACCGTAGTTATTGCGTAAATGTTCCCATTTTTTCAAGGTTTTTTTTTCAAGTTTCCCCATTATTTAGAAAAGTATGTACTTATTAAGAAAATAAGAAACTACAAAAAATTACCACCTGAATGCATTAATTAGTTAAAATGTATTACTAGAAACCATGGCTAAATATATTCAGCTATGTTAGAAACTTCTTCTAAAGTTTATAATAGGAGCACCAATTTCAAAAATTTAATTGGCGCCATTTGCAACCGTTACCACGTTATCCTTTTTATAACCGCAAAGAGCTTGTAGATAAAATTGTTGTTATGTTTGCCACATCTGTTGGTGTCGTTCATAGGTGGTATACTTTTTTTTCCAATTGTTAAAACTATAGATAATTTTCTCTTTTGTGGTTTCTCGATTCTTTGACGACTGGAACGAACAACGAACGGGCTCGTGCTGCTGTTTTTGTTTCACTGAAGTTTAATAATTAAAGATTACAATTTATCGTTCGATAATTCTCCATCTTTTCATTCCTTTTACGATTTATATTGTCGTTGGTTTATTCTTCAGTACTTTGAGAATTTTTATTTATTTACTAAAATCTCCGTTTTTCGATTACACGTAAGTAGATTTTTCTATCAACTAAACATTAATTTAATAGTTCTCATTAAAAACGGGCCAAAGTCCTAAAGTATTTGTGGACAACTAAAAATTTCAATTAAAATTGTAGCTATCTATTGCTAGACAGTTACTAATTGCTTTAAACCTAGTATTGGAAAACAATTACTTTTACAAATTGTATTCAATTTTAATATCGCATTTTATTTGTTACTCCTACTCGTGAATACCTTGTTGTCTAATTGTACTTATTATTATTCTTTTATTATAAGATATGCCAAATTTGTTTAATTTTTGGTTTAAATTAATATTATATTATTAAACATTAAGTAGATCTAGTCCTGATACTAATTAATAAATATTTAATATTAGGTGCATATTTTTATTGTTTGGGTGGGGCATATAATTACTATTTGATATTTGATAAATATATATATTTTTTTTTCATAAATATTCTAACTTTTAATGAGAAAAATATTTAATTATTTTTATTAATACATAGTTCCTGCAAGGGATGTTTTACATATTTTCATGTATTAACAGGCAAAAAATGATACAATTAATTTTATCTTAATTTCTAATCTAAATTAAAATACGGCTCTTGGGGTATAAAAAAAAAAAAAAATCATAAAACTGTAATTACATACATTTTCCGTGTACCCTGTTTGACCAATATACTATAATTAAATTTTTGATTTTCTTATTTTCCGTCGAAATGTGACTGGTTAAGAATTGTGCATTCGCAAACTTTGAGAAATTTAGATCATTTACAGTCACTGTCTGGCTCTTGTAATCAAAACTAAACTTAGGAAAATCAGAAAATGTTATATAGGTGTTCTATTCATATAGTAACTTAAACAAATGACAAACAGAAAATGTATACTTTTCAATATCTCTTTCAATATGGCTCTTGGGTAGGTAACGAAAAATGTGTTCAAATCTCATTGGTATATTTGTGTTGGAAATTAGAAATTCTGACTGTAGATAATTGACAATGTAATGGAGTGGAATGGAAAATATAGGGCTGGTTATTCAACATTTTGAATTTTTTTTTTTACCTTAAGAGTCAGACTTAAATATTAACTTAAATATTTTTACTAACTAATATAAAGTATTTTTAAATTTTGATATTAGGTACAAGGTGTAACTGTTAAATCACCTTATTGTGTCTACCTTTGTTACCAGTTAAAATAATATATAAATACAAATTATTTGATAATATTTATATTCTATTTTAATTTAAATTTGGTATGTATTTTAAAAGTGTTAAATATTTATACATTTTTAAACAGTTTATTGAAAACAGGAAATCAACAAACAGTATTATCAATTAAAAATAAGAGGTTTTTGCCTATTTATGATGTCATTTATTTACTTGTAACACATAGCTATGCTAGTTTATTAGAATTACAGGGAATTCTGTTTAATGTGATCACTGGTTTATTGAATAAACTGTTTATTGGAATCAAAAGTGAAAATCCCAAACCAAATCTTTTATTATTAATGTTAAATTAATTTTTTATTAGAATCACCAAGTACTGGATAATTGAATCACTTTTATGAACATTCTTATCGTTTTTATTTTAGTTATATGTATTTATATTGTATGTTCCAAAAGTTACAGGTACAATGTACATGTTAATATTTTGTATTTTATTTTTAATTATATGTACATTGAACATGGATTTTATTTTCATGCTAATATAAAAATAAAATTTGTAGATTCCTAAGTTTAATTAAAAATAGATAGGTAGCTTCTTTATTTTATTTTAAGTTAACACATGAATACAAAATAATTAAAAAAATATTTTATGGATCAACTGGTTATTAGAATCAAAATTACCTGAACCAATGTGATCACATTAAGCGAAACTCACTGTGTATCATTAATTTAAAATTTAAACATAGGGATTCGAACCTTTTTGTTTTAACCAGAGTAATAAAATAAGTGCCTAAGAATATATACCATTTTAAAAGTGCATAATACCCTCATTTGCTGACTTTGTCTTAACAACATACAACATACTTAGAAATTTTGTGTTCTTTATTACAAATTTAATGAATTATAATTTATTTAGAATTCAACGTGACTAGCTCTTTTACAATATAGAGTGTGGTATAAAGATCAATTGTGTATTAAAAAAAAATATTTATATGTATATGTAAGAAAATATTAAAGAAAAAATTGATATGCTCGGATTAATTGAATTTATATTACTTTTTTTAAAAATAAAATAAACTTAAATCTAAAAATATCACCAGTTGCATCAAAGAAATCTAAGGCAGTGGAGACTGAATTAGCTAGTTTCAGAGCTCTAACAAAAAAAGAGTCATTACCTGATTTGGACTTGGAATGGCAAAAAGATTATGATTTCTTGAATAGTAAGAGGGAATACGGAAATTGATATAAGCTAAAAGCTCAAGACATAAAATATTGTAATTTAATAAATCGTATATAAACATAATATCATATAACTGATGTCTTAGTAGGTGAGAGGTTTAAATTAACTACATTTTGAATCGGGATAATATTAGTCTTTAGAAATGGATAGGTTGCTCATATGGGCAATTGAATTTAAATAACTGAGGCAAATTCAAGAACAGATCTTACAAGAGAGGAATGAATTGTTTTTGTTGTAATGGGATATTTAAATTTTTGAGAGCTCCTATTTATGAAACCTAACATTTTATGAGCTTTGGTAAGCATATGTTCATGATTTAGTTTAAAGGATAATTCAGAACTGAAATGAACACCAAGGTCTTTTACCGTATAAGCTCTGTTTAAGATTATATTATCCAATGAGTCATTATAAGTAATAAGATTTTTATAACAAGTGAAAGCGACAATTTTACATTTCTCAATATTTAGGGTTAAAAAATTATTTTTACTCCAAATTAAAAATTTATCCATGTTGTTTTGCAAGTTGATTGAGTCATAAGTTGAATTAAATTGAGTGTAAAACTTTGTATCATCAGAAAAAGTAGAACTTTACGTTTTGACTAAAAATTTGAGGTAAATCATTTATGAATAATAAGATTAGTAAAGGTTCTAGGTGAGAACCCTGAGGTTCACTAGATAGTACTTGAATTTACCTATTATATTGTAAGAATATTATTTGTGTTTATATAAAGTTTTCTTTTATATTTTAATTTTTAAGCATGATGTTTTTAAATGTGTGAAATATTAATCTAAAAAAATTGCTTATATGTTGTTTTAAATTTTGTATATATATATAAAACTGATATACAATCAAGGATAATATTCTTTCTTACTTTTCCTTTTAAAAGTTCATAATGATTAAATTATGTATAAAAAATATATTAGTACTGATATCTACATATTATTATAATTAGGAAGTCATTATTGATTTATATTTTATTTCTCAGGTATTATTGTTCAAGAAGTTGTGGTAACCAGAATAGTCAAGTTTATTAGGGAATTATAATAGATTTAGTGACAGTTCAATGAGACGTGCAAGTTATGGCGGTGGTAGTCGTGGAGCACCAAGGGGAAGCAGTAGCCGTGGCTCTGGTTTCAGTAACCGTGGTAGTGGAGACTTTGATGGTTATAGAAGGGGGGGTCCAGCTGGTGGCGGAGGAAATAACTTCCAAAGCTTAAAGAGTAAGCAGCCTGGTGGAGCTCTTCGTAAACCCAAATGGGAAAATGAAACACTTCAACCTTTTCAAAAAAACTTTTATACACCTCATCCATTAGTGTTAAACCGGTATATATATTTAATATTTATAATAATATTTTAAAATTATTAGTTAAAATTAAAATGTAATTTTGTGCGTAGTCCTAAACAAGAAGTGGACAATTATGTTAGCGAAAAAGAAATTTCATATGTTGGTAGTAATATACCAGACCCAATTATGAATTTTAATGAAGTAATTCTTCCAGATTATGTTTTAAACGAAGTGAAGTAAGTTCAGAATAAAATATTTAAAATTTGTATAGATATATTATTTTATTATTGATAAAATAATTAGGAAACAAGGCTTTAGTAATCCAACACCTATTCAAGCAGTCAGCTGGCCAATTGCTTTAAGCGGTAGAAACATGGTTGGAATAGCTCAAACAGGTTCTGGAAAAACCCTTGCTGTAAGTTTTAAAAAATATTATTTTAAATATATAGTTTAAGACAAATAATTTTTGACTTATTGTGTATTCCTAAAATAAAGAATATAAGACCTTTCTTTTTAATTTGGAGAATTTAATAAAATTTAAAAATTTCTAGTTGTCAATTGCTTCATTTTTTCACCTTCTATTTTATATAGAAACTACATGATATTATTAAAATTTGATATTTGACCAATCTATAGGACTGTTATATTTTAGTAACATAATGCTGAAAATATCAAAATTCTATAAGAATATTAATTGATAACTTTACTATTAAATAGTATTTATTTCAAAGTGCTTTTAGCTCATAACATATGTACAGTTGTTGTCATTCAGCTATAAAGTAATATAAATTGTTGTCAGGTAAAATAAAATAGTACCAGTTTTATTATTATTGAGAGATTATTAGTACTAAAATTATATACTTTATGAGTTTCTACAATATTAAAGTTCTTTAACATCTTTAAAATATTAATTTATTTTATAAATTGATTTGAACACTGTATAAAATATTATTACCTACTTAGTAGTTTAAAATTATACTAATTTTTTTTAATAATCTACACATTTTACATAAATTGTTCTAGATATAATAATTAATACAAATTTTAAATCTAGTTATCTAGTTTTACTTTTCAAACTATTTAGATATTGTAAATGTAATAAGACTATAAGATGAACATTTTTTTTCAGTATATGTTACCAGCTATATTACACATAAACCATCAGCCTCGTCTTTTACGTTATGATGGTCCAATAGTTTTAGTGTTAGCACCCACCCGTGAACTTGCTCAGCAAATACAACAAGTAGCTGTTGCATTTGGTACTTCTACATTTGTAAGAAATACCTGTGTATTTGGCGGTGCTCCTAAAGGACCTCAAGCTGATGATTTAGATCGTGGTGTAGAAATTGTAATTGCTACCCCTGGAAGACTTATTGACTTTTTAGAAAGGAGTACAACTAATTTGAAACGTTGTACATATTTAGTACTTGATGAAGCTGATCGCATGCTGGATATGGGTTTTGAACCTCAAATACGTAAAATCATTGAACAGATTAGGGTATACATGTTATGATAATTTGTATTCTGGTCTTGTAATAATATATATAAATATATTTTGGTTAGCCTGATCGTCAAGTTTTGATGTGGTCAGCAACATGGCCCCCAGAAGTTAAAAATTTAGCGGAAGAATTTTTAGACGATTACATACAAGTGAATGTTGGCTCTTTGAATTTGTCTGCTAATCATAATATTTCTCAAGTGGTCGATGTATGTGATGATTTTGAAAAAGAACAAAAGTAATTATTATATAATTATTAGTCAATATACACATAATACATTCATTAAAAATTTTATTTTTTCAAGATTATACGGCTTGTTAACTGATATATTTTCACAACCAGATAATAAAACTATTATTTTTGTAGAAACAAAACGTTCTGTTGATAATATTGTGAAATCCGTAAACCGAAATGGGTAAAATATTTACTATTATATATTTAATCCCATGAATTATGAAAATTAGGTATATTGTTTTTTTGATTGTGTAGTTGGAGATCTATAGGAATACATGGTAATAAGTCTCAAAATGAACGTGATCACACATTGAATCAATTTCGGTCAGGTCAAGCAAATATTCTGGTGGCAACTGATGTAGCTGCTCGTGGTTTGGGTAAGTTGCGGTAAAGAATACAAATCAGAGCGTGGAACCCAGATTCCAGACTGGTTGTAAATGTATTGATGCCTTCGATGGTCTTGTATCTACTCACTCAGCCGGTCGGGTTAATGTCAAAGAAAACAGAGAGCACGTCGGATGATTTTCAAGGCACGTAATATAATATAGCCTATTTTTTTTTTTAATTTTTTTTTTTTAACTCTTGATAACTTAATCAAGAAAAACTATATATAATACAGGGCTGGTGTTCTAATCGCGCTGTATGTGTGGTTATTTAACTCTGGTCTTTAATGAGATATGAATATAAGCGGAATCAGTTTATTAGGTAATAATTCACATATTAAGAATTGATTAATACTGATCCGCTTAAATTATCAATCTTTAGACCAGTAATTACATCAGCCCAAAACTTAAAAGGAGGCTATGTTATACCAATTGACCTTAATTAGGCTTAAATTACTTAGTGCAGTAGAATCTTAATTATCTGAAATGTTTTATAGAATTAGATTTTTATTAACTGCTTTAGATACTAAGTTTATTTTTATTGTTAACTATCAGGAAAACAGGCTATAAAACATAAATTCAGATAATTAGGTTCCTACTGTAAATATATCTGTTAGACATTCTCGATAGGCACCGAGGAGTAATTAAATATAAATGTGAAGGAGCAAAATGTTTTTATATTTATTTAGGAATTTTTGTTTTAAGTTTTATTTTTAGCTATTAATATTGATGAGCTTAATCAATTCTTGGACAAATTTTTAGGATCAATTTCAGGAGTCTGAGATTTGCTGATTGCATTATTTATTTATTTTTTGTTAATTGATAACAAACATTTTATTTATCTGTTCCATTATTATATGGTACTTAGGTTTTAATTAATATCTACTAAAAATTAAATTTATTTGATAAGTACTATTATTAGTAGTTGATAAATGGATATTAACAAATAAAACATAATTTTACATATTATATAAACATTTTCAAATTTTGCTATAAAATAAATTTAAAATTCAGTTTTATTTAATTATTTAAAGTATTTATTATTTTTTCTTTTGTGTTCATAGATAAATTCTAAACTTTATTTGTTAACTACAATGTTATCATATAAAAATAGTAAAATGTATGTTTTATGAGGTGTATAATGTAGTCATGTAGTGCACTGTTGTACCTCTTTATTTTCAAATTTGTGTGTTTCGTGCTCATAATTCTAAACTATGACTCTTTTGTGTATTAATTTAAAAATGGATTTTTGTGTGTAGGTGTATAACTTATCAAAATATTAAATAATAGTTCCAAATATAACACGATGTGTAAATAAGTAAAAATAATAATCATTTGTATTGTTCACCTTATATACTATATTTTGTTTTATAAACATTTTTTATTTTCATGCTGGCTAAGTAGTAGGCTTGTTTTGAATGAGTAACTTGAAGATCAATTTAATTTAATTTAAGACACTTTTGATTTATCTTAAATTACTATTTTAAAAACATTTGACTAAAATGATCTTAAAAAAAAAATTGTTAAAAATTTTAAGTGTAACAGAAAAGATATTAGCTTTATTATATGTATT
This sequence comes from Cinara cedri, assembly GCA_902439185.1. Classification (NCBI taxonomy): domain Eukaryota; kingdom Metazoa; phylum Arthropoda; class Insecta; order Hemiptera; family Aphididae; genus Cinara; species Cinara cedri. The sequence goes on along the minus strand of CABPRJ010000486.1, from coordinate 1,499,967 downwards.
TTTTTTTTCTTAGAAAACTTGCGGCAGCTGGTAAATTTTTTTAATTTTTTATAACACCTTAAACGATTCTTTTCTATGTGGTACTTTATTTGAAAATTTGTCAACATTTCTATTAGTTTTTTTAAAACATGATGATAAATATTGATGTATTAATTTAACTTTAGTTGACTTTTAAATTACCTTAAGTTATCTTGATTATAGGAGATATACAATTCTTAAATTTTAGACAAAATATTTTTGTATTAAAACAAAAAACATTAAATCTATTCAAATTTGAGTGTGTTCTAAATTATTAACTAATTAAAATTGATTTATTTTTAATAGAGTAAAAAAAAAAAAAAAAAAATGGAATTATTTTTTCAGTTTTTAAATATCATTCTTGATATAAACTGTTTTAATGTTCCACATTAAATATTAAAACAAATTCTAATTTAATGACATGTACTATTTGATAGAATATACCAAAAATACCTTATGTTTTTGATTAGTAGATATTTTTAATTACTATAATCTACTAAAAATAAGATGGAACTACTCTTGATGACAGTAGTCTACTTGTATAAAAAAAAAATGAAATGTGGGAACATGGATGTTAGAATGCTCTTTCATTATTTCACATTGAAAGAAATTAAGATACAATACAGGGATCTATAACGTTATTAATGTCTTACTCATAATCTAACTTATATTCTGTTTCTTTACTTATATTATTTATAAATATTGGTAAATAATTTGCATGGTTTACTGACTGTAAGTTAAAATATGTAAATTACTTCACCAATAAATAATATTCATTTGTGAAGCATTTACTAACAGTTTAAATTTAGTGAAATCATGTGTATTTCATATCATACGATTGTTAATAGACATAATTTTTAAAACCAAAAATATATACTATTTTAATGTTATTTATATTATAAGCAAAAATATATTTAAAATATTTTGGCCTTTAGAAACGGTTAAGACTCATCATAAGAAGGTAGAAGATAAAACAAGACTTACACATATTGTATAATTTTATATCATTATACAAATTTGTATTGTAATTTTATTTATTATGCAGCAAGTTATGCTCCTTCATGTTAAATAAAAAGGCATCTAAATATTTAATTTTACGTCAATCAGTCTGGTCATTTTATAGTTTATATATTTAAAAATGTATTATAGCGTAACATCATACATAATTTAAATAGGTTATTTCTTGGGTATTCAAACAGTTTTTATTTATGCTGTTACAGTTTCATAATTAAAATATAAGTATGTTTAATAATTAGTCGCTGAATATATTTATTAATTTGTTTGGATAATTTTTTATTTATTATGTGCAGTCAATATGATAAAAAGTTTTTCTTTTTAAAATCATATAATTAATATTGTAATTGTTAATTTTGCTTTATGCGCTGTTAATTGATATTGTTGTATAAACAAATTTTCAAGTAATATTAAACCAATTTTTCGCTTATAGCTTATACTCATAATGAATAGAAAAAAATGTATGTTGCTTTATTTCTTTTTATACATCTAATCTAATGCTTACTGACAAACATTAAAAAAAACTTTTAATTAGAAAAACAAAATTTTAAATAATTTAATAAAGTTTATTTTAGTAGTAAGGTTTACTTACAAATAGGCCATGGTCGATTAGTCACCGGTCTGTTTCAGATCAGTCATGTCACCAACTCATTTCAGTAGTCCCAGTTTAAATACATCATAAATGAAATATTGAACACAGCTCCTGATTCGTTATGTGATATAAATGGTATTCAGTCAAATATATTTATGAGTACAGTTATAAAAGATAAGAACTAGCCAAAATTATTTCAGATATACCATTAAAATCTTTGGACATTTCCATTATTCTATATTTAAATTTAATTAAAATATAAGTAGTATTTGTCAGAATATTACAGCATGATTTTTTTTATCATGAACCAGCAATTATTTCTGAAGATTTTAAGTGAATATGATTTCTGTTTTTCCTAATGTTTATGGAATCGTTTAAGCTTTATTTTAAAACTATTTTTAATATTTTACTTAAAGTTTAGATCGGAGGAGTAAGGAAGGGTAATAAATTACCTATGATCCTTCTCTACTTCTTCAGTTTAAACTTTAAACTGTTGTAACTCATAAACAGTAAATCTGATATTAGTGTAAAATATTAAAAATGGTTTTAAAATAAACCTTGAACAATTTCATAATGATTAGAAAAAACAGAAATCAAATTCACTTAAAATCCTCAGAGATAATTACTGGTTCATGATAAAAATAATCACCCTATACATCTGCACAAATATATAGTTTATATTTTTACTAATCAATGATTATATGTTATACCTAAGTTTAGTAACTAACCGCTGAAATTAAAAGGATTTTTGATAGCTATATACAAATGAATTTGACATAACGAAACTGAAATGATCAGCGACTGATCGGAAATAAAAATATTTTCTTGTATTTGTATACAATTTAGAAATTAGCAAAATAACCTAAAATTAAATTTTAGTGTACTTCTGTTTTCAATACCTTAAATAATAATACTAAACTTGGGAACACAAAGGGGATGTTATTTTGCCGCTTGTTTTAATTTCATATTAACACACTAACATTTACTTACAGAAATATTTATTAATACTTAATATTATTTAGTATATGAATATTTCTACTAGATAACATCATAGTAAATGAAAAAGTTATTTTCCAACTTTTTTATTTAAAAAAAAAAAAAATTAGATGCGGTTCATTTTGTCAACAGTAAATTTCCTTCCTTAAAGTGCATTTAATTTATAATATTTGAAAGTATCAGATAAGATCCAGTGAAATTGTTTAATTATTTTTGGATAAGTGCCTTTGCATTTGAATAACTGCTAACTGTGTAGCGTGAACACAACTTGTTGAAAGTTCAACATTTTATTAAAAATTTAAAATAAAATACGCTCTGAATCTAAATGTCGCGTGTTGTGTCTGTTGTTTACCATTCATTGCAAAGTATTTTATTTTTATTGCACAGCATTTAATTTATATTAACGCAGTGAAGTCAAGTTGCACTCAACAGCTTTTTTTTTTAAGGCAACATTCGTGTTTTATGCTCTTTATTAATTTCAATGTGTTAAAATAAAATAGACTGTAAATTTATGGCTTGGTAAAATAACAACCCTGTATTCCCAGCCTAATAGAATTGTCTAATTTTGTTACAATCTTATGTCGAGTTTTATTTTCAATTTTGTATGTAATATGTTTATATTTACTTAATAATGTATAAGAACTTAATTTTTGATTCAATAATTTTTTTTTATTGTGTCAATTTCTTTAATTTTAGATTTTTATTTAGCACATATTTTAATAATTATTACTTTTTAGTTTTATTTATCCAACTCTCATAAATATAAATATTGATTCGTATTTTGTGTAATATATTCGTATATGTATAATAGAATGAGATATTAATTTTTATTATTGTCTACTATATTTTATAATAATAAAATTAGTTTTCTTCTTTTAATGTGTTAAATATTGAAATATTGTATTCTATAATAGATGTGGACGATGTCAAATATGTAATCAATTATGATTATCCAAATTCATCTGAAGATTATGTGCATCGTATTGGCAGAACTGGTCGTTCTAGTCGTACTGGAACAGCATTTACATTTGTTACACCCAGCAATGCTCGTCAAGCTAAAGATCTCATTTCTGTTTTACAAGAAGCCAAGCAAGTGGTCAACCCAAAGCTGTTTGAACTTGCAGAAATGGCTGCTGCAGGAGTATTTGGGAAAAGTATGGATTTTTTTTGTATAATTTTATTATGAAAACCTATTTATTTTTTAAATATTTTAGTGGACCGTTCCAATCGTAGTCGTGATCGTGGTGGACAGAACAATCGAGGGCGAGGTGGTCATGATCGTGGTAGTCGGGGAAACTTTAATAGCGGTGGTGCTCGAGGAACATACAGTAACAGAGGTGGTGCTGCTTCTTCAAGAGGAGGTCGAGGCAGTTATGCAGGTGGAAGTCATAATACCAGCCGTGAAGGATATACAAGCGGAAATCAGGGGGGTCGTAGTGGATATACAGGAACGAATGCTGTGAACAGTGTAAACAATAATGGTGCTGCTACTGGTCGTGAAAGAACCAGCAGATGGGGAGATAGTAATAACAGTCAAGTAGCTCTACATCAACCTAGTCAGCATCAGCCAGCATTTGTTGCACAACCGCCCGTCCAAATACCTAACATGAACAACCCACCTCCTGGTTATCCGAATAATTATGGATTTCAAGCGCAGCAATCTAATAATAACTTTAGAGGAGGATTTTAATTTATGACTTATTTTTTTAAATATTTATAAAGCACTTCTATTTTCAAACAAAATTTTAATAGACAACGGTATGTTAGATAAAGTAAACTTATACAATAAATGTCTTATAACATTAATATTAGTAAATTATTGATTAAAAGATTACATTATATATATTTATACATATAAATTTTAATTTATAACATAAATTCTACACAATTATGCTTATTTATAATTTGATTTTTTTTTTCATTTTATATTTTAGATGAAACACGTTTTAATTATTATTTTTTTATAGATAGTTCTGAAATTAACTAGTAAAGAATGATATTTTTATTGAAGAAAATATTTAATTTTATTGACACAATTAGGATTGAATATTAGATAAATGAACTCTTGGTTGTTTTATATTAACATTGCTAATATTTATAGCATGTGAATTAGTCAATATTATTTTCATGTATACATATGAAAATTAAATGTAATATATTTTAATTATTGATTATGTGCACAGTGCCTGGTTGACCAATGAGTTGTAAAAATTATATTCCCAAAATATATTATTAAATTATACAATTTTTTTTATTATCTGCTGAAATTATATTGATCTTTACAATTTCATAAAATACATAATATAACATTCATAAAATATTAAAATTTAATTGTATTAATATAAAATATTTTCTTTTAATTTTAAATAATATTAATATATTAAATAGAAAAAAAAAAACACTTACATTATTACTAACTCATAATCATTTTTACCATAAATAATTCAATAATATAAACATACATATTGAAATTTGAGCAAATTATAAAATATTAAATTAAAAATATATTTGCCTTGTTAGATTAGTAGGCTCTATATTACTACAATTATTGTCAAAAATATTATTTCATAGATTTATTCAGTCACTTGTCAGTCATAGACCACAGACCCTGGTTGGCTGTTGAATAAATAATACTATTAAAAATATACCCTTATTGTAACATCAACTCATGATGTGCGACAATGAAAACTTATTTTCTGAACTAGATGTTCTCATAATCTCATCGGCTGGAGTTACACGATTTCTTGGACCAGGTTCAGGAGTGTATGTAAATGTTAGTCCAGTGGCATAAATGATTCCATCATTTCTCACCAATGATACAGGAACTTGTGTTAGCTGTTTCACCCATGACCAATCTCCTCTGAATGAAGAAATATCCGGTACTACTGCTATCATACTTTCTTGGCAACGAAACATAGTTTCCGACTCTACATTTCCAAACCAAACTTGTAGATGTGGTGTAAAATTTTCACCACTTAGTTCTAACATGGCAACATCTCCGCCGCCATTTGTATTAAGGCCATGAACTACAGGTACAGGTGTTATTGGTGAATTTACTGGTCCCATTCCTTCGTAAAATTGATATTCTGCTTTGTCTGTACTGATGATAGTCCAACAAGCTCCATCATTGATCATTTCTTTATTTGGGACTTTTGGACACGGAGTGGCTTGAAAATTAGTAATACGTTCTTGTGATAAACACAAATACATGTGATCAGTGTCTTTCATATAAAATGCACATTTATGCAATTGTGACACAGGATCATCGGCTTCTAGCAAAGCTGTTTGTTTATCAACTTTTCTAATTACTAATCTAGGTAAAGCCATTCCAGAAACACTGCACACCAATTTAACAGTACTTCCATAATGAATGTAACCATCCCTAACATTAAACATGTCACTTTCACTTTCATCATCATCTAACAAGTATATGATAAAAGCTCCCCATTGTGTTGAACTGGCGTGAAAGGTTCCATTTTCAACATGTAAATATCGAGTACTCACTGTTTGTGATCTAAGTCTATTGAATAATGCCACTTTTGTACCGCTGGCAATACAAAGATCAGCATTTTTCAATGACTGTTTCTTTTTCGAAGGTTTTGATATCACTTTTATTCTCTTGCTATGGAACGTTCCAATATCATAACCATTGTTATAGAACATCCTCACCATAAGCATAAAGTGCTTTCGCTTATCAGAATCTGATATAAACAAAGTTTTGGCTGCACAATATTGTTTACTGTTGTTAAGATCGAGCGGTTGTAAATCTTGATCTGCACTACCAATACCGATGAATGCACTCATTTGAGAATTTGTTTCGGTAACTCCTTCTCTCAGCAGTTGTTGTTGACGCGAACGCCAACCATTACCTAAAAGATACACGCATGGGGGTGGGCAAAAAAAACGTTTTTCATTGCCATAAGATTTTTGGGCAACTTTAGCATGAAGAATGACTAAAACCAAGTCGTTTCGATCAAGCAAATATCTTTCCATAGCATCTTTTGTTAGTCGTTTTTCAGGTCGAACCTGAGCTGAAGGGCCTTGTGGATTATAGTTGTGAGGCATTATAGCAAATAGCAAATCTAATGTCGTAAATATTATTCAAATGTTTAAAGACAACTACTGTAATTTTGTTAGTTGTTACTTGTTGCACATTACCAACCAATTTTCTTTAATATTGTAGATTTAAGCGTTGATGGACATGTCAATCGTGATTTACATATGTCTGTACAAACATAATAATATAATATAAATTAGTTAATTGAGTGATAATTATAGTCAAATAATAATATAGTGGTAATAATTTATGATTTTGGAAAATATAATTCAAATGATCATAATTTAATGTTATTCAAATTTAGATAAATAAATTCCTTTTAAGATTAATTTTTGATATTAATTGATACATACATTTTTGTTGTAGATTAAAACTATCCAAGAAAAATAAACAGAATTCTTAATTTAAAATTTAAAGATTTTTTTAACTATGTTTTTATCAGAGTTGAAACGTATAATACAGTAACTTATAAAACTATTATACGTACAGTATAAAATATTTAATATTAGTTGTATTATAGCTGCAATGAAATTATTAACAAAAAAGACATTTGTTTTACTTTTATTTTAAATTTAAATAAATTCAGATAGATGCGATTTGTATAAATTTAGGTATTTTCTGATTGAACTGAAATATAGGTATACAGAGTATATACAGTATTACCCAAATACTAATAACTGTCAATTTTATTTTGGTAGGAAAAAATGTAAAGTAAAATTATATTTGTCCCTAAATTACAGAAAAAAATCAATTTTTTTTTTTAAACTTTTAAAATTTTCAAAATAACCAATTTGTCAAATATATTATTCTAATTTTTCAATGTATTATACATTCATATATAATCAATAGTTTCTTAGAAATAGCCGTTTTAATATCTAGACAAAGCTGTGAAACACGAGACTACTATAATACATGATAGCGAATCATAGTTGTAATAAAAGGTAATCATAGAAAATTAAAATGGCTATTACTAAGAAACTATTAATTGTATATGAATGTATGATACTTTCAAACTTTTTTGCAAAATATGCGCAAATTGTAAAATATATATGAAAAAATGTTAAATATGCAAAAAATGATTTAAACGTTTATTATTCAATAACATATAATGTCATTATTAATATCCACAAAAAAAATTGATTAAATGTGAATTGCACAATAGTCGTTAAATTATATTGAGTTTTATATTTAATATTATTTAAAATAAATTGGTTGAGAAAGGAAAAAAAAAATCAAAACTTTTTTATAAACATTAAATATCAAAATTTAAGGCGTTTTTCCTTAAAACAGCAGTATTAATGTATTATATAAAAATAATATGGGCATCATCTTTATTAAGACCTTGTTTAAATTCAAAAATAATATATAATAATATAGGTAATACATACATATCTAAAAATATTTATAAAATAAAATTATTAATAGTACTCACAATCTTTATATAAATTATTAATCGGGTTATTAACACATATAAATATATCATTTCTTTTTCAGAATTTTTGATTATTTAGATAATTTTAAAAATACCATCAATTATTATCTATATATATATATACCTATTTTTATATATTATTTTTTTTATTGTAACCTTAAGAAAAATAGTTTGTTGTACATTTAGGATCAAAACAGAATCAGAATACAAAACAAAATATTTCTAGTATTAATATCAATAAATAGTTTTATTACCCAAAATACAAAACACTACAATATTCAAATAAATGTACAAATTATAAACTAAAAGAAATGAAATCAGAGTTTGAAGAACTTAAAGATGTATTGGGTTCAGCTACTTTACTATATTTAAGTATATTATTTGATATTTTATATTTCATACACATTGTAAAAAGCCAACTACCGCTTAAATATATTTATAAAAATATTAAAAAATTTCCAATTCAAACGTGCTTACACAACTTTTTGTTCAACACAGTACTCAACTAAGTTTTTTAATATGCTATGTGAACATAAAATTAAAATAATAATAATACAACGAACACCATAATATAATATTAAATATTGTACATCGATAATCTGTAGATCATACGTACCAATGAAATTGGGTAACCGATTATCTATTAGACTGCAATAGTATTATCTAAGATTCTCAGATTCCAATCAAACCATTTTGGTAATACGCAATTGTTTGTCATATAGTAGCATGTACAATTTGAATTGTTTGGAAATAAACACTTGCCGATGGAAAATATTTACAGGACAGACATAACTACATAATAAGTAATAATAATAAAAATAAAAATATTAATATATTATTGATATTATGGTTTTCTATGACTTTGGCACTGGCTGCTTTCTTATCATCTATGAGCTAGACGACGTTACGTTGATAACAAAGTCTGAAAAGAAATAATCGAATTCGCGGGTTTTTTTTGTACTTGGCATGGATAAGAAATGTCGACGTTTGTCACGGAATACGAATAGACCAACCTGTATCGGCATTTGGCAGTATCAAGACATTGATCTGGATAATATTATACTTTAATCATGACTAATAGTGAGATATCGAATTTTTGACTACGTAGTAGTACTATAGATCTTATATGCTTATTATCCTTATTCATTCTCTATCACACTAAACCACCATAAAAAAATAATTAAACTCAACCACGAACTTTACAGAACTGTAAATGAACGGTAGGACGGGTGGGACGAATGGTAGGGACTCCACAAAAACCAACTAGTAATGCAGGTAAGTGCATAAAACAACCGAAAGTAAATCAGCTGAACCGTATTTAAGCTGTACAATTTTTAAGCAGTAAAATATTTCGGCCGACCCGTATTTTATGATTTTATCCGAAGATATTTCAGCCGACTGTAATAAAAAGGTAAGGTCAGATCTTCTAAAAAACGATAATGCGTGATGAGAAATAAATAATAAAAAAGAAATTCCGAACATATTATTTTAAAATGAAAAACTAACCAGATTCTTTGACTTCTATTTTTTTAAATTTTTAGTCAATAAAGATAATTGAAAAATATATTAGTTTAGTATTGATAATAAATCTAACATACATAAGTGGATGTTTATCTACACTTGAATAATTTAAATGCTTACAAGCAAAAGCCGTCATTAGGTACAAGTAGGGGCTAAAAGCGCCATCTATACATGTGTTATAAAAACACAACGATAAAAATAATTAATCATAAATCAGAAAACATGAAAATAGTTAAAATTAAATAATATACTGATTACTGACATGATCCTTTATTTTTTTTTTTTGCAAACTTATAAGTAATATTAATTTACAGGTTGTTATAATAATACACTTAACACTTCTAAAAATTGAAATTAAATGACAAATTAAGTAGGTATTAACCTGACAATTTTTTTTTTTGCATTAAACCTCATTGCAATTTTATTTGTAATTGACGAATATTATTATCTATTTAGATATATATTAGTTAAGGATGGGGTCACTTTTCTCGAAAACCATATACGTATCTTAGTCCGTGGAGTCGGCTATATAGTTGTTTTATATAATATCTGTGATACTACCCGATTTTGTTATTCTTACGTCTCACATGTAATACATTGTTTTATATATTTGTTCTCATAAAAATTAGTTTATCAATATTTGGACCAATCACAGCATATGACGCGGAAATGTGTAGATAGTAGATAAGCGTAACACGTTGGACGCTGAGATAGCTACTTCCACTTTAATTTTTAACTGTAAATAATTGATTAAAGAATAAATAATAGATTATTGATATTCTATACTAGTCACACATTATATTAAGTTATATTATATTTTATTTATTTACAGGAATTAAATATTAGTTAAGATGTTGGACACACGTCCAAACCATACCATCTACATTAATAATTTAAATGAGAAGATAAAAAAGGATGGTGAGATCTCTTATGGTTCTAAATTATTTTATTTTAATTGGTTTTTTTATTCTTAGACTTGAAGAAATCTCTTTATGCAATATTTTCACAATTTGGACAAATTCTCGACATTGTAGCAATGAAAGGAATAAAAATGAATGGTCAAGCTTTTGTTATATTCAAAGACATAAGCAGCTCTACAAATGCTTTACGTGCAATGCAAGGTTTCCCATTTTATGATAAGCCAATGGTAATATAATAAATAATATAATGTACTTATGAGTGATTAAATGTATGAGCCATTAAAATATTTATCTTTAAAAAAAAATTTGTCATTTTTCAACACTTTAGTATAAGAAATTTGAAAAAAACAATTTTATACGTGTAATAACAAAAAAAATCTTATATAAATTCAATAAATATTCTTTTTACGATTTTGATAATAAGGATAAAATTACTCAATGTATTAAGTTAATTGTCAATTAGTAGAAATACTAGTAAAGAGAAAATATATATGAATTAACTGAGTACTTTTAAACGACTACAAATTTTAAAATTTTTTTTTCAAACATATACTTTTGGATATACAAAAAAATGTAGGGACATTGTACATATGAAAAAGAGAGGGACAGTAAGATAGAAAAATTAAAGTGATTAGATGCGATTGAGAATGTTATGATATGAGAATATTCGATGTATGAAAGGTGAGAGATCGGGTCAAATGTATGTTTAGAACGAGGGTTGTTGACATTAAATAGATGGCATGAAGGAAAAGAAAATTTTCTTAATGTATTTTGAATTATCAAAAGCCAATTGTAATTTTATTTTAGTTTCGTTTTGCTGTGATACATTATTGCATATTTTTTTATATTATTCATAACTTTTAGTAATTCAAATTAATTATTGCACTCTTGATATTCAAACCATTTAGTATTTTAAACATTCAGTAATTCAAAGTTTTTTATAAGACCCTCCAAATTCAAATTATTGCAAGTTAACTGTATTGCTTTTTAATACAAATAAAAATATCTTCTATCAAATAAAAGGTTTCATACTAATTATTTTTAAACCGGTATAAATAAAGTAATATAGTAAAAAGTGTAACTCTGGAGAACATAATATTATATTTACTCCTTTGTATTTCTACTTTAAAAGCTTAAAAACATATGTACTATCCAAGTTATTATCTGATATACTTCTTGGTAAACTTATAATCATAATTTATAAAAAAAAATGTTCTGTATGTATACAAATTCATGATGTGACCATTAGAATAGTTTCTATAACAAATGTAGAGTAACCTTTTTCAATGTAATAAAACAACTTCTAGACTTGAATGTACCTAATTTAAAACTTTCAATAGGAAATTACTTGTTTAACCATACATTAAAACAAATAATAAATTCCAATTAAAGTTGCTGTTCATAAAAATTTTAGATAGTATTTTCATATTATTTATAAGAATAAAAATGAATAAAGAAATAATTGTAAAATTATTTGTATTTTAATTATAGCGTATACAGTTTGCTAAATCAGAATCGGATTTAATTGCAAAAATGAAGGGTACTTTTGTGGAACGCCAAAAAAAACCTAAGAAGCCAAAGGATGACGAAGAAGCGAAAAAAAGGCGTAAAGCTGCTAAAGAACAAGCTCGTGCTTTGGCACAACAAAATAACCCTGGAGGTGCATCCGGTGGTAGTAAGTACCATTTATAATAATATCTCTTATTAAGTAGAGCAAATGGTGTTAATATATATTTTATTATCCAACAGGTGTACCTGAACAACCACCTAACCAGATTCTTTTCTTGACCAACCTTCCTGACGAAACAACTGAGATGATGTTATCTATGCTTTTTAATCAGTAAGTGTTGTTGTTTTATACTACCATTGTACATAGTTTTTAATAAAAATGTTTTAGGTTCCCCGGATTCAAAGAAGTGAGACTTGTACCAAATAGACACGACATTGCTTTTGTGGAATTTGAAAACGAACACCAGTCAAACACTGCCAAACTGTCATTGAATGGTTTTAAGATAACACCAACTCATGCGATGAAAATTACATTCGCCAAAAAGTAAAAGTTTTCTTAGAGAGAAATAAAAATTTTAATGTTGTGAATTAAAAACAAATACATAACTTTTAATATATTCAGAATTACAATAAATCAAAAAATAATAATATTACAACTTATTTTAGTTTGAGGATGTTGTTTAATAAGGTTAAGCTTATTTATGTTTGTCCAAAACAATATTGTCGCTGAGACAATGATGTATGAAAAACAAAAATGGCTTGTTTACATTGTACGTGGGGTGACTGGTGGCTGCTGATGCGACAGTGCCAATTTCTAATTTGTGTAAAATGTCACTGACTTATAAAATTGGAGCCTAAATTAATTTTGGACAGGTTGGCTTTTGATGAATTATTGAAAACACTGTTGATTTTCATGTTCTACAGAAAAGAAATACATATTAAATTTACTAACTTTGTGTAATCTTTCTTTTATATATTTATTAAGTTTGTATTACAGTAAGTAGCTTATATTAAAAAAGTAAACTTTTGTTTTTGTAATGAAATTCGCTTTAAGCAACAATGGTATATAATTAATTTACTTCATAATATTTAAATGGTCTAGAAAAAAAAAATGCTACAAATTAATTCAAGTTTAATATTTTTCTATTTTAGATACAGTTATAAGACATTTTTCACAAGTTATAAATCTCTCAATTTTTTTTTCATTGACTGATTTTTAGTTAATATTTTTACTACTTATTTCATAATATTGAAAATAGTGTTCATAATAAATTCTAAAAATATCTGTTCATATTCCATTAAACGATAAATTACAATAATTTTAATTTAAGCATACAATTGACCACCTTTAGGAAATTATAACAAGAATAGGCAAGTATTGTATAGTGTGATCTTTTACCAAAACTAAATAATATTGTTGACTTGCAACACCGATTTTACTGTATCAAGACCAGATAATTCAATTAGATTAGATGTAATTTGGTGAGAAATATGATGATTTTTTCAGTCATTATATAACTATTATGAATTCTCATTTGAGAACCACCATTTATGTATGGAAAACATGTTCTATTATTTAAGTATTCACCACTTTGAAAATACCTTGTGCAGGAAGGAAAACCTGTATGTCCTTTAACTGTAAATACAAATGATTTTGCTAGAGCATCAGAACAAAATGCTCTTATTGAAACTTTTAAATTAGTTTAATTTATTTGAATCCCATTTTAAATTAAATTTTTAGTTTCTTCAATAAAATATTCTAGGTAGTTACTGCTATCATGTGGTTTTTTATTATCATGGTAAATCCCAATAGAAAATACGTACTTTGAGTGAGGATATATGTATGTTAATATTGGCAAAAACTGGCTGGTACTACTTTTAAATAAAGGTAATCCATCAACACCAATGCTGATCTAAATTGGTATTACCACCCAGGATTCATAAATTCAATGTTGGTGACTTTTGTTTGTGCTGAATGTACTAACATTCTACTATCTAAAGGTAACTTTTGAAATGAAGAATGATCTTCTTATTTTAAAATATGAAGTAATTTATGTATTATTGTGTGAGAAACATTACACTCTATAGCCCAATTTCTAAGTTTAATATTGATAAGTAATTTTGTTTTAATATTTAAGATTTGTGTATCGTTGCAGATCATTTTTATTGGAGATTCGATATTACATATTTTTTGGATATCGGTATTAGGTGTAGAAAATTTAGATAATTTTTTTGTCAATAAATTACCTGCAACAGATACTGTAGACTGATTTTCTAAAGATGATTGTGTAGACAAATTTTTTAAGTCAGAAATTTTACAAATTAATTGATCATTACTATTATTGGAAGCTTCATTATGTACGACAGATTTATAAGGTATCACTTTGTACACGACAAAAAAAAGACAAGGTTTTCATTATTTCGTAACGGTCGACAAAAAACAAGATCAAATAACTTCAAGTATACCTAACTGTAAGTAAATACTTACAACTTAGTAGTTATAATAACCGCACTTCTGTACTTCATGAACGACGAAAAAAAAAAATTATGGTGTATACTATTGTCTATTCCGTAAACGGTTGAAAAGAAAGTAACAAATAGCCTAACTGTAGGCATACCGTAAACTAAAATAACAAACAGACGGATTAAAAAGAAACAAGGGAACCATAAACAATATTGAAACGCATTTTCATATACCTAACGGTCATAGATATTAATATATTGTAACTGCCATGGAAATCAAGCGCAATGACAACAACATGATAGTACAATTTTAGGCTTCAATACTGGTTACTTCAGTTTCAAATTTTAACAACGTTTTTTAAGAAGTCCCTAATGTATTTTCAAGAATTGTACATCCCAGATTTTTAGTCACCCAAACGATAAATATAAATCTATAAATAATTCTGATAAAAATGTTTATGACGTATTAATGCAGGCCGTGATTCTACTAATCCGTGTGAAAACCGATTTTATCTAGGGAATAACTTGACCGCGTTACGCGATAACATGCATGATACATTAACATTTTTAGAAAAATACTCTTCAGAAAGGCTATCTTAAAATTTTTCGAAAATAATATAATGGTAATTTTTTTAATATTTGTAGTCCTCATCCCTGTGAGTAATATAAAAAACAGAATTTGATTATCTTTATTATCTCAGGAGATATTCAAGGGGTGTATCTTCGTTGGACAGCTTGTATATTGTTCATCATTTCTTTGTATACTCTATTCAAAATAAGAAGCACAGTTGGCGACGACGTGTTTTCGTCACCGCCGGTCATAGCCACGCCCATTCTTCCTCCCACTTGGTCAACCACCGGTTGATCAGTCAGCGGCGTCGGCGCATGGTGGTGCCAGCGACTGAAAATCGACAGGTAATCGTCGTGCCTTTTTCGAATACAATACTCATACCTAGTTTACATTCAGCCGCTGCCATCGTAACTCGTGCTGCCGTATTTGCTCCACAAAATACTTCTGTGACAGCGTCGACGGCAGTGAGTGTTTACATTGCCCTGCTAATTATAGCAGCGCGAGCAGTAATTGACCGGATTGATCGCATTGCCGGTTATGTTGCTGCTCGCGCTGCTCAGTTTACCGCTCTTAACGGGAGTGTCGGGCAGCGTCAGTGCGTGGAGCATGATCAGCGCGAGTGACGTGTTTACATACTCGCGCTTCTTATTTTTATGCTCACTTCCCTGCTCACTGCCAAGTGGGCTGAATGTAAACTAGGTAAGAACGTGTACCTACCTACTTCGTTCAGTTTAAATTGTGTTCGTTTTGTGACTACATCGTTCGCCTTTTCGTACACAATTTATAATTTTTCTTCTAATACACAATTATTCAACAATCCTTTCAAAGATGAGTGGATTCCATTTATCAGATGAATCTACAGAAAATTGATTGGATATTATTTCTCCAGTCAGAGAATATCCAAAAGGAAAAGTAAGTACCTAAAACATTGTTAGTGAATTTTATTTATAAATGTATTGTTTTTTGTTGCAGCGTATCAACAGTTGTCAGAAAACAATTATAATAAATATGTACATAGATATAATTGAAAAAACGCTAGTAATAATATATAACGATTTGTGTGTAAATCTGCATCGCACCACGGGTGTAAATTGGTCGTAAATCAATAGAAAAAATCATTATAGTTTCTAATATGAGGGTGCGTTCAGAAATGTTATCCACGATTTCTGGGGAATTCGATAGAGAAAGATTTTAGCACCGCCCACTTAAATGAACCATCAACCAAGTTACCTAAGTTATGTTTATAGTTTTATTAGAAATAGATTAAGTTTTGGCATTCACAAGGTTATAGATAAGTAAACTACCCATTATTTACATTTTATATTAAATGGCTAATAATAACGAAATTGTAGACATGGCTGCAAGTTGCTCGAATAAATTTCTTCTTGATTGTGAACTGACTGAACTCTTCAGTATTGATGATGATGAGGTTACATTAGAGAAAGAATCTCCAATTCGAATTTAAAAGTACATAGAAAATGTTGATATACATATTATGTTTTTCAAAATTTAGGTAATTTAGGATAAAAATAGTAATATTTTTTTATGTAGTGTAATTTATTAGTTTTTGTAATTACTAATTAGTAATAATATAGTTCATATACTTACAACTACAACTTGAGGAAACTTTAAAAAAATAATTAAATCAAATCGGACATTAACAATAAACAGTTAAAATAAATCTTGTTATTTAATAAACGTGATATTAGGTCAAAATTATATCAAAATATAATTGGCGCAAAGTAAGAAGTGGTTTGAACTATACATACCACTGTGTGTTAAAGGAGGTGAACTAACCAGGTTGTTGTTTCTGGACGTAAAAGAGGCGTGTCGGGAATTACCCTCTGGAAAACGTTTCTAAATGCACTAGGTATTTGAATGGTCTTTCCACTGAATATTATTGTTGTATATATTATTTAAATAGATAATTGTTTGGTGATAACCTCGAACCAAGATAAAAATAATATAATTTATATTAAACTATTTCTATAATACACTTCGTGTGTTCCTAAATCAATCTGCTAATCCAGTGGATTGATAGTTTAAGAACACGGTTTTTGTTATTCAGTTGGAACATATTGGTTAATACCATTATTTAAGGTTATCAATAAGCCATGATAACCAATGTTTTATTCTTATTATTTTTATCGAGATCTAGAAGTATGAACTATAAAAACATTTGATTACAAGTTACAATAAAATATAATATAGGTATACATAATAGGATTAAAAGATATACAAATCGAGTCGGCATCTAAATGTTTTATAAAATTATTTCCAGTATACAAAAACCGGTGTTTTCATTGTATTATACAAATCGAGCGTTGGAATTTGAATTTGAAAACACCATGGTTATATAACCAATATTTAGCCATGGGAAATACGTTAGCACATTAAACAACAAATTTTAACGCAACACATTTTTTTTTATCAAATGTAGGTTAGTAAATTATAATTATAATCACATCTATCTGGTCAAACACTTCCACCCAAAAAATATTAGATTGCTGATAAAGCAATCCGATTGATCACTTTCCCTTCAACAGATTGATCAGCAGCTGAGTTTAGGGGCAGTTAAATCTAGCGGCTGACCAATCTGCTGAATTTAGAAACACGCGGACTATTGTAGAAATGTGTCTTAATATTTTATTAGAGAAATGATAATGTTCTATAGTATTATCATGAACAATAGGTTACCTACACGGTTATAGTTAGAACCGTGTTTACCCATCTTAATTCATGGGCATTTTTGTGAAGAAATTATTTTAGCCTTAATGCTAGGCTTTTATAACCTTTATGTAGGCTTTGCTTTATGTGCCATGCATATTATGGCAACACTGGCTTAAGATTAGTGATGTGCGGAACCAACTAGTTTTGACTATGGATTGACAATCGATAGTTTTCTATCCGTAGTATTGGCATCGAATGGTTTTTAAAAACAAACAAGTAAATAGATAGGTTGAGTCTATCGAGTAGTTCGGTAGTGCCTATTACTACTTTAGATACTGTAGTTGCATATTGAGCCATGATAAAGTATCCATAAAAAGTTCTCTTATGATTTCATTAATTAAAAACATGAATACTACAAATTTTATGAAATTATTACCTGTGGTTGTTAAAGAATTAGAAACATTAAAACAAAATGATTATTGTTAATATATTATAGCATAACGATGATAAATATTATTCATTATGTTATTATAATATTATTATACCATGTTATATTAAAATGGAAAAAAAAATGTACATAAAATAGTTTCGTATTTGATTTTCTATCAATAAATTAAATTTTGTATAACATTATTAAAACTTTCTAGTTTTTTTAGAAGGGTTTTTTGGTCTAGCTTATTTATTACCTATTTGTTTTTTTTTTTTGGTTTTACTTAAGGGCAACACTGCTAAGTTATAATACCTAATAGTTATTAGGTCTATGTATAATACTAAACTGTTCTAATTTGTATGGTCTTCTCTTTTTCCGTTATAAAACGTAGTTAACTAATAATAATTATTAACTATTTAGTATTATCTATTAATTCTTTATTTCTTGTTACATTGTGCAGTTTCAAAATTGTGTTAATAGATTATTTATATATTTGTCGAAAATGTCAAATGAAAGTATTGAAGTACCTAGCCAACCAGACATTGAATTAGATATAATCGGTATATTAGAAACTGCGATTAAAGCCCGTAACAAAATTACATGTAGTAAAGATATTTTACTACCTTCTGCATTGGATGAAACGGAATTTAAAGATATTTTGTATAATATGGATAAAAATAAACCTATTATTGCTCAATCGAGATTGTCGAAACACGTGCAAGATAATAAACAATCAGTTCGTTCACTGATAGATAATATTAGCAAGCTGAAACATAGTTCAGGTAATATATTAGTAATTTTTTTACTTTGCAAGCTAAGAAAAAGTTTTTACTTTCAGATTTTGCATGAAGTGTTTTCTATTAACATCTGTGGTTTATCTAAATTACATAGCCGAGTCTCTCTAAAATTATTCAGCTCTTCTTTTTTTTTTTTCGGTTTTAAACTACTCATTCTTATGTCTGAAATTGCTAGTTTAAGGTTTAGGAAGTTTAAGAAAAAGTAAATGTACATTTCAGTCTCTTTGTTTTTTAATATTTGTTTTGCCCTTCCCTACTAGGGGTAAAAATTAAAAATGGTCAATTTAATTTTAAACAATTTCATAATTAGAAAGAACAGAAATCAAATTCACTTAAAATCTTCTGAGATAATTGCTGGTTCATGATATAAAATCACTCTGTATTTGATTTAAGGAAGTTTTTTTTTTATTTGTAGAACTAAAAATGAATTTTGCTATTAATGATGAAATATATGAAGATGATGAATTAAATCAAGCAATGTCACAAATGTGATAATAGTCAGAAAAATTGCTTAAAGATATTATTGATACTCAAGTTAGGTTTAATGAATGTTTGAATGATAATTCAGTGGTAGATGATGCAGAAGATGATTTAAAAAACTATATGATTTTAATACAACAAACATGTGAATTTAATAGAGGTGTAGAATCATTATTTAGTTGTGATAAAAAATTGCTACAGAAACATGTCAAAAAAGATTTGTCAATTAGTGCTATGATGAATTTAATAAGTAAGTAACTACTAATATTATTAATTAAAACTTAATTTTAATTTCTACATTAATTCTTCTATTTTCATGGTTTTCATCAACATGCGTACTTGAATTTCTCTACTCAATAATTTGATCTTTGAATATTACTTTATATTTTCATATTGTATTTCCAAACATAAACTTTAAAAATTCTGTTTTAGTCTCACTTTAATATATTTTTCTCCAAATTCCACTCTTCAAGTTTGCTTACTTGATTGACACTTGTGTAGTCTCATCTACAGAAACTGAGTTGTCTGTAAACATCATTCACTAGGATGCTTTATCATGTACTTCTTTTATAAGTTTCTTTCAAATGTGGAATGGATATTGATTCTTTGTGAATATTTACTTCCACTGTAATAATAATATATTTGCATTCAACCCATGAGAGGATGGTTAGACGGATCCTATTTTTAGTTTGGTGATTACTGATTATCTAATGGTATTATTATACATATTTGTTGGATATTTCCCATACCTTTCGTACACATGTACAATAACAGTGTTATGTGGTTTTCACAACAACAAAAGTTATTTTAGGTCTTTGTGTTGTGGTCTCTGTATAACTAGAAATTAATATTATTTGTTAATTCTTCAAGGTTTCTAATGATTTGGCATAAGGGGCATTGAATATGGTTTGTACAATTGCAATGACCAAATACAAAATATCACAAACATTTATTAGCTATTCAAAAATACAACAAATCTTCTGCAGAACTGGAGAACTTCACAACTGTGCAAACAGAAATAATAGATCCATTTACCAGAAAATTAATCACTAAACCAGTAACTAATAAACAATGCAACCATGTATATGATGAAGAATCAATTGACTTGATGTTTAAAAATAAATTATTTGTATGTTGTCCTCATATCGATTTACGAAAAAAGATCTCTTATTCAATGAAAATATTTAGCATTTAAGTGAATAATTATGAAAATATACATAGGTTAAGTAAAAGCTATATTCTTAATTAATTAAATGTTGTTTATTTTATTAAATATGAAAAATAAAAGGATTATTCATTAATAAAGAAATCTGTACAATATTCTAGAGAGTAAGAGTAGTTCTGGTTTCCACATTGATCTTTTACCAATATAATAAGTATAACCACATCTGTGATTGACTGTGCTCCACAATAATTTATTTTGGGATTAATACATAATTTCTAAACTGATAAATGTCTGTGTTTGTTATATTTAAATAGTATGGTGTCTGTTTTAATTTCTAACAAAAAATTTCAATTGCACTTTTATGTAAGGATCAAAAGGAGCTATTTTTGGTTTAAAAAACAATCAACATTAAGATATTTTATTTCCAACGTACTTATTGATACAATAAGGCAATAAGAAATCTAAGTTATCAAATTGTTTTTATCTTCAAATTATATGGAAAAGTAAACTAAAAAAAATTCAATTTTGGAGAAATTAAAATCAAAAAAGGTGATGTTTATATTATATTATGATGTTTATATACTTCAATATACGATTTTAATTGCTTTTATTTAAATATCAACTATTTTTACAATGAAGTTTTAAATTGATACAACTATATTAGTGTACAATTGTAAACAGATTAAATATTTAATACTATTTTATATACAAATTTAATAAAGTTACAATTATTAACTACAAAATACGAGAATAATCAAAATATAGATCAAATTTGTAATTTTTATCTAATTTGTACACCTAAATTTTGTGTAGCGTATGTTTTGATTAATTGATGCATTTTATTTACTTCTTCTTGGGTTAATGTCTTTTCCAAATGTCTATAAGTTATCCGGTAACAATGACTTATACGTCCAGTTTTTTTTTGTTCAAACTGATCAATTAATTTTACTTGTTCAATACATGGTCCACCATATTCTCCTACAAGTTCATAGAAGTCATTGGAACAAAATGGTTTTTCCTGAGGTAACCAAAAACTTAGGTCATTATAGCATTGTGGATATATACTAACTGGTTTATATTTTATTCGTCTATTTTTAGGTAAATTTTCAAACTGGCTAAGAAATCCTGAATCATTTGACCAAAACAAACGTATATCTGGTATAGAATAAAATGGCATTGCTAGGCGTTCTATTCCAAGACCAAATGCCCAACCAATTCGATTGCCAGCACCAACATTTTTTAAAATTTCATGTCTAATAACACCACATCCTAAAGCTTCAATCCATTGATTATTATAATACACTTCTAATTCGAATGAAGGATGTGTGAAAGGAAAAGACTCGGAAATCCAACGATATTCAATATCTTTACCAAATACTTGTTTCATCATTGATACTAATGTACTTTTTAAATGATTGGTCACTATGTTAGTTGCTTCTTTAGAATAAATGCTTTGCTTTTCAATTGAATTACTTTTTTCTGGATCAAATATATTTATATTGCATCCATTTATTATTTCTAATTCATTTGGGGTAAATATGTGTACCCCATCAGCTTGGTGAAATACAGGATAGTGAGTACGGTCAATTTCATCTCTTCTGTAAACATCTCCAAATATTATAAAATTATCCAAACCCATTTTGATTAATTCTGATTGATGGGCAGTAGCATGAGCTCGAAGCATATGACTTTTATTTAAATAATAGCTATCAGTTTTGTTTCTACTTGGATGATCCTTAGGGACTAAGAGCAAGTCAAAATTTTCATTTGTTGTTACCACTGGGCTTATTTTGTCATAAATAGAAAATATTGGATTACCTGTTCTTCCTTTGAAATGACCATAAAAAAAATCAATAATACTTTGTTTAAATAAACATATTGGATGATCTAAACGGTTGTGATTATTAATACCAACATATGATAATATTTTTGGAGTAACATTAGTGAACTCATCACGAGTATAATGTTTACCCTCTATAACTATAGATTCTGTAAGACTTTTATTTGTATTTGACGATTTCGTTCTATGATTAATCCAAACAGTTAAGTTCCGAGGGCATTTTAATAAATTATGTTTAAACATTGTTTCACATTAATTTTACGGTAAATATTTAACTAATTAGAAATATACAATATTAATATATTAAACTATGCACAAATTAAAAAAAAAAAATGAATATTTTGAACTAAACATTTCTAAAATAGTTCTAAATGTTCTAATTTTCTAAATATTGTCCATATTCACCAGCCACTGCAAAAACAATATTTATTATCTAATATCTCCAAGTTTGATATCAAATATGAGTTATCATACTACTAAATGATAATATGTAACCACAATGAACCTATAAAATTAATATATTGTTTAATGTCCTTGATAATTTAACAAAAACAAAGTTTCAATGTTTATCTTTTTCCGTTTATCGCTTGTTCATATAATGAGTTAATTACATACCTACATAGTGTTACTACGTTCCACTGTGGGTTGTAGGGTGTAGATTATTGTTTTGTACAGGGGTAAATAAAACAATATATATTTTAAGTGTTTATTAATTATGCGTGTTTAAGAACTCAAGATTATGCTGGCGATCATTTGAACGCATTGTAAGACGTACAGAAATTCGAAGACCTATATAAGCAAACTATGTTACGTCCATTTAAACATTAACTAAAGAAGTATAATGCGGTCCATTATTTTTATTGGTAAGTATCTAGTATTTATTAATAATTTAGAATGAATGGTATTCTCATTAAAATTTTTAACTAAGTAAAATTACATTGTACCTAGTTTTTAGTAACAATTTAAGAAAACAATTGTGTTATTAATGACCTGTATGCTATAATAAATACAATTTGTCCTATAATATTAAAAAATTGAGTATCATTTTATTTTATTTTTATTTTTATAAGAAATGTATAATAAAGCACAATAAGTATATACTTGTATACAAAGTAGAAAATAAATGCATTACTGGTGTAGTGTGATTAAATGGCCACCCATTAGTGACACTTAACTTAGGATTGTTTTATAAAAGGAATAAGTTAGTTGATCTCATCATTTTCAATTAGTAGTTATTAAAACATAATTAAGAGGTTTAGTTTATACTTGGTTTCATTATTAAATGTATTATATTACCAATTAGTTAAATATCAACTCTTACCTTAATTTAAAATAGGTAGGCACATTTAATAACAGATATTATAACAGAACAGTACCTAGGAATTAATAAGTTTAATTTTTTTAAAGATAAATTAAAAATTATTAAACCAATTTTTTAATTCTAAAAAAAAATCAAAAACTTTGTTTACATCTATGAATTAAGTTTTTCTAAAAATATTCTTACTATAATGCATGAGGACTATTACTCATAAAGTACAATTATTTTATACTGATAAAAATGGTTTTGTACCTATTACATCCTTCTAATACAGTATTAAATACTATAATATAGTTAATTTCATAACATTTTAGTAGGTTTAACTACTTAAATAGTAATAAATTTATTTTTAGAGATATGATTCTTTATTGTAGGGTAAGTCTATTTGTTGCAGCTTACCAAAAAAAAGCCCTTAAAGAATACCTATTACTATTTAATTATAACCAATTATATTTAATACCATTCGGTTTATCATTCAGACTTATTAATGGCTCAGGAAACTTTGTGTCTCTGATATTATGTACTCTTATAGGTTATGCACAAATTGAAATTGAAATGGAATTTGACATAATATTAGAACATAAGTTTTGATGATTGGTACTACTGTTTCTTCAGTTGGTATATCAATATTAGTTTTTCATTTTTGTCATTTTGCACAAATAAAAAAGGGTTTTAAAAAATATATTTATTTAATATTATGAGGTAAATTTAAAAGTATAATTTAAATGTAAATTCTTCTCATTAATTTATTAATTAATAAATTATAAATTAAATTTATTATTAAAAAGGGTGTTTTAGATTCCGAACGTAGCGAGGGAGCTATGGGTTTTACAATGCTATTTCTTTCTTTTTTTTTTTGTTCTATTCTGTAAAACGTTTTTAATAAACTTACTCTGATGTATTAGTGTACCAGCTTCTCTGAAAGCTCAAGTTGTCTAGATTGTACTTTAGAGAGGTCATTTTTTGATTTTCAACATCATTTTTTAAAAGCACTTAAGTGGGAAAAAAAGTAAAATTTTACAATTTCGATATTTTATAAAAACACAGACGAAATTTTCTACCAGAAAAAATGATTTGATCGAAAAATTACAAGATACTTTTTTTTGTTGTTGCCTTTTTTACTTACTTTCTTACGGTATCATCGAGAAAACTTGAGCTTTTAAGGAATTTTAATTTTTGAAAGTTTTTTGCTGTAATTCTCGGTTATAAATACACGTAGAGACTTAAAACTTGGTAATAATACTTATATTGGACTTACCTAGACCTGATACAATTTTCAAAATCATCGGACTCCTTTTTTAAGTTTTTTACAGTGGTACTTTTTTGTTTTTATATTGCAGACTACTTTAATCCTAGGAAACTTGCTCTGATGTATAAGCACCTTTTCTGAAAGTCAATTTTATCTACTTGTTAAAAACATAGGTCATTTTTTGATTTTTGAAATAAAAACGATTTACTGGGAAATGTTTTGGTTTTTCACATTTGATGAGAAAATCGGAAAATGACCGTAAAGTACCACCCCAAGAAAATTTAGTTTCAGAAAAGGATCTACATCGTATAAATCGTAGTAAGCTTTTTTCGGTTAAAAAAAGGTTCACATAAAAAAAAAAAAAAAAAAACATCTGTAAAACCATTACATTCTTCTTGTTCATTCTTCAAAATAACACAACAATCTACACTATTATAATATGGTATGGTCATATGTAGAACTGTAGAAGTCCATGTTGCGCTTTATCTAACCTGGGTTCTCTGGGCGACGTGTATTACCACGGTACTGTCTAAAAATAAATCATATAACCACTAAAACGTTTATACCTATATCCTAAAATTTTTTTGTGTTCGCTGGATGCCCCATCGTCATTATATTGTCTCCTGAAATCTTGATGTATTAATTTGCAGCCCAAATCAATATTTATTTTTTAAAACTTGATATTTTTTTCTGTAACTTTACCAAGCTAAGGATCAAAAACTTTTAAATTTTTCATATAATATTCCGGCAATGCCCCGCAAATATCTGCTGCCCGGGGTAATTGCCTTTATATTGTTCTGTTTTCGTTCATGTAAATTTTTCAATATAACCGGTTAATATTTATATAAATTACATTTTTAAAAGAACACTAAGCCCACACTAATTGTTTTGTTTCTAAAATTATACATTATACAATAGAAAAATCGATTTTTCTATTTCAAATATTGTGAGTTCTGATGTTTCTGATGAAAATATTTTTTAAAAAAATGATAATATTATTTGTGTTTTCTTAGTAAATAAATATTATTAGATTAATTATTTTGAATTTAGATAGGGAGAGTAGTAATTTATAAATAGATTACCTTGAAAAGGTCTATACTTTGTTACAGTTATTAATTTTAGGTATGCACAAGGGTAATGTTTTTTTTATGTATAATTCTATGGTCGCCGGTCAGGTAAAAAAATGTATATTTCTTAATTTTATTGTAAATCGAATTAATTATATCCTTTGTTATTAGTTAAAATGGAATTTGTAGCCAGTGGCATTCATTCCTTGTTGTTTTTTTATTCAATAATACAATAGAATGAAAAGTAATAAGACTATCATGACTACCTATATAGGTAGCTGAACTGGTTAACTAAAAATGTAAGAAAATCCCGAAGCGTAAAATATAATACAATAACCATATAGAATATACAGTTAGTAATATTCTAGTCTAATAATTATTTATAATATAGTAATTAACTTAACAACTTTTTTATGTGAAAATTAATTTTGACTCGACAGTGTAAAAAAAGAATAATAATAATACTTAATAAGATCTATTATAAAATGTACCTATCTAAAATAAATTAACATATAAACCCTAATACTGTTGATTTCAAATTGATTTTATAGTTTTTATAATATTAACTAGGGTCTATAAAAGGACTGTTTAAAATAAAATAAGATACTTTAGTAGATAATAATTATATGATTTCCAAAGCATTAATTATGTGTAAACATATATATCACTTCAAATTATTTAATTTAAACATCACAATTTACTGTATTATTTTTCAGTGTAACCTATTAAGTATTATTTTTATCTTACGTTTTATAAGATTGATATTGTTGATTTTGATATGCAAGTTAGTTATATAGGTTACCAAGTTACCTATATCAGGGTTTAGTATTCGTTGATAAAGTCAATTAGGCACTTTTGTATCATTTGCAGTCATTTTCAGTGATTCATGCTAGAGTAAAATGTATTTTTGTTGGTCATTGTATTACAAAATAACATGTATTTAGTATATGTACTATGTAATAAAACAATTAATATATTTTGTATAGGTATGTAAAAAAAAAAAAAAATGATTTTAACGCAGTATATTACCTAATTATAATTTAAATTATAGTTGAGTACTCGAGTAGATAAAGCTAAAAAAAAATATTTTTAACTGAATTTCAACAAAACATTTTATAAAAAGCTTACAAATAGCTTAAATATTTTGAAAATTTTACCATATCTAGAAAAGGCAAATATAAGTTTTCTGTCCAAATTTCAAGTCTACAAATATTTTATATGAATTACAAGTAATAAAAAAATTGAAAATAATAAAAGCATTATTTTTGTAAATTTTACATTTTTCTTATGTTTATCCAGGTTTTTCCCAGATATTATGAAACCCACTTAGAAAATTAAAAAATGACTTTCTTGTTGAAGTACCATTTAGACAATATTCCTTTCTGAAATAGTGCTATAAGCACATATCGGGGGCAATATTTCAGGTAGAAATTTTTGTTACAATATATATATATATATATATATGTATAAAAATGTTAACAAATTACTTAAAAAATTAATGAATGTGGAAATGTAATTTTTATCTTATCTAGGTATTAAAAAGTTTAAAAATAAGATTATCTATGTCTCTATATTTTTTAAAAAATTGTTTGTGGACATAACCCGTTACCAAATGTTCATATTTGTATTAATTTAATGGTTTTTTTTTGTAGTTTCTGCATGATTATTAACTCTAACTTATATTAACTTAACTTATGTTAATATATTTTCATATAAATTAATTTGCTGGAAAAAATTGTGTTGGTCTTTAACTGCAATACCTACAATTTTTCCAATTTAAAATCTTAAAAACCAATCATCTAACTCTATAAGTTTATTTGGTAAATTTTTTGATAGTAAAATGTACATATTGATAATGTAGTTTTTCATTTAAATATTTTTTTTTATGCAATAATTTGTACTAAAATAACCAAGAAAATAATTTTAATTGTAGCATATGTTTTTTTTTTGGATTTATCACGAATACAGCCACTACGGCAAGATTCATTTCTGATAATCTTAAAGGATCTCTACACAAAATTTGTTATCTTTGTTTATCTTGCTTGTAACATAGCAACTTAAACATTTTGCACCTCAATGATTGTGTCTCTCTGGTTATATAGAGTAAAATGACCATGCATTATATAATGTCTTAATGAACTGTTAGTAGTTAAAATTAAAATAAATTAAAACACTCATTTTTTCATGTTAAAAATGATTAGGTACAGGCATTGTAATATACTCTTCTTTGTAAAATAATAGATCCATTTTCTTTACTCAATCAGAGAGTGACAATTATTAACATATGAAATATATTTTATTAATATTATTAATGGGTTAAAAAAACATTTACACTGGACGAACACTAAAATTAAAAAAATCTGTCTTAAGATAATGAGGACTAGTGCAGCTACTGTTGTAGGTATTTAATGTATACTTGTAAGCAACGATAAACCATTACTAACGGGAAAAACGATTCTAAGCAGATTTTAGTTGATAATGATGTTTTGTCAACAATACAGTAAAATCCACTTAACGAGGACACCATATCAAGGGGACAAATTGGCATACCTAGTTGGCACAAACTATCAGTTATAAGGGAATTTTTTTCCTATTAGCACATAGGTATTCCCCGAAGATAAGAGTCCACTAGCCAAAATTATTCGGTTTATCAATTAATTTATAATAAATATGTGTAATAAATCAATTAATTAATACTACTACTACTGTTAAATAATATTTGCATTGTAAATGGGAGCAAAATTGTTGATAGATAAGTTGTCAACAGAAAAAAAAAATTACCATTGTTCAACCATAAGCTTCTTCGCTCCATTCAGAATTTAAAAAACCTAATAATTATGAACAGATTAAAAATCTATTTAAAAATTTAGGTTTATTTAATCCTGGGTACTACTGGAAGTACAAAAACTAATTTTTACTATCTTGTCCATTAGGTGACAGTGGCGATAAATCTATGATGTCCTCTTAAGTTTTAAATATTATATTTTAACTAAATATAAATCTAATTTTAAGTCTATTTTTAGTAATAATTAATTTCATTGTTTTAGTCCTTATAATATGTGTGTTTTATTTATTTTTATTTTTATCTTGTTAGAACTAATTTCTTTTCATAATAGGTTAGAGCTAATAGTTACTTTATTTTTATTATTATTAATAAATTTCAAATTATATGATTTTTTCTTTTTCAGTAAATTTATTTGTGCATTTGATATGTACAAATACACAGAGATCTGGCAGCTTTGATAGAGAAGGATTTTTCAATAATTCATCATGGTTGCAATTATATCCTCCTATTTCATTGTACAAACATGTAGGATTCAGCTTCAGAACATGTTCTGGAGGCAGGATATTTTCTCAATATGCTGTTGATATGCGTATCTCAGTAGATGTTCTTCATGATGGTTTATCATTTAAAACATTTGTTCAAAACAGACATTATGAATCTAAAATCCAAGGAGATTTTTTTGATAATTTGTGGCATAATTTTAACTTGATTTATAAGCTTGGCGAGTTAACAATGTTTATTGATGGTTTACAACAGGTAAATATTAACTATAATATATTAGTTGTAATAAAACAACTTTTAAAATCTACAAATAATAAATATTTTATTTCTTTAGGTTATAGCAAATTCTACATTTCGTTCAGACATTTTTAATGTTGATAAGTTAAATGATCAGTCAGTTTTAAAAGTGGGAGATGGTTTTGAGGGTTGTTTATTAGAAGGGCCAAATTTTATTTTTAATTCATCTTTAAATCAAGTTCATAAAGTTGTTTGGGGCCATTGTCCTTTAAATAGTCAGTCATGTATGTATTGTAAAATACATTTTAAGTTCTAATTTAGTGTATTTTGTATTTATTTATTTTTTACATACTGCAGGTACAGAGATTGATTACTGTTCTCATGCGCCTTGTATGACACATGGAGTATGTGTTCCAAGACAAAACAAGTATCACTGTATTTGTCATCCCAGATATTCTGGAAATAATTGTGAAATTGATAATGGTATGGTGAATCATAGAATTTTTAATAGTCATACATCAGAGTTTATACCTATTTTATTACAGGGTCCTTATGTGCTAAACAGAATAATCGTTGTATCAATGGTGATTGTGAAGAAATAAAAGATGGTGAAGGTTTTATTTGTCATTGCAATAAAGGATTTACGGGTGATCATTTTTTATTTTTATTTAAAAAGTAAAAGTTAAATGTACAATTTACATTGAATTTTTTTTACAGTTAAAATTTAAATTATTTAAAGAAAACTATGAAAGTGTCTATAATTAAAAAAAATGTGTTATTTATTTTATTTCTTAAATATTAATTGAATTTAGTATATTAAGACAATAAAAAATGTCTGTACTAATTTATTTTAATTATTTATATTAATGATTTTAATAATATTTCAATTTAGGTAAATTTTGTGAGATTGAATTATCTGCTCGTGTTTGTGATAATAATCCATGTAGAAATAACGGTACATGTAAACTTTTATCTGGGGCAAAAAGTTATGAATGTAGTTGTGCACCAGGTATATTCTATACTATATTTATTATAACAATAAAATGTATATTTTAATTTAAAATTTGTGTTCATTATGTATTGTAGGATTTAAAGGAGATGACTGTGAAATAAATATCAATGAGTGTTTGTCGAGCCCTTGTCAACATGGTAGTACATGTATTGATGGTACGAATAATTACATGTGTAGTTGTGGTAAAACAGGGTAAGTTTATGATACAAATTGATTTGTACAATTTTTATACTTATTTATCTAATTTCAGATATGAAGGAATGAATTGTGAAATAAATATAAACGAATGTGAAACAAATCCATGTTTTAATCAGGGTGTATGTTTTGATAACTACGGGAGTTATACTTGCCAATGTCAACCAGGATTTGGGGGAATCAATTGTGAAATAGTAAATTTTTTATATATTTTATAAAATATTGTGTAATTTAATTTAATGTGTTTTTAAAGGATTTAAATGAATGTATATCAAATCCTTGTCAAAATGGTGGACACTGTAGAGATCAAGTTGGAACATATGAATGTCGATGTCCTCTAGGATATTTTGGTAGAAACTGTGAAATTGATGTTGACGAATGTGAATCTGCTATTTGTCCAGCAAATTCTATCTGTGTTGATGGTGTTGCATCCTATACTTGCCATTGTAAATCAGGATATGCTGGTAAACAATTATTTATCAATACATAATATAAAACAAATTTATTTTATTTATTTACATGAGATAGATACATTTTTTTAATCACATTTTAGATTCTGAGTAGAGCAAGGAATGCATTGGTTTTACAATGATGTTTATTGTTATTTCTTTTCTGTGTACAACTTTTCTAAAGAAATTTTTTTCTGATTTTCTAGTATATCACTTTTTCTGAAAGGAATTCTGACTGGGGTAATACTTTAAGGGGGTAATTTTTTGGTTTTCCTAAAGGTTTTCATAATAAACAGGAAAATATACAAACATTTTTTTTTTTTTTAATTGTAAATATTACAGCTTTTTAAAACATGTATAACCGAACTTCACTCAGAATCGTTTATTGTTAGCAATGATTACTCTTTGTTTACAGATACATACATACTTATATACATATATTCAATTTCCCCTTTACCTTCCCAATTTCTTACCTACAACAGTAATCCATCCATCGTGCGAAGTATGTCCGTTTGTTTTCGGGACTTGCTATATTTGTAATTTTTTACATAATGACTAATAGAATAGAATATAATTCTGACAATAGTATATATATGTTAATAACTTAACCTTTGAGATATTACATATTCCTTCATCAATAATGACAATTAGTGTAATGTCAGATTATGTGATAACAATTCTTATGAAGTATGATTGGTTACAAACAAATACAAATTTACTCATAAATGTTATGTAAAGTAATTTTTAAATTCTTGTATTTTAAGAATTTAGATATTTATTTTGTTGCTTGTTTTTAAATATTCGTATTTTAGTACAATATTAAATATAATTAAACTTTGCTATAAAATTGTTTGAAGCCAAATCATTTAATTATAACTTATAATGTAATAACAGACTGATAATAAGAGCATAATTTAAACCCTAATCAACTATCACAAAATGGTTCATTAAGTAATTATGGACTATTAAGCTTAAAAATGGAAGTGTAATCACTTTTATGCTTCTTTACTTTACCTTCTTTATTCGATGTCCAGTCTATTGTTACATTTCTCTCTATAAGTCTTGTGTCTTTCCATCTCACCTTTGTCCTTTCTAGTGTTCATTAATGGTTTATTTGTTTTTTAATACCTAATCATTTGTTCTCCACACATATTCTAATTATTAGAAACTTAAATACAAAAAAATATATTTTATATTTTGTTGTTTTTAGGTTAAATAAATATTTATTCAACAAATTTTAACAATTTAATTGATTTTTTTATTATACCTACACATTTTCATATTTTATTAAGTAAATATGTACATTTGAAGGTGTATATTTTTTTTTTTTTCTATAAAGTGTTGACCATTATTTTCTTGTACTGTTGTATAGATTTAACAATATTTTATAAAAAGAAATATATAAATTTAAAAAATTTATAACCATGTAATATAAACTAAGATTTATATATATTTAGTATATTTATATATACTATATATATATATATATGTGCATGCATATTTTAAATAATCAATGCTGATTAGTTATGTGATAAATTTAACATGTAGGTAACTAAAATTAAATGTTAACAGGAACAAATCAAATTTTATGCAAAGTTGCAACTGTAATCATACTTTTATATTTTTAAATTTTTATTTATAAACAGTATTATTAAATTGTATGTATGATTATTTATAGGTACTCCTCCAAATTGCACAGAAGTAACAGTTTGTAGTACTAATCCTTGTCAAAATGGAGGTTTATGTCTTTTATTGCCAAACGGTCAGTTTAATTGTTCATGTTCTTCAGGATACACAGGTATTTATTTATGTTAAAACTATGTTTCTGCAGTAAAGATATTTCTGAATTTGTAATCAATATAAAATTAGTTTACATTACATATAATATATATATATATATATATTTATTATACTTTAACTAAGCATTTAAAGTTTCACTGTCATTTTTTAGTGTTGGTAGTTAGTTTGTTTGTTTTACATTTTAGTATAAAGTATAATTGCACCAAATTGCATGGGTATTTGTTTTGATATAATTATTACAGGCGCTTTTTGTGAGCATGGTAATATAGTGGCTCGTTCGCATGCTGATGATGTTTGTGTTCTCATGCCTTGTCTGAATTCTGGCACTTGTATATCTCAAGGATCGAATTATGAATGTAAATGCCCTGCTGGCTTTACTGGTCGAAATTGTGAAATGACCATGAAATGCAATGCTGACCCTTGTCAGCATGCTGTATCTTGTCGTGATTATGTGAGTTAATTTAGTTAGTTGTACAATGTTCAGACATTCAAAATCTATTCAGATATATTGTTTTTCATGCAACGGTGGCTATCATTTATAAATATCTTTAACTTGGGATTGTAAATTGATGTCTAGAAATGAAAATGTTTATCATTGCTTTTTGTATGAAAATATATATGATCAAAAGGACAAAGATATTGTAGTAATAGTCAAAAAGTAGCAAAAATTTGTTACAGTATTGAACTATAAAATACCGAAAATTGTGCTTTAAAAGTTAAAAATTGTACTAAAAAATTAACTTATTTTTTAAAACTAGAAAAATTTGGCCTAATTTTCATCATATTTACAAAACGATAAAAGAATTAGTGTTTTTATAGTTAAAATTAGTGTCCACACGAAATTCACAGATTGTCAAATAATCATGCTTTATAAATTATCTTTGTATTAAATATAATTTTATCTATATGCATTGTAAATACAAGAAATCCAATAATTTTAAAAATAATCAAACTATCATTTTGACTATACCTTCAATAATGTTAATAAGTCATTTAAACAAAATATTAATGTATAATATATGTATACTTCTAATATTGTACATAAAATAACATTGAAAAAATAGTTAAAATTAATTTATAAATTAGTGAAATAGACAAAATTGCAATTAAACTGAACAAATTACGGAAATCGCAAACAATTTCACTTCAAAATTTAAGATTTTAATTTGTACTTCCACCCATTTAAAATTTACTTAGCAATAAATTTGACCAGTGAAGGAAAGGTGCAAACGCAACAACATCTGGGCCCTAACTATCAATATCCTGTGATATACTTACTATTTAGTGTAAAGGAACAGTTTCATTTTTAGATAGCCGCCACTGCTTTTATAGACACAAATTCTTTTATTTAAAAATCACTGCACATAACATGTTGTATGGTATCACCAAAACTATTTTATCACTTGTAGGCTGGTGGGTACCGTTGTGATTGTGAACCCGGTTGGTCTGGGCAGCAATGTAATCAACGTTCTAGTGATCCTGGTCATGCTTGCGGTCCAAACACTTGTGCTCATGGTGGGACTTGCACTTCATTAACTGGACAAGCTGATTCTTACCATTGTGAATGTCCCCCTGGTTTCACTGGTAATAATAGAACTACTGTAAAAAAATATTAATTATAAGTACCCTGGTTTTTTCATACATAATTATATATATAAAAAAATTCTATAATTGAATTATTATTGTGATTTAATAAAATTAATAATATAAAAATTAGTGTTAGTAAACTTTTTATAAATTTTAATGAACCCGTTAAATTAAATTATACTATCACATATTCATAACCAAATAATTAAACAATATTTGACATTAACAACCAATAACATATATTAGTTTACCTTATATTGTTTTTCAATAGTATTGGTTTATGTTTATAAAAATACAATATATTTTTATACTATATAAACCATAACTATAATAATAAAATAAAAATATGATGAATTTCTATTATCACTTACACTTATCTTTACTAATTAGCAATAATAACTATTAATTTTTTGTCATTTTATTTAGTGTAATATTTTTAAGTCACTTGAACACATTTGTCCTATTATTTTAATTGAACATTAATGTAATTTAAGTAATTTATTGAAGAATAATTTTTTTTATAGAAATTTATAAATAAAATAATAAAAGAGTATAAAAGTTATAAATACCATCAAAAATATATTTTATTATTCTTCCTTCTTTCAAAGCAGTAGTATATCATACACATTTTATTATATATTGTATTATATTCTTGTTTAAAGTACCCTAAACATAAGCTATTCAATGTCAATACAAGTTTAAAAAATGTACATATTTAATGCATTTATTATTATAATTATATAATTATCTAAATCTATTAATAGTAGAATGTAAAATATTGTTAAAGGGCCACAGTGACACCCCTTTTTTGGCTCAAAAATATGTCCTCTATGAAAAACTTGTTGTCAGATTTTGATAATTACTTTTTTTGTTGGAAAAAAATTTCATAAAAGTTTCATTGATCTTTGTTTTTTAATATTTTCATTTCAAATTTTATTATGATACGTTTAAAAAAAAAGGTTTAATATTTTCTGCAACATTTTTTACAATTATTTGAAAT
This sequence comes from Cinara cedri, assembly GCA_902439185.1. Taxonomy (NCBI): domain Eukaryota; kingdom Metazoa; phylum Arthropoda; class Insecta; order Hemiptera; family Aphididae; genus Cinara; species Cinara cedri. Next base: position 1,464,292 of record CABPRJ010000486.1, on the reverse strand, counting down.
CAAATGAAAAATCTGAGTTCAATGTGATTTGTAAAATTTTATTGTCTATCAGTTTAAAAAAATGAGTTGTCCCTATTCCCACAAACTCATTTTTGTCCGAAAAAATGATTGTACCTCCCCCCACTAAATGGGGATTGGCAATAAATAAGTGGAAAGTCTTTTAGTTTAGAATTAAAATTTTAATAATCATTTTTGAATAAAAATATTCAAACCGTTACTGGACCCCTAATAATAATTATACTCATTGAGTATTTTTCATTAAGGGTAAAATTTGACTTTATTATCTTATTCTTCAATGTATTGTATAAATAGTTTTTATATTTATAATTATTTTTCAACTAAAAGTGATTTTGTCATCTAATACTTAATTGTATCTATTTGTTTTAAAAATGTACCAGTTGTATCTCTCTCTAAGAAAAACATGTTATAACATGAATTTATTTATGTAATTAAATTATTATAGGACCAACCTGTCAAATAGATATTGATGAATGTATGTCCAGACCATGTTTGAATGGAGGTACATGCCATGATCTTATTAATGGTTTTCGATGTAACTGTACTGATAACTACATGGGTGCTTATTGTCAATTACCATTTGATGTGTGTGCTAAAAATCCCAACCCTTGTTTAAATAATGGTACTTGTCTCCATAAGACTTCATCTCTGAAAGATTATTACTGCATGTGTTCTCAAGGTAAAATATTTTTTAATTTTCTTCAAATTGTTTAAAATTTTACGTTATTTATGATATTATTGAAGGTTTTGAAGGAAAAAATTGTGAAGTTAATGTCAATGAATGTCTCATGGTCACATGTCCAATGGGAAAAGTATGTATTGATGGTATCAATACTTATGAGTGCAAGTGTCCCGAAGGATATACTGGGGAAAATTGTTCAAAGTTATTGACTGATTGTCGAGACCGTCCCTGTAGAAATAATGCCACTTGTATAGAAAATACTGATAGTTATACTTGCCGTTGCACTTCTGGTTTTACAGGTACAATTCATACTTATTAAATATGTGTTAAAAATAATTATATTTGAAATATGTTTAGGTAAAAATTGCGATCAAGATATAAATGAATGTGAAGTTAACAAAGATGTATGTAATTATGGAATTTGTATTAATACTAATGGTTTGTTAGAGTTTTGTTTGAATAATATATATTATAAATACTTTTATTATGTTTTATGTAAATTATATTAATTTTAATTATTCATTTTAGGAAGTTATCAATGTTTTTGCCGTCCAGGATTTTCTGGTGACAATTGTGATGTTGATTTTGATGAATGTTTATCTCAACCTTGTTATAATGGTGCTACATGTGAAAATAGAATTAATGGTTTTAATTGTATTTGTCCTCCAGGGTTTAATGGTATGTTTTGATGACATTTTAATTTTAAAATATACTATTATTATTTTAATATTATACTATTAATATTTATTTAACTATTTAATTTTTATATTTATAGGTAAAATTTGTAGCATCGATGTCGATGAATGTAATTCTAACCCATGTATGAATGGTGCTACATGTATAGATAATGTTGCATCATTTACATGTTCTTGTCCTATTGGCTTAACAGGAAAGCTCTGTGAAATAAATATTAACGATTGTGAGGTCAGTATATTATATTTAATTTTAATTTTTTACAATATACTATTAAATTAAATTCAAAATATTTCAATTAATACTTATATGATTCATAGTCTTCCCCGTGTCAAAATATGGGTGCATGCATTGATGGAATTAATAGTTACGAATGCAACTGTACTAATACCGGCTTTGAAGGTAAAAATGATAAATAATTTAATTCTTATAGTTAGTTAATGTTTTATTATTATTTTTAATAATATATCCTTCTTTTTTTTAGGAAATCACTGTGAAATGAATATTAATGATTGTATACATAATCCTTGTGTAAATAATGGTACCTGTGTAGATGGAATAAAAGACTATTCTTGCAAATGTTATACCGGTTATACAGGTAATAACAATATTCTTAAAGGATCAATTTGATTTATTCAATTATTGATTTACAATATTTTTACTAGGAAAAAATTGTGAAGTTGATATAAATGAATGTGAGAGTAATCCTTGTCAATTCGGAGGTACATGTCTTGAACATTCTAATCTATCATTATACTATCAACCAGATAAAAAAAACTTGTCATCAATATTTCATCAAGATTTTAATTATGCTACTGCTAATGGGTAAGTAAACTAATATAAATAAGGTAATTGTAATTGCATCTTTTCATCTTTTGTAACATTTTTTATAAATACATTTCTCAAATGATTTGATTTTTTAAAAAAAAATAACTATAATAATATTATTTTAAAAGGATATATCATAAGTATGTAATCTAACTAAATGTTTAAACACTCAAATACTTGTTGCTTTTAAAATGATTTACATTATATTATTTTTTCATTTTCATTTAAAAAATGTTTTTTAGATTTGAATGTCTATGCTTACCTGGTACGACAGGTATTAAATGTGAGATTGACATTAATGAATGTGATAGCAATCCATGTCGCTGGGGCAGCTGTGAAAATCGAATTGGTGGTTATGCTTGTTTATGCGATGAAGGTTTTGAAGGCGTGTATTGTGAAATTGAAATTGATGAATGCGAAAGATTTAAGTATGCATATTTCTAAAAACATTTAACTTTTAAGTTACTTATGATTCAATTTTTGTTATGTTAAATAATTATTTCTTAGGCCTTGTGATCATGGTACTTGTGTTGATCGGCGTGCTGGTTACTATTGTGATTGTACACCAAAATATGGAGGTAAAAATTGTTCTGTAGAATTGGTTGGATGTCAAGGTCCACATACTTGTCTAAACAATGGTACTTGTCGACCATACTTGGTTGATGAAACTGAACATCGCTATAATTGTACATGCCCTTATGGTTTTCATGGTGATATTTGTGATAAGGTAATTGCTATAAAAAAAAAAAATAATAATAAAAAAAATAGATTAACTAATTTATTTTATTTTAATAATTGTGTTTAGACAACTACTATGTCATTGACTGGCGAGTCTCGTATTGTAGTAAACACTACTAGAGATGAAGGTTATGACATATCATTTAGATTTAAAACTACATTACCAAGTGGTTTATTAGCAATCGGTGGAGGTTCAACATTTTATATACTTGAGTTGGTTAAGGGTCGTTTAAATTTACATTCTAGCTTGTTAAATAAGTGGGAAGGTGTATTTATTGGTTCTGAGTTAAATAATAGCCAATGGCAAAAGGTAAGTTATATTAAAATAGTTAATTGTATTCATATTCTAATTTACTTTGTTTATCATTAAGGTTTTTGTTGCTATAAATTCCTCACATTTAGTACTGTCTGCTAATGAAGAGCAAACTATTTACCCTATTAACTTAAACGAAGGAGCAAATCCTACACACACTAGTTTTCCTACTACTTACGTTGGTGGAACCATATCAAATTTAAGACTTTTACCTCATGGACCTCCATTTTTTATTGGTTGTATTGAAAATCTTCTTATAAATGGACAATGGGTTAGAAATTCAAATAAATATTAAAGAAAATTACACATTAATTACCATTTTAAAATTTCAGGTTTTACCTGTTGAAAAAGTAGAAACTATAGGGTTAACTAATGTTGATATTGGTTGTCAAAGAAACGATCAGTGCTTCCCTAACCCATGCCACAATAGTGGTCATTGTACTGATTTATGGCAAACATTTAGCTGTACATGTGAAAGACCATACCTTGGAAATACTTGTCAATACAGTAAGATTTATTTTATTTATTTCAGTTCTAGTTTTTTCTTTTTTTTTTTCTTAAGTAAATTCACTCAATATATTTTTATGTATAATAGGTTTCCCAGCTGCAACGTTCGGTCATGAAAATATCACTAATGGTCTTGTTACTGTAACTGTATATCCTATTACTAAACGAGCTGTTAGAAACATAGTTGATATTTCAATGTTTATAAGAACACGCCAAACAAGAGGAGCTATATTTTATTTAGGTTCTATGCCTGGTATGGTTACATTTCCTGAAGAAACGCATATTGCAGCTGAACTTGAAGGCGGGGAGTTATTAGTCCGAATACAATTTAATGCAACTCCTGAATCATATACTGTTGGTGGTGTTAAATTAGATGATGGACATAATCATTTAATACAGGTAAATCTAAGGATCTAAAGTTAGCTTATATTATTTATTTTCAATAAGATATAACCATTGTTAATTAGATGTTTTACTAATTTAAAAATGTACTTAGGTTGTTCGTAACATAACATTAGTGCAAGTAAAAATTAATGGAACAGAATATTTTAGAAAAACTATTAGTGCAACAGGTCAACTTGATGTTCAAGTGTTATACTTGGGAGGTTTTCCGTCTTCTAAACCACCAAGACGAGATGTATCAGATGCTCCCCCCACAGTAATGGACATGAATGTATTACCAAGGCCTAATACTATTGAAAGACATATTCGTCAAACAACAGCTGATAAATTTGAAGGTATACCTCATTTCAAAGGAATCATTCAGGATGTTCAGGTAATTTAATTTAAATATTAACAATGCTTATAAATAGAAAAACTTATTATATAATATACAATATATATATATATATATTCAGGGCTGGCTTAAAGACAGTCAAAGATGTGCATTTGCACAGAGCCCCACACTTAGAGACCCTGTGTCTTGGTCACATTAAAATAGATAGATAGTAATTTCATATGATTATTTAAGGAAAAATAAATTAAAATTATGAATTAAGAAAAATTATTAAGAACGCTTGATATTATAAGGTGAAAAAATAAAAAAGTAAAATCTTTTATTGAGATTTATTATTTATTATTTTTATTGTAAAAATGAATATGTAGAGTTAAGATATTTTCTAATCCGTTTCCGTATATTATATTTACCAAAACATATAAAATTAGTTCAAATATATTTATAGTTCTTATGCCTGCAAATAATATAAAAAAAAAAAAAAAATAGAATTTGATTATCGTTAATACCTCAGGCGATATTGCAGTAGATATTTATATCTTGGAAAATATTAATTTTTTTGAGAAATGAGTTTTTTATGATGATGCTACATTACTATTTTTATTTCACTCTTATTTTTAGGCGTGAAACAGGTACCTACTTTTGATTTTTAAATGACAATTTTTATTAAAAATTCCTTAAATAGATGGAGTCATGGTTAAAATAATTTTTGGTGTTGATACTTTTGATTTCCGTTAAGCCATTAACAAGGTATTCCACTTGCTCCACATTATTATTCACTTATTTTAAATGATTTGTTTTATTTTATTCTACTGTGTTTTACTGTATTTTGACTTATCATTTACGCAAAAAAAAAAAAAAAATACAAAATTGCTGTTTAAATTTACAAGCTCTGGAAAAACGACTATTATGATTACATTAAATTCATACCATTATTATTATTTGTTTATGAAAAATTGAAAAAATATTGTTGCTGGATAATATTATATAAAGTTAATTTTTAATTGAAATTTTAGATAAGTAATGGATCCCAAATCATGTTTGTTGAGTTTTATCCCTTGACTGTCCCAAATAAAGAATTAGCTATACCAAAATCATTTGGAGTTGTTACATTCAACCAAGATGAAGTTCTACAAGGAATCTTGTCTGATGACACATGTCGTTCAAATCCTTGTCACAATGATGGAGTATGCTCTGTAACATGGAATGATTTTACATGCAACTGTACAGTTGGTTATAAAGGAAAACAGTGTCAAGAAATGGAATTTTGTCAACTTCAAGATTGTCCTAAAGGCAGTCAATGCCGAAATTTAAATCATGGATATGAATGTGTTGCCAATGTTACGTTGGATGGTCAAAATACTACTGAGCCACTCTTACAATATAATTTTGTTAAAGGACAACAAGCTATTTCTTTAACTCATATTGAGGTAAACTATCGAACAAAAACTGGTGGTACAATTATGTATGTTTCTAACAAGAAAAAGAATAGTGATCCTGAGTTCGCATTTTTCACTATGATTGTTAACAAAAATCAGGTATAAATATATTATTTACAATATTCTTAATATCATAGTTTAAAATATTTATTTGTGTTACAGTTTACTATTGTATGGAAATTAGAAAAAGGAGGTTCTATAATCACAAGGCATATACATAATTTAGATTCTGATTGGACGACTGTTGTTTTTAAATTAGCTGATAATAAAATTCAAGGTGGTTTGGTTGGTGCAATTGATGATCCAAATCAGTTTATTGTTGCTGGAAATTTCTCATTGTCAAATTGGATTGAACTGGTATCCTTTAATCCCATTCTTATAGGTATACATTTTTGTCCATATAGTTTAAATTTTTATATTAAATTGATCATTAACATCATTATGATTTGATTGTCATTTATTTACATCTAAATAGTTTAAATATAGGATTTAACAAGTATTTACTATTATATATGAGGTTATGGATACAAACTATTCAGAATGATACTTCTATCATTGGACACTCATTATTTGCATACTGTTGACTTTTTAAAAAATATTTTTTTGATAATTTTAGATCTACGTATTTTTTAAACAATAAATTGTCAAAGTATTTTTTTTTTTTTTAAAAAAAAGTACACTTTTTGAAATAATGAGTGTTCAACTATATGTATTATATATGTAATTATACTGTATTTAAAAAAATATTGTTATTACAGGAAGAGGAGAAAACTATTATGATACATCAGGAAATAATGTAGAACATGCAACATATATGACAGATGCCGACTCAAATTCATTAGATATGGTTGATTCTGAGACAGCTTTGAACTTTGAAGATACAATACAACATGATGTAGCTTCTGTTGGAGCATTATATAAGGTATTTGTGCTTAATATATATAGTATATTATATAAAATATAAATATATAATTTATTATTGTTACTGTTTAGGGTTGCCTTGGGGAAATACGAATTGGAGATTTATTGTTACCTTACTTTACTCCATCCCAACTGAATACCACCAATCAAACCGATAACTTTATTATGTCATCACATAATTCCTTCACAGAACATTTTGATTTAGGTTGTGTACTTTGTTATGATTCCGAGTGCAAAAATAATGGAAGGTATAGTTTTTTAGTTATAAATTGTCTTATTTGTTGTCTGTAATTTTTAATTGTATTAGGTGTAAAAAAGCTACAGAGTCTTATGTTTGTGAATGCCAACCTGGTTATGAAGCTGATGACTGTTCTACAAATATCAATGAATGTTTGTCTAATCAGTGCAAAAATGAAGCAGTGTGTATTGACGGTATTGCTAATTATACATGTAAATGTAATCCCGGTTGGACTGGAACATTGTAAGTTACATTTAAAATACTGAATTTAAATTAAATAATATCAATACTTTTTTTTGATTAGTTGTGAAATTGATATTAATGAATGTGAATCAAGCCCATGCCAAAATAATGGTATTTGTATTGATAACCTTGGTGCATTTAAATGCAACTGTACTGACGAATATGAAGGAGTTACGTGTGAACGGGTAAAACTAGTAACTTGTGAAAAAAAACCATGTAAGAATGGCGGCATGTGTATTAATACACCAGGTTAGTCTTAATACCAATGAGATAATATATACAATTACTGAAGCATAATTCAGCTTAATAAATTAATATAATTTTGGTATGTTAAAGATGCATCTACTGGTAATAATTACACGTGTTCTTGTGTAAATGGTTTTTTGGATACTAATTGTGATAAAGGTTTCTGTGATGTTAATCATTGTCAAAATAATGGTTCATGTAACAGCACGGTATGCCATTATAATTTATGGCTTGTATGAGAATAAAAATAATATAACTGAATTTATTTATAGATATCTCCATTCTGTAACTGTCCAGTAGGCTTTAAAGGAAATATTTGTGAGGAAAATATTGATGATTGCTTAGATAATGGTTATCAATCAAAATGTAAAAATGGTGGTCAATGTATTGATGGTATAAATGAATACACATGTAATTGTACAGACACTGGTAAGATCATTGAATAAACATACTTATTCAGTTTGTTTTATTAATATTATTTTTTTATGTGAACCTTCCAATTATTTAGGCTATACAGGTGAGGACTGTCATATAGACATTGATGAGTGTTCTGATCTTAATGTACAATGTGGTCACCAAGGTGAATGTGAAAATACGGAAGGTTCTTTCAAATGCTTATGCAAAGATGGATTTTGTGGTCATTATTGTGATCTAATAAACCCGTGTTTTCCAGTAAATTATTTTCAATTAATTAATTTTAAATAAAAAAATAACAATTTTTATTATTTTTAAGAAATCTCCGTGCTCTAATGGTGGTACATGCCAAGAACATTGTACTGATGTGATTTACTATGAATGTCAATGTGCTAATGGTTTTGTGGGAAAAAATTGTACCGAGGTAATATGAATTATTTAATTATTTTTACATTACAAAGTAATATTATTGCATATAAATAACAACTATTTTTAAAAATTAATCAATTTAGTTAGTTTATTTATTTGTCATTTAACTATAGGTTTTATTTATTTTGATTTAAAATCATAAAACATTTAATCTATAATATAGTATATATAGCACAGACCTAAGCCTATATTTTTTTTCTCGGCTTACTGCTTATAAATTATTAAAATTAATTAAGTAAAATTAATTAAATAAACACTTACAAATACAAAATCGAAAGAATATAAAGTGTGGAATGCTATTTATAATTTTAAAATAAATATTTGCAGTTTATATAGCTTTGATAGGAGAAAATCTGGAATAAGCTTGATAAATGGAGAGAAAGAAGAGGATTATGGATAAGTAGAAATAAACCAGAGTATGAGTTTAGAGGAAAAGGGCAATACAGTTAATGACAATAAACAGTTATAGGCAAGGTTGATAGTTTTAAGTACCTAATGATATCAGTGACCATTTAACCAACATCGAATTAGTGAAATATTTTATTAAAATAGACAAGAAAAATGTTTCAATAAAATCATCATTGATCTAAAAGTATCAACATTAACCTCGCACCTCCCCTGTCAAGTGCTTCACAGTTTGGAGCCTTATATTATATACTTACATAAATATTAGTGATATTACATATATTAATACATATTATTAAACTAAGATTTACATTTAATTCATTTAATTATTGTAATTTACTAATTATTATACAAATTTTGTATTAATTATTTTAGATGCCTGAGACTGTTCCAGACTACGCAAATATAGCATTGATTGTTGGTCCGATATTTGCTATACTGCTTATTGGTGGTATAGGTAGTTTGTTAGTTCTTTTAATGATGGCTCGTAAAAAAAGAGCTACCAGAGGTACATACAGCCCTAGCTGTCAAGAATATTGTAATCCTAGAGTTGAATTAGACAATGTACTGAAACCTCCACCAGAAGAACGACTTATTTAATTATTGATTTTACAACCACATATAATTTTCTTTTTACTTACATTTAACAGTTTATTTTTAATTCCATATTAATGATCTCCTTATTTTTGTTTAGCGGCCATTTTGTATACTTTCTATTTGATTTTTTTCAAGTTAAAATATTTTCAGTATTCATTTTTTTATTATTTTGAACAATCATATAAGTATTATTTTTGTAGTATTATCCACCCCAAAATGAATCTGTATTTGGTTTTATTCTTTTTTATTTAAAAAAAACATTTTTGTATGCTTCATTATGTTATAATTTGAAACTTAACTTAACTGCATATTTTTTTTTTATAAAAAATACAACAAAATCATAATTGTGATTTGTTGATAAAATATTTTAAATGTTTTGACGCAAGTCAGTTTGTGGGTTTTTGAGTGATACTTAGTTTATGTACCTAATTAAAGCGAGTCTATTATATATTATTGTTACACGTGACACTTTTCAATACAAAAATTTTTTGTATTATATTGTAATTTTATGTACTTTAAAAATAATTAAGTATATATAGAATTAATATTTTATTTTTTTTAAGTCGGAACAAAATTTTTACTTATTAATTTTATGCTATTTTTAATTATTAATTACTCTTAATTTTGAACAATAGAAACATATTTCAACAAGTATTATTTATAATTTATAGTTGATTAAAGTAAAATATGCATTCCATATAATGACAACAGTAATTTTCAAACTTCATTTTGAGCAATAATAATAACAGCCTTAGTATTTTTATAAATAGTTTATTTTTTTTTTAATTTGCAGGTTTCTCTTATATTTTTTACATATGTATTATATAAACAATATAAATATATTAGTCCAAAAATTAATTTTTCATTATAATTATATAAATTTATTAAATCATTTTTTTTTTTTATCATTTAAATTTATATTGAAAACTGGTGTTTGTTTATTATAGGAAAGTAAACAATTGCTCATAATCACATATTTCTTCTACATTAATTATTTGTGCTGGCAGTAAATAGTGTGATAACTATCTTACTTTTTGTGATATATCAAAAAAAAAAAAAAACCCATTCATTGTATTTTAAATGTACATTTTTTTAGGGTTTACTTATTCCGTCCATGGTAAAATATAATGTTTTAATACAGGGTAGTTACTTAATATATTTATTTATTTATGTACACTGTTCAAACAGATTTAATTAATTAACAATTTATATAAATGTATTTTGTATATTTTTGCTTGATAAAATATATATTAGTTTTCCTTATCAAATACACTAAATTTATGACTTAGAACAATTAAATCTGTTTGAAAATTATGTGTTTATTTATATGTATGTAATAAAATTGATTAAATGACAGTATGGTTATATTGTTTTTAGCGTATATATTTGGTGTAGAGGTGTATGTAATAATTTGTAAGCCAACAATATTGGTAAAACTACACTCGCCAAAAATTTCGCACTCTATGTATATTTTTATATTTGTATTATAAGTAAATGATTTTGTATTTTAAAAAATATATATTCTGTAGAAATAATGATAAATATTAAATAGTCAATAATAGTGATTGATATTGTGTAACAGTGTACTTAATTGTTGAAAAAAATTAATGAAAGAGGCTCTCCAAAATTATGGCATCATGTCAAACAAGTATTAAAGAAAGAAAAAACGATATTTACAGAATTTTTGTTTTATATTTAATACATACATTAATAGTTATTAAATATTTTGGAGTGCCTTATATTTTTATAACATTTTATTTTGTAACATTTTTTTTTTTATTGTTTAACAAGACCAAATATAATAAGTATATAATAATAATAATAAAAAAAAAAAAAGTCATTAATATTCTTAAATTCACAATATTATTAGAACATTACATCTGAAATCTTTTAGGAAACCAAATTTATTTACACCTAAATTAAGAGCTTTGTCTAATAATAGTATTTACAAATATTATAAGGTACTTGAAATTGAAATATCCTAAATAATAATAATTATTGTAATAATGCTCTTAGAAATATTTTGATAGCATAGGTATGGGTGCACTAAATTGTCCCTAATGACTTAATTTTTTTACCATACTATTTTACATTTCACACACGAAAAACGTTTCGAACGAGCACGGTGAATCATTCCATTTGAGCCCTTTGCCGTCTCGGTTCCACAACTCTAAGCAATGCTCTTCCTCTCCATTTTCGTATTTGAAATTGTTCGGTTCGCCAGCGTTCCAGTTAGTGAATCCGATTGGTCGACCATTAGCCAACCAAAAGAACGAGCCTTCCTCTGCCTGATCAGTGCCGGATGTCCAAAAGTGTTCGTGTCCCAAACCTATAATAAACAATTCATAATAGATGTCCGTGACATAATCACTTGGAGGGTTCTTAATATCTTATCTCTCCTCGTATTTTATATTTGTATGGTTCTGTAAATTTTAAACAAAAAAATACCTAATCGAAGGATTAAATCATTATTAAGGACACATACGGAGTAGATAAAGACATGAATAAGGATATGCATATAGCGCACACAGACATGTAAAAAAATATTGTTTTATACATATTTGGTAGAGCGAATAATTGTTTATATTATCCGTGAATTTCTCACCATAATCCTTGATGTATTTTTCCAACCTGTCGTTTTCTTCTTGGTTGCTTATGCTGGTCAGATGCATTCCGTGATATCTGCAGTACTGGGCGGCTTTATACCAATTGGCCTAAATCGGTGCAAAAATAATCGCGTTTATCATCTACAAAACTTTTTGAAGTTTACAGTTCTGTACGTTAATGCACCTACCTTGAAAAAGATTCCCAAGTAGAGTCGCTTATCACCCGATCGTAAAAGCGGCATTGACCACCTGTTAACGGGAACGCTACTACTGTCTTCGGCGCAATTGTTATTGCTACATTCTCCCGCTACAACAAAAATAAAAAAATGTATAATTTTTTTAGCTATAAAAAAAGTTCAAAATTCAAATGTGATTATTAACGGTCTTTAGATTGTGGTTGTTTACCTAAACAAATTATTAACGAAGGATTGTCTATTCATAAAATGGGAAAATAGGTATAATATTAAACAAATACTATTAAAGAAAATGTTTAATGCATTAGTAATTATTTTACCATAATATGAAATATTATATATTATTGACAAAGCAATAGCACTATCAACTAAGCTCCGCTCAGAATCGTTTTTTCGTTAACAATGGTTTAGTGGCTGCACCCGTCCCCATTATTTTAGGACAACATTTTTTTATCTGTGAACAACTTTTCTACCAGAAATCTCGCTTTGATAGTGTAGCACCTTTCCTGACAGAAAATTGTATCTACTTGCTACTTTGCTATTTCTGTAGACGTGTTACAACTTTCAAAACATTTGAGCCATTTTTGGGCTATTTTTAGACATCATTTTGCGAGTTTTTTGCATAGTTTTTATTTGGTAGGTATTTACTCTGTGGATAAAATTGTTATGCCAAACAGAAATGCTTGGAAATTTAACTGGAAGTTCATATTTTGTATTATTGAAAAAAAAAAACAAAAAATTGACTTATGTAAAAATTCTTTTTTTTAAGAATTTTAATACCAAATGCTGGCGAAAATCATTACTATACGGCCTTACAAAACATGTATAAGTATAACCGAAATCTACTCAGAATCGTCTTTTGTTAATAATGATTAATCTTTGTGATATACATTAAATTCCGCTCTTTATACTACCTTCCTAACTTCTAACCTACAACAGTGGTCCACCCCATGAGTTCGTGCAAAGTATGTGTGTCTGTTTTATTATAATTCAGTTAAAAATATTCATAGAGACTTGAAATTTTGACAGAGAACTTATATTTGCTCTTTCTAGACGTGGTAAAATATTTAAAACATTTTATATTTACTATTATTTTACGCAGGTAGTTTTTATCTGGTAGGCACTAAGTGGATATCATTGTTTAACCAAACATAAATGCTTGGAAATTGAACAGGAGGTTTATTATAAGTTGTATTTAATAGTAAAAAAAATGTATAGTGTATTGTAGGTAATGATTTCAAAATCAAATTTTGATGAAAATTTTAAATATTATAGCGTTCATATATAAACAAACTTCGCTCAGAATAGTTTTTCGTACGATTCATGGGTTATTTATTGGTTATATAGAAATAAATTAAATAACTTTTGTATCTTACATTCACATCTTCCCACCTACAACAACTGTGCATCTATTGGCAATCAGCAGTATCAGTATTAACTATTTTTTTTTTTTTTTACATTAAATTCTACAATGCAGTCCGAAATGAAAACGCACGTATAACGCACTAATAAACGCAGAGTACAATATCATAAATGTCTGGAATAAAAATGTGCTCTGATCGTAAATTGATGCTAGATCCGCTTTTACAGCCTAATATATTATTTTAAAAATTAATTTCGTTAGTATTAATAGTAGGTATTATAAATTCATATGAGCTACTTGTAGTAGACACTTATGATAATATCATATATTCATCGGCCATCGCTGCAATACTAATTTTTTAAACTATCAGAAATGCTCGCCTTTTTTTATCGTTTTTTTTTTTTCGCATTCGTGCCAATAATAATGGTTTTCAATAAATTTTCTTCTTAGTTTTCTTTTAATCATTTTCATGTTTCGGGTTTATTATTTTCTTTTTAAATTTTAGATAATATTATATTAGGTAGGTGGGTATACTTATAATTAATCTAATGATTTTTGGCTTCTGCCCTTCGAGCAGAATACTATCGGCTATCGACCTATCGTGCGGCGGCGGTTCAAGGTTTATAATTGACCTTCCGAATTTATTTTAATCGAAACCTAACGTACGGATCGAATTGATATTATTCCGAAGCTATCCACACTCTGGTCGCAGTCGTGTACCTCCCGTCACGGACTGTCGGAAGATTTATATGTAATATTATAATTATTTAAATTTCACTTAACGATAATTATTTCGATTTATTATGCAGGTACCTGTGTGTTCGACCTGAGTGGACGTATTTACGAGTGTGGGTACACGTCCTGCAAGTCGCGCGTTCCAATCAAGAATTAAGATATCCGCGATCCAAATACAGGTTTTGGTGTACACAAGTACGCGATGCAGTGCATTGCGTTACAAAAATGTTCGTCGTGAGTTTAGTAAATTTTGCAAGGTCGGCCACTAGATTTATCTAGAGATTTTACCAAACGCAACCGGTTTTCAGTTTATTATTCGAGAAAATATTTTGGTTTAGTAATTTGTTTATGAACGTTTTACGACGTCTATAATTTATAATATCATGTACCTACGAGTAGGTACTGAGTATTACAGGTAGGTAACTACGTAATAATAATACATATTATTACAGTTTGATTATTTTAATAAAACTTATTTGGGCGGAAATTATAACGTAACATTTTACGTTTACAGTATATTTCGGGACGCGTTAAAAATCCCGGCAGTTCAAAACTCAACAGATACTTAACGTCACCGTGTCCATTTTGCGCCTTATAGAGTACACGTTCTCACATTATAATATCGGGTGTCTTACAATTCTAACAAATGCTACGGGCATTTTAGCGGTTTTCCGCGCGATCGTCTCGAAAATGCACCGTTCCAAATTTTGAAGTGCGAATAAATCCCGTCTATTTAACCGGATGCGGCAGCCGGTCACGGTTTTTGATTCCACCACTAGGACGTTTTCCTATTTGTACATCACACTCGATAACTCGAACATCGCGGTTGCCAGAAATATATGCGACTTGTTTTCGGTGCGTCGAGTACGGTTGACAGGATCCCTTCCATCAGTGAAAATATACGAGGTGGAGTATATGCCGTTATATTAACGTACCGCGACGAAGTCTTTATTTGTATTTTGATGGCGAACATGTCTGTCGGGTCGATGCCTATATTCACGAACTTACGTTCTGTGAAGCTCAGAGTACAGTCATTGCAATCGATTGGGTCCGCTGGCGATGCTTGTGCAATGTATTCGTATACTTGTTTCTTGCTTGCATCTACGTTTGTTTCGTTTAAAACAGCCATACAACCATGAAATATTTGTAAACATTTTTTTAAAAACGCTTTGTAAAAACGTACAGTCGGAGTAATTGGCACTGTTAGACGACTTGCTGCTGCGACTGGGACACGGATAATGATTCCGATATTCGTCTTACTCATGGTATAATTATTTTTTATTGGTTTTATTATTTTTAAAATATACATTGTATTCCTTTTAATTGTCAAGTTGTTTTATTTTATTTATTGTACCAATAAATCCATTGATTCCTAATATGCTTAAATGTGCAGTAGTAACTTGTAAGGGATCTGAGTCTCTTGAAAAAAGGAAGTGTACAGAAGAAGTAGGTTAAATCATGTGGACGAGCTGATAGTATAAACGTATATAATACTGGTGAGTAGATAATATTTAATATATAATAATTTTTTTACTCTTCTATTTATATTATATTTGTGTAACTAACTATTCAGAAAAAACATGTTCTTGACATTTTTATAGTAGTGACCATTTAAGCTGTTAATTCAAAAAATGGTGGGATATTATTCATCGAAAAGTTCACAAAAACTTAATGTTGATGCTGTACCATCTGTACATTTATTCATCTATTTATCAATAGCACACTTAAGAAAACCATTGAAATGTCAATTGAATATTTAATATATACACTAATGTGTTGGCAAAATATATATATCATCGAATAATAATGTTTTGAAAAAAAAATATTATTAGGAAGAATAATAATAACAGTTTATTAAAATGTGTACACTCGCACGATAATATTTCGTTGTATAAGTGATATTTAGCTGCGGCAACGGGTACGGGTAGATGATCAGCGGGCGCGGTAACTCGCGCGCGCGCACAGAAATAATATTTGTAAAACGAAAAATGTCATAAAACAATATTACATACAATAACGTTAACGAGTAGGTACTCGAGAACGGTATAAATACATACATACATCCGTCATCAGCGGTTATCGCGGGGTGGGCGTTATAGGTAGTCGTAGACTTTGTGTGAGGAATCGTATTAGCCAGTGTGACATACGCTAGTTATCACACATGTTATCAATGGTCACAAGAGTCGGGAGTGGGCAAAATACCAACAGGTTAGGTGCATACAGAGTTCCGTTTTGGTCCTGAATTTTATTATTGTAGAATGATTATTTAATAATTACAGGTATATGAATAACGATGTGGGAACAGTTGGTATAGCACGTGATAAGAGTAAAAATAAGTCGAGTAAGTAGTTGGATAATGTAGACGAAAAATATTGTCAAGTGGGAGGGGCAAAATATAGGTCTATAAGATTGCAAAAATTATGTATTACTGACTGCACTCGGAATCGTCTTTCGTCAAGTAATAGTTTACCGTTGCTTACAGATATAAATGAAATAACCCTATGTATCCTACCTTCCCAAATTCTCAACTACAACAGTGGTCGCTCCCATCCCCAGTATCAGCTCTTTTTTTTTTTTAACTTATTACTTACCTACCTATCTACCTACCTAACTCGGTGTGAAAACTATACCGAGTAGGATGTTATGGTTTCCGACTTTGCATGAATAGGTTACAGTTGCTTATAATTATTGCGTGTCAGTATACTTTGTTAAAAACAAAAAACAATGCGGGAAGATTATACCTCGTAGAATAATAATAGACGCGGACGTATTTTCTCGACACGCATTATTTTTTTACTGTATACTCTTATTCTACTTGACTGCTAAACACGAAATAGGCAATTTTGTTTAGTTAATGCATTGGGAAGGTCAGTTTTTGATTTTCTTCGTAATTTTCCAAATAGGTATAGTTGTTAAAACGGATAAATTTACACAATAACACGGCTTTTGTTATTTTCGATTTTGTCTTTTTGTTGCCGATACTTTTACCGAACATTTGTATTTTAGCTCTTTTTAGAAGACAACGGGATATTTTCTATTATTATTATTCATTTTTTTTTTTTTTTTTCATAATCAATTGTAGTATTAAATCCACGTGTCACAAAATTATATAACTATTAATGTACTGCACCCACGAGTATATAGTGCGTCTGGAAGAATTTTAACCGATCTCGCAGTTCCAAAATTATAAACGCATAATACGACCGTTCTGTATACGTGTGTCGTGTACGTATCCACCCGTGCCGTGAGAAAAAACGAGTGGATCATTATTTTAATATGATTTTTAATAGCGCCGCTCGGAGAAACCAAAACGTTTTTATAACGTATATATTATATAAATATCCGCGTACACGGTGATCTGCAAAAACCGCAATAATAATTACAATAATATATCTCACAAACATATTACGCGTGGGTATACGTCAGGTTTTATGCAAACAGGTACCTTTATACGCATATAATATGGAGTCAAGCCAGAGAGGAACATGTTCCCCTAGCTTTTTCATGGTCACGTGTATGGCATATTACTGTAGATAGGTACGTTAACAGTTTAACAAAAAGATCATTGTAAAACGCAATTAAAAATAAAACATTGCCCTCGGGATTTTTGAAGTTTGAGACCTTTGAAAACAAAGCAATACGCGTAAAGGAAATTCAGTGACATTGTTGAACCGGTGTCATCGCGTGTTAAAATATCTTCTGCATATTATAGGCAATTGGAAATTTCATTTGATTTCAATTGTATAGATGATTTGATGTATCGCAATTTCCATTTTTTTTTTCACCGAGTAGTTCGATCCGAATTGATTTTCGAATACGTATTTTTTAATTATTAATTTTCATACCGATTAAATAAATCATTTTTTTTAATTTTTTATAATACTAAAATGTGGTGACGAGAATCGGGTTTAGGCGCACTTGTGCCTAAACCCGAAGTACGTCAAGTAGGTACGTGCCCGATGAGAAGGAATGTGGAGAATAGGAAGTGGTGCTGATACATACTCTACCGGAGATCTCCGGTTAGCGACCCGATTAGAGTTCTAGTTACGTTTTATTATGACGAGTTACGCCTGTTATTATCGTTACACTAATAATATTTGACGATGCCCGTACCTACATAATTATATAATGGAGGTATGTACCGAATAGGAAAACACCGAACTAAAAATATAAAAACAACTTTAACACGATATATATCGATAAAGTGTATTTATTTTTTTTTTTTTCTAGTTTATATTATTATATTGAATAACCTAACACATCTTATTAATATTAATGTTATGTCAGGTGACTTTCGGTTTTGTAGTATTGGAGTGTTGTTACCATAATAACGTATTATTTTATATTGCAGTAACCGTCATCGTCGCTATCGTGTACGGTCCGGTTTTTGTGCTACAGTTATTACTATATTGCGGGACACGGCTCGTACTTGGCGCATTGTGGCACCTAACTCTATTTCAATTTTTCCGGATGATATTTTGGACCGGGGATTTTTGTTGTGATACTATTATTAAGTGTACCAGCGGTTTGATTGTTCATCTAACACGAGATACATTAATCGTATTAGATATTATATTATTCACCGAGAAAGAAATTATATTATTATTTACCTACGTTGTACGTATCTACGGAAATAGAATTTAATTACCGACCCCCCCTATTCGTCTGCTAAGAGTGCGTATGACCCAAAAACGGATTGTATTTTTCATAAACGTTATACTGACCGATTTTAACCATTTCAGTTTTTATTAATCGATTCAATACAAATGTATTCTATTTTTATTTTTCCAGAAAAATTTGCATTTGGTCGATACGCGGTTCTCTGATTCTATTCCGACGCATTAAGCTAGTATTATTACATTTCGCATAGAAATTATTACTGTTTACTGATGTACCTGACTGGTATAAGCGTTCAATTTTTTCTTCTTTTACTGGGTAATTATAATTTTCGCGGGATCGCACAAATTACGTATTGTAAGGCACCCGTATTAAATACAAAATATGCGTCTACTGCCTACCTGTAAATAACTTACATATGTTTTTACTTATATATTTACAGGCAGTGTTGAATCCAAGTATACTCCAGGAGCGCAAATAATAGAATTTCATTCGCTCCCCCCCCCTTTCCTGATAAGTACAAAAACTGTCAACAAAATGTAATCATTAAAATTACAGTACTCGTTACTCTTCCCGATTTACATAGAAATGACCAATA
Source organism: Cinara cedri (assembly GCA_902439185.1). Lineage (NCBI taxonomy): Eukaryota > Metazoa > Arthropoda > Insecta > Hemiptera > Aphididae > Cinara > Cinara cedri. Next base: position 1,444,735 of record CABPRJ010000486.1, on the reverse strand, counting down.
AAAACAAAGGGATCCATCCCCAGAAAAATTCTCTGAATTCAACACTGTTTACAGGCCATCATGGGATGACAAACGATGAGAATGCGGCTCGGAGACTTTTTATAAATGCAGACAAACCATTTTCAACTACCGGTAGGTATTGAATTATATTGGTTTTAACGATTTGATATTATACTATCAGTGGCATCGAGTGGTCGTGAAATAGCTGTCAATTCGTTTAAAATTAATTTACCGTTTAGAAACCGCCCAACGTTTTGTACGAATTTATCCAAGGTTTTATATGCCTGCCAGTGTTCGTATAAATTTGATTCATAGAAAAGATGTTATTCAACATGAATTTTTTCCAATAGGTCTGTGTTTTAGTCATTATGCAAATTACGTTTTAATATTTTAAAATACTGAAGATATATCATGTTTATTATATTTAAGGTCAATTGTCAGAAGAAGCGCAATAACGTCGAAATAAAGATTAAATACTAGCTATCGGCAACATCACACAAGAAAAAAGAATCTACTAAATAATACACACAATGATCTTCTCTACGTGCTTATTCTGATATCCTCGGATCCAGTAATGTCAAGTCATCGACATATTAAAACAAAGACAAATTCCGAATTGTTAAGTGAGGCGAAGAAATTATTAGCATTGCATGGATAAATCAAGTTTAAATTATTCTAAATCGAAATCTGATGACTAAATTACGAAATAATATTAATAATAGCAGCGCTTAAACTATATTTGTATAGTGTAGCAGAATTTTAAATTTCGGATGTATTGTATTAACATTACCTACTTATACTTCATTATTATTTAGGGGAAATTTAAGAGTTAATTTAAATTCGATACAAAATTTGAGTTCGGCGACCTTCAAAATAAATACATTTGTGTGAAAAATACAAATGATGTAAAAGTTTAAAAATTATATATCTCCCAACTAGTAACGCAATTAGCATATAAACCTTGAGGGGGAGGCTTGAGCCCCACCTATAATGTTAAATATATGTGATCTACGAGGCTTTCGATCTTTATTGGGGAGGAGGGGTGGCTCCAGACGCATACCAAATACGAAATTTGGGTTCAGCGTCCTCGAAACTGATAGGTTTGATGTATTGCACAATTATAAAAGTTAAAATTTAATGGAAATTAATTTGGGAAAGTTAAATTACGATCAGATTACTGTTCGGCGCTACTGAAACAGATCCGTTACATTATAATTACGTGTATGAGTTTGAGAGTTTTTTTGTAAAACGAAAATTGCACAGTTGCGTATTATATTGTATGGTAATTGTCGTTCAGTCGAAAATGTCTTGACGATAATATTATGCGGTAGACCGGTGGTCGCTATACACAAATAATAATATTTTACCGGGCAATAGATGTTCCAATATCTTATGTATATATTCAACATTGCCACGATAAATATTACAATAGAGTGAGCTACAGAGTATTAAATATTACAATCGTGTATTGTATGTTTTTTGTGTGCAATTTTTTACACAAATATGAACTATGTTAAAATTGCGCAAGAAATTTTGATTGAAAAATAAATAAGCCGTATTTGATGCAGTAAGATACTGTACAGGATATACGAAAACGGTTTGTAAACTTGAAATGCCGTTATCTGCGTGTGTATCGGCGGTATTACAAAAATGTACAAATGGTAATGTGTACTATATAGTGTTATTATTATTACAAAATGTCGGACAATACGTCCAACTATTCGGTGAATTACGAAATTCCCAACGGAGTTATAATATTATATTTTCGCATTATACGATCGTAATGATATTACCATCGTTATTGTTATAGTATAGTAAAAAACCCGATAAAAATCTATACTATCGTCGCCGTCTGTTAACCGAAATAACAATTAGGACGTATACGGTTGTTAAAAATTCTGACATTGAACGCGCGTTTTTCGTTCATGTTGCGTATAGGAAGGACGCCGTAATGCCGTGCCTAAAACAGCCCCTACGTACTAATATAAATAAGGTATCGATATTACGCTCGGCACGTATACGCAATTAAAAAATTATAATAAAAACGATCGGCATTCAACGCCATACGACACAATATCCACACTCTTGTCGTGGTTCTTTTGTGGTTTTTCAGAATATCCCGTACTCGCGTACATGCATGTTGCCACTGTTCGCACTGCATACAACGTTACACAATATTATCATATAAATGTCCCGATGTCTCTGCCCGGTGCATACATACTTAAGTGGTATTTATACCCGCTCTGGTGAGACCATCGTCTCTATAAGTGTATACGATGTTTCCGAACGCGTGTTTTACGAGCAGGTTTTTTTTACAAACGGATATTAACGGATATTAAAACGTAAAATAAATATAAATTTAAAAAAAAAAAAAATAATACCTAACTAACAATAATAATAATAATAATATGATTCGATTTATGTATTATAGCCGGATGGGCGAAATCAACGAACCGACGGCGAGACCGAAAATTATCGATTCATCGCTATAAGTATAAATTTTCAGCAAATCCGTTTTAGATTCCGAATGAATCGCCAAGAATGCAAATTGTTGATTGCACTGTATGTGTTTTTTTTCCCGTTCGTGAACAATTTTTTTTTCAGTCGGAAATGTTACTTCGTTCTTCAAGTATACTATCTTTTCCAAAAGCAATTTTCGTCAAAATGGTGTAATTCGAAAGTCATTTTTAAAATTTTCCTTGTTTAATTTTCTCTTTGCAGTAATTAGGGAAACCGATAAAATGTACACAATTACGATTTCTGTAATTTTCGAATTTGGATTTTTAGTTGTGTTTCGGTTGAAAACAATCGCACAGACTTAACATTTGAATGCTTGTATATTAGTATTTTTCTTGTTCAAACTCATTTTTGAGCCAGACATTTGAAATCCGAAAGATTTTTTAGGTTTTATTTGGTTTGATATGGATAGAATTCTTTTGGCTGAGTAGAAAAGTTGTACTTAGTAATATAATGAAATTAAAGGGAATGTAATATTTTTTTTAGAAGCGTTTTAAGTTCAAATTTAAACCGTAAAAAATGTCAAAACAGGCATGTTTTAACTGAACTTCACTCTGAAATGTTTTTCCTTGACAATAATTTATCGTTGCGAAATTCGAATAATGAGTGTTATGTATATTTTTTGGCAGGCGCTTTTATTGCGTTTCTACAGACCACTGTAAAAAACTTATACTATAATAACTTGCATAGTACTTATTTTAAAAATTTTATAAATATTTTTAATTAGTCCACGCGAGCTAAATTAATGGAACAATACTTTTTACGTGTGTATTATCTTGGTAAAAAAAAAAATACAACTTGGTCAAGGACACCAAAGTCCAGCCATTTTGTCCATGACCTTCGCTCGGATCACGATTTTAATAGAAAAGTTATTAAAAACAATATTCGTCCGCTGTCCCAGAAATATAATTACTAGGTTTGGACAAACCACGCACCAATAATTTCCGCGTGAATTATTTTGTTATAGAATTTCTGTTATAAACAACTTTTCTACTAGAAATCTTGCTTCAATCAAAAATTGTATAGGAACTTTCTTGTAGCATTTTTGATCTAGTTGGTGTCTTGTGTTGGTAATTTTTGTGTAGTTTTTGTTGATTTCTGGGTTACTTTGACAACAAGGGAAAATACGACTATGAATACTCTGCTCAGAATCGCTATTTATTACCAATGATTAATCATTACTGCGATGTAAATTAAAATACTCTCTTTCTATATATATATATATATATATATATACATTTTTTTTTAAAAGTTTTATTTGAAAAATTACGATCTATTCAAAATGTACAAAAAGTAATAATAATAATTTACAGACAGATGATATTTATATAAACACGAAGAGGAACTCACACATTTGTGACACCTTGTAATGTTTTTACGTTATTAGTTTTAATCCAATAATTCCCGAATGGACACTTAATGAGACTTTATAGGAACTGTGTTTGATGAATTCAAATTTTGAAAACGGGCTATGATTTGTTAGATTCTTTATTAGGATATGTTGGGAACTTGAAAATAGAAATTATTATTAATAGTTTTATGGGAAATAGTAAACAAATTTGATATTATTTTTGTAAATTGTTAAAAAATGTACTTATAGTACGTTTTGTCCATTATCTTTGATACAAAAAAAAAAAATGAAGCACAATTCTTGCAGTTTTGTCTAACTAAACGGTCAAAAGTCTAAACTGTCATACTCGTGTACGTGAAAACTCAAATTAATATCTTGAAATTTTTTAAATGAGTATTTTAAATGGAAATCTTATCATTTAAAATTAATATGATCTTAAAAGTATAAAACAAAAAAGTATCATATTATGCAAAATTGAAGATAGTTTTTAAATCAGTCACCAATTTCTCTTCAGATTGTAACGTAAACAAACGTGGGGGTTCCTATTCACTATTTTACGCAATTTATTACATTTTTGTAATAATATTTCAACCTCATTAGCCGCATTACTATACCTGAGTAATAAATAATAATAATAATAACAATATTAGTATAATACCTGTGTCCTGTATTATATGTAGGTATATATGCGAAGGTCGAGGCGATAAATTTGAAACATTTTTAAATTTTAAAATAGTAAAATAATAGGTACACACTATGATATATCGGTACAGTGTAACATATAAGTCAAGGACTTTGAAAAAAAAAAAAAAAAAAAAAAAAAAAAAAAAAACTTTGATCTCCTTGCAAATCGACAGTCGTGTACCTACAATGAAATTGCAATTGAAAGATATCAACAGTACCAATCGTACTGTTTTTATTGTATTACACTCAGCAGTACCGTATTGTAGAATGCAACAGTCATTGTATTACCACGGTCGAACGAAAATATTTGAAATGATTATAATCAAATATATGTATTTATAAAACCGTGGCTGAAGAATATAATATTTGATAGCGCAAATATCTGTGCGCGCAATACTGACAAATATAGTGATACCAATTTGTTTGTTGCAACGCTGTCGTCGGACAAAATGATTACCGTGGGATTTTTGCCCTGCCCTTACTGCTGTCCGTTTACCATTAGATGAGTAAATAAATATTACCGCTACTACTTGCCGTGAAATTTTCGAATACGTCAAAACATGCAAATTTATCAACTGCCGCGACAATTGGCTTTCGGGTGAATTTGGTTCCGCGTGTCGTTATCGCAATAGCAAACTTGTTGTATAATTACGGAATTTGTTCAAAATCATGTTCAAAATGTTCGTATGCGTGCGTTTGTCAATTAGTTATAACATGGCGGTCGAGATACCGGAACTACGTAAACGAACGAAAACAGCTATAGTGATCGAAAAGACACTATATCCGATAGAAAATCGATTGGTTTTTAACCGAGAGCACTTTTCGGCCGATTCGGGAATGGGACCTCACCATCTATGGACAGGACCCGTCGGTAAGGGATAACCCTCCCTCAAATTTAAAAATCAATACAGGAGTCCGCGATTCTCTTTCCAACGCCCAATTCGCTATTTTTACAAAACATTAAAAGTCATAACGACTTCATAAGGCCGTTAATAGTTATCTACACTAACGCGTACTGGGGCATATTACGTATGGGTAAAAATATAACGTGTTGTCGACTCGGCGGCGTTCTGCCGACGGGCGCGGTATTCGCGTTTTTACGCCAAAGGCTGGGGCGCCACCCGATCACGTTTCCCCTTTTGAATGACGGCGGTCGCCGTAATCGCGCGACTACGACAGGTATCGGCCGACCGCACTGTTCGTAGATCGGTGTCACCCGTATATACGCGAAGTTTCGTGTCGTTTACGCGTTTCAACGCGTCATTTAACAACCTGTATTTACGTTGTACGATAACCGATTATACTACACAGATACATAGGAGGTAGATACTATGTTATCGTGTGCGGCTTGTAATAACTGTTCGTGTAACGTATGCGCCCCTTATGTATGCAGCGTGTGGGCGCGCTGTTGAATATGCTGACCTTGATTAAAATATTGCGTGTCTCCGACAACGCCGTCGTCGCTGCCGCCGCCGCCGCCGCCGCCGCCGACGTCTTCTATCTCGACGTAATTGTTACCGACGGAATTTCTCTGTGGAACGTTCGATGGCAATTCGGTACCGGCCGCTGAAGCCGCCGCCGCGAACGCGTGTTGCTGACCGACCTGTTGGACGCTCCCCCTGTTCAGACGCTTTTGCAGGTACTGCGCCAGTATCTGTTGCGTAATCCCATTCTGCCTCACCAGGTCGGCACCTACACAAACATATAAGAATTTCAGAAGAGAGAACGATTCGCGGCCGCCGATTGTACCGTCATCGCGAGCCGGTGGGACCCGTCCGGGCGTGAAATGTATTACGTACTGGGTGGTGTGTGTTTCGTCGAAAACCGTGGAAAAACAAATACACAACATACAGTACATTGAAAGTATAACGAGATAATGTACTAGCATAAATCGACGGTGACACGGCCAAGGGGTCTAAGCGACCCGGCTCCACTAGTGGATGGAGAAATACGTGTTTTGTCCGTTGCGCGTGCGCCAAAATAGCTGTCGCCGTTGTTTAAAAGGATATTATACCCGCTGTATCTACCGTCTCAGTTCAACTACCGGGTAACGTGCATAAGTAAAACTAGTTTAATTTCGATTTTAGAGCAAAAGTACCTATCATGAAACGTATAGAGAATAATATTTTGAAGGGAATATTATAGGTGTTTTTTGAATTATGAACTTTCAAGTTACAGCTATTTAAAAAATTAAAAAAAAATTTAGGTTTATGTATCTTTTATATCAAGCTGAATATTTTGAATAATACAAAAACCCTTTGACATTCCCTCTAAAATATTGTTCTCTATAAATTTCATAATAGGCACTTTTATTCTAAAATCAAAATTAAGCTAGTTTCACTTATTCTGCATCAGCATGGTTAGGTTACCGGTAGTTGGACTGAGACAGTAGATGCGGATATAACGTCCTTTTAACGAACGATTCGAATTTTAAGTTTGGGGTATAAATGATACTTTTTATTTTGTCATTTCAATTATATAGGATCTAAACGACAAGTTAATCAACATTGCGTATTCATATTAAAGACGTACAAAAAAAAAAGAAAAAAGAAAGTACTCATTAAAAAAATTCCCATTCTAACCGGAAAAAAATTATTGTCAACCTAAAAAAAAAAAAATAAAAAGTTATAATCACAAAAAAATGTTCTTTTACTCTCCTAAAAACTATTAACTGTGTGGCTTAGACTCTTTTGCCGTGTCGTCATCGATATTACGTAAATACATACGCGCATGGTGGGAAATGACGAGGACACGGAGTTTAAAAACCTGAACATGTGCAAACGTGTACATGACGTTTCAAAATTTGAAATCCGTAAAAATCTTGACCGGACAAAAATGAAAAAAAAAATTAGGCCGTTACGCGTAAGTTTTATTGTCGTGTCCGGTCCGGATTTCAACGGATTTCGCATTTTGGAATCCAACATTTTCACGGTCTAACATAGATTTTATAAGTCCCCGTTCATGCGCGCTCCCGATATATTGTTACAATGTCGTGTAGTGTGACACGCGGGAGAGAGTACCTGTGTAATATAAGGCCTTGTACCTAGGTATGACTAACCTAACCGCGCTTTTACTCCTATAAGGGGACGCGATATTACACCCATCATCACGATTTTCCTATCGGAAACGATATCTAACAATAATAATAAATATTCGTGTTTAAAGTGGCTGAATGTAGGAAAAACACCCGTATTATACAATCGAAAGAAGACCGCGTGTTTCGCGGAGACGGTTAAAAAAAAAAAAAACTCCGCGGTAAAACCGCGTTTTGTAAAGAAAGATTATAGCGAAATCTGCATAGTTTTTATGTCGGCACAATATTATGCTAAAGGTATTTCAAAACGGATATAGATAGGTATGTCATTGTTTCCAAAATATCGTATATTCTGTCTGTTTTATAATTGGGGGAGTATTTTTTTTCTCTGTATAGAAATCGCATTGAAAAAGAAAGTATATGTGCACTGTACATACTTTTTACGTTTTACGCAAATGTTTTTCCAAAAGAAATTCCGTAATCACACAGGGAATATAATATATACGCACATATGCACTTCTGACAATGACACGAGATACTATACTGTTGTACGTTTATTTGAAACGTTTTGAGTCGATGAATTTTAATTACTCAAAAAACGTCATTTTCTGTATAAGCGATCTATAAAATACTGATAATTCGATACCCCCTTAAATGTGTCGATGAAACTTTTTCTGTTTATTTACACAACATTGAAAAGTCGTTTACGGCTATTCAAACGTTTAAACGATTTTTTAAAAATCGTCAAGACGAATACCGTGAAGTAATTAATTACAAATACTAGTAAGTTTTGGATATCTATTTACCTAAAAAAATAAAATCGAAGACCGTTGATAAAATAAAATAAAATTGTTTTTACGTTAAAAATGTTGTACAGTAAAACAAAGCCGAACAGGAGATGCATTATTATGTACGAGTTACGAGTTCTGTTATGTAATATGCTGGTTGCAGAGTGTAAGTATTAATTTTACCGTTTAAATCTTGAACAGATATTGAAATTTTTTTTTTCAGTTGTTATCAAAAATCTACTAGACATCTAATACATCATAATCGCGATGACTAAAAAATTCGACGCGTTATTATTATTATTTTTTTTTTTTTTGAAAGTTGACGAACATAATATAACTGCAGCTATCAATTACATAACTTTATACAATTACCAAGGTATGTTTCGATTTTTTTTTTATCGTATCTATTAATACATACATGCATGAAAACAATATTTCGATATCCATACGAATAAAATACTTGATTTTTTTTTTTTACTATTTTGTGTATTAGGTGTAATACACTACTAAGCTGTAATGGAATTCGAAAATATAAACTCGAAAAGAAGGATAACTTATTAGCCTCTTAAGACTTAAGTTTCCAGTTTTATCAATGTTTTATTTAACGTATTTTAATTTATTATATGTAATTTCAAGGCTATTTAATAAGATACAATAGATTCCGGTCAGATAATACAAAATGTTACTCTGTGTCATTCATACTTAGGCGAGTAGTGACTGATTGACTGACTAACGATTCGAATGATTTGACATTTCAAGTCATTATTTAAAAGAACGATAAAATGATTGTGTAGTTAAAATTTAATGAAAATAAGAAAATGGATTTGTTTTTACGAGATTAGCTCTTCGAATAAATCAAAAACAAAAATTTAAGAACAGACAAGTTTTTATCGCTTTCTCGAAAACGCGTATTTTTGACTCGACATTTTTTTTTGCTAAAATCGTCAAAATACAGCAAAATATTATGTTCATTACATTTATTTGAATAGTCACATTTTCGTGGTGTTAACAATCTAGATACTTAAAAAATCGTTAACGTTTAAGATTTTTACCAATTATTATCGTTTTGTCACCTGCACTGTTTACACAACATTATAGTTGTTAACCAAAAAGTAAACTACTGTAACACTAATTTGTACCTTAAATTGTACATTATTAAAAAAACACGATAACGATTGTTACTTTTAAGTTTTAAGCCATGTGAAACAGGTATACCTATTATTTTTATTTATTAAAACGAATAAACCAACAAATTGACCGATAACTGTTCATATTTCTACTTCTCCTTTTAACCGCTCAGTCTTTCTTCTTTTTTTTTTTAGTTCAATCATTGTAAGGAACAATAATTTTTTAAGTCTCCTATGAGACTATATCCTCTTTTATTTTTCCAATTCAAACACTAAATATTAACCAGACGACATTAAACTACCAGAAAATATATTTTATACCATTTCAAGAGTGTGGGATAAAAGAAATATTTAAGTCGGTTGAAAGTGTTTAATTTTTTTTATAAATTTAGACTAATAACCTCAAGAATAATAAATACGAGTATATCCAGTAATCCAATTTCTATTTTGAAAATGATTTGAATAAGTATTGTTTGTTTTCCTATATTTTGGAGGAAAACTATTTTCAGTATCTATGAGTTCGTTTTAAGAAAAAAGGTTAAATTATCAATTAATTAAATAAAAAAACAAATATAAGAAAATCAAAGAATATAGATGTTTTCAAAATTAAAATATCAGGCGAGTGGTAGTGGATGAATTTAACTCCAGCTTATTGGTTTTAAACGTCATATTTTCCCGTTAAACCGGTAGTACCCTTACCTATCAAATTGATATCGGACAGCAGATAAGTAGAAAAATGTTATCGTTAAGATGTTTATTATAAAAGGTAAAAAATAATTGTAATTTTTTTCGATTTAAAATATTGTTACTCTAGTGGTTACGTTTAACGATAACGGTACAACTTGAACGTACACTTAACAGTTAATGGTCTATCAGAACTTCAGCAGCCTCACAAACTATGAATGTAAAACATTTGATTAACTTTTGTATTATGGACGATTTGATTCCAGTTTACATATACGCTTATCGGCCTGTAAACCAAACACAGTACCTATCAACATAAAACACTCACCGGCATTTTCGTTTGAACCATTGTGGCAAATTATTAATTTCGAAAATACATCCTATATGAAGGTTTAAACAAGAAGTTTTTATGTTTTTTTTTTTCTTTTAATATATTTTCACAACTTATTATGCCAATATGACTCCAGCATATTGGCTGTTTTCAAATTCGTTATTAAATCATAACTTTCAAATATCAACATTATATCGTAGTTAAAATATTTTCTTAAAGCCGTTTGTGTTGTATAATTTAACATTTAACACTCACTGAGTAGTGCGGCCGTGTGGGTAATAAATCAAGTGTGACTGTAATAGTATAATATTGTATAATCTTCGTGTTTAAGTTCTCAGATTATTATATTTTATGGTCTCTACGTTCGCCATGGCATCAGTGTGTTATAGAAATATTATCGATAACTAAAGAAAACTATAGACATTTCCTCTAAAGTGTAATTGTTATATTATTATTAAATATTGCGTGCTATATTGCATATTTAGGATTCTCTGCATGGCAAAGAATCACTGTGATTCTACAACTATGGATATCGGAAAAAATGTCTGCTACAAAATGTTTACTTGTTTTTTTACATAATACTTAGATAATGGGAGAAACACCAAAACAGTGAATACTTGAGCGACGCCGATTTTTGTCAATCCAATTTTATTTTGAAATTTTTAACAAATATGTACGTTATGATTAAAATCCAGATACCAGAATAGATTTATTTTTTTTTTTGAGTGAGAAAATATGTAAAATTATCGATGTTCTTTTTAGTCTTTTTTTTTCGATTCATATAATGGTTCCTTGTAAAATATTTTGATCACGTAAATTTGGTAAGTGGATTATCATACAAGTTGATTTAAATTCTTCCTGGCCAAAAAAAATTCGAGTCCTATTTTTGATTTGTTTTTATTTAAGCGTTTAAGTTCCAATGTTTAACGAAACTCGTAAAAATCAAGAAAACATCGAAATTATTTTACAGTTAAAAATTAATAAACTCAAATTTAATTTTGTAAAAAAAAAAAAAATCGGGTACTTTTCTATAAAAGATTTAAACTAAATCACCCTGCGCAATGTACACCCAGTACTTTTCTACTAATTGAATATACAGTATGAGCTAGGTGAATATATTTTATTCACTCAGTTTATAAATAGAACTACGCCTCCATATTTCTTTTTGAAATACATTATTTATTATTATTGTAAAACGTACCAGTCCACATTCCTCAATGTATTATATTACAATGTATACTTGCATAATGTGTTTAATAAGCGTATTATTATGTATTTGAATAACATATTTTAATTATTATAAACTATAGTTAGGTAGGTATTTGTATTTGCGTGGGTGCTAACGCCATATCCATGACGGGTTAGGGGGGAGGGGTGTTAATTTAATTTGAGATTCTGGGCGAGGAATCTATTGGCAAACAACTTTTCCACTAGAAATCTTGTTCTAGTCATCAAATTCAGAGGTGGTATATGATAAAATTGTGTATACATATAGGTAGTGCATTGAGAAGGTCATTTTTTGATTTTTCTTGTAGTTTTCTTCATAATTTGTAAAACCCGGAAAAACGAAATAAATGTACTTAATTTCAGTCATTTTCAATTCTGTTTTTTTTTTTTTTTTTTTGTAGTTTGGTAAAAACAAATCTTTAAACATGACGTTTTCACCGAATACTTTTATTAGCCCTTTTAGAAGGCGTGAAGTTTTCAAAGCATTGTAGCCATTTCAGGGCTATTTTTAGTATTTTGAATTTGTCGAGTTTTTTTAGTTTTTATGTTGATAAAATTGTTTTGGTCCATTAAAAATGTATACCTCTACTTTAAGTTGTATTTATAGTGGTGATAAAATAGTTTTTCATTAAAAATGATTTATCAATGCTTACAAATATAAATTAAATTACCATGGATCCTACGCCTTACCAATTCTTTTTTTTTAATTAATAAATTAAGCGCCTTTGTACTATAATACAAATTATTCATAATACATTATTTTGCCCGATCTTGTATTTTTTTTAGATGAACTCTTATTGGCAAATTGGTAAGTATACCTACCTTATTTTACTGGATTTATTTAACGTGTCTAACAGTCGGTAGCCACTAGCCGGACAACCTAACATAAAACATACATTTATTGGCATTGTTTATTATAGTGATATATAAAAATAATATATTTCGCTCCTCCAGTCTGCAGTATACAAAGTATTATGCAAATGTTTGATTTATAATATTATAATTTTTATTTGAAGTTTAGAAATACGGAGAAAGGAGACAAAATATAATATATTGAATTACGCCAGAAAAAAAAAAAAGAAGACTTAAAATGTTATGACCTCACATTTAAATGAATTATGTACCTATCAATTTAACCTAAATGACCTAACTAATAACTATAATTTTTCGTAAAATACCATCGAGCATATTAATAATAATTTTATGTTATTGAAATGTTTTGATTTTAAACAATTTATAAAATTGTAATCTCGTGTAATTGCATCCCACTATTATAGGTATTTATTAGGTATGTTTTTATAAGATAGGTAAACGACAAAAAAAAAAAAATGAATAATATTACCGACTGTGAACGAATAAATACCATTAATTATCTGTAAAAAAATTCCGAAGATGAACGCGGTTGTTTTTTTTTTTTTTTATTAACGCCAAAGTTGAATAAATCCTTCCAAATAATAATTTATTGCGTAATGAATAAAAATGATAATGATGATTATTATTATTATATCTTAGGTAATATATTACCAATATAATAATATTTAGGTAACCACTGACGTATAATTTAAGTCTTATATATGTGTAATTGACTTATAATTTAGGCCTTTAGGTAAATACGATGCCTATATAAAACGTGATGGTCAATTTTAAAGTGTATAAAATCACGTTTAAAAATACGAATTGCAGATCGTTGGTTTTCTTTTCCATTACAAAGAATAATCAAGATATAATGACATAATGCCCAAAATATGAAAACAAATGTCTGTTATAATATGCTGTTATGTGGGACGTGTGGGTACTTTATCAAAGTATTTGATTATAATTTTCAATTCTATCGCAATATCGTGGTATAAGTTAAATTAAATTGAATCACTTCGTCCTATAAAATAACTATATATTTTGCCAGCAAAAGCAATCTTCATTGTTACCAAAAGTGCCCAACCTATTATAAATATATTATTACTAGATAATATTACATAGGTATATACTTTCTCTACTACTGCAATACGCCAACAATCAACATTATACAAATGTATACAAAAAAAATGTCTTATATACGTTAGATTAAAACACCTCTACCCGAATTATTATTGTTATTTTTCATATTTTTATAAAATAATAGCGTTGTGTAACATTGGCCGTATAGTTTTAGAAGAACCATTAAATTGAATTGCGAAGCTTTATGACAGACTGAAAAAAAAAAAAAAAAAAAAAACGACCATTTTGAATTATGGACATTCCATACCTACGAGACCGGCATTATGCTATTATGACAATATTATTAGCTATATAATAATAATAATAATAATGGCGCAATATTCGCAGGCGCGTTATTATTTTAAATTTGATATGTATTATTTGTTTGTATTTTTAAAACAATTCCACGACATTGTTTGTGGTGGAAATGAGATTGGCGACAAAATTACGGTTTCGCGTGTATAATATAAAGTACTTAATAACCACTTTCTCCCGGCGAGTTCAGACATACCTATATATTTACAACGGAGACATATTCGTGCACGAGGAGGTTCTTCGCCGATACCGGTTGAATGTCGCGCATTACACAATCGTCCGCTCCCCGATAAAATGCTGCCGTTGGAGTGCGACCGAAGCGCACATTTCGTACGACTCTCGGTAGAACCTATGATATACCCTATGGGTAATCAAACAGCTAGGGTAACTACCGGCCGAAGGATCGGTTACTATTGTGCTTATTGGTGACGATCTCCGATTCGTGACACGCACACACCAACGATTTTACATACCTATTACAAGTGTTGTAAAATACCCAATTGAATAACTACGCGTGTATGTTTTAGTATTTGGTTTGGTATATTAAAAACTATTTAAATAGCTACCTCTTAAGCGTTCCGCTGCGGAGCGCGCGCGGTGTTCGAAAAGTTCAAACTATTACCCGTAGAGAGTATACTGCACAAGTTGTAGGAATAATACACGCAGTCGTTATACCCACCCAATGGAGGTTAACAATATTATAACCTTATACGAACGAAATTAATAAAAACGTAAAAATATACTAGCATGTATTCGCACATTCATTGTACATGCTATTCTTGGGTATTTGTAAAATAACATGTTTTCGACATTATTTCGATTGTTCTTGGAACAGTTTTTTATACGCAAATATACTCGTATAGTGGCAATACATATATTAGTATTATAGTATTTGAAAAAAAAAAAATATATATATCAAAGCATTTTCATAAGACTGCATATTCAATTATTAACCTACTGAATTGAATTAAAAAAAAAAAAAAAACCACCAGCCACGCAGCCACCTATCTACCCACAACACATAATAACATGTCTTTGTACCACAATCGCTTTATTGTTATTAAAATGTTTGTTAATAAATTATTTTCGGTACTTTATATACCTATGACAATAATTATTGTTGAAATTGACGTAATGTAATCGTATACGTTGCACGTTAAAGTGAACAAAGTGTTTCGCGTCTATTGTATTGCTAGTGGTATAATAATATAATAGGCTAAAACAGTTTCGCTAGGATGCATGTGTAACGACACCCATCAATTACACGCGGAAAGGTTTTATATACCTACCTGTGTATTATATTTTATCCTAAGCTCTCCCCGTAAGAATAACAATAACTTTATAACAAGTATTAAGGTACCTATGCACGATCGCGTATCATATTTCTCATTGGTAGCCGGTATATATACATATATATATGTAAAAAAAAAAGCTTGTTGTTTTACAGTTTACAGGAAGTTGCATGTATAGTATGACACCGTCCCACTCAACACAGAAAAAGATGCATGCTCTACAGTCTACGCACTGCAATGTATTTGCAACATCAAAAAATAATAATATTATGGTTTCGAATTCGAAGGCGCGAACATTTTTTTTTTTAAGCGGAGAGCATAATATAGATACTAAAATTTCTAAAATATTTAGAAATCCTAAAATAATTTCATTAGACAGTTTTATTGATAAGAATAATGTTATCAATAATACTAAATACTAAATTATACTATTTGTTCATATATTCAATTAAATACGAATTGAAACTTGCAAATATATTCGATAAAAAAAATATCCTGGAGTTTAACATTTAAATATATTTGATTTTTTCATGTCGGACCGATTTAATTAACCAAATTGTATATTCAGTGAAAATTCAAAGAATCAGGTAGAATACATAGAAATATTTTTTTTATAATTTTTTCTTATAAGTTATTTCAACACTACTATAGGTCAAATTACTCGCAATGAATGTGAAAAGATATTATAATATTGTAATTATAACATTAAACTAACAATATTTTGATTAGTTAATTTTTAATTGTGCATGGAAGTTTTATACGTGTATTACTCGATGACTTAAGTAAATAAATGTATTCATGCCCTCAAGTGGTTTTATATGATGAATTCCGACGTCCAAGAAGAAAAAAAAACGGTGTGCTGGCTATTCAATATGTTCAGTCGCCACTGTAGACTAGCAGCTGTATCGAAGTAAAAATTTAAAAACGAAACTCGTTATTTTCTCTACAATTATCATTATTATTATTTTAACGATTAAGTCCGTTTAAATACATATTGTTCTTTGTTTGCGTAAAAACAACAGAACAGATCTTTTCCTTTCTATGAAATTATATAAAATATTTCAATAACATTTTGTCAAGGACCTAGACCACAATAAGAGACATGAATAACAAAATAATCATTTCTAATATGATCAGCTTGTTTGTAGTTCTATTTTAACTGTGTATCTATTTTTAATGAATACTTCACATTCTTTATCCTTGGACCGTTAACGATTTTTTAGGCACTTAATAAATTAAAAAAAAAAAAAAACAAAACAAAAATATCAATATCATAAGGATACAAATCTCGTTAGCATTTGATTTGCATTTCCTATTACACATATGTTAATTTAATTTCTACTTTTATGTAAACTGTATACTGCCGATTCTATAATATACTGTATTAAATTTAATAAAATATAGGTATTCACGATTATAAACTATGCAGTTAATATATAATTTGGCGTTGTAATAACGAGTGTTAACCAATTTAATATTTAGACTAATATTTAAAGATATATAATGTACACATTGGTTAAGAAGGTATATTATTATTTTATAAAGAAAGTAAAGTTGAATATAATTTTTATGGACGAGAGAAAGCTGAATAATTCGGTAAATGATTTTTTTCTGTCTTAATTTATCACTACGACGGCTATATGATTAAAAGATTTCAATGCAATACAACTAAATAACAATATTATATGAATAATTTATAATATTTTTGAAGAAACAAAATGTAGAGCTATTATAGGTACCTATTATACGAGCCATTCGATTTTGAAATATCTGGACGATCTTAGAATTTAATGTGTAGATTAGAACTTAGACCTAGGTACTAAAAGATTCATAGTGAATTAGATTCAACCAAACGAAATGCTAATACACTATTTGGCATGCAGATGTACAAGTAGTTACCTATTCCTTATATGTATTTATTAACTATTAGAACACGCGAGCGTGTGTGTGTGATATCATTAGTAAAAATTCGAAATTAGTAAATCACCTATAAAGCAAATATTATTAAGACAAAATTATTTTTATTGTAACTATTATTTTAATATTTTGTTTCATTTACTGGAATTACAGAAGCAGTTTGTGACTGCTGTTTTCCATAAGATAAATCGTCAGCTAAAAGACAAAAGAGGTTCTATATATATATGTTTTTATTTTCATATTTTAAGTACTTTATTATTTTGTTTTGACGGGAGGAGGTTTTTTAACCTTCACTTATTAAGTCGACATCAAGAACCGTTTGTTTCTATCTATATACCTGTAGAAATATAGTGTGTTATTTCGTTCTTCTAAAATAATGTAACACGCTATGATAAACTTTCTGGTTTTAAACCGACGAAATATTAGACCAGGAGTGTAAAATTACATAAAAATGTACCTTATATATGGCTATGTTAATAAATATAAATCCTTTATATATCCTTAATACTATCTTAGTATTATATTGATTACGTACATTATATTTAAAAAGATTTAAAAGTAATAATTATATTAATATAATTATATAATAATATTACCTGAAGGATCGTTGTTGAGCTTGTGACCGGTCCTAGGGATAACCGTTTGATTTTGGGTGGGAAAAAAACACGCGAACAATGTTAAAGTTAAAATTGTTATCTTAATACTTATCGATTTATCCGTCCGAGAATTCATTTTTTTATTTTTGCTAACTACTATAAATTATGGTACAGACTAGAAATAAATTATAAGCCGGAAAAAACAATTAGTTTAAAATCACAACACACCAGACTGTAGATGCTGTACAAATTATAAATAGATTTGGATAATATACGTCCTATGCGGATAGTTCATCCATTTCGCGCACGATTATTGTTCGTACTGCGGCCGAGAATCGTGTTTGAGGACTTTAGAAGGAGAAATTTGTACTCCTCGACTACTATAGGTACAACTGACAAGCAGTGGGCAACGCGATGCTGTAAATAAGACCACTTTCGATCTCTGCACAGTGTATATACGACGAAATGTATATACATAAGAGGTTGTGTATTATATGTTAAAATATAATATAAGAAACCGGTATATACTATGGAGTGGAGCTGCTGTTGTTACCTTCTGCGCGAATATTGTACTTAACTAACTACCTACCTACCACACTATAGGTAAAATCAAAGCGAGCGGGTGTAGCAAAGTGGATAAAAATTTTAAAAAAACTGTCCAACACTCATCATTACGCGTACAAAGGAAATATCAGCTACGTAGGTACGCGTAGGTATATACAGGGTCTTCCGCAGATATGAAAAATACAGTAATTTCTGTTATGTTCAATATTTTTAAGTTATTCTTGTTTATCATCATTACTTAAGCGTTGTTGCTATGATTATTATATTGTATAGTTTTTTTTTATTAATAAAAATAAACAATATTTTTAACGTATTAATCCATGATAGTAATTTTATGAATGATATTATTAAACGAAATATTGGTGTTTTAAATGTTTACTAATGATGAGCCGTTTAAGTTTTTAAATATTCTTGATGTTAACAAAGTTATTTTTTTACACAAGAATTATTGAATCGGTTAGTATTATTAGAATGAAAACCATTTAAATTATCGTAAAATTGTGGAAATTTAATAAAAATATAACACAAAAATTGTATTTAAAAAATCTCTATAAACTATAAAATAGCTAAGTATCTTAAATTTTGCAAAAAAGTGTAAAAAAAATATAATTTTATAGTTTCAATTTCTAAATAAATAATGTGTAAAATATGATCATAGAGTAATATTTACTGAAGTAAATATATATTTCAAAAAATATTGAACAGAACAACAGAAATCGTATTTAACAGATCTCTGTGGGACACCTATATAATGTACCTATAATATTTTATTTAGTGGTACCTTTTTTTTATTTTTTTATATTAATATTATATGCACGAGCAAATTATACTCCACGACGTGCAGACACTTTTAATTTGCATACCTATAATAAAGTCAATTTTATAATTATGTAGTATTATTACAAAATGTCAAAACGAATCGCATCCACAGAGCAATTTATAACTGTATGATTAAAATTATTAACTACTTAGGTATAGGTCAATTCGATTGTTTTAATATATTAATTGAATTATTTATTAAAATAATAATATAGTTAATACATAAATACGTACCCGCATATATAAGTATATGCCCGCCTACTAACTATATATTATTATGTAGGTACCTAATACCTATGCGATTGTAACCTTTGTATCGTGAATTACACCCGGTATACTATAGTTATATTATAGGTACATCATTAAAATAATATTCGCATTCAAGAAAATGTTATTGATGATATTTTTTTAATTTTAGATTCCAAGATGAGTGTGAGGTCACACAATTTATTAGTTTTAAATTTTTACCGAGAAAGATTATGCTCACCTAATTGTCTTATTTCTTATTATCTACCCTGTAATCAGAAGACTGCGATAAAAATATTACCTACACAGACAATTATTATTTGCATCAAACGTGAATTTATCATTATGGGTTATACTGTTATAGCAAATCGTTGGCGGACATAAAACTATAAATATGTATAAATCATAAAAACAAATTATGTAGTATTATGTATTTTTTAGGCCAAGGGGGAAGGGTTGAACTCCTAAACCCCCTTCCCTTGCTTCGCCAATGCTCACCACGGTCTTAAAATTACTGATAACACGTATCATTCGGTTGCTGGTAACGATCATTAAACATATCATAGATAGTTTTACCACAGATTAGATTAAATCATATAATCATTGGTTTTACTATATACCTAGCATACATAGACTACGGTTATAGATATTCTATCTAACCTACCTAACATTCGTATTATACATTTTAATGTCCACTATGAATCTAATTATTTGAACTAATTTCAATTAATCAATCAATCCAGCACGATGTAGCACGATGTGATCATAAGTTTTATTAAAATATCTGAATATAGCTATTACCAATATACGATTAAAGCATACTTGTGCCATCAGGCGCTCAAATGTAACGTTATTCAATGCTTTTGCTTTGTAGATCATCACTCCTTTAATTTCTGTGGCAACTCAATTCACAACGGCGATATGACACTATTATTTTCTTATTAAAACAGTCCCCTAGCTTTAGTCCCCTACCTTCGCACACGTAATTACAAATATTAATATTTATAATTAATGCAATTCCAAAATAACTTATATTAATAATAATAGGTACTTGGCATGAATTGGTATTAATATCTGTATATACAACAATATAACAGACTTGCCACTGAATTTATTAAATCCTTGTCATTGAATTTTAATTTTGTTTTCATATTTGATATTTCTGATTGTTCAATATTTACTAGTTAAGTACTACTCATGTATTTAATAAGCCGGAAATTGGAAGTATGGGTAATAGTTTAAATAATAGATTAATATTTAATTAATAGTATTAGCATTGTTAATTCTGGACAATGGTGGGTTTTCATCGTCCGACTTTCATCATTCAACCGATTTCCATCGTCGAATATCAATGACTGCTGTAAAATAATCGATATCAAGTGTAAGTAAACCGGAACAAAATGTATCGGTACAGCAGTTTGTATTAATGAATTTCTTGTGTGCACCGCAGATTATTTGGTCGAAGTATTTAAATTCTCTTAGGAATTAATCTTTGAAATTTCAATATCAGCATTGTTTATTATCGTAATCCATTTTAATATAACAATAATATTGTCGTACCTGTACGCTGTCCAACTTAAGAGTATACCCGTTTGCGCATACGTGACTGAGCGCTGAACGTTGCCGGACCCCTTACTTGCCGTCGACGTCTTCTATCTCGGCGTAAACGCCCCTGGCGGAATTTCTCTGTAGAACGGCCGATGGCAATTCCTAACCGGCCACTGAAGCCGCCGCCGTGAACGCGTGTTGCTGACCGACCTACTGGACGCTACCAGTGTTCAGACGCTTTTGCAGGTACTGCGCCAGTATCTGTTGCGTGATCCATCACCAGGTCGGCACCTACACAAACATACAAGATATACCGTCATCACGAGCCATAGGGTCCGTCCGAGCATGAAATTTATTACGTATTATCAGTGGCGTGTCCAGGGGGGGGAGGTTAGGGGTTATATGCCCCCATTGGCTTATAAATACAACAAAATATGAGTAATCTAACAACGAAACTCATAAATTTCGGCCGATTTTCGAGTAAAAGCTTGATGTATTGATCAGAAATTGGCTTTTTTTTAGGATCCGGCTTTTAAATTAACAATTCCCATAGTCCCGTACTGGGTAGAGAAGACGATTTTACTTTTTTTTCACGATTTTTATTTGTTATATCCTTTCCCATTGGAAATTCCTGAGTACGCCACTGCGTATTATAGGTGGTGTACGGTTTTGTCGCGAGTTCCATCGAAAACCGTTAAAAAAATAAATAAAATATAATACAGTATAAACGTGATAACAAAATAATATACGAGCATATTATGTATATTATACATGCACAGTGGCGCAACCCGGATTTATTTTCGGAGGAGATTTTATGAATATGAAAAAAAAAAAATCGATTTTGGATGGTATTTGTTGGGGTGAAGGGGGGGTTAAGGTTAAATTAGGTTTATGAGTAAAATTTTTAAATTGTTTAACTTTCATTTATAGACAATGCATATTGGAAACCAATATGGTAGTGGGTGAATTTTACCCCAACTTATTAGTTTAAAACATCATATTTTTCCGTCAAACCGGTAATATACCTCTTCGGCTCTACATTTCAAATTGAAATCGGACAGCAGATAAGTGGAAAAATGTTATCGTTAAAATGGTCATTATAAAAGGTAAAAAATAATTGTAATTTTTTCCATTTAAAATATTGTTATTTTAATGGTTACGTTTAACGATGATATTTTTTCTATAATATTATATAACGGTACAACTTGAACGTACACTTAACAAGCCGATGATTAATCAGAACTTCAGGTGCCTCAAAAATTATGAATACAAAACATATGATTAACCTTTATATTATTATGGACGATTCGATCCCAGTTTGCTTTTACGCTTATATCACTGCCAATAACACAAACACAGTATCTACCCAACATAAAACACACAATGGTATTTTCGTTTGAACCATTATAGCAAATTATTAATTTCGAAAATACATCTTACGTGAAGTCTTAAACAAGAAATGTTTTTTTTTTCTTTAAATATATTCTCACAACTTATTATGACAGTACGACTCCTATGTATAGGCCATTTTCATATTCGTTTTTAAATCATAATATATTATTTAACTTTCAAATATTAACAATATATGGTACCCAATTAAAATATTTAAAGATGATCATAAAATATTTTTGTAAAGTCGTTTGTGTTGTGTAATATAATATTTAACACTCATTGAGTAGTGTAGGTAATAAATCAAGTACGTCTATAGTAATACAATATTTTATAATATTCGTATTTAAGTTCTCATATTATTATATTTTCTGGTCTCTGGCGAACCTCGGCGTCAGCGAGTTACTGAGATATTATTAATCACTATTGAAAACTATAGAAATTTCCTATTTAACACTTTAAGTATAATTTTTGTATTATTATTATTATACATTGTGTACTATATTGCATATTTCGGATTCTTCGCATGGTAAGAAATTAATTTCTACCATGGTGACAATATAGCGCCGGGTTCTTTAGAAAATGGGGGTTCATATCATCTTAGTTTATAGCATACAACTAGAGGCGGAATGGAATCTAAAAATTTAATTTCTGGAAATATTATTAGGCGGCCCACTTACTATTTAAGACATAGGCATTTTGGACTATTTAATATTTTGATGTCGACCTTTCCAAAAATCCACTTTGAATCGAAACTTTTTTTTTAAATATTACAAAATCATAAAACCCTTTACAGGGCTATATAAATAAAAATGTTAGTTCTCTAAACTTTAAATCATAATTGCTGCAAAGTACTTTGTAATTTTAACTATATTGAAAATTAAACATGAATATGGTCACTTAAAACTTAGAAAACACTTATATATATATATATATATATATATATATATATATTTATGATAAATAATTAAATAATCCATGTACATATAAGATATAAACGTACACGTATATAATATTTATAATATATAACAGCAAAAACCAACTAACATAATTTTTAAAATGATTTAATAAATATGTACAAATTATTATGTAGCTTACAGGTTTGGTATACTGTACCTTTATAAAGGCCCAACACTAGCCGGCTGGGGAGCCAAAATAATGGGAGAGACGAAGTCTCGAGTTGACCCACGGACGTCGGCTTAAAACCTTGTCGGTACCACGGGCGGGGGGAGCCCCACATCACGCCGGACCGGCCAGCCGCTCCGGACTTAGTGCCCCCAAGGTTGAGGAGCCCACCTCGGCTAAAACGTGGCGGTTGTGGGACCGGCGAGAGGTAGTAACCCAAACCAATGTACGTAGTGGGTGATCGGGAACCTATCCCGGTTTCGAGAAAGGTAGGGGCCCAAAAGGCCCGGGGCCGGTGTTCCCTTCGAAGACTCTGGACCGGTGGCGGTTCACCGCCATCGCTCCAGCACCACGTCCGCCCGCAAGTAACGCCCAGCGCTAAGACGCGGACGGCCGGCGGTAGGCGTCAGTCACAAAACCCCGGGGACCAGCTGTACTTTTGTAAATATAACATTTATGCATAATGATTATACTTAATTAGTGCATTATAACTACAAATTGCAATATTTTTACACATTTTGCATGGTTTTGACAGGTTTTTTCCTCATCTTCATTTTCTGAGTCCCGTTTCAAATACTATAACCCTTCATTAAATTCATCACATGCGTATATTTTTAAGTACTTCTAAAATTTTAAAAAGCTTAACAACTTTTCAGAAAGCTTCATTTTAATATTATTTTTTAACTGTCTTCAAGATATGGTTTTAATTTTACATCTAATTTAATAAACGCGTTTTTAGGTATTTCATTTTTATTATTAAATGAATTAAATTTTGGTTGATGATAATTAGAGCCCGAAATTGTATGCATTTGCATGTTTTTATATATTTAACTAAAAAGCAGCTAGGTTAGACACAAATTTGAATCTTAGTCTAATGTGTTGGTATGAAATATTAGATTTGGCATATTTTTGCATATCTGGAACGTTTCAAATTATTATGCATATTTTAGCATTTTTCTGAAATATAATGCATATATAGAAAAAAAATCATACGAAATTATTAATATTTGAATACATTTTAGAATGTCTGGTCCGCTAGTTTTTAAGTATCGAGATAATCGACCCGTTATTGAAAACATTTTAAGAAATAAATTTGCAATAAGAATTATTTCATATTTTATCAAATATTTTATTAGATTAGATGATTTTATTCAAATTTCGGGTTTCAAAGATTTTTTTTTAGAAATTTTACAAGTGCAATAATGAAATCTGGGTACATTGCTTCATCGTATATGTCATACATACCTAAAATTCTATTAACTACTGTTTTTTTTTGAAGACCACCTAGTATTTCCAATCAGTTTTATGTGTTTGTGACGAATGTTTTCATCATTATTTTCACTAATAGTTCTCAAAAATATATTCATTCGTTGATAATGACTCTTTGAAAAAAACAGCCTCATGAGTTCATTAAACTAAAAAAGTCAGCAGTCATAACAGGTTTTTTAGTAGAGTCAAATATCACCAAATTTAATATGTGACTGAAACACCAAATATGTATTTGTTGAGGCGCTACTGTAGTTAGGCATGAAGTGAAACTATTGTAAATTCCCTACATATTAACAGCGCCATCAGTTGCACTTCCAATGCATTTTGATTTGTTAATATTAACTTCATTCAATGCATTTTGTAAAAATTTCATCACACTCTTTCTGAACAACATTTAACAGCTATTAATTTTTTCGTAAGTATATATGACTAATGCATATACATAAGAAGTTCTTGTATGTTATATTTTAAATATAACATAAGAAATGGAGTGGAGCTGTTGTTGTTACCTTCTGCTCGAATATTATACTTACCTACCTACCTACCACACTATAGGTGAAATCAATGCGAGCGGGTGTAGCAAAGTGGATAAAAATATAAAAAAAAGGTCCAACACTCATCATTGCCCGTACAAAGAAAATATCTATGTAGCTGATGTTTCCTAAAAAAGTTGTTCACAGTAAAAAAAAAAGTCGGAATATTTTTAACCAATAACCTATACATTTCGTAAATTTTTTTGTTCTTCCTCCGATTTTTCCGGTTTTTCGAACATATTGATAAAACTTTTGAGAAAATCAAAAATGGTTAAAGTACCACCCCAGTCAGATTTCCTTTTAGAAAAATTGCTACGCTTGTGAATATTTCTGATAGAAATGTTGTTAACAAATATGAAAAAAAAAAAAATAGACATCATCGGAAAACCATATTAAATTTCTTCGCTCCACTCTGAGTCTAAAATCTAGAATTATTAAAAGGCTAAGAAGTATCTTGGATTTCGCAAAAAACTATAAATGTTTATTTTGAATTTGAAAAAAAAAATTTAAAAATATAAAAACCATAGAATAATATTTACTAAAGTAAATATATATTACAAACAATAGTAATTTAATTTGCCTGTGTTCTCTGTGTGACACTTAGATAATGTACCTACAATATTTTATATAGTACATTTTTAGATTCTGAGAGTAGCGAAGAATGTATTGGTTTTACTAAGATGTTTATTTTTTTTAAACTGTGTACAAAAGTTCTACCAAAAATCTTGCTCTAATGTATACGATATAGACCTTTTTCTTAAAGGAAATTTTCTTGGGGAGGTCATTACTTGATTATCTTGATGACAGTTTTCCCAATAAAATAGAAAAAGTGAGAAAAAACGTAAAAAAATCGCGGAAATTTGCGAAAATAATGCTTCTATTGTTTGTTCAATTTTGTTATTTGTTGTAATTCAGTTAAACAATTCGTAGAGACTTAAAATTTAGACAGAAAACTTGTTTGCCTTTACTAGAAATGATTAAATTTTTCAAAATATTTTAGTCATTTTTAGGCTTTTAAAAAATGTTAATATTTTTGTTGAAATTCAGTTGAAAATATTCGTATCAATTTTATGGACTTAATCCCTTTAGACGAAAAATTAGTTTCTAGTATTAGAATTCCTGATATATATATTTGTAATCTATTATGATATAATCTATTAAGATTGTGGCAATAAAATATGGTGAATTAATAATGTTAATATTGATTAGTGTTTACTTATTCATAATTGAATTATATTTTTCCGTATTTTTTTTTCGGTTGTTCAAATTTGATGACAAAGCACCTGAGAAATCGAAAAACAACCCCTTTAAAGTATCTCCTAGTGAAGTTTTCTTTTAGAAACATTGTCATCATAAAAAATTGGAGCAAATTGGCTAGTAGAAAAGTTGTGCACAGGAAAAAGAAGACCGCATTTAACTAATACCTAAATTCTTATATTTTCCCATTTTTATTTTTTTCGGTTTTTCAAATTTTTATGACAAAACTCTTGGGAAAATCAAAAAATGACCTTTTATAGTACCTCCCCACACCGATTCGCTTTCAGAAAAGGTGCTAAACTTTGAATTCCGAGCAAGTCTTCTGGTAGAAAAGTTGACTAAAATTACCTCCTCAATGCACACAAATTCACATACAACAGAATTTGTATTTAATATACAATACGAGCAGTAGCTTACTTGAAATTTCCCATGTATCTGAATCCATAAAATCAGCTACTGAGGTTAACTATACGAGTATACGATTGGATGAGGGAATAATTAATTTAACCATTCAAACAAATGTGAGCAAATTAATGAAAATAATATTAACAAACAGATATCAAATTAAATAAACAGAAAAGCCTTAATTAAAAAGCTAAAAAGTTAATAAAAAAATTTAATGTAACTTGTTACAACTAAAAGTTAAAATGCGAACAAATTGAAAAACATCCTTTAATTTATAAAAATAAACGTATGCATGACTTATATTTAAGTATCTGGTATATGATTGCATTACGTAATTTGTGTCATTGCAATTAATACGGTAAGTGTTTACTATTTGAAAATTCGGTAAAATACAAATATAATTTATTAGTTTGTTGTTTTTGTACTCCGACGAAAATCAATTTTCGTCCATTAATGTATAATGAACGATACAACCCCTACAATATAGTTATTATGCATATAGGTTAAGTTGCGTCATTTAATATTAATTTTAAAGAACAGTGTATAGATATTAGAAACAAATTATATTTTCGTAATTGTTTTAATTTTCGAAAAAGAAGCACATAGCGGACCGTAATATTATGAATTTGAAATCAAAGTTTCATTTTTTTAATCGGTGTTTCGTTTTTGGCGGTGTCGGTAGTATTAATTACAACGGAAACAATTGGATGTTTATCATTACGTTCTGGCGATGTTGTTTGATTTTTGCACACGTTTTACACTCTAGGAATGGACACGAATGGGTATAGTAACACAATAATTTTATAATAAAATAATGAAACGAGCAACAATACAATTATTAAAATAGTTGATACCCGTAAATAAATTAATAATTAAAAATTGTATATATTTATTTAATAATTGTATACCTAATAAATTATAATATTAGAAAAAGCGTAAGTATGGACTTATTTATAGGGAGGGGGGAAAGGTCTTACATCTATAAGTATTTATAATATAACAGTCAATTGTTAAGTTGAACTAAGAATTGAATTCGTGTAGTAATTTCAAAATGAAAGGGTTTAGGTTATTAGGTACCTACATGTTATAATGGTAAATCCGCATAATCCACATCAATATGTACTGAAACATTTTTGTATGATTTCTATTTAATACTTGTAAGTACAATAAATGTAAATAATATTAGTAGCAGTATTTGCCAATTATAAAGGATGGAATTAAAAATATTGTTGTGTTAAGTACATTTATTTATTTTTTGTAAATAACCATTTATTAAAAGAATATAAATACCAGTAAAAACAAGTATTCTGCAAAGAATTCGGTTTATCTACCTTCTTTAAGCAAAGCACGGTGTGAAGGTAGAGTTATAGCTCTGTATAGTTTAAACAAGTACCCATTATTATTATAAGTGGAGTTAAGAATGAAGTGAAGTATAATTTAGTAATGTACAAAAATAACTGATACTGTTGATCGGTGCGTCACTGTTGTAGGCGGGAATTCGGAAAAGCAGGATACATAGTTATTTAATTTATATCTATAAGTAACGATTTTTCAAAACTTCATCTAGAGCGAAGTTCATTTATAATATGATTTATAAGACCGTAATATTTCTGATTTTCGTCAACATTTTATTTTAAGATCATTGTACAAAACAAATTACTACCTATCTACTAAGTACAACTAAATATAACGAACCTCCTTTTAAATTATTGAGCATTTCTGTTGGCTCAAACAATATAAATCCATATAGTACATACCAGAGAAAAATTATGTAAAAAACCTAGACAATTTAAAATGCCTATAAATTGCGCCAGAATATTTTTAAAATGTTATCACGTCCAGTAAAGGTAAGTATAAGTTTTATGTCAAAATTTCAAGTCTGAATTAAAACAAAAGACAATATTGAAAATATTGAAGTTATTATAATATACAAGTATAATACTTTCTTGTTCTTGTTCTTTGTTTTTTTTCCTGGTTTTGCTTAATTATTAAGAAAACTATGCGAAAATTAAAAAACGACTTTCTTCAAATTTTCTGTTTGAAAATTTGTTTACAGAAATAAAAAAAAACACACACATCCTTTATTAAAACAATTGACTCACCGCTCCGCTCTGAATCTAAAACTGTATAAGTAATAAGTAGTAGCCAGGTATATTGAAGATACTTAGTATACTTTGTTGAAGATTATTTGAAAAGAAGAAGGGGGTATTATTTATTCGGACTCGGATTGTACACTTGGCCTTTATTTTGGTTGTTAGTGGAAAAAATTCTGAGCTGAAGAGTATCTGATTGATTGTATTTTTCCCTTGTTGTCAAGTCAACCCAGAATCAGAGGCGTAGAAACTATTTTTCATATGGGAAGCAAAAATATAGATGGTGTTTCTTATAATTATCCATAATTACGCCATCTATATTTCCTCAGACCCATGTTTCCCTCCATGATACGCATGTAGGGGAAGGACTCACTTTCCCTATTTGTGTGTTTTTTTTAACTCTTCTACCGGTGCTCGAAATGGAAAATTGATTAAACCATAATACATCTTTTTTTTTTAAAAAAAAACAGAGTGATCAAAATAATGTGTAAGGCACTCGTTATTTCGGTGTAGTTAATAAGTACCTACACCAGTATTCTTGTACACTTTTGTAATGTATTATTAAAGATATTTGATCGTTGTAATAAAAGCTTTCGGGTGGTTAAAAAATAAATCTAGGAAGTGACCCGCTGAATATATTAATAAAACAAGTAGACATTTCACCTTTTTTAGGGTGGGTGACTACTTCGCAAAAAAAGCATTTACCTAGCCTGCAAAAAGTATTTAAATAAAAAAAACATGAAAACATTTTTTTGAAAAATAGTATTGAAAATTTTGAAAAATAATTCCTAGATTGGAATTGATAAATATTAATTGAAAATTATTGAATTTAGTTATAGAATAATATCCATATTATATGTTAATAATAATTAATCGATTACTGTTATTTTACAGGTGTCCAATAATTCGGTATTGTTTTTAGATCCTACCTCGCTCGTAATGAGTATTTGTTTCGAACTTTCGCAATCATTGAAAATGGTGACATTATTGTGGCGATTCGTTTTCGACAATCGTTTATCAGTGCTACTGGCGAAATTGGCGAACGTTGACGAAAAGTTAGCGAACTTAAACGTTGTACGGCCATTGAACAAAAATTGCGTACTGCTCTTCTTCATAGGAGTAGCTATACATTTTACGGGACACTGTTTGAAACCCATAAATCACATTATATATCTACCCAACTTTCCGATCTTATATTTGGTAACTATGGCATATTAAACTATAAATTATGTGTCTGGTGAAGATTAGTTGCTTATTCGGTACCTATAGGAGGCGTATTTAAACACCATTATAGGTACCTAACACAAGTATTATCTACCATTACTCCACCCAAGTAAAATGATCATTCTCTATATGAAAAACGAATAACATAAAATACCTACTATGAGGTATGACCAACTTGTTAATTTTAAATTTGTTTAACGTAATATAGGGTATCGTAAAATAGGCAGTTGGTCAATAGGTACATAATATATCCCTAATAAAAAATTGACCAATTATTCAACTAAAAATAAAATTAAGAAAAAATAATACTGGGAGCAGGTGCGGACACTGTTGTAGGTAGATAGCTGAGAAGATAGGATGCATAGAGTTATTTTATTATACCTACAACCAACAATAAACCAATGCTAACGAAAAACAAATTCGGAGCGAAGTTCGGTTATACATGTTTTGAAAGGCCGTAAATAGTAAACGATTTTCGTTAAAATTTCATTTTAAAACTCTTATAAAAAAAGTATTATATAACATTATGTTTTTTTTTTTTATCCCTAAATACTACTTACAGTAAACTTACTGTCAAATTTTAGGCATTTCTGTATAGTCTAATAATTTTATACACAGAACACCTACCAAATAA
This sequence comes from Cinara cedri, assembly GCA_902439185.1. NCBI lineage: Eukaryota > Metazoa > Arthropoda > Insecta > Hemiptera > Aphididae > Cinara > Cinara cedri. The sequence goes on along the minus strand of CABPRJ010000486.1, from coordinate 1,413,792 downwards.
CAATTATATAAAAAATTCGCAAAATTTAAATGTCTCAAAAATATCTCAATGTTTTACCACGTCTAGAAAAAGCAAATAAATATAGATAATTTTTCTGTCAAAATGTCAAACCTCTAGGAAAATTTTTAACTGAATTACATAAAAAAAACGAAATTTAAAATAGGTAGGTACAATAAAAGAATTATTTACGTACTTTTTCGGTTTTCTTCAATTATTACAAAAACTAACACGAAAATCAAAATATGAATTACTCATTCCCGAACTAGATTAAAAATGCAAGATGAAAGGTCTTTTGCCGTTTTTCTATTGGAACAATACTTATGGTAGGAAACATAAATCGTAAAAGTTTAAAATAATGAAATCGTTGTGCCGTAATTTGAAAAGAATCGTATTTTTTTGGGTTTACCTAATTATTATGAAAAATACTTTCGATATCAAAAAACGGCGATTATGTGTTAAAAGGAACAAAATCGATCTTTTGTCATTTTTCGATTGGAGTAATATTTCTGATGGAAAACTTAAGTGTATGTAACACAATGAAAACGGTAACGACGTGGCGCACCGTAAATATTTGCCGTTTTACTTAGAATTTTCCCAATTATTTCGAAAACCCATCGGAAAATCAAAAAATTACATTTCTAATGCACTAATAAAACGAAATTTCCTTTTAGAAAATTTACTACATTCTATACATCGGAGCAACATTTCTTTTCGAAAATTTGTTTACAGACCGAAAAAAAACACACACACACACCATAGTAAAACTAATAGATCCGTCGCTACGCTCCGAATATAAAACCATATTTTAAATAGATTTTTTGAAAAAAAAAAAAAAAAAAATATCTAAAATTTTATTAGTCTGTAATTTGTGTAAATGTAATAATTCGATATTGGTACCTATTCAAACACGGTTCATTTTTAAATCGATATTTGTATTAATTCGTTTTTTAATTAACTTCAACACTTAACAAACACAAATAGGTAACATAATAGCACCTATTTCTTACTATAACTATAGTAAATGTATAAATACACTGAAGAGGTCAAAAGTAATAGATACCCTACACGTCAATATCATTTTTAAAATCGAAATTTTTTAAAACTCTAATAATAATGCATTTTGAATGTATATACTTGGTCACTAACAATAATGATATGATTTGTTTAGGTGTTTTACTTCATAGTGGACGTGTGTTCTTTTTTTGCGTATTACGAATACGTCCTACTGATAATCTGCACCCAATGTATATTATACGAAATAAACGATAAAATATGCAAACCAAATATTTCAATAAAAGACTTACGGGACATGCACTTGATCGTAGTGGATTGCATAGAGGACATGAACATGTCGGTATACGGGATACCCGCGTTAATAAATTTCGTCTTTGGCAATATGTCTCACATAGTTTTCGACGTGTTTTATTTTGTATTCTTCGATAGAGTGTTTTACCTACAACTGACATTCAAGTACATTATCATAGCACACGATCTGACGAGGGTGATTGACATTATCATGCTGTATTGGGTTTGTTACACGACAGAAAAAGAGGTTCGTTTGAATACAACGCAATTAATACGTATACCTAAATACATGTTTTACATTTATTTGAAAAAATATTGTTTTGGTTAAGCGTAAACTATAAATACGTAAGTAAAAAAAAAACAGTGATTTAGGTTGATTGGCGAAAAAATAATCGCGAATACAATAAGAGCACAGACAGAAAATTAGTGAAAAAAATTACCTGCTTAATAATCTAATAAAATTTATCATGCACACAGTGATTTTTTGGTGGAAGGGAGAAGGCTGTCGGGCGATAACAATCTAATGATTTTATAAAAAAATAATGAATCTTAATTTCGAACATAATAATTTTATAAAATGTATGTAACAAATTATATCCTGTCATACAAATAATTAATTTAGTTGGTTAAAATAATTAGTTAAATAATCGATTGGAATTTTCTTCTAAAAACACTATTTTATAATCATAAAATTTGATTTACATTTAATTAAAAAGTTAAATTGTTAATAAAAGTATAATGGGGTTGTATTTATAATATTCCATAAATAGACAATTATCTACTCATCAAAGCAACATCTGATTATGTGATACAAGATTATTCAATTGTTCCATTTATTTTGTATCTATACTGGAAGCTGCAATATCTTATTAATTATTATAACATTAATTATCTTTAATGCGTCAAGAATCCATTCTGGTCGGAGTGTGTTGAAGTGAAACTATTTTTTAATATTTGTACAATGTACATGCATATAGGATGTGGGTATATTGGTTTGGTGTATATACATATATATATACTCACAATGAAGCCAATTAATTAGTATTAAATAATTTTCAAAGAACCAAATAAAATACAAAGATAATTTTTGTGCAATGTTTATTTAAAAAACAAAAAAAATTAAATAGTATTGTATTGATTTTGCGTGGAAACATTATGTAATAAACTAAATAAATATGGAAAACGAAGAAATAAAAAAATTTAAAAAAAAGATTTGATACTAGTTAATAATTATTTAAAGTAATTAATTATAGAAATTACAATTTTTATTTAGTACAAGTAGCATAAAAATTAATTGACGTATTTATTTTATTTATAATTTAGTATTTTATACATACATTTCCAATGTTATATTTTTTGGTGTTTCTACACATTCTCAATTATTTATTCATTATTGTAATAAATGTTACATATCTAAAATGCATTGTTCATTTTGTTGCTAAAAAATACAAATATAGAATAACTATGTTTTATAGATAAAACGGACAACACTTTTGTTAAACCAGCGAATTGTTTTAGAAACAAACCCAAGGATTCATAGACAGGTAACTTACATATATATATATATTTTTAAACTTTGATAAATACAAAAGAATAATTATCCCATTGTTTTATTTTCATTTTAGATAGCATATTTTTTACTAGGAAGATTGCATGCAAATTTCAATTTCAAGTTATGTGGGTTTTTCAAAATTAATTTCAAACAATTACTCATTTTAATTGCCAAAGCGACAGCATTTATGGTCATCCAATTTCAGTTTAAGATAAATCGCATAGTTTCTCATTAATGAAACATACTTTTTTACTATTTTAAAAAAATTGAATTACCCTAAAATATTAAGTTTATTAAGTTTTATTAATTTCTGATAAAGCATAATCCAGAAAAAAAACTTCATCAACAATCCAAATAGCAAATAAAGTACAATATAAAATAAGAAGTTTCTGATATTTTGGATTATAATGTAAGTTTTCAATTTTCAGAATAATTATTACAGAACATTTACACCAAGATATCAGTAATAATAATAAATACAAAATATAAATAACTAATATTTTGTTTCAAGTTTTATACTAGCATAATATTCTCATATTAAGTATTATATATGCTACAACAAAAAATAAACACTTCTAGTCAAATAGACAAGTAGATAGATCATTTTTATAGGCAATGCTGAAAAAAATATACAACTTTTTTTTGTTGTAACAAGTCATTTAATGTAAAAGATCAATTATTTAACCTATGATTTACTGTATTTTAAATGAAATAAAACTGGAAGCTGTTATTTTATATAAAAATATTAAATATTGAAATTTGATTTGTCTATAATTTTTAAACTTTATACGAGGCATACCCAATAGTTTGCTAACACAGTATAGTAAAACTCCTTCCCTTTCAAACAGAAGTTGGCTCAACTAATACAATGTTTAGTTTACGTCTGACACGTTTACAATGGACTCTTCTATGTCAGCCGCCACAACCTTTCTTTCTATATATGCTCAATGTGAACTTTGTGTAATTTTTCATTTTTTACATTCAAAGGGTGAAACTCCAATATTCTTGTGAAAACTTTGTGAGACCTGGAATAGCTTGCATATTAGCAAAAAGTGGGAAAAAGTGGTGTAGATAAGTTTCAGAAGGTGGAATGGAAATTCATGATGAATAGAGAAGTGGGAGACTTTCGATTTCAGATGAGGTGAAAGAAAAACTTGAAGCTGAGCTTTGTAAAGATCAACAAATGACGATGTAAGAATATTGGAGTTTCACCCTTTAAATGCAAAAAAACAAATAACGGCGCAGAGTTCGCATTAAGAATACATGGGAAGCAAGGTGGAGGTGGCTGATGTAGAAGCGTTCATCGCAAACTAAACATCGGATCAAGTTGATTCAACTTCCATTTGAAAGCTTTATGTATATATATATATACACTCGTATTACTAACTTATGGAAAAATATTTATTTTTTAGCGAAAGGAACATGGAGATTTTAGTATTGGGGCATGCCTCATAAAATGTACATGAATACATTTTAATGGGTCACATTTGTAACTAATTTAGTTTTACAATTATTTAAGTAAATGACAAATTAAATACATTATGCAATATGTAAAAATGCACAAATAAAATAATTTTTGTACACAATGTAAATTTAATGAAATAGGATTGATGAGAGTACATAAAAAATTGTATGCAACTAAATCACTGAACTAAATTTTAAAAAAGTAATTTTTTTTTATTATTATAAAAATTGAATTTAAATTTAATCAAGTATCCCCACAATGACAAAATTAGTAAATATTTTATGAATAGAAATTTGTATTAATTATGATTTTTTTTAGTATTAAAATATACATGTATATATATTATATATATACATGTATATATATAAAAAGATGGATAATATTTGTACATATATTAATCATTAACTTTCTTCAATATAATTAATATAGTTTAATTCATTCCAAGTTTTTCTTATAATACAACTTTACTTTAAATACTATTTAAATACTACAGTATCCAACATAGAACCCAAGCACTGGACAATGTTTCCAGTCATCAAATTATCAACTTTTTCTTCTAAATGTCTCTTCGGATCTTGTTTACCAACATTTTTTATGGCCAATTGTTCTGGTGTCATTTTATCCTCTTCTTCCAGAGCCTATCAATAAAAATTTTAGTCATGAAAAAAATAACTCCATTTTAAATATATTTACTTTGTTATATGACTTGGCTAGTTCTAGCATATCTTTAACAGTTGTCCGATTAGTATCGCAATGTTTTTCATAATCTTCAAGTGCCATGCCATCCATCCATGACTTTTTGTGTAAATTCAATAACATTTTTTGTTCAAGTTCATTCTTGCGATAATTTATTGAGATAGAATAGTAATGACGATTAAGACCATGAATTAAAGCCTAAAGAAAACGTAAATTTGTTATATATAATTATATTATATTATTATTATTACATCATGCTGTTTGTAAAAATATGAAAACAATAACAATTTACAATTGTTAACAATAACAGTTAACTGACCTGAACTGATGGTTTTTGTAAATGTCCCAAGTTGCTAGTAGTTTGCCTTGGCTCTTGGCCAAGTACCATCATATTTGGATTAATTAAACGGAAAGCGTCAATCACTACTTTACCTAAAATAAAAATGTCATGTTCAATTATATTATACTAACTTTGATTAGTAATTCAATTAATATAAATAAAGTATTTGAATAGCAATAAACATATATTTTATAATCGAATAAAGTAGGTACATAAACAAAAAATGTTGCTGAAAGAAATTGTTATAAAACAGTTCATTATTATCTAGGGGTTTCTTTATCCAGCCGTTATCATTTTTTTTTTCACTTTTGCTTACTGTACACCTATTTATTTATAGATTGTGAATACATTTTTAAAATAATAATATAAAAAATTAGTTATATTGTTTTAATTTTTCTTGAATTCTTTTCATTTCTTTTCATTAATAGTGAAGGGGAAGCATATTTTCTATTTAATAGAAAACACATTTGAATTTAAATATTAATACCTCATCACACACGTCAGTATAACAAATTTTTAAATTCAAAATTATATATAACACATTTAACATTAAAATATAACAAAACTAATAAAGATACATGGGTGTAACACTGTGTTAGGTAGTAAGTTAGAAGGTAACATAAATGTAGGGTGATTTAATTTATACAACAATAAACCATTGTTAAAAAAAAATGATTCTGAGTAAAGTTCAGTATCAGGTTTTAAAATGCAGTAACTTAAGATTTTTGTCAAATGTTGCACTTGTAAAATGCATATTAAAAATATTAAATATAAAAAATCAAATTTTAAATTGCAATATATATGATAAAGCAAAAACAATTTCATAACATAATTATCATATAGGTAGATACTAGAGAATTTTATTTTTTTAAAGAGCTCCAAAATAAATTATCTTTGCATTCAGTGACACATACAGGGGGAGGATTAAAATACCAATAAAAATCTTTTGTTTTATTTTTTATTCTAGAACTGCCTAGTATGACAGGATGATTAATACTTAAAAATGTTAAAATATACATATTTGTGATTATTTAGTTATCCTATAAGACAAAATGTATTTCAAATGCAATACTTGTGTTTCATGAACTTTAATCTGCAGTTGTAGATGCACTTAATAAAATATCTACTTTATTTTACTTCATTATTTATTAATTTATTGTTATATATTTTATAACTTATCTATGTTAATAACCCTAATATTATAACAAAATAAAACTAGTAATACAACAGTCAACATTTTTAAAATAATCTAAACTTCACTGAAACTCGCTATTGATATAGTTTATAAAATAAATATAATACTATATTATAATAAGTACCATATTTATTAAAACTATTCAGTTTAGTGTTTACATTTTATTATAATTCTATTGATATATTTTTTTGTAAAAGTAATAAATTACCCTAAAATAAAATAAGTAAAATATTTATTATTTTAGTTCTTAAAAGACCTAACTGCTGTTAGTCCATATGCAATAAGCATGAATCTTTTCGCAAAAAGACTAATTTTCTATATGGCCTATGACATATATATGTAAGCAATGATTAAGCATTGCTAACAAAAACAATTCTGAGTGGAGTTCGGTTAATAGTGTTGTTTTGTCAACAATATGTCATATCATAGTAAAATAATTTCACATATATTAAAAATTTTCTTTAATAATATTTGTTTAATATTGTACCTATTTTCTTGTTTTACCTATGTTTTTTCTCTGTTTATTATGAAAACACCTGGAAAAATCAAAAATTGACATAAAGCACTACCCCAGTCAGATTTCCTATCAGAAAATGTGCTATACTTGTAAATTGGACAGAGATTTCTGGTAGAAAAGTTGTTCACAATATAAAAATAAATAAACATCATTGTAAATTTCCTTGCTCCACTCAGAAACTAAAAATGTTGAACATTTTAACTTTATTTGTAGGTAATATTTGCTAATATTATTTAAATGATTAATACCTTTAACACTCTGAATTGGATCAACCACAACAGCAACTGCTCTTTCAGAAAGTGCTTCAAAACTTTGTTGGGTATTGATATCCACGCCAGACAGCCAACAACCAAATCCAGGATGTGAATGATACCATCCAACGACCATTTCTGGTCTACCAGTCTGTTTTAACATATCTAACATCTTAGCTTGGAATACAGGATCTACAGCTTCAACACTCACACCCTGAAAACATTATTGATTAGTTAATAAGTGGGAAAATAATATTACAATATTTAATATTCTTACTGTTCCTGTTTGGGGCATGGCAAATACATCAATTACACGTACAGTGTAATCATCTACAAATTCACCCAACATCAAACCCATAACTTCCATTGGAACTCCAGCTCGTCCATGTTTTAGCATTTTTAACAAAGCCAATGATGACACATATACTTGTTCGGCAGTATCGACAACGGGGGTATCGGCTGATTGTACAGGCCCTTGTCCCATAGGAATACCACCACCCAGTCTTAATAAACGATCCATAACTTATGAACTATCGACAAAATAAAATAATAATAAATTGATTACCAGGCATTTGGCTATATGTTTTCAAAAATTTGATACATACCTGTAATGACAGTCTCAGAGATACCTAAGTTCGTTTTGAAAATGAATTGGCTAGTCACTACTGTTAATCGACACAAAGTATACAATATACAGACATACAGTAGAAATGATTAAGCGAATTTGAGTTTGACAACAAACTAATCACATAACCTAACCTAAATTACTAAACAAAATGAGGTTATAACATCAAACCATGAAACAAGATAAGCTGATATAAAACTGATAAATTGATGATAACAATGTTATTGAAATCACTAGAATTCTTCTATTATCTATGGAAGGAAGTTACTATAATTAGTTATCTTGATTGAAGTGAAAACGCTGAAAAACTATATATTTTCGTATTTAAAATTCCAATAATTGTAATGTTTGATACATTTAAAAATGCCATTTAAACTTTTATTAAAAATTATCGTTTAAAAAATAAGTTTTAAAATTAATGGGCATTTAAATTTGATTTATTTTAAATGGTTGCAATGTCAGAAGTCAAAGAGAACCGTAAACCACGATATGGTGGAGGTCCTCATGGTTTAGGTAGATATATTTTCTACTGGTAATTTTAAACACCATATATAATTTTATTTTTTTTTTTCATGTTTTAGGAGATCCTGATGATTATAAGTTACGAAAAATTGAGGCAAATGTATTAATTCCAAAAATTATACGAGAAAAAGCTAAATATGAAAAATGTGCTGTAGAAAATAAAGGTATTCTTTTTGTATATTGGTTTAACTGGTTTAACACTTATTGGTATTACTCGGTAAACATTAATTCTATTTCCATACATTTTTTGTTCAGTTTTTGGAGATTGTTGCTTAGATACTGGTTTTTGGATGTTTTATAAATGTAGAGCTGAAGTAAAAGAATTAAATAATTGTATGGCCAAGTGGTTTGTTGATGATGATTTTATAAAAGAATGTCGAAATCAATACCTAAACGATCGCAGAAAATACAGACTAACAGGAGTTGGAAAACATGAAGAAAAGAAAATGGCGAGTTAAAAAAAAAAAATAGATTTTAGAATTAAAAAAAACAATGTAGTATTACAATAAAACTAATTAATACAATTATATATATTTTTTTTTAACCATATTAAAACATTGTATTTTAGATAAATTCAAATCTTAAATTGTGATATTATTACTCTAAGGTTGATAACTGTTCTCAATTTATAGGTTTTAGTCTGTGGTGCTTTGGCACAAATCGTCTGACAATTGTATTAAGTACAGTGTATCTAGTTAGATCGATAGTCATTCTTTCTTTATATGGAGGACCATTAACAGTGCATATAATTAAATCTTTGTTGACTGATTCGGAAACTCGACTAGATCCAAAAAATAATGGCCACGATGATAACAATTCGCTGTTTTGTCCATTAATGCTAATCACTACCACATAGGAAGAATGATAATAACCAGGTGATGCTTTGTAAAGTACTAAAAACAAATAATATAATATTATAAAATATAAGTGAAAAAAAAAAAATGTAGAAAATGATTCAATATTAGTTACCATAATTGCCACCAAATTGATGTCCAAACTTAACAATCCATCCTTCAGATCTATAATAATGATACGCTGCATAAAAAAAAGGAAAATCTTGTTTCAAACCATTGAATCGTTGCCAACAATCAGATACACTTATTACAGAGCTGTTTTCGTCTCGTATTTCTAAACATCCTAATGTGTATGACAAAAAAAAAGCTTCTTCTAAAAGTAAATAGTAATGTGCAAGACAGTTTTCACCGGATAAAATTAATTTATTAAAATAATCCCTAGGATAGTTTTGTTTAAAACTTCTCCAATTATCTGGTGATTCCATAAAGTCATTGGCATAGTAAGAATATTGTTGATGCGGGTTATGTTTCTTCATTAATAATTTAAATAAATTGCAGTTGTCTGCATATTGCTCTGCAGGGTTATACGCAATAGATTTATTTCTAAGGGACTTTTTGTTTGTACTATTAGCTGTAATATTTTGAGGAAATTTAAAAGGCTTTAATTCCATTAATTTCCAATCCTTTTTATGCATTAAAATTTGATTTTGTAGTGTTCTGTAGTCTGTGAGTATGTTCTTATCAAATACACCAAACTCCCCATAAGAACCCTAATGTTAAAAAAATAAATAAATAGGTACCTGTTACCTAATCAAGTTCCTAAATTATAATACAAGTTAACCGTAACAAAATCACTTACAAACTGTTTAAGGAGTGATATATCATTTGAGTCATTGACAACAATGTGTTTCCCATTGAAAATTGCTTGAAACGATGGCCATTCATTCCCGTCTAAGACTGTCCCATCCTCATTTAAAAAAGGAAAATTAATCAGTTCAATGTTAATAGGTTTTTTTTGTTTCGGTGGCTTTAAAGAATACATTTTATATTTTTTTAAGACCCAAATTAATATTTGACAGATGTACAAAATATTACCCACCTTGATAAGAAATAGTTATCCACCTTGATAAGAATATATCATAACGTGTAGCTGTAGCATACTCACCGAGCTGATGTATATACATCTAGTGCTTATCATAGCTGCCGCACCGTTCGGCTTGGCATTTGATAGCGTTCAAACTACAACGATAACGTCACTTAATCCGAGCGCTACGTCATCGATCCGCACTCACAAACGCATACATAAAATAGGTTGATAAGCTAGATGACCTTAGTGTTTTGGATTTTGGAGTGTAGACGAACAAAATACAGTGTTTAATGTTTATACCCCAAAATAGATTAAATACTATTTATATTACAACCTAAAGCCCGGTTTACACTAAGGCAATATGTAACAACTTTTTAAATCGAAGTATGTTGACATAACAAAAGTTTCTATATATTTCCAGAAGATATTAAATGTTTCATTAATAATTTGTTGCAAGCAACAAACATTTCTCATTGTTTTATATTTCGATTTAAAACGAAACATGTTACTTTTGTTGTGTCAACATAATTCGACTTAAAAAATTGTTATATGTTGCATTAGTGTGGACCAGGCCCAATACTGCATAACGATTAATGATGATAACAAATTTAAAATCTTAAAATTAATGAAATGATTAATAAAATAAAATAAATATTAAATTAATAAAATTAATGGATTGTTTATGATATTACCTACTTGTTATTAATGTTTAGTATTTGGAACCGAAACACAATAGTTTCGACATAATTTTCCATTCTAGGTAGAATATTTTTGACAGTTAAATATGATACTAAGAGTTTTAGGGTATGGGTCATTCTCATTTTATTTTGACAAAGAGGAAAATAAAACTTCCCCAATTATAACTAATTTTTTTTTATAGTTCTAAAGTTAGCCCAACTAACTAGTTCATTTAAGTCACCCTTTAATAATTAAGTAGGTGTTTAATAATTATTAAATTAAATTAGTTTAATACATTGAAAATTTACAATTAAATATTTAAATCTGTAATCTGTTATCTATACAATATTTTCAATGGGCATACTTTTTTTAATCATGTTATTGAAATATTTTTAACCATTCATAGGTTTAAGGATGGTGTAGCATAATTTTATTTAATCTGTCTTTTTATTTAGTTCTTTTAGATTCTGAGTGGAGCGAGAAATGTATTGGTTTTACAATGATGTTTATTTGTATTTTCTGTGGACAATTTTTCTACCAGAAATTTTACTCTGATTTACAATGATAGCACTTTTTCTAAAAGAAAATCTGACTGGAGTGGTACTTTAAGAACGTCATTTTTTTGGTTTCCCCGGGAGTTTTCCCAATAAATGAGAAAAACGGGAAAATAAGCACAATATTAAACAAATGTTATTAAAAAAATATATATAATACATTTGTAATTATTTTACTATAATATGACATAACCTATACTGTTAACAAAGCAACACTATAAAGTATCAACCGAATTCCTCTCAGAGTCGTTTTATTATAAGCAATGGTTAATTGTTGCATACAGATGTACATTAAATTTCTCTTCTACTATCTTCCCAACTTCTCACTTACAACAGTGGCCCATCTATTATATGCAAAGTATGTCCGTCTTTTTTTTATTAAATAGGCAATATGATTAATAAATATAAAATTAAATGTGTATAGATCTAGTGTAAAAACCATATTACCGTCGTAAAAGTATTTTGTATTACCTACCAGTGGCGCCGAAACCAGCAGTCAAGTGTGGGATCACCACCCTTCCTTTAACAGATTGGTGGTGGTGTTTCCATGCTGAGTACTTGAGCCATATTTTATTTTATCAAAATGGTACGCATGGAATAATAATGAAGAGTGTTGTATTGGAGTTTATTTTGTAAAGGTTGTAAACTTGTTTTGATTAAGAATTTGATTTGAACGCGAAGTTTTTTTTAGTTCAATGAAGTTTTCTTAAGTTTTTATTTGTATATGTTTAGAGCAGTCTTTTTAATGTATATATAATGTATATATGTCTTATTCTCGTCATTCCACTAAGTTCGGTTACCTAGAAATAACTACAATTTTTTTTTAAATGTTTATGAATTTCAATCTATATATATATAAATTAATCGATATTATGTTGGTGACGCCATAACTCGAAAACGGATGAATCGAGTGAACTAATATTTTATTTTTATTGTTGTGTTCGTAATTGTCAGGATTAGGGTTTAGGAAATTTTTGGAAAATCCGCCAGAAAAGTACATTTGGATAGCATTTTTATATGAAAACCTGAATATTTTTTTTTTTTAAGTCCATTCGTATCAAGGTAACTGGTAAATCAATAAGAATAATTCGATAGTTGACGTCCAGTTCAGTCGTTACATGTTTCCATTACAGTAGGTCAATAGCGAATTGATGATAACTTACTTAAGAGAGAGGGCTATAATTTGTTGGAAAGTATTTTGTTGGAATTATTCAATATAATTTTATCATAAGCACTCCGTGACTCCATGTTATCGTCGTTGGGTAAAAATACGTTTCAGACTAAATAAGTTTCCAACAAAATATTTTTCCGAAAAAATACGATTCCGACAAAATATTTTCCAATATTTTACGCGCCCCCTTAGAGAGGACGTTTATCGATTTTTTCCGGAGTTTTCTTAACAAATGTGAAAAGCCGAAAAAACAAATGGAAAAATGTAAGAAATTTAGGTGTTAGCTAAAAATATTATGGTCTCTTTTTTCCTGTGGACAACTTTTCTACCAGCAATTTTGTTTCAACTTTTAATGATAGCAATTTTCTAAAAGAAAATTTTACTAGTGAGGTACTTATTTTAGAGGGGTCGCTTTTCGATTTTTACCAGAGATTTCTTAACAAACGTAAAAAACTGGAAAAAGCAGAGGAAAACCAGGGAAATCGTTACAGCATTAAACAAATGTTACTAAAGGAAATAAATAGAGCCTACCTAATTATTTTACTATAATATGGCTTATATATTGTTAACAAATCATCACTATCAGCTGAACTAGCAATGGTTTATCGTTGCTTTCAGGTATAATACATTAAATTACCTATAACAGTGGTTGCATCCGTCTCCTTTATCCTAGGACATCTTTTTTTTTATATCTATATTTTCATGTTTTGTTTGTACTCCGTTAATATTGTATTATAATTGTCGAGCTATCATAGTTAAGTTAGGTTAGATTTGTATATAAGAAAATTTTTGGAAAATCTATCGGAAATGTTGGAAATTTGTATGGTATTCAAATTATGGTGTTACCAACAAATGATCGATTCATATTAATTTACGTATACCTATAATACCTATATATTATATAGTGCGTTCACGCTAAAAGGTACCACTAAGTATATCAGTTGGATGACCTAGTATTGAAATATAATTTTCAGGGAATGATAGGGAGTACCCAAATACATATTTTCAGACTAATTTCAAATGTTTAATCCTTTTGGTACACACATGCGCAATACAACGTATTTTGTTTAAATGGCAATACCATTTTTTTTCTACAGATTCAGATAGAGTATATTTTTTAAAATAATTTTGGTACATCAAGTAGTTTTCTAATTACAAAATTAGCAAAGTTATAGTATGTTGAAATTTAATATTTACGAATAATTTGTTATTGATGAAATTTTAAATATGTTCAACTTATACTCGAAAATTGAAATGATATATCCGATATTTTGAAATAACTGTTTGTAGATAGATACAAGATACAAATAAATACTTTTTTGTTTTCGTAATTTACTCTTATTTTTTTCATTTATTGTTCCGAAATAAATTTAAAGTAATAAAAATTATAACAATGTACACACTATGAATTTGAAATTACGATTTATTTATTTGCAACTTTCAACATTGGTATTCCAAATAGTTTAAAATTTTTTTTAATGTGGCAACGTTTATTTGGTCTTCTCTTAAATTAATGTAATAATTACAGCTACTCGTAATTTGTTTTTTAAATGGACATTATTAGGAAGATCCACGCATACAATATTTTTTAAATGCTCCCATAAAAAGAATTGAAGTGTTTATTTGTGTCTTATCTGTCTACAAACAGGTATTTCACACAGGTAGATTAACAATAGTAATTAATTAATTTTGTATAAATATAAATTGTCGGCGAATACGCACATAAGGGTATAAAAGGAACTCCATGCCTCTGCGAGCAACGATTAAAATACAGTACACCCGCTCTCCTACTGTCGATCGTCCCCACTCTCCGATAGGTTAGATTAGGCTTCATTTCCTTTGAAATCCAACCCCTCTAAAATTCGGTTTTAAGTTATTTATGGTATGAAAATCGTGAAAAAATATCACAACAGAACACTTTTAGTCCGCCGAAGGTGGTCTACCCACTTTCCACCAATTTGTTCTCATTCAATACTAATCAAAAAGAAATATGAGTAAAAAAAAAAAATAAATAATTAGCACAGTCAACGGCAGCTAGTTATATCAGTGCCGGTGATACATATGCTGGCGCCCTGGGCGGAACCATTTGCGTCCTCCCTTCAATTAATCGAGTACAGTTATTATTTTTGAAGTGCTTCCTTCTCTTACAGTAAGCGCCCTAAGCGTAGGCCATGGTCACTCACCCCTAGCGCCGGCCCTGGTTATATTATGTACTTATACTATTGTATTATTATTTATATTATATTGATTATTTTAATAATCATTTTATTACACATCATTCATTAACAACACCAGAGGGGCAATTCTGTAAATGTGATCTAAAGTCGCTTAAATTATAGTCAGTACACGTTTTAGTCAATTATTTAAAGTCCATAGCGATTCTAAAAGATAATTATTAAATCAACTTTATTTTTGCGATTAAAACTCATTGTCACCGATTAAAAGATGTATTCTTTAGTTACCGGATATTATTGTAAAAAAGAACAGTGTTGCCAACTGCTGAATAAATAATTATAATTAATTATCACTTATGTATATTATTTTTTGCTATTAGATAATCTATAGCAACCGAAATCATGAAAACGAATAACTGTAAGAACCCAATAGATAAATCCATTTTTATTATTCATTATATCATTATTTGAGATTATTGTTGGGATGATTATATTATAATTGTATATTAGTTATATTGGTTACCTATTCAAGTATCCAAATACTATAATTTTACAATCTACATAATGGTATTTAAAGCAAATTATATTTACTTGAAATTTTACTGTAAGCCCATTACGTCGATTGTTTTTTTAAAAAGGTCGCATCATAAGCAATTTTATCTCTGGACCTAGAAAATCGTATCGTCGGCCCTGCCCTCCCTCTAATTATTTTTCCTAATTTTTTCGTTCTAAGTCAAGTTTTCTGTAATTTGTATTTAACTATAATAGTAATGTATTCGTAACTTATCAATCATTTTTATGTAATAACAAACAACAAAAAAAAAAAATGTAAAAAACAACCATTTAAATTATACAGATAATTTGAATGTTAACACTTATACGTCTTATACGTTGGGCTAAACGAGCTAAAATACCGTTCAATCGTACAATGATAGTAATAATATTAGGTATCATTTTACAATAATAATTATAATTATAACAATATTGAGTACATTTTGTTCTCTTCTAGGTCGATATTTAAAATATATGACCAAATTAACGCGATCAGTAATATAAATAATAATATATTAGTATCTATAGTAAAATTTTAGGATATAAGTATGTACACGCGCAGGCGACAGGCGTACATACAATTATAATAATAATAATAATAATAATAATAATAATAATAAATAATAAAATATTATAAACTCAATAATACGACGTGTGTGCGTCGTGTTTTAAAAATGGCGGTTACACGTTTATTTCGTCGTCTTCGGTGTGTCTGTTGCTCAGTAGCGATTCCATTGCGGCGCTCCGGAAACTGGTCGTCTTGTGGTGTCCGAGCTTGGTTCCCGAGTTTGTGTCCTCTATAGCTTTTCTCAACTGTAAATGAAATAAAAATTCGGCTAGGTTGAACATAGGTAGTATTATTTTTTTATATAAATAAGTATATTTGTTTTTTTTTTATCTTATGCAGGTAAATGACAAATAAGTTACCTGAGCCGTTATCTAAGATAAATAATTGTATAATCTAGATAAATCTTTTTCAATAGGAATTTATATATTTAATATAAGTAATATGTAAAACGTGTAGGTACCTAATTTGTGTATTCCTAAGTTAATCGCAAAACCTTTATGTGAAATCTAGGAGTGTATCAAATCGGATACATTTTTATCTGAATTAATGGTTGAGATACTTTGGTTTATGACAGTTAATGAATAAAATTATCTTTTTTTTTTAATCTAAATAAATTTTCGTGATTGTATATATATTTATCTGTATAATTTAATGTGATGTTTCTTTTAACTTCGTCTAAGTAGCTGTTTCTGGAACTATCTTATACCTTTATTTAGATATTTTAAAATTTATTTTTATGCAACATTGGTTATTGGTTAGACTGTTAGAAACTATATACTTAGAGAATAAAACAAGAAGTGGTACCATGCATAACATGCTATATAGTCAGTGTTCAAGACGCAACAAATTGTAAATCGTAGGATATTTAATTTATTAAATAATTACTTATATTATTCTTATTTAAGAAAATGATAAAATGACTCTTTTAAACAAGGTAATCTAATTAAGTGAGTATACTCATTATCGCAGAAAGTATTAACTTTTTCCGGAATTTGTTTTCTAGAACATTTAAGAAATAAGCTGCATTAGAATTTCATATTTATATTATTTTTGTAATCCTTATTTTTGGGGGTAAAACCACTACTTACTTTTGATTTTCAAATGACTAACTATATTAAAAATTCCATAAATAGATGGAGTATTAGTTAAAATAAATTCTAGTGTTGAAGTTTTTAATTTCCGTCAATCCATTGATGGGATAATATTCCACTTTTAAGTTTGAATTGGAGGAGTGTAGTGGTGCATTATTAACACGCCGCGTGCCGTACCGCCTAAAATGGTTTCGCCCGTTATGCCTCTATAAAATATCTCTAAAGGACGGTCACCTCTAAATATCGGCCACTATTTCCGATTCCTTTGGTGACCGTTATACGATGGAAGCTTTATTGTATAATTGATAAAAACCAAATCTGACAACGCCGCACGAAAAAAGGCAAGTAAAAACGTTCATAATCGTGTTCCCAAAAAACGTCCGCCTGCAATCGTGTCATTTGCAATCATATATCATTATCGCTAATAATTATAGATAAGTACTAATTGAGGCTAATTTTTTTATTATGAGCCGTGGGACAATTCTCAAGTTAACAATAAATTGTATAAATAAATGTATTTCAAAAATATAATCACACCTATACCTATTTATATGAGTTGAACATATATTGTAACATTTTTTGATTATAACTTATAAGATCTATGATTGTATCTTTGATAACAACAGGAAACCGATCACCGAATAAATTCTGATTTAAACGTTTTAATGTTTTATCATCGTTTCTAACCTAACTTACCTACGCTAATTGGGTATATATATATATATAATTATTCAAAATTGTATTATAATATACTCGCCTCTTTCAGACCGACGACGCCGACCAGACGTCCTATGGCCGTGACGTAGGCGTGATTGACACCGACCAGCGAGAACACCGAGTGAACCTTGAGTAATGACGTCCTCTCTACCAGCTGGAACGGTGCCGGATCGATGTGACATGAGTCGAATTCCAGTATCTTGTCCATTTGCTTTTGTTCCCAGTCGTTTTGTTCCTCTGGCGACATGTCTATGATTCTCTCTCTAGGCTAATACGACACGGACCATTTATATACTGTTCTATTAGGTATTTTAATTTGTAATATGATTTTTTCTTTAAAAAATAGCATTAACTTGCTCAGCCTTGAAAATGAAGCATGATAGGATATATATTATATAGAGTAATTTAATTTGTACATAATGAAAGCTACGGTATATTATTGGAAAAAATGATCTTAAAAGTCTAACTTTTAAGTGCAAAACTCCATATAGAAATAATTTCAATTATTGCAATTTTAAAATTAAATTTCGAAGTATTGTTTTTCATTCTATGGTCAAAATTGCATAACTCTGTTAGTGTAGGAACCAAGGATTTTATCCAAAAATAGCTTAAGGTAATTTATAATTGGTTTTTAAATTTAAAAAAGATACGGATATACTTCGCACGATGGATGGATCACTGCTGTAGGTGAGAAGTTGGAAAGGTATATAGAGAGGAAATTCAATGTATATCTAATGTACGCAACGATTAACCATTGCTAATGAAAAACGATGCTGAGCGGAGTTTTGTTAATAGTATTGCTTTGTAATATTTACAAATTAGGCTGTATAATATTTACGAATTTCATCAAAATTTGATGTTAAAGTATGACTTTTAATGAACCTCCCGTATTAATTTTATAGAATTTCTGTTTGGTCTTACAATAAATAAATATTATAAATAATATAATAATAATTTATATTAATATAAATAAATAAATTGGTACCTACAAAACAAAAATTACGTAAAATTAAAATGTCTATAATGTCTCTACAAATATTTTTAACTGAATCAAAACAAAACCAAACAAAAAATTGAAAACTTAATACATTTCGTAAATCTTCCCGTTTTTCCTAAGTTTTTTCTTGGTTTTTCCTATTTATTATGAAAACAGTTGGAAAAATCAACAATTATCTCTTTAAAATATCAGTCAGATTTCCTTTTAGAAAAAGTGCTATACTCAAAAATCCGTGTAAAATTGTAGGTAGAAAAGTTGTTCTTAGATAAAAATAAATAAATATAAATAAATAAACATCATAGTAAAACCAATACATTCCTCTCTCCGCTCAGAATCTATAAACTACTCTCTAGTACTATACATCTATACTTAGAAAGAGATGAAATACCAATTCCCATTATCTACTCTGTCACTACCAGAAATCCAAATGATCATACCAGTTGAACTTTTTTGTACACTTGTACGTTCTGCGTTGAACAGCTCTTGTCCTGCAGATCACACACGTCCGTCAAGCTTTGCTGTTCCGGGTTGGCGTCTCGCAATGTGGCTGATTTATGAAAAATGGCTTCGAACGCCAGTCTTATGCTGAAACGTGATACAGATTCATTAACTTAAGTCGAATAATGTTTCATAATACAAGTAATATATTTTATAATATTACGCGACGGCGGCGGTGGTGTATTGGAGAAATTATTTTAATGGGGCGATATAGGGTTTTGAATTGTATTTATTGTTATTCGATTTGGTTCCAATGTACCATGTACTATATGTAGATAGTACTTAATCGGACAAGCCACTAAGTTTTTATTTTGTTAACGTAATATGCGTACCCTCACTCGTACCAGGGGCATCATTTGGGAGGAGCAAGGTGTGCGGTTGCACCCTTTACTTTTAAAATAGTCCCTGTTAGCCTGCTTAAATAATGCACCGTTTTTTATATAATTAAAATTAAATTATATTTTTATATTAAAAATATTGGTATTTTACTGTCAATAAACCTGTGTGTAATTGAGTAAACAATGAATCTATCGTGTATTTTATGATCTACCAGACATACCTGATACCTACAGAATATAGATAGAAATAAGGAACTTATTCACAGTCAAAAGTTGGATAACTTTGCGATTAAACGATTAAGGGTTGCTATTAAAGAGACATTGAACTTTACTAATTACAATCGCAAAAACGAAGGATTTTTTCATTACTTAAAAATGTAAAATTATATTTACGCACTTTCATGGTCGATGATTAAAGGCTAAATGATCTTATGCAGCTAAATATTGAAAATGAAGAAGTAAATAATATTAATTTAGAAAAAACTGTATATGAATTTGCTAGACTTAAAAATTGCCAGTACCTATATTCTCTTATATAAATATAATTCATTTGTTTTTATTGGAGCGTTTATTCGTGCAAAAGTTACATATAATAATATACATATATTGTGTGCTTTTATTTTTTTTATTGTGCAATATTTCTCATCTTCAATATTTTATATTTGAGTGCATTAATCATTGGTTTTCACAGGCAAAGTATAAATTATTTATTATTTTTTAGACTTTAAATAGCTTTTTACTATTTACGTTTATTGCGATTCATAATCTACTGAGACAATTAAAATCACGATAAAATACATAGGTATCTAATACAAATATATGCATATTTTTATGGGTGAAATATTTATAATGACCCGCTTGACACCTCGCACACCTCTAAAAAATACTGAAATAACACACCTTGCCCGTACCCTTGAATACACCATCACTGCAGAATTATTGCAATAATAATATAGTCATATATGAGGACGTTATATTATAGGTAATTTGTATATAATATGTGTATAATTATTAGCGCTTTGGTTAATTTTTCAGAATTTAAAAACGACACTCACGGCCGAAATATGTATTTAATGGAGTATAATGCCTACATTTTCAAGACTTTTCCTGTAAAATACATTTTTTGACACAAAAATAAGCGTTTTAAGTACTATATTTTGCTTTTGTACAATAACTTTATTATTTTATAATATTTTACAAAAACATAACGTCCTCTCTGTTCGGTTTTTGCTGTCACTTACCGACTCTCGGCTCCGGTAATCGTTGAATATGGCGTTGCCGACGGAGACATCATCGGCGTCAAATTGTGCAGTGTAAACGAATGAGTCTTTTTTAAAATCGACTTTTTTGGATGTCCCTTTTGCAGTGATGGGTACTGTTGTACCTGTGAACGTCGTATTTTAAGTGATTAAATAAATGTCAAATAACTTAAATGGTTGAAACCGTAAAATTTAAAAGTATTTATTTTTATTCCGGTGGTCGTTTCTTTTTCTCTTATATTAGTTCAAGTAAAACCATGCATTTGGGTGAACCTAACACTATGGAATATGTGTATTCATCTATTTATTATAATAATTAATCATCACTAAAGTTTTGGCAAGTACTTCTAAAACATTAACACTTCCGTCAAATCAATTTTAGATTCAGTTTTTTTTTCTAGTAAATTCAGATGTGTATTGTGTTTGTGTTTATGAAATTACGAGTTTTTTTACACAAAAACTTTAACAACTAATTATATATAATTGTAAGTCTTTAGTATAATCTTTATCTTAAGCAAGTAATTTTATGAAAATTTGGACTCAACAACTTTTTATTCCAAAAAATAATAAAATTTAAACAGAATAGGTTTTTTTTTTAGTTTTTTTTTTCCAATTATCTCGAAAATTAAAATATTGAAGAAAAAAATGTATAATTCTATCATCAAAAATTTGCAGAATACAAATTCTATTCAATCCATAATTTAATAAGAAAAAAAATATGAATTTATATATTAAATGAGATTATTTATTATAATCAAAAATTGAATGACACGAAAAATTGTTTTTTTAAACTTTTATTTCTATACGAGTTTAGGTAATTTAGATCGGAGGAGAACGTCTAGAAAAAGCAACCATACATTTTGTATCAGAATTTCAAATTTCTGTGAATGTTTTAACTGAATTTCAACAAAAAAAAATAAAAATTTATAAAAATATAAGCATTATTTTCGTAAATTTCCCCGTTCATTCTACGTTATTTTTAGGTTTTATTCGAAAATTTATTTTTCGGTTAAAAAAATCACACGGAAAATAAAAAAAAAACATTTTTTCACTTACTAACTAGATTGAAAACTCAATAACTATAGTCTATTGTGGTTTTTTTTAACAGAGCATTATTTCTGGTAGAAACATAACGTGTGAACATTAAAAATAATGTGATCGAAACGCCATAAATTTGTCAGTTTTCATTTTACGTTTTTTTCCGGGTTTTCCTAATTATTATGAAAATACAAGAAAAATCATCTCTCTAATATATCAAATACATACAATTTCTTTTCAGAAAATGTTCTACGTTCTATGATCTATACCTTGGGGCAAGATTTCATTTTGAAAAGTTGTTTACAATACATACACAAAGAAAAACTACAAAAATACAAAAGAAAAAAGAACTGATACCGGGGACGGGTGTGGCCAATATTGTAGGTATTTGGGAAGGTAGAACACATAAAGTTATTTACCTATAACCAACAATAAATATCATTGATAACGAAAAACAATTCGGAATGAATTTTGGTTAAACAACTTTTTAAAGGCCGTAATATTTACGATTTTCGTCAAAATTTGATTTTAAAACTTACAAAAAAAATAATAATACATTAAACTAAATTAAGACTTATAATAAACATCCTATCAAATTTTCAAGCATTTCTAATAAGCCCAACAATTTATCTGCAGCGTACATACCAAATAGAATTACTTAAAAGCTCGCAAAATTAAAATGTCTATAAATATCTCAAAAATAACTAAAATATTTTTAAAATTAAACCACATTTAGAAAATGTAAGTATTCATTATCAGTCAAAATATAAAATCCCTACGAATATTTTAACTTTAATGACAACGAAAAGACCAACTTAAAAATAATAAAAGTATTATTTTTGCAAAATTTTCCGTTTTTTCTACGTTTTTTTTTTCGGTATTGCTCAATTATTAAAAAAACTACAAAGAAAGTCAAAAAATTACTGTATTGGTCACCATATATATTAAAAGTTCAACAAAGAAGATCATTATAATCTTTATCCTAACTAAGTGAACAAAATATAATTTTAATAACGTACAATTTATCTTTGATTAACATAATAATTTCAAAATTTCGGTAAATATTCCCGGATAATATAATTATCCATGGCTTATTCGGGATTTTTTTTATGATGTGCTATTATTCTTACCTTAATTACTGGATTTGTCGAAAGCGACTGAGTACTTATTGATAATCTCCTCTGTAGGGTATCTGGAGCGGGCGTGACTTCGAACCTAGACGGTCGCCTTTCTTTATAATGTTCCCTTCGTTTTCTTTCTATTTCGTCCAATTTCTCTTGCGCTTCTTTTTGCCATTTAGCAACCACTTGCATCCGCCTTTCTTTACCTACTTGTCTGTCAATCAATTTTATCAGTTCGATTCGAGGGACCGAGCCTAGTAAAATCATCGAGTCTGAAATAAAATAATAAACCGCATTAAAATTTGTATTATTAATATTTCACGAAAAGCTTGTAAAATTAGCACATTAGAGTACAATTCAAGTCAATCGTTATATTTAGGATAAATTACTAAAACAAATATAATTTATTATTGTAATTATTAAATTATATTTTCTCATAATACTGTTTTCCTTTTCTGTCAGATTCGGAGCGAAGCGAGGAGTCTATTGGTTTTAGTGTTTTACTATTGTGTTTTTTTTTGTATTTTTTTTTTTTTCTGTATGTGAACAACTTTTCGAAAATAAATGTTGCTCCGATGTATAGAATATAGTACATTTTTTGAAAGGAAATTTTGTTTTATTAGTGCATTAGAAATGTAATTTATTGATTTTTCAAGGTGTTTTCGAAATAATTGGGAAAAAACCGAAAGAAAATTATAGGTAAAACGGCAAATATTTACGGCGATCCACGGTGTTGCCGTTTTCATTGTGTTATACTTATGTTTTCTACCACAAATATTACTCCAATGGATAAATGACACGAGATCTTTTTTATTTCATTTTTAATCTAGTTCATGAGTAAGGTTTTCATTTTATTTTATCTGAAGTTTTATAAATAACTCCGCATAACCGAAAAAAAACGTAGAAATAACGGGACATTTTACGAAAACAATGTTTTTATTATTTTCAATTTTGTTTTTGTTGTAAATCAGGTTAACATATTTATAAAGACATGAAATTTTGAGCTATTTAAAGACATTTTGATTTGCGAGTTTTTTTTACGTAATTTTTTTTTAAGTAGATACTCAGTAGATGAATTGTTAGACTTAACAGAAATACTCAAAAATTTGACAGAAGGTACATTATAAGCAAGTCGTACCTAGTGATTAAGAAACAGAAATTTAGTTTAATGCAGTACTTTTTTTTTTATATATATAAGTTTTAAAATCATATTTTGACGAAAATCGTAAATATTATGACCTTACAAAACATGTATAACTGAACTTCGCTCCGAATCGTTCTTCGTTATCAATGTTTTAACGTTAGTTACAAGTATAAATAAAATAACTTTATGTATCTTATCTTCCCCACTACCCACAACAGTGGCTACACCCGTCTCCAGTGTCAGCTCTTTTTTTAAAATTATTTTTAATTTTACCGATACGAGGTATTTACTCAATGGTGAATTGGGCCAAATTTAATATAATAATTATTTTAACTTGTATAATTATAAATATATTAATATTAATCTATCATTGTTAGTTTTAATACTATTTATATTTTAACGCCACTATTGTTTTTTAATTATTATTAGATTGGTATATTATGTAATAATGTAATATATATATATTTTTAATGTACAAATTGTTTTTCTCGGCTAATCAAATATTATCTTATCTTATCTTACCCGGTTTATCAACTAGAGGAAAAACTCTTAGAACTTTGTTTTCTCGAAGAACCCTTTTTAAGTCTCTGTAACTCATATTATACCAAATGTACTTGACGTCTCTGACCATGAAATCTTCTACGTACACGTTGTAAATACCTAAACGTACACTAAGTATTATACATTTTTACAATTCAGTATGATGTTTTTCGTTAATCAAATAATATAAATATTATACCCGAGCTAGACGGGAGAAGATCCGGCAAGTAGGGGAGATTCTTTATTAGTATTATACTGTCATAAAGCGATGGTTGTAGTAACACTGCCACCGCGTTTGATATTAATACAGCAATCTACAATAAATTATAAATACAACATATTTGTAGGAACTGCAGTATATTTAATAGATAATAAAGATAAATACAAAGAAAATATAAAAATACGATACCATGACAGGTATAATATGAGTGATCTGGCCTGTCATTTCGAAAGCTATCACAGACACTGATATGGAATGTGTGACAGCTCCTGCAAAAGCGGCTGCTCCGACTACGGCATAACCTCCTGGATTTACACGAAAAAAAAAATTACCGAATTATATAGCAATCGCCTAATTATAGTTTTCCAATTGGTTTTAAATTTATTATTTTTACCTGGTATGATGGGCGTGATGAATTTCCCATGCCTAACACCTAACGGGAACCAATAGTGCATAAGTTCGCCAACGATACGACCAAATGCGGCTCCAGTTTTGAACACAGGAATGAAACTACCAGATGGTATTGGAATGGTTGATGCAATTATGGAAAATACAAACTGAAAATAAACTTGAATTATAGGAGAAAGACAATTACTTGTCAGTAAGTTTAGTCGTTTTGTTTTATTATTACCGTATAAACTATGTAAGCCGATAGACATATGAAAACGTTACTGTTTTCCGTTCGCCAATGGTTCATCATTTCTGCTTCTTCTATGGTAAACTCATCTTTTGTCCACGTGAAATTACTAAATAGCCCAGTTAACTTGAACAAAATGACACGGAATTTAGCCGATATTATATAAATATTGTTTATTATTATTTAATGTCACTCTCACTTGATCGTGTACGTTTAACTCTCCGGCAATATATTTACCAGTGCCCGGAGGGAATGTTAACGTCAATGTGAGAAACGTGATCAAACTGGGATACAAAAATCGGCTATATTATAACGTAAAACACAGTTAAAGATCAGTTATAAATTATTTCCCAGCTTTGAGTGTCAACAAAATTGATCGAGTGATACTCACTTACTTCTTTTGTAGGAACGAATTAATTCTTTTACTTTGTCTCATAAACAATACATATTGTCTGTGGGCCCACACATAACCTGCTCCAAGAATACCACAAGCAACCCTAAAACCGGTATAGTTATTTAATTTATTATATTATACGTACAATATTATATTATAGTATAAGGAATGATTCGCCGTGACTGCAGCTGTTACTCACCCGAGTAGAGCAAACACCGTCAATTCTTGCGGATCAAACGGGTATTCCATGGTGAAATGAGTAGGAAAAAAAGCCTTTACCGTATCTAAAATATGACAAAAATTATATACACATATTCAAACATTTTATTATAATATTAGATGCTTAATATGAATTTTTGAAGAAACCAGAAATCTAGTTTTCACCATATCTATAAAAACGAGAAAATGCATTTGGATACATGGACTTAGTCATAACAGTATTAGCTCAATATTGGATTGGTTGGATAATAAAAGATATCGATTGTAAATAAAAAAATGAAAGTGTAGAACTGTAGAAGCTCGCAGAGCGTAGAATTACTGTCAACCATTCTTTGGGTGTAGAAGAAGATGAATAGGATTATATTAATGTATACAAACCTGCCTTGTTGAACCAGACAGCCAGTAATCGAAAAACAGTTGCACTGCAGACGGCTGAAAAGAAACCTCTCCAGTAATTTCTCACAGCAAAGTACACGGTGGTTACTTCGATGCTGAACAGAACGCCGCCGATCGGAGCGCCGAAACAACTTGCCACGCCGACCGCACAAGCCGCTGCCAACATTTCCGTATTTCTCGATTCGTTCTCGTAGATTCCTTTGAACGAGGTGATCATTTTTGTCAGAAGCGTGGCTGTTATGCTGGCAATGTGCACAAACGGACCCTGGAAAATATGTTTTCAAATTAATATTTTGTATTTCGGCACTAGTACATTATCTAAGTTAGGCGCGTACCCAGAAAATGTTGCCCAGGGAGGGCTAAGTAGCTTTTCTTTTATAAATACCTATATTACCGTTATAAAGTCCTAGAATTGAAGTTACTTTTATTTAAATCATTATTTCTTAGAAATTTCGAGAGAAGAGGCTATAGTCCCCTCGGCTACTCCAAAAAATACGCCATAACCGTGATATATATAGGAACACTGACCTCTTTGCCTAGTGGTAGCCCAGAACCCAAAGTAGCCGTGACACCTATTACTTTGGCGATTAAAGTCCTCAGCGTCAAGAATTCTTTTAGCGCGACGCCTCTTAAGATCGTTTTCATCTCCGGTATTCCCGAACCTATGAAAAATAATATACAGATCGAAATTTTTATAAGATTTTGTTAAACTCTTCTGGAAAACTAATGATTAAAACGTACCTATCGATTGAGGTGCAACCAAGTGCACGAATCCGGCCGCGAACGTTATTAAGCTGACGGGTAACAGCACCCATGAAATGTACTGCAAATACTGATTGAACATCATATCTTTGAACAGCCATATTCTTCCTACAGAACACAATATGATAATATAACACAATTATTATAAATCATTTAACACAGTGTAATCTTGTCTTATAGATTCTGAGCAGTGGTAATAATATATTACCACTAATTAATTATTACCACTATTAATAATATATTGATTTTACAATGATGTTGTGAACAATTTTCCTACTAGCAATAATTTTGCTCCGATTTACAATAATAGAACTTTTTCTGAAAAAAAATCTAACTAGGGTTGTACTTTAAGGAGGACATATTTTGATTTTTCCAGGAGATTTTTCAATAAATGGAAAAAACGAAAAATAGATACAATATTAAACAAATTTTATTAAAGAAAATATATAATGCATATGTAATTATTTTATTATAGTTTGACATAATATATATTGTTGACAAAGCAACACTATTAACCAAACTTCGCTCAGAATTATTTTTCGTTAGCAATCATTAATCATTGCATACATTATTAGTCATTATAAATAATATAAGTGCCGTTTAATATATTATAATTATTACGGCAACTAAGCATAAATTAATAAAAGAAACATATGTTTTATCTATATCTCTATATTTATTTAAAATGTTATTTAAATAAAGAAATACATAATATATTTATGTATTAGTATACTTTATACGAGTATACAATAAATAAACATTTTTTGGTTTTACAAACATAAGTATTGGGTTATTAATACTATTAAAATATTTTAACATTACCAAATACTATGGACTGGTTTATTATATCGAACCCAACGAAATCAATATATTTTATAACTACCATTATTAGTACTATATGAATATTTAAGCTGATTGAAAGTTGCTAAAAATGTGTTTTGTGAAAATTATACAAAAATCTTGTTCCTACATCTGTTCCTAATCCCATGAGTTTAAATTTTAAAATAATAATATTCTAATTTGAATACAATTTGCTAGATATACTCGTATTATAGTAAGCTGTGGGTTAGGGACGGGAATCGGGATCAACATTTAGGACTCAAGTTTATTCAGTTTCGTCGACTTAAGTATGCAAAAAACATGAGTGCTTTAGGTTTTTAGGACATATTACTCGTCGGGTTTCACAATAGACTTTATAATATTTAGTAAAGTATTTTACTGACCTTCGTTAGTGAAGTCTATACCGTAGTCCATGAAGAAACTGAGTACGGCCATGACCAAACCCAAAAGTGTGAGAAATACCCAGTCTTCGCTGAGTTTGGCGAACGAATGGCGCCATACTACTTCCAAAGTCGAACTGATTTTCCCGCCGTACTTGGTGAAGTCTTCGTTAACATTGCCGTGTATGACGGGCGTTTGAACGTTTTGTGTTCCTTTGACGTAATCTCCCAATTCTTTTGTGTAACGTCCGTACATCTGATCCATAATAATAATAAAAAAAAAAAAAAATAGAAAAAATACCGCTTTATTAATACTTTTATGATATTATTGAACCATCGTCGTCTCTTGCGCACAGAATAGACGACGGCGAGAATATATGTTATGTATTCGTTAAATCGCGTCGACTTTAAATATCACACTAAATTACCTATATTAAATTATGGATCTATGCCGGTGGATTTGAGATTATTTTATTCAGTTGTTGTGTAGCGTGCGAATTATCGAAGTTCACTGGGTCGTATGTGACTGAAAATCGCGAAACTCAAAGAAATTAACATACGAACTGCTGTACAGGTCTTATACAGTCGCGTGTCGTATTATCAAGAAAGAAAAAGATGTAATAATAAATGTTTATAATATAAACAGTGCTAATAAACAAGAGAACGACGATAGGTGAAGAAAAAAGGTGAACTCTGCACTCTTTATCATTACTTTATAGCATTTACTTTATATCGATTACTATATTAATATAGTCAATATAGATTATGTTACTAATAACGTGTGTATTTGATAATACATTTACCTTAATTATGCATATCCCATGTTTATTGCATTAAAAACCGATAAAGTCTATTTATATAAACTAATACTTTTTGTATTCACCAAATATAAACTTAATGAATTCCATATAAAAAACTGAATAAAAAAATCATTCAATTAAATCTCGATTAAAAACATAAACCAGCACAAATTGCAAAACAGTGAGTATATTATAATGTTTTAATTATTATGAAATTAGTTCAAAAGTCAATGAAAAATAATATTTAAAACACTGAATAAAAAATATTGTTACGTGTTTAGTATATATGTAATAAATACCTTTATTCGTATTTAGTATGTCACACTATTATAAACATTTGTGTTAGTTTAAATATTTTGGTTTTATAAACTTAGACCTTCATATTTTTCATAAAAATGCTGGGTTGAAACTTTACTGAACCGATAGCTACCAATCGATTCTGTAAAATAAATAAATGCTATCAAACACAGTTATCGAATCGATAATAGTAGATGAACTGATTTTAATTCTGTGAAATTTGCAGCTGTTTACTGCTTTAATTATTTATAATGTACCTTGTGTTAAATTTTCAAGTATTTCTCTTAAGTCATATAATTTTAGTAACAGATAACTACCAAATAAAAATATATATAAAAATATCAAATGCCTATAAATTGCCTATAATTTTCTTTCAGTTTTTCCCAATTATTTCGAAAGCCCTTTGGAAAATCAAAAAATTACTTCTTTAACACCCCAACTAAACAAAATTTCCTTTCAGAAAATATACTATACTCTATACATCGGAACAAGATTTCTTTCTGTAAAAAAAAGACAGAAAAAAAAGCACACATAGTAAACCGATTATTTATATAATATATAATGTAGGGTGATCAATAAACATAAAACACTCAAGATACAAGATTAACTTTTTTTGGAATTTGAGAAAAAAATCATTAAAAAAATAAGTAGATACCTAGCTCCAAAATGTTATATTACTCTTGTTCTTGTCATCCTTATTTTAGAGGGTTAAACAAATACATGCTTTTGATTTTTAAACAGTAATCTATGTTAAAAACCCCGAAAATAGATGGAGTATTAATCCAAATCAATTATAGTATTGCAATTTTTAATTTCCGTCAATCCGTTAACGGAATATTCCTCTATTAAGAATCAGCGGGGGGGAGGGGAGAGTTGTGGAGCATTATTTTTGTTTCGATACGGCACGCGGCGTTGTAATAGTGTTCCGCCACTCTCCCCCCAACCTAAACTTATAAAAGTATAATATCTCATCAATGGATTGACGAAAATCAATAACGCCAATACCAAAATGTATTTAAACTAATACTCCGTCTATTTATAGAATTTTTAGTATAGGTTGTTATTTGAACATCAAAAGTAGGTAGAAGTTTTACCGCTTAAAATACAGATGCAAAAATAATCAAAATGTAATATTTTACAGCTACTTATTTTTTAAATGTCTGAAAAACAAATTTTGAAAAAAATGAATACTTTTCGAAAAAATGAGTTTTTTACGTTATGTTGATTACCCTATTTATATATATAGTCATTACTTTGAGTTTTAATCCGTCTCAATGATCGGATTTTTACATTTTACAAATTATTGTGATAAAATTTTTATAACATAATATAATTGACAATTTATTTAAAAAATATATATTTTGTAATAAGAAATTGATTAGATTTGTCCGTTTATTTTTAATTTAATACCAAAAAATGTAACCTGAATAATCTAAGATGGTTTTAAAATGCTCAAACATTTTGTTAATTTCTGTAATTTTTCCGTTTGTCAATTTTAAAAAACACAAAATCATTTAAATAACATTAATTATTATAATTATCATTTACTATATTCTTAACAATTTACCTTCGTTCGTTTTACCATAAATAAGTAAATGCTAACTTTTGATTTTCATTTATCGACCCATCATAATTTTATATTCTTTCAAGTAAAAATTAAATTTTCAATATTCTAATGTTAAAAAAGTACGAACATATTTCACTGTTTTAGGTGAGAAGCTGGGATGGTAGAGGGGAAATTTAATGCATATCTGTATACGCAACGATTAAACATTGCTAACGAAAAACGATTCTGAGAGGAGTTTGGTTAATAGTGTTACTTCGTCAACAACATATTATATTATGTCAAACTATAGTAAAATAATTACATATGCATTATATTTATTTTTTTTAATAATATCCATTTAATATTATACCAATTTTCCCGTTATTCCTATATTTGTCCCCATGGTTTTATTCTGTAAAAAAAAATTTGTTAGGTTTTTAAATTAAAAACATGTTTTTCTCAGTTTGAAAAAAATTGTGGTTTTTCTGTTTTCTTCTCTGTACCTTTCATTTACAAATATGTTTAGTTTTTTCTATGTTTATTATTAATTGTATATCCGAACTGTGAATATTTTTCTGAAAATATTTTAAGCACATAGTAATCCAATTGTCCATTGAATAGTAATTATTATAGTCGATTAATATTAAATATTAATAAAAACACTAATACAAATTTGTATATACAATGTGTTTTATATTAAAAAGTAAATAAATATAGTAGATAAATGTATACATAAAAAAATAAATAAATGAATGAATGCGTCGCCTGCCTGTAACATCAAAAGGACAACAAAGCAAAACATTTTTTGTGTACTTCCAATAGTACTCAGGTCTCGTTAATTTGATTTTAGCGTCAATATAAACACAAGAAGCTTTAATAAATATTTATATAAAGCAGTTTTTTTTAAACTCATAATCTGCCGATTTGATATGATTTTTTATTTAAATATTTTAAAATCGATTTTAAAAGCTGTTCTATAGACATTTAGTACAACTTTTAATATTTATTTAGCAATAAAATCAATTGGTTTTATATAACCAACGAAGTCTGAGAACTATTGGAATTACAAAAACATGTTTTTGTTATATTCCCTATTACGAAACAGAAGATAAAATGCGCTACTTTTAAGAGGTTAATTTCTTTTGAGTACGTGCCTTATAAATGTTTTTAACTACGTTTAAATTTAATTCCTTTGAGTTGAAATCGTATATTAAACGTGATTAATATAATATTGCTTTTAAATTATTTCGTAATTTTTATGTGCAAATTTTTTTTTTATAGTATTTCAACACGATTATGCACTGGTTTTATCTATTTTTATTACAATATGTTTTTTTATTGTATCACAATGGAAAGTACAACTATACATCTATACATAACTATATGCAATAATATATTTATTCCAGAGTTTAGAAATTAATTTCCATATTTTCACACCTAAAACTATGGGTTTTGGTCAGTTAAAATTAAAAAATTATAAAACGAATTAAGAATAATTTCGGATATTAGCTCGACCATAAATTATAATATCCACCAAGACCGAATATTTTAATCCCTAATCTAATTTTATAATTAAAATTATTAATTTTGTTCGGGAATTTTATTATATTTAGGAATGCAAATTTTGTATTTATCATATCAGAATGCTCCGTAGACTAATAAGTTCTTCAAGTCAAGCACTGTTATCTAAGTTCGTGTACAATTTATTTTATGTATAGCGATCGGGTGTGCTCTTATAACGTTTCACTAATTGCTGATATAGCTATAATAGAATATTATTATTTTATAACAACTATAGGTACAGTGCACTTGTGAGCGAACTCAGTGAAATCTACAGAGATATGGATATTTCAAGTCGTCTCTCTCTCGTAGATAACAATAATCACAGACCAGCAATTACCTATACGAAGATTTTGAGTTAATTTGTTTTTTGGTTTTAATTTATTGGAACGGTTTAATGATCTTGTGTGATGATTACGATATACTATACGTATATATACGTTTACAAACATTATATTATAATATATATGAGATTGATTTTCTAACTCATTTTTTTTTTTAAATTCCGATTGGAAAAGAGAATACACATCACTCTTCTAAAAAAATTTGATATTATATGCGAAATACCATTATCGGATATAATATGTAATTCGAAAATCAGGCCGGAGGTATAAGAAACAATTGTTGTGGGGTATGTGAACATGGATATAATACTATTTATTACCCTCTCGACTCCTCTAGTCTACATTTTTTAAACAATAGTTGTTAAATCATTAAAAATCAAAGTTTTATAAGAAAGCTTTGCAAATGAAATTGTTTACTTTTTCGTTTGTGTAGTATCGAAAAAAAGATTATGATGTAACACTGTTTAGCATCATGTCTCTCTTCTGCGTCATCGGTTCGGCATGAGTGACGACCAGTCCAGTTTCTATTTTCGTGTGCAAGTGTGAGTGTGAATAAAACCAAACGATAAATGGTAATAAAATAATAAAGAGCTGATACTGGGGATGGGAGTGGCCACTGTTGTAGGTGAGAAGTTGAGAAGGTAAGATACATAAGGTTATTTCATTTATATCTGAAGCAATGATAAACCATTGCTTGACGAAAGACATTCCGAGCGCAGTTCGGTCATATATAATTTGAAGTGCCGTAATTATTATTTTTTTTAGATTTTTGTTTAAATTTGATTTCAAAAACTTATTAAAAAAAAAAGTCGTCCGATTATTTCAGAAATTTTATCACGTCTAAGTAAGTCCAATATAAGTATTATTACCAAGTTTAAAGTCTCTACGTGTATTTATAACCGAATTCATCAATCAAAAAATGACTTCTTTAAAGTACCATCTAGACAACTTGAGCTTCCAGAAAAGTTGCTATACGTAAAAATCGGAGCAAGTTTACTAAAAAAAACACAGCCTAGAACAAGAAAAAAAAAGAAAAAAGAAATAAACATCTTAGTAAAATCAATAACCAAATTCTAGTAAAAATCTAGAAAAGTTTAAAATAAGAGCGTTTTCAATATCACTGGGCAAAAAATTTGTATCTTTTTAGGTACAGTTGGAATAATTTAGAGCATTTTTATTAACCGGAAGGGTTTTCCAACAAAAAAACCAACAAAAGAATCTAGGTTTTTGAAATCATAATCAGCATAACCGTTTCTGCTGTGATGTATTTGTTGACCAGGTCATATTCCACATGGCGACGCGAAACTTATGTATATACTATTACAGATTATTAGAAAACACATATTATTATTATAAATAGAAAAGTACATTTAGAATTACAATAGACCTTACGATAACGGATTCGAATCTGAAACATTCCCATAATTGTATGGTAAATAATATTACATTACAGATTGCAGAAGAGTGCAGTTTTAACCAGTCCAGTGCATACCTATTATAAATGTCAGAAAAATAAAAGTAAAACACTATCAGATGTGTATACCGTCCAATAGTCACAGTTAATGATTATTATATAGAATTTGATTTCCCGAAGTAAACACTAAAGGTAGGTTAGGTTAAAACTCGAACTTTGAATTTGTATTTTTGTTTAACGTAAGTATAATAACCAGCAGTATATTGTAGGACATACTTGAGTATACGAAGTATATTTAATTCGTATTTGTCAATCATATTATGGAGTATACCTTTTTGAAAAATAGATCATACGCAGATACGAGCTTATACTGATTAATGATAACTGAATAATTTATTTTTATCATTGTTTTGCCCGTTGCAAAAAACATCTATTTAAAAAAAACTGTTTTCAGATAACTGATTGTTTTCAAATTGAATACATAAAATTATCATAGATAATGGAAAATGTATTTTTAATCTTTATTATCTATGAAAAATGACAATTATATTATAATACTCATATACAAATGTACGTCATATATTTAGTCCGTGCGCAGAATTATAATTGATAAGCCAATCTAACGGTATATTCTACCTGATCAATGGTTAATCGTCAATCGAAACGTTTGGTCGTTTGCACTAGGAGTTTGGGGTAAATATTATTATACAATATTATAAAATATCTATTTTAAGTTTTATAATTTCATTGTAAAATTATGAATAAGTTATATAATTTGTAGTTATAGGGTTAGTACCAGCCATCAGGTGATCCATTTAAATGGGTACACTCATTATCTCGGAAAGTATTAATTTTTTCCGGAATTTGTTTTCTAGAACATTTGAGAAACAATCTGCTCTACAATTTTATATGTATGCTATTTTTTATCACCCTTATTATTAGGGGTAAAACCTACCTACTTTTAATTTTTAAATGACAACCTAAATTAAAAATGCCATAAATAGATGGAGTATTAGTTAAAATAAATGTTGGTGTTGATATTTTTAATTTCCATCAATCCGTTGACGAGATATTCCACTTTTAAATTTGGGTTGGAGTAGAGTAATGATGCATTATTTACACGCCGCGCACCGTGCAGCCACAGAATCAAAAATGATACTCCACTACTCTTCTCCAACCCAAACTTAAAAGTGGATATCTTGCTAACGGATTTACGGAAATCAAAAATTTAAAGACTATAGTTAATGTGATATTTAGAAACAACTAAAATAATATGGCTAAAGTAAAACAAATTATGAAAAAAGTACATATTTTGGAATGCAGTCTAAAAATGATTAATATTTTCACATTTAGTGCGTAGCAAGAACCTTTTTTTGATCATAATATATCATTTAAAAGTTTATATACGCAAAAATTAATTTTCCAAAACACCACTGATAAAAACTATTATTATAAATTGTATTTTTAAGAATACTATTACTCTTTTAGTTAAGTATAACAGATGGGGGAGTTAATGTGAAATTTGACTTTCAGAAAAATAATTTGTAATATTATTTTTTTAATGTTTGTATCAATTTTATTATTGTATGTGTATTAGCCGACTTACTGTACTCTGGACAAAGTCGACGGGCGGCGGGCTCGGATAAAATGAAGCCAACGCTTTGGTTTCGCGTTCCAGATCGTCCTCGCCCAGAGCGGATTTCCGTCTCTTCATTGAGGGCGAGGAAATTTTCGCAGTTTTTCCCACAGTCATGTTTGGTGTCTAGTTTATATATATATATATAAATATTTTTTTTTATTTTTTACTAAAATGTTTTTCAATTTTATAAGTATCACGGAAAAAAATAATCGTTCGACGTCGCGCAGTGTCCACGGACCGTACGCGACTAGATAACAATATTATATTTGGCAATCGTACGTACAATATTAACGACGCGGCGTGAACACAAAAAAAAAAAAACCCCCGAGTACAAATTGAATAATCACCTTAAATTGGACTATACACTGAGCCAATGAACGACGAAACCTACGTCCGTTATACGTAGGTATACTTTATTAGATAAGCCGTATGAAAAATAAAAAAAAATAAACGGTCCAGCGTACTCGTATATTATGTTGTTATTGTTATACGATATTAAAAAAGCCGTCTACAAACGTCTTCGATAATAATAATATTGCGAGTCGTTTTAACGCACGGAGCATCGCACAATACTGTATACACTCTCGTATACTGCAGTGACTTAAGCGGTTGTTAAGAGTTTATTATAATTTATTTTCAAATAACTGTTGTAGGTATAATATTATTATGGTTTTTTTTTTTTTTATTATTTGTTTTATTTTTATCTTTTCGTTAATTATATTGATACCTACAACAATGCGGTATGATATATCATTTTATTTGGAGTATATACAATAATTAATGTTAAATTTGGTTAAATCTCCAACAGAACACGTGAATTTTAATCGCACGCAACATATATTATATCGACCGTACACAACACAAAAATAAACAAATTTTTTAATTGCACTTATATTAATAAATATATTAATTTATTAGCACCTTACATAATACAATATTAATATTATATTCATAGGCACTTGAAAGTACCTACAGGAAAAAATACCATCACAATATATTTGATTTTATTTCATAATATGCATTTATTTATCAATTGTTGCGTTACATTATGGAAAACTACAAACACACGATGTGTGACGTATTTAGGTTTTTGCCAAGAAGGAAGATGTTAAATTTGGAAAAATTGTATCATATATTATATTATATAACGTGTTGTAACTAGGCTAAAAGCAAAAAGAAAAATAAGATCTGACCGAAATTCGGATAAATGTGTTTTAAAACGCTGTAGTTTTTACGATTTCCTTTAAATTTTGAACTTAAAACTTGTTCAAAAATAGACGTCCTAGGATAATGGGGTCAGGTGTAGTCACTGTTATAGACAATTTAATGTATATCTGTAAGCAAAAATAAACTATTCCTAATGAAATAATGATTCTGAGCGCAGTTCAGTTGATAGTGTTGCTTTATCAACAATAAATATGTCAATATGTCATATTATGGTAAAATAATTAAATAGGCATTATACATTTTCTTTAATAATATTTGTTTAATATTGAACCGATTTTCCTGTTTTTACTGCGTTTTTCCCATGTATTCCCGGTTTTTCACATTTGCTGGGAAAACTCTTAGAAAAATCGAAAAATGATCTCTCTAAAGTACTTCCTCAGTCTTATTTCTTTTTAGAAAAACTGCTATCATTGTAAATCAGATCAAAATTACTGGATGAAAAGTTGTCTACAGAAAAATAAAACCGTAATATTTTACTAATGTATTTTGTACATTTTCCCGTTTTTTGGGGAACTCCTGAGAAAATCAAAAATTTATCTTCCCAAAGTACACTCCAGTCATATTTCTTTTCAGAAAAAGTGCTATCATTGTAAATCAGAGCAAAATTATAGGTAGAAAAGTTGTTCACAGAAAAAAAATAAACATCACTGTAAAACCAATACATTCCTCGCTCTAGTCAGAATCTAAAATGTAAAGGCCTGAAATACTTATATTAGCCTTTTCTAGACGTGATAAAATGTTAAAACATTTTGGTAATTTTTGAGCTATTTATAGGTATTTTAAGTTCAAATTTTGACGAAAATCATTAAAATTACGACATTTCAAACATGTATGTTTAACCGAACTCGGAATCGTTTTTCGTTAGCAATAGCTTATCGATTTGTACATATATAAATTAAATAACTTTATGAATCCCATTTTTCCGACATTCCAGCAACAGCAATTCCCAGCTTTTTCGCAATAATTTTTGTAAGTAATTTAAATTTAAACTAATAACAATTAAAAGTTTAAACTACGTTTATTATTGACATAAATAACTATTGGTATTAGTAATTGATATAGGTTTATTTAATATTCTAACCTCTTAATAACTATGGGTAGCTATTAGAAATTATTATTATTATTTAATGTACTATTTTAATCTTCATATTATAGTAGTTCGAATAGGTTTAGTTTTTAACAAGAGAATGTATACCTTCTATATGTTTTTTTCTTCATATATTAACTTGTTACCTACACGTTTTTGATTTTTGATTATCTAAAATGTAAAACTATTTTAATTAATAAAAGAAGTAGTTATATTAATAATAAATACTTAAGAAAAAGGTAAAGGGGGAGATATATCTGCCTAATCTCTCTTCTTAAATACGCTATTGAAACACTGAATTGTGTTATTTAAATAAATTTTGCTTTTTAAAAAGTGCACACTGTAAGGTGAAGTGCACTTCCCGCTCAACCTCTTTTTCGTGCAATTTCCATCAGTCATGGTAATTTTACCAGCTGAAATTATACAAGGTAAACTATTCGCTCAAAATTTACTATTAAAAATTAATGAATAATTAATTTATTAAAATATTGTATTATGTGTAGGTAATTATAAATTTATTATTATAACTTAATACTTAACTTACGAATTATACATGTTTTATAATAGTCAAGTATAATTTAATTTTTAACAAACGATAAATTTAATAAACATTTTTTTAAAGTTTTGTCTTTTTCGAAATTTTAATTTATTGTTTTGATACGTTGATAGAAATGTATATACATTTTTTTTATTTTATTTGCACGTAGGTACTCAAAGATTAAGCCTTACATTAATGAATTCGATTTATTGTATTAATTATATGATGGAAATCCATATGTATACAATTACATGAAATTTATAATTATATAAAGCTATCATTTATCGTTTGTTCAGAAATCAGAATCAAAACTATAATAATTTAAAAGTTTATACCATTTATATAATTTTAAATTTTAAGCGAATTGTCTGCCTTATTATATATTATTTCAGCAGCTAAAAATTACGATAACGGGCGGAAATAGCACGAAAAAGAGGTTGAGCGGAAAGTGCACGGCGCCAACTGTAATAATAAATAATAATAATATAATGTCCCAAATTGTATGTAGGTATAACTATTTATATAAGTGTATTGAACTGAGTAAGCATTTAAGTTTAATATACCATAATGTAATATTATTGTGTCAAAATTTAATTTTCTCCATTTAAAAATGATACATTGCTCAATTGTTGTTAATAATATTATTACATTGTGTAACACTAAATCTACGAATATAACGTAATTTGATTTTAATTTAGCTATAGGAAAAATCAATAAACTGTGTTTATCAATAAAAAAAATATATATATATTCGAGTATAGATATACTAAATCAAATAGTCATCATCAGACTTAGGTGTTACGACCAATCCTTGAATGTCAAAATGTCTATGTTAACTCTGGTACAAAGAAACTACCAAATTCTTTATTTGGCTTTGATGTTCACCAGAGCCTACGATTAATAATTAAAAAAAAATTATAAATTGTATTGTTTAAAAACCAGCAAAAAACAAATTTGACTCGTTTAGAAATCGTTACGGATGAAGAAAAAACGGTTTATTGAGGTATTAAAACGTGTATTATAATAATATAATAAAATAAAAACAAAATTATTAAAATGGTTAATACTCGTAAATAAATAAAGTAAATAAATATATAAATATAAAATGTATACATAAAAATAAAAAAAAAAAAATGAATCAATGCGTCACCTGAAGTATTATTATAATATTATTGTCCCCTAGCTACCGAGAATTTTAATAATCTCGGTATAAAACTAGGTATTAAATATTATATTTGGAAATTTTTTTTTATTTTTGTGATTTTAGTGTAATGTGTTAAAAAGCCCGGAAACAGATTTTCTCGGCTTTTCCGGATTATAACGGTCCAAATTAAAGTTTAGAGGTGGTATAGTGGAGAATATTTTATCCCGGAGCAAAACAAAGAAGAATACAATTAATACCAATTTTGTATTACATCACTAGGTTATTAATATTTATACCGGTGTAATATTATAGACAAAAAACGAGTACGTTCTCTCAAAAACAGTCGAATTCCAACTCTATCAACAGATTTACTAAATAACTGATAACTCACTGATAATTCAATAAATCTCTAAATATTGATAAATATTCTTCACATTTTCACTAACCAAAAACGGTTTTTTGTAAAAAAATTAATTACATGCATTAATGCATAATAATAGTTCTTATATCTATATGTTCTGCTAAGAATCCAAAATATTATGTGATAAGTTGTAACAGAGTTTTAGAAACAATACTTATAGCAGTATAGCATATTATATTATAGAATTTCATCAAGTACTTACATAAATTACATATATGTTTATATAAATGCATTTGAATAAATCAAGGCGCGTAATATTATTTTAACGTAATATTTTCTTTGTAGACGAATAGTAATTTTAAAGAAATAATCAATTTTGTTTAAATATTATTAAAGATTTATTTTGAATACATCAATCATCGCAAATTTTGCTCGAGATTTGTACAAATAAACGATACATTGCATCTTAAACGAATATCTGTTTGACTATTTCAACTATAGTACTATACAGTACAAAATATAGTGACTACTAAGAAAGAAATGTCGGGAAATTATAAAATAGAATGACACATTTTTTTCATTTAAAGCGAGGTGTGTTTGAAACAAACAAGGGATTGTTATGACTAGCCAAGAAAAAAATTCGGAGGGGCACTAATAATTTTTATTAAAACTTATTATTTTTTTAGAACAATAAATACACCAAAATAACTAAAATAACCAAAAACAAAAAAAAAATTGGGGTGCTCCCTAGCTCCCCCAATGCTCCCTAGCTACAGTATTAGTTATGATTTATTTTGGTGAGTAGGTAAAAACAGTGTGTAGCTAGGACGAAACAGAAACATAAAAAGAGGGATATTAATACTTTATGGGCTTCGTGTATTATTTGGTAGTTATTAAAAAACGGACACAGGACATACTTCGCATGATGAGTGGGTCACTATTGTAGGGGAGAAGTTTGGAAGGAAGAGGATAAATTTAATGTATATCTGTACGCAATGATTAATAATTACTATCGCAAAACGATTTTGAGCGGAGTTTGGTTGTACTTGTTTTAAAAGGCCATAATATTTACGATTTAAAAATAGTACATTTCTGTCTTTCCTACGTTCTTTTCCGGTCTTTCCCATTTATTATGAAACCTCTTAGAAAAATCAAAAAATGATCTCCTTAAAGTATCTCTCCAATCCTTTCTTTCATATAAAGGGTAACACTTGAAAATTGAAACAAAATTGTTGGTAGAAAAGTTATTCACACTTTCACAGGTACAAAAAAAAAAATAAACATCATTGTCAAACCAATACATTTCTTGGAGAAGGTTGGGAAGGTAAGGATACTACCAAGTAAAACTTATAATGAACGTTCTATCAAATGTTCAAACATTTCTGTTAAGCAGTCTAAAAATTGTATCTTTAAAGTACCTACCAAATATAAATTACGTAAAAAACTAGCAAAATTAAAATTTCTATAAATAGCTCAATAATCACACAAATGTTTTGAAAATTTTTGATTTTTCTCGATTATTTCGAAAACTCATTGGAAAATCAAAAAAATGTTCAGAAAAGATACTACGCTGGAGTAATATTTCTAGTAGAAGTGATTCATAGGTAGAAAAAAAATAGACGAAGTAAAACCAACAACTATAACCAATAACAGTCGTCAATGAGAACAAGCAAGTGAACACAGCTAGACAAGGTCGGATTAAGAAATTTCGATTCACCGAGATTACATATATTTTACCGGCTTCTGGCAAAGAATCTGATTTATTTTTAAGCGTATTTAAACTTTTTTTTTAAATAATAAATTACACAACTATGAGAAATATATTTTTCTTAAACACTACAATGGCAATTTCACAATATAATGCTATATTTAAACGTGTACGTGTTCACCCTGCAAAAGGCGATATTTTAGTAACCATTAAAGGAAATGTTTTGCAATCTTCGGCATGGACGTGTTTAGCAAAATAAAAGCTAGAGCTCCAAATTACGAAGTCCATTTAAGGAGGGAAATTTTGAAATATTAATCAAGAGAATATTTTTTGGCACACATTTCAGTGCACGCAGTATTACATCAAATTGAGAAAATTTTTTAACGAACACATAGGTATTATATATTAGTTTCGGTAAAAAAAAAAAAAGTATTTATTCTTAACTATAAAACTAAAATATGAACGATTTAATTTTGGACATTTTGCTCGGTAGCTTGCCGAGTCTGTTAAATAATTAAATTAATGTCAATGTTTCTAGTCAACAGTTATTTTTCTTCTTATTTTTTACTATATAAGTAGTTCAAATCATTTGAAAAGCAATTTGAACATTAATCGACTAAGTTTATGGTTTTTAAAAGAAAAGTTTTTGGAAAAGGTGATTTTCTTAAAAAGCGTCATCTCCCACGTCAAAAAATACGACACAGTGACGAAAATCGTATTCACTTGTGCTGGAAAAATACAGATGAATTCTATATGAGTATCGGTTATATAAGGTTATCGTACGATATATGATATTGTACCTTTGTTTTCTTAACCCCGAGGCCTGCCGACGGATTGCATTACACAATTAATCAAATTTTTCGAAAAGCCTTCAATTCCGTTGACGATATGACGTTTTAATTATTAGCCATATTATAGTTCAAAAGGCACGGAAAATGCCGGAATTTTAGCTAGAAAATAAAATACTATGAATAATACTTAAAGGTATAGTTTTTTAAAACGAAACATTTTTTCGTCGGGTATGTATTCCAAGTTGTATTTATTCTATTCTCTTGTAGCGCGTGTAAATAGTTCCATTTGTGATCTTAGGTTCCATCTAACTATTACTTTGTATCTACGACATAATCCATATTAAAGATATAACATATAAAGCTTCAACACAGCTAGGGTTTATCCTACGCAATGTTCTTCTTCCTCAAATTATCTGTTAAATTTCCCTCTCGTTTATGCGAATTTTCTTTCAAGATCCCACTTTTTTTTGGCAATTGTTTTTTTTTCCAACTATTAATCCTAGCACCATGTACCTTTAAGGCTTTGTATTTTTTGTATCGGACAATCTGCAAAATATTCTGTAAATATCGTTTGGCGTACAGAAAATAAAATAATAATAATATTCTTTTTTCTGGACACAAGTGTATACGCAAACGTTATTTCACAGTCTGTATTAGAGCAGATTGGTGAGATATACAGGAAATACTTTATCGCCCCCCACGTATATAATAATACATGGTGTTTATTATTTAACTGTGTTCCGAGCCTCAAAGCTATATAAGTAATATTCGTATTCATCATTATTATAATATATTATATTGAATAGAGTTATAATTTTTAAGAAACTGGATAATATACTTTCTTTACACCCGGTATAAAATTTAAAAATAATAATGACTATCATTTGAAAACCAACCGTTTTTTTTTTTTTTATTGTAGCAGTAAGAGGAGAAAAAGTAAAAAATAAAAAAAAATACCTA
Source organism: Cinara cedri (assembly GCA_902439185.1). Lineage (NCBI taxonomy): Eukaryota > Metazoa > Arthropoda > Insecta > Hemiptera > Aphididae > Cinara > Cinara cedri. The sequence continues at coordinate 1,369,739 of CABPRJ010000486.1, read as the reverse complement.
TAACTATACAGATTGACTGTCTGAAATTTAATTTAAACATTTTTTTTTTTAATATTTACTCGATAAACGAAACAGTAAGGTAATGGATTACATTGTAATGTTCACAAGATTAAATTTGCTGATTATTTTTTAAATGATTTATCGATTCGAAAGGGTTTTAAAACTTTTCCGTGATACTTATTCTGCAACTTTGTGCCCACACAGCAGAATATGATATTTTATAAAATTTAAAAATATTTATGCAAAACAAATTAAGAAAACCCACTCTGTAAACATCCAGAGTTCATGGCTTCTAAAAGTATTTTAATTATGTGATTACACGCATATTCAATTTAGAACAAATTTGGTAAATTAATACATAATTCTTATGTATAAAAACCTAAATAAATTAAATAGATCATTTTTTGAATAGGTACTTGATAGGCATAAGCGGAAATTGTCCATAATATAAAAGGGGTTGATATTTTAAAATATTGTTCATTATCAAACCAGCTCCGAATTTAAAAATGTATCGAATTTAATAATAATCTTTTATAATATTTTAATCACAAATTATTATATATACATTAGCTATACATTTATTAATTATGGAGTAATGACCAGTGACTACTGACCATTAAACACTTTACACTGAGTTTTTAAGGGGGCTAAGCCCATTCAACATCCTTCCTCCCCAATTTATACCAGTGTTGACAGAACATTTTTGAAATTCTGAAGGTTCTTATATTTTGATACCTTTGTTTCGTAATATTGGTTAGTATTATGGACTGTTTAAATGAATAATTACAATTTGTAATAATTTTACGAATAATATAACAGGTGTTTCCTTGTTAACCAATTTAAAAAGACAAAAGCCATAACTGTGTACCAAACGTACGGTAGCGGACAGACACAGTAGGGATATAAGGTGTTCTTAACTTAGGTTTAAAAACTTAAAAACAAATAAATAAATATAGAAATATAACCTATAGATTTTTATAAAAAAAAAAGATTGTGTTAAATACGACCGATTTCGATTTAAAAAAAATTATTATCAGGTATTTGAACAACAAAGATAAACAATAATACCCATTATATTTGATATTTTATTGGGTATTAGTCAAAAACAACTTTTGTTTTCTATTATATTTTAACAAAATATACCCAAATTGTAATAATCAGGACTGTGAATATACATATTCATGTTTTTTTTTGGTACATCATACACATGTAATAAAATAGATTCAGTGGAAATTTTGTTTAATGTTATTTATAAATTAAATTCGAAATCTTATTTTGCATATTTTTGCATATTTAACGGGTTAGAGCATATTAACAATGCATTAATTTCATGACTTTTTTTATATGAATGCGTTTTTTTTTTTGTTTTTTATATTTGAATATTTTTCAGGTCGATCTGGTCAAAATCAGCATTAAATGTTTTTTATTTTTATAAGATTTTAGAGTTTCCATGAAAATATCACTATAATTCTGTACTTCCATACTTCTCCTGGACTTCAAAATTTCAAATAAATTTTTTGTTAAGTATTTTTTGGCGATTTTATCATCGATAAAATTTTAAAAATGACCAACCAATACTAGTATCAATATTATAGTATTATAATGTCGCTTACCTTCGATTGGAGATTTATCAAATTATTATTATCATAGTTGTATTATGATATTATTAAAACTCGCGGTAAAATGTCAAATAATATCGAAAAATTCATATCGTTTCGTTCACGGATGCATACGATTTGAAGTTGTTTATATAGAAAAATGTTATTATCGATTTAAATCTGCGAATGATGAAAAAAAAAAGCTATACTTTTTCGATTTATCTATAAACATGTTATGAAACGAAAAAATAATAAAACTAAAGTACCCATAAATTATTACAAGTAGATAAATCCGGATTAGTCTTGCGTATATATACAGGCAAATAAAATATCACCGGGGTATTAAGCCAGTATGCAAAACATAAAAAAGAGGGAGTAAATTTGTTTGTTTAAACACTGTAAACGCCTGTTTTTCTATTTTTTTTTTTTTTTTTTTTTAAATGAAATGTTTACTAAAATAACGTTAAGTGCCTATATAGGTTGTAAGTAATTTAATGTCTTATTAGTATTATATTTGACGCGGATTTGTTCCTTTTTTCATTATATATTCCAATCGCGCATCATAATATTTATTATATTATTATAAATATTTAGTACAATGAAACATCAAGGTTATAACCGTTATTTATTACAATTTATTAGTATATGTGTATACATGACTAATAATAATAATACGTATATATTATATTCACCAGTCGGGCTGTAAATTATTCCGCACGCGATTATATTTATATCAGATGTGTGTAACACTTTATTAAGTCAGGAGGTACCTACCTACCTCTTACTAATCGTCGTATATAGACGTACAATACAACATTTCGCGTATATACTGTATAGTCTGTGAGTGATAAAAGTGCAAAAGTTGGTATTACTTCTTATACAGATAAGTACTGTTGTTATTTTCCGTTTCGTTTTTTTTTTTAATTTTATTTTTAACTGTCTTCGTATACTGGTAGTTAAAATAGTTGAAATTGTATATATAGTGATCGTACCTACTCGTGGTTCAAAGTCCAAAGAAAATCACGATTTCGTATCAAAAGATCGATTCAATCTGTAAGTATATAAGTCTTTATGTAAACATTTTGTATGATTATAACAGAAGCTATCGTGTGGGTTTTTTCTTTTTCGATTTCCGGATTATATCCGCGTGGAGGTAAATATAATTTTTTCGGCTTGGAAATTAACTCGAATCTATTGAAAGTAACCAACTCAAATAATAATTTTGTTATAAAGTTTATTTTTTTTTTATAAATATTCAAATTAATTTATTTTCAATTTTAAAAAATTAGTGGATTATGTGAATTGTTTAAAACTATTTTTGGAATTTATTTAATGTAATAGCACTGGCTGGAGTATAAACAATGTTGTCACTTTTATTATGAGAAAACCGTTAAGGGCTCGGTTAAAATCGTATGACGCATGTATAAAATAACTAGGTACTAGTCAGTCGTATTATTACGCTGATAGATAACACTAATTATACCCCAACATGACTACTGCTGGTATCATACAAAACATTTGAATATAATTTTTAAAAATCAATGTGATTTTGTGATTTTTAAGTTAAATAATAATAATAAAGACGTCCTAGGATTATGGGGACGGGTACAACCATTGTCATACGGTAATTTAATGTATATCTGTTAACACCGATTAATTATTGCTAATGAAAAATGATTCTGAGCAGAGTTCAATTGATAGTGATGCTTTGTCAACAATATATATGTCATATTATGGTATAGTTATTAAATAGGCATTATATATTATCATTAAAAATATTTGTTTAATGTACCGATATTCCCGTTTTTCCAACGTTTTTTTTCGGTTATCCCATGTTTTTCCTGGTTTTCACATTTGCTGAGAAAATTCTGGAGAAAATCGAAAAATGACCTCCCTAAAGTACATCTCCACACCGATTCCCTTTCAGAAAAAGTGCTACACGTAAAAATCGAAGCAAGTTCTCTAGTAGAAAACTTGTTTGCAGAAAAAAGAATAAACATCTTAATAAAACCACAAGCTTCTTCGCTCCATTCAGAATCTAAAAATAGAAACTTTTTTGGAAAAATATTCAAGCAAATTCTTTTTATTTTATTTATTTATATAGATTATTAATTTAAAAAAAAAATAATGTGCAAAGTCTATTTGGCGCCGGCTATTTCAGCATGCGCAGAAAAATTGAATTAAAATTCTACCAAAAGTCATAGTCAAACTACACAAAGAAAATCCAAAAAATGATCTTAGTACACCAATTAAATTAAAATTTGCTATAACAGAAATAGTGACACACATTATTGTTAAATAAATACATCCCTCACTGCGCTCAGAGAAAGAAAAGGTAAAATCTTACAATATAGTAAAACTAATACATAAGGATATTGTTGGTATTTGGTTCTCTTAAAACGAATAAAAAATGTATTAAATAGTTCATATTTTATATCAACATTTAAACTTTATTGTTCCGAAAGTTTTAAAAATTTACTCAAAATTATTCAACCAGTTTTTCATTTTAGTACAATATGTAGAACGAGTTTATAAAACTCAAACACCTCGATTTTAAATTTAAAATTACAAATCTGCATGCCAAGTTATAAATGTGATCGTAAATAATTAAAAACACCTACGACGAAGTCAATTTTTAAAACAAAGTGAAATGCAATTAGCTTGCGTTCGTAAATTATAAAACATATTTTATTTTCTAAAAGAAAATATAAAACAGATCGCATTACAGTTTGCATAACACGGTGGGAAAAATTAATTATAAAAAGTATCGTTTTATTTAAACCACATATTATATGATATATATTTGATTAACTATAATTCTATACTATTTACATTAAACCTATATAATATTAATATGCTTAAGTAGTTTAAATTTGTATGTTTTATGCCGCAGCAAAACGCCGAAAAATTTGGCCTCTCTGATATGGTTATTTTTTAAAATATTTTTTTTTTATAAATAAAAACAGATATTTAGTTATATTTTTATATTTTATTTTGTTAATATTTACAAAACAATACAATTTTATTTTATACGATATTTATATAGGTTTTTCTTAAATACTATTATACATGTTTTCTTACTTCTCTAGTTAATACTATATATTTTACAACACAATCATTAATTAAAATACATTAAACTGTTACACCTTTTAAATTTACCGAGGTAAACTGACATCGACTGAAGCTGTGGCTGAATCGAAATTTTTTTTTTAAGTATCGATAACAATAGTTGGATCTTTTTCTAAAAACTGTGTAGCACTTAATATTGGACTGCACACCTCTTTTTCATAATAAGACCCTTAGAATGCCATGTACATATTGTATAATAATGAATAGTTTTTTTACTAAAATCTAAATTCAAATCGTTATACAGGTACATGTTGGAATTCAAATATATTTTCACATTTTTTAAATTACAATGTTCAAATTTACTCTAATCTTCAGCTTTTTTCCGTAAACCTATTATCAAGTATCTTGGTTTTTCCAGCTTCGATACTATTTTTAGTTTTTTAGTTTTTTAATTAGTGTTCTGTTATTGTCCCCTCGATGTAAATAAAGGTTTCGTGAAGATATGGATATGCATCCAACTGTTGTACTAATATTCGTATTTCAACATTATTTCTATATGAATTTGTGTATGGAGTATAAGAATGGTATTTAAGTTTAGTTATAGTTCACAGACTATAAGAAAAAAAACATCTCAGTAAAACCAATAGCTCCATCGCTACGCTCGGAATCTAACATATAACTAAATTTCTGTTTTTATTTTAAAAAAAATACGAAAAATAAAACAATTTTTTTTAAAAAAGTAGCCAAATCAGAGAGGCCAAATTGTTTGGTTTTATGTAGAATTTTGCTGTGTCATAGAACACTACTTACTTAATTATGCAATAAATTGTATTCACTTCGAACACGAATACACGATTATGAAAATGGTAAACAGGAAAATTGCGTAATTTTTCTTTTTGGCCGGCACTCGTCAACGTCGGTTAGTTATGTTGTATAATTTGTTTTATTAAACGATTGCGATACAGAGAAAATTATTAATAACTTCTACATTTTTTTTTATTATTATTATATAAATATATTTTTTTACAAATTAGTACTAACCTACTCCAATGACATCTATAATAATAATATATATCTTATCAATATAATATTATCATTAATGGAATTAATCAAACCAAAAATTATAACTAACCATACTTTCGTATGCATAACGAGAATTTTCAAATGAATATAATTATTATGGTATTGGTGGTCTAATAAAGTCCAGTGATTTTTTACTATAAACTATATCCACGTTTACTGTTTTAGTCTAACCGACGTGCGACGGGCAACGTTAACAAAATCTCGTTATTCAGAATATAAATTGTGGCATTTAGGTTGAAATAAGAGTTTAAACACCAGTACAAAATTTAAAGAATATATTTCCGAGGTCTGAACGTTGCTTGTTTCTAAGACATGTTTATACAAAATAGCTACAGATAAATAGCTTTATAAAAAAAAAAACTACGCACAGCACTCGAAAATATTCCCCTCTTTTAATTTTTAATTTGCGTATACACTTAAATTTCAACCAAAACTTCACAATGTTTGTGCATTATAAGAAGATGTTTTAGTTAGTCGTGCAAATGAGGGTACGACGATCTGCAGTTTAGCGAACAATTTACGGCATCCTTCGGAAATTTTGATTTTGGAATTAATGTGTTAAATAATAATATAATGTTACATTTTGTGCGCTGAAATGCTAAAAACGAATTTTTGTTTTCAACTTTGTATATAATTACGATACAATAGTAAAATAAAGTTATAATTAGACGATTAGTCTGGACATGTTTTATTCGTCCAAAGCAGTAGCTGATGGTGGATATCGCTTTCTGCGGTCATGGAGTCTACCTCTTGAGTCGGAATGTTTTTCAAGGGCTTACGTGTAAGTTGTAATGAATGGCTCCGTTTAAATTAGCAAGTGAATAAAAAAAATATGTTATTAACTTTATGTGTTCATCGATTGTGGGGGTTTTCAAGTCTTTGTGCAGCGCTGTGTTGCGTACAAATCAGGGAGCATCTGTTACTATACGAATTATTTTGTTTATATTTGTAATTTATTTAAATGACTTTTAGCGCAACTATCCCAAATACAGCAAGCGTATAACAATATAGGTCTTAAAACTTGCATGTAAATCATAAGAGAGCATGTTTTGCTTTTAGTAGATTTTCAAATAATTATTAGGAAGAGAATAACTAAGCGTTAGTATGCTTGCTGAAATTTGGCCGAAAGTTGTTGTCACCAATTGAGTTTCTTATCAAGGATAATGTCTAGGCACTTTACCAATGATTTCCTTGATATTGGCACATTGTCAAATTTAACTGGTTGAGGAGTCTGTGATCTTCGTAAGGAAAAGAGTACTGCTTAGCTTTTTGATAGGTTGATGAGTATTCTTCATTTTTGGCACCAAAGAAAAATTTCTTGGCGATATTTTTGAAAAACAGCTGTAATTGTTTGAGTATCCGAAGTTCCACAGTAGATGGCAGTATCATCTGCAAATAGGGCGATGTTTGTATTCGTGAATTAAGGAATGTCAGGGATAAAAAAATTAAACAAGATACCGCCTGAGGAACTCCAGTTTGAATAGGTCTACATGATAATTGTGCCTCGTTTATTCTAACAACAAAGCATCTGTCAGTAAGAAAAGATTTTAAAATGTGTTCAATATATTTTGGGATGTTTGCACGTTTTAACTTATAAAAAATACCATCGTGCCACACCCCAAGTGACTTCCTATTTGGCAATGATTTTATATTGTTTTTAATTTCCATAGGGTTAATATAAGAGAGCATATTTTATATCCTAAAATCTTCCAGTAATTGACTGTTTTTCACTAATTTGCAGGTTGGCCAATGTTTTACGTCATTAGGATTAAATGTACTACTTAGAGTGTCCGCAAATAGCTCACATTTATCTTCGTAAGTTATAGCTGTGGATTGAGTTGGAGTAATTAGACAATTAATTAATTGTCAACCTTATTTATTAGTCTTTTCGTAAAATAAACAAAATTAATTTCATGAAAGCACGTATTTAAAAAATAAATTATTATATAATTTTAAAATTCTTCATAATACGTTTTAATTGTATGACTAAAAACGAATATCCAACGTATGAGACTTTCCTCATACATCGGCAATAAATATTATAATAAATATTACAATAATATTTTTCTTCCGCATTAATCGATATCTACTCGTATCAATCTCCGATCAAATGACGCGGTAAAAATTCCGGTTTAACTCAAGTTAGTCTTACACGTATACCAGTTGTATTTTACACTTAAAGGCGGGTTCACACTACATCATGTCGTGTCGTGTTGTATAAAATCATTTTCTCTGATTAACTGAATCACGTGGTTCAAATATACCAAGTGGTACATCGTTAATTTATCACACGATACCACAATAATCAAACGATACCGCAAGGTTGAATATATCCAACTTTTGACCGTATGGTTACATTTATTTGCAGAAAAACAATAACTAAAAAGAAATGGTAAAATTTTATAATCAGATACAATTTTTTATTGGCTCGAAATAGCTATGAAAAAATATATGGAGTTCGGGAAATGAATGAGAGTGGATAATATTGTACTGTTTTATTTTATTAAATCAAATATTCTATATTAATATTTTAATATTTTAAATTAATTAATTACTATTTTTTTTAGCATCAAAATATTCGTCTACAAGATTCGTTACTAATCATATAATGCAAATTTTTCTTTGGTATAATTTTGTATTATATTCATGTAAATCATTGTTGTTCTTATACCCTTTCTATTTGAATGCTGCTGACATTGTAATAATACGTTTTATATATTAATAATAAATCTATTTATGAAATGCAGATTTTGTTTTTTTATTTAAAATTCATTAATGTATTAATATTATCATTATCAAGGACAATATTCTTATAATTAATAACAATCATTGGTATCGTTGGTATTGTATATTTTGGAAAACGCACGGCACGAACATACGTGATTATAAAAGCACCACACTTCACGTCACGGTGTAGTGTGAACCCGGCTTAAGAGTTTCTTAACCATATACGAGTAGATTATACATTTATAGGTTCACTATATATTTTATGATGATCAACAGAATAGTATTTTTTAAAAGCAAAATAATAATATAATAAAAACATAATTGAAAAATAAAATACTGCTGATAAGTGTAATACTTGTGGGTGGAAAGTTGGAAAGGTAGAATAAGTATATACTATAGGGCAATGTTTTTCAACCTTTTTACTGTCACAACCTCCTAAATAAATAGGTATTAAATTTTTTAGCGATCCTTAAATATATATTTTATAAGCGGTGACCCTCGTTTTTGACGACCATAAATAATTAGTTGGTAATCCTCCGGTAGAGTAATATTGCCATTAGGGATATGTATATTAGAGCAATCTAATTTATATCTGTACATAACGACTTAATGATGTTTAAATTTAATTTCAACAACATTAGAAAGTCTATAAATTAAATATAGATGAAAATTATTAAATTATTCAAACAAAATATTCTTAATAAAATTTCAAAAGTTGAATTTAAATAAAATTTCCCATTTTGTCACTTTTTTCATCACTATTCATCCCGTTTTTAGCATGAGATGTAGTGAAAACAGAAGTGAAAACAAAAAGGAAAAATAATACTGAAATATATTTAAAATACTAGAAAATACTAGAAAAAAAAAACAGAATTTTTGAGAACCTTTCCTGTTCCATTTGTATCTATTACTTCCTATATACTATTTCTTATATGTTTTTATAGACTATTTACCAATAGTGGTAGTTGATAAATGTTGTCAAAAAAATACTTTCATCGTTATTGATTTAAGTTAAGCAGATGCTTACAATTAGTTTTATGTAAGGTATTTATACAACCTCGTGTTGTCAATCATAGAAATATATCGTATTCGCCAAGCGCAAAAAACACAATAAAAGGTAACAAGATGTTTGAAAAACCAACTGGTTTCAGTCGCAATTAATATTATAATATACATATTTTGTTCTAGTAATTTTTTTTTTTTTTTTTGAGTTAGAAATCAACTACTGAATTGTACGATTGTCATACAAATAAACTAAGAAAGCATCGTTTTACTTGTTACCTATTCGACATATAATTACGGACGTTACGGTACTTTTACAAGGTTACTTATACTAATATTATTAAAACAATTTATAATGTATTGTTTAATTTAACAGTCAAACTAAATATATTATAAATATTAATTAGGCGCCTAATACTACAAATATTGACTGTTTGATAATATCTATAACGTCTAAATAATACAAATTTCTACGGTAGTCTTAAAGCTGTTTAGTTCTTGTAAAAAAAAAAAAAGGTTAACAATAATGAAATCAGCTATATTATTAACAAATTTCAATTTTGGATGTTGCAAAATTTACATATAACTATAGTAAACCGCATGTACAGCTAACACGCTTAATAAGTAGAACAAAAATATATAAACTACTATACATTTTAATTAATAATTATTATAACCTCATAAACTAAAAACAATAAGAACTATTTCAACACGGATTTCCAGTATTGTATAGGTATATCCAATCTGCTAACTTGTCGCAGTCACAATGTCACAAATTACAAAAATAAAAGTATAGGTATTTAAAATATCTATTTCAAAGTCTTCAGTTAACAATCAACAAAAAATAAAATTCAACTTGTGAAGTTGAGAATTATAAATAAAAAAAATATATCTACATAACTTGGTTAGAAGAAAGTTAGTTTTTTTACCAGACATAATAAATGTTAAAACAATCAAAAATTATTTTTAGGGCCATTATTTATATATTATACATTTACGCAATTATAGGTATACCTTATAACAAGAATACATAATAGATTCAAATTTCAAAAAGAAAAAACATAGACTCAATCGTTTATTTTTGAACAGGTAACTTATTAAATCAATGCTTATCAAAATGTGTTGAATTAAGTCGCATTTATACAATGAAACTAAACTATAGTCAAGTTAATTGGTTAGTTTTTTATTTTGAGAACTGTTTTATTTTCTTTAAAATATTCTAAACTTTGAACTTTACCTACACGCATTTAAAATATGTAAACAATTAATTTAATTTTAAATTTATCAACATTTGTATATATAAACTATCAAGATTACCATTATTGTTTAGTTATAACAAAATTTTGGTCTGATGACACATTTCAATATAAGTACTAGACAACATTATATTAAACTCAATTTTATGTATTGCAAACACACACTGTTAATTATTTATAATTTATCACACAACCACACAAATGTATCCAGTTCAATTGTATTGTATTGCTTAGACGGCTGGACGATATAATACTCGTATTATAGTATAGTATTTTATTATATTTTTGTCTGTTTTGAACTATTGCAAAAAAAACATAAAGGTCTAAATAATGATAATAAGATATCAACTAAATTAACAATGTTATACTATTTTTATAAATCAATTTGTACTGAAAAAAGAGTAAATGGATATTTCTAATATTAATTTTGTGCGTCTGCAGTATTATATTACCTACGTGAAAAGATCATATATTCGTATTAGGTAGATTTAATAAAATAATAATGGAATATTTAGAATTTCTTAATTGTATAAGCCATACAATTAATGTAGGTAAAGTGTATAAGTATGCCTAGCTATCTATCCTATTACCTAATTTATTATATTACAGTATAGATATGCTTAGTAGCTTATTATATTGAAATATTTAAACTGTTTAGGTACCTATACACACTTTTTAGTAGATATTCAATTTATTTATCGCAAGTTTTATTTTATGTAACTTCGCCAAAGCTACAATAATTCAACAACAAATACTATAAAGAATATATACACGATATACATTATAGTTAATATTAAAAATATTTAATTATGGGTACTTGGCTACCTGTAGTTGAAAACTGAAAAGTAAACACATAAAATATCTAGGTAAACGTTTTAGATTCTGAGTACAGCAAGGAATGTTTTAGCTACAATAACGTATGTCTTTGGTTTTTTTTCTGCCAGTAAACAACTTTTCCACAAGAAATTCTGCTCCAATAAAAAAATTACAAGAGAGCTTTTTATAAGAATTTTGGATTTCGTTGATACATTGAGAAAGTGGATTTTTGGTTTTGTAATTTTCTTAATAATTGGGAAATACCAGAAAAGTTTATGGAAAAAAGTTGTAATAAGTTTGAAAATAACTATAGAGAGCTGCCATATTCAAGCATTACATTTATTGGCCTTTTCTAAACGAGATAAAATGTTCAAATCATTCCTGCAATTTTTGAGTTATTTATAGGCTTTTGACATTTTTGAGCTATATTAGTTTTACGTGGATAAAATTGTTTCGACTGAACAGAAATGCTTTAAATACTTACCGATCAAAAATAAAATAAAATACAATTGAGCGTAATCCATTTTAAAATATGCATAACAGAACTTAACTTTGTTAAGACTGATATTAGGATTGCCAAAACATGGAAATGAACGTAAAGGTATTCTCATCTCCTCCATTATTCCAGTGTACATTTTAAACTCTAAAAAATACCTCATAAAAGGTACATCAGAAATTCATGTTATGGATAACATTGTATTAAGAAATTTTAGAAAAGTAATCTCATTTCGATCCTGAGTTTAAAAATATGAGTAACTATTTGAAAATCAATAGTTGGTATTTATATATTTACATATATTTACAATCATACAGTTACATACTTTAATTATATAACATTAATTAAAATTGTTTGCACACTTTCTTTAAGCAAATGTTTAAGTTGAAGGTGTTGAGTTCATAAAATAGATACATAAACAATATCTATAAAGACATAATTAATACAAAAATAATATTACATTACAATTCGGTAAAATAACCCTAAATTTATCTTCTTCATTTTAGAATATTTAAAATGCTTATAGTCAGTGAACTGACTAATATTTATTTCCATTTGCCTACAAAGTGAAATTGTTCGATTTAAGCAACTTTTATCTCCAAATTGTTTTTTACAATTAGGAATAATCGTATTTATATTATTCCTATATCTGGTATTAAAATTATGATTACAAGATAATAAATAAATGTTATGCTTAAAACTTAATAGTACATTTGTTGAGAAGCTTATCAAAGTTTAAGACATTTAACTCGTTATAAATAAATTGAGTACAAGTAAAAATAGGAACTTTTAAGATAAATTTAATAATTTTATTTATAGTCAATTTTAATTTGTTCAAATAGATATCATAGGCACCCCTCCTCCCCCATATCTCAATACCAAATGCAACTGACAATTGACTAAGGAAATATAAACAAATCTAAGTTTATGTTTATCAAGAATATATCTTAAATCTTTAGAAATATAAAAGAATTTACATCATAAATTCATAATAAATTATGATAAATATAATGTATTACATTATTATATTAGTATTTATAGTACCTATACGGAATAAAAGTAACATTTTGAAAATATTTAAAAAAAGACAATTAAAAGATTTTCTATATTTTATAATGATTGATAAAAACAAAAATAAAATGAACTTGCTCAAAATATACATAATAAACATAATAGCCGGTTCGCGATAAAAAAAATCATTCTGTACCTTTATGACTTATAGTAATGTTTACAAATACTACGCTACGTCGTGATTTTAAACGATTTTATATTTTTTGTTCTACATATAAATCATCCTCTAACCATGCGAGCCATTTGCGTGCTGTCCAAAATTACATTAGCATGTAGAAATGCTTAGAAATTCGATATAAACATCAAGGAAGTATATTGTATACAAATATACAAGATAAAAAAGCTGAAGTATTTTATTACATTACGTTTTTTTTAAATAAAACTTGTATGCGATTCTATTTGAAATACATACTTATTTAGTAGGTATTAAAACCAACAAAATTATCTTAGTCAAATAAACATCAATTTAAATTTTTATACAACATACTAATTAATAAAATTTAGTATACTACCTATATGTACTTAATATTAAAAAAAATTGATACTGTTCACTTTTATTAGTGGGTAGTTTAAAAGGTAGAATATACAAGATAATTTAGTTTATAGTATTTAAATAATAATGTATACAACGATAAGACAAATCTGAAAAGAAAATAAGTATAATGAGTCTTGTTTCCTCGTGGCCAAGGTATCACAGAAATCAACAAAAATTAAACCGATGTCTCAACATTTTTTGTTTTAGTTTCTGAGTGTAACAAGGGATCTATTGGTTTTATAATGATTCATTTTTTTTATCTTTGATAACTTTTCTACCAGAAATCCTGCTCCAATCAAATCATAAGAGACTTTTTTGTTGCATTTTGGATCTAGTCGGTTCATTAGAGATGTTATTTTTTGATTTTCTAAATGGTTTTCATAATAATTGGCAAATATACGTAAAATGAAACCAAATAAATTTACGGCATACAATTTTATTAATTTAAATTTTACGATTTATACTTTCTAATTACAAGAAATCTTGTTCCAATCGAAAAATAACAAAAGACCTTTTTTGTTTAAGATCTAGTTTATTAGTAAGAGTCTTGTTCTGTTTTTCTAACTAGTTTTTTTTTCATATGAGTTTTAAGATCAAATTTTGATGAAAACTGTAAAAATTATAGCATTTAAAAACATGCATAATCCGAATTTACTTCAAAATCGAATTTTGTTTTCAATGGTTTTACCCTTTTTATAGTTATAAGTTAAATTAGTTTATGTATCTTATAAACTTCCCAACTTATCACCTACAAAAATGGCACACACGTCATCAGTATCAGTTATTTTAGATTCTGAGTGGAGCGAGGAATATATTGGTTTTACAATGATGTTTTTTTTTATTTTTTCTATACTGTGTAAAAAAATTCTACTAGAAATCTTACTTCGATGTATCAAGTAGTGTAGCTGAAAAAGCGTTTTATCTTATTGGTCGTTTAGTATATAGATTTTGATTTTCCAAGCAGTTTTCAAATTAATTGAAAAAACCCGAGAAAAAACTTTATTTTTGTAATTCATTTCAAAATATTCATAGAGACTTGAAATTTGGACAGAAAACCTAAATTTGAGCCATTTTTGAGCCATTTATAGACATATAAATTTTAAGAGTTTTGTACGTAATTTTTATGTGGTAGTGTTATTGGTGGATAAAATTGTTAAGACTTAACATGAGTGCATGAAAATTTAACGGGAGGTTCATTATAAATTGTACTTGGTGGTCAATAAGAAAAAATTGAATTTAACGTAGTATTTATTTATTTATTTTTTTAATAAGAATTTAAATATCAAATTTTTACGAAAATCGTAAATATTATGGCCTTATAAAACATGTATAACAGAATTACCTTTAGAATCGTTTTTCGTTAGCAATTATTAATCGATGCATACAGATGAACGTTAAATTCTTCTCTGTATCTTACCTTCCCAAATTTTTCTCAAAAACTTCTCATCTACGACAATGGTCCACCCAACGTGCGAAGTAGGTATATTCATCTTTTTTTTATTGCTAAGTGACTAATTATATCAATACATTTGAAAAACTGTTGGGAATTAAGACATTCTATTCGAATAAAGCACTATCGGTCAAAAAATACGCATATTTAACCTCTTAAAATACAATGCGAATAATTTGGAATCTTAATCACAGAAAAGGTTTTTTCTGATAAAAAAAGGGATGAAACTGTAAAACCGTTAAAATGTTCGATTAATGTTTCAAATAAAGTACCACTAAGCAGATATTTTGCATATTTTAAATTAAACATGAACAAATGATTTTTGTGGAAAAAAACACATAGGTACTTAGTAAAATGAATACCTTTTTCTCTACATTTAGAATCAAAAGTTCTTGTTTTATCATTAAAAAAATTATAAAAATTATTGTACAGCAATCATATAAACAAACATGAATTTGTTGAATTTTTACGCACATTTATCAATGGGATCAAATGGTCAAACCATTAACTGCTCATTATTATAACGTATTAATATTATTAATTTTAAACCATAAAAACAAATATTCATTATACATTTAATACGTCACTGTTTTATGTATAGATAGGTCAATAATATTGTATGGATACGAGTATTTTGGTATAATACAAGTGCCAATTGTTTTAATTTCAAACACGATAACAAACAAATTCGATAAACGATACTGCATACTCGTACCTAAGTGGAATTATTAAGAATTATAATATTTTTATTAAAGCTCCGTTTGTATTTCTAATTTTACAACATTATCGGTAGATAAACACCTAATGGTTTTAGAGTCTTATTACACCGACAAATTTCAATTGCCAGCGATCCTGTACTAAATAAGAGCGCGCTCACATAGACAACTGGCATTTGCCACCAACTATCGGGTGACAGTAACTATTCACGAGCATTTGAATTGTCAAGACCATCTAAAAGCTGTATATAAAATTGTTTTATAAATAGCCGTTTCTACACAAAAAAAAATGTAATCAACCTCTTAAATATTTATGAAGTATAAAACATCATAGAGTAATTCTGGGTAAAATTAATGTAAAATGTACCCTTTTGCAATATTGTATAATATAATTTTTGATAAAGAATGTACGTTGTAACCACAGCTTGAGACGTGCTGAACAGTAACTGTTTTAGATAACTATTTCAGAAAAAAAATGTATGCCTGGTTGTGTATGTATGTTTTTTATTTATTAGTATAGTAAAACATAGGAAATCTACTGTAAAACTCTAGCATAGCTGAGTCTACTATAGAATGACGTTATAGTTGCAGTCGACAGATGTAGAAATTAATCGCAACTAAAACAAGAAATAATAACATTGATAAAGAAATGTATTAATAGTAATAGAAATTAAAGAAAATAATCAAAATTGATATTATAATATTGTCTGTCTGAAAAAAACTCTAAAATTATTAACAGTTATTTATTACACTATATAGCTGAGATCTCGTATCTATACAAATTCGACGGCTTAAACTTTTTGAACACATTTAATTGACGTGAACATCATCGCTGTGATGTTATCTGCTATGTTATGGGAACATGATTTAATAAATAAATATACAAATACAGGTGCCTAGTAATGAAAATTAAATATGCATTTTAATTTTAACATTATAATATATAGTATGTATGTTCAGTTACGATTCACCGAATCTGTTGCTTTGTTCGAGTTATACAAAAACGAAAAAAACATCGAATTAATTCTTTTTCTCTGTTAATTATACACATAAAGAGGCAGGTGCCTATATATGTTTATTAATTATATCTATCTGGTATAACGAATTTAAAACTATTTTTATTCGAATTATGCCTATGTAATGTATACACGTATACAAATTAACGAACAATTAAATGACGATCATTTTATTTTATTTATTTATTTATTTATTTTTTTTTGAGACACTTTTTTGATTTTTCAATATCACTATGTATAACCGATTTTAATTTTAAACAACTCTATATGTACCTACCCACACACTACACAGCATTCAAAACATATAAATAGTGTAGTCATATGTGTTTTATGTGTTCTTGGAAATATTGTAAGAAATCATATAGCGAACACATATATTTCTCCCATATTATAAAAATATGTTTTTAAGATGTCATAGGAAATATGGAACAATGTATGGTACGGTTACATCTTATATGATACTAAAATATTGTAATTGTAACCTATATGCATATATGTATAGATTTCATGTTTTTCATTTTTCTAAGAATAAAATATATTTTTCACATTCTAATAGAAATCATACACGTATTATAAATAATTATCAGTAATCTGTACATTTTCTGAAAAACCACCAGTTTTTTTCCACTAAGATTATGCTATATACTACTTCTACTATATACTATTCTGATGATATAATAATACCAATAATCTAGTCAAACAACATTAACATTAACCACTACGACGACAGGCCAAAGATAATTGATTAAGTAAGTATAAACAAACCATCAAATTTGCACGCGTATTGTGCTACTCGTAAAACTACTGCAGTAATAATATCATCATTCCTACAAGTTTATAAACCGAATTTAATGTTATATACAGGGTGAGATGTACATATTAAAAAAAAAAAAAACAGTATTTTGTTTTTTTTAAACATTATTTTTTATAGATATATTATAATAATGATTAATTATAAATAAAATTGCATTATAAAAAGTATCTTATAATATGAATTTTGATTTATATTTTAAAAATGAATAGTAACTATGCATAAATATCTCCATTCTTCTGAACATATCAGTTATTTTATTTTTGATCATTTTAAACATATATGTATACATTAACAAAAGGACTTTTTTAAAACGTTTTAAACAAGTATTTAGGTTACTAAAGTATTTGAAATACTTCACAACCTTGCAGGTTATAAACACACATTATCATGAATCGTATACGGTGACTTTTACTATTTTAAATTTATCAAGTATCGGCAATAATTATATTATAAAATCAGAGCTCGAATTAGGGGAGGGGGTTCCAGTGGACAGAGTTCACAATAATTTTTTCATTCATTTTAACGTACCACTTCATTTGATTAACTCAAGAACGCTAATAACGGTTTTAGTCGAAGCATCTGTTTATATTTATAAAACACAAATGTTTATTTTTTATTCAAAATTAAAAATCGGTTAATGATCTCTAGCCTTTATATCTATGAAAAAAATATCAAAACATCAAAAAACATTTCGTACAACTAATATTCATATGCTCTTACAGTTACGAATCGGTCATTATATACAGTCAATTTTCCTATTTTTCGATCGACTTTCCCAGACCCAAAACCTTATTTTTCTTATCAATACTAAGAGTTTTTTTTTTGTTTAACAAAGTAAATTTAGTAACATTGTTAATATTGTTGTTAATAGCAAGGTGTACGGGTAATGGGCATAACCCTTTTCCACCAAAAACAAAAATGGTACTTTTATCCCGTTTCCAACCCAATATATTTTGTAAAGAAGCGTTTCCGCCAAATTGTTTGGGGACTATCATATACCATATATTACTAATAATAAAATGTATTACAGTAATTAAGTCAATAATAAAACAATTAAATTAGTTTTGTTAAAATCACATAATATCCATTATATTTGAATATTTAAAAAAGTTATAGTAAAATAAACCTAATACAAGTGATAATAATAATAAATCGTTAAGTATAGCAATAATAATATAAGTCGTTACAGTCAATAATTATAATTAATATCGTAATAAAAGTTTAAAAAATCATATAGTTAAATGAAACCGTTTTAACAAAAGTGTATCTACTAATTTCATTAGATTTTTTTTATAATTGCTTCTTCTGCAGAGTTTTTAATCTCTTTTAATCTCTAATATTTGTTTGCATTTCGCAATTTTTACTATATTATTATCATTAAATTATCGATTAAACGATATTTAATTGTAACAATAGATCACATTACACAATAGGTTAAACTAAATGTTATACATTTTACCAATAAAAATAAAAACTATCGGTTTCAAAACTTTTTTGACGAAAACGAAAATTACCCAGGTGTATAATACATGTTTTCATTGTGAAATTAATTACTTAATTTTCTCCTTCTTGTGTAGGGTGTATGCGAAATTCCCCTCGGGTTACTGTGACACTGTGACATTTATCTACATGTACCTATATATGAAACGAAGGTTTCTAAACTAAATCAAGCTTTTCTCCTCATTTTTCCCCCAATTCTAGAACTGGAAAAAAAATATATAATATTATTACTGATCAGATGAACTATTATAAATGAACTACACGTAAATACACTATACATTGTGTTTTTATTGTATAAATCTCAAAATTCGATTTTAATTTCAAATTTGTGTACCTATTCCAAAAAAAAAATTATAAAAACTGTACCATGATTGTATTTTTATAAATTAAAAATAACTAATCCATATGACCGGTAAATATTTTCTAAATATCAATCTTAACAAAAGAAAAAAAAAATTCAATTTAGAATAAACTTGTGCAAAATAATTATTAGTCTACCTGTCTACCAGAAAAAAAATTGTCACACAGCAATAATATTCGGTATAGTATAAAAATAGCCATAGCCATCAAAACTATTTAAGGCAGGCGTATAGCCAAGGGCAGTAGCGGCGTGACAGGGTATTTCATGAGACAATGACCTCATGATCAATTGGGTGGTGGTACCCCCCGGCTAAAAAAAATGAATTAAATGAATAAAAAAAAAAAAATTGCTAACTGATACTCGATACTTAATATTTTATTATTTAAATAAAGGTTTATTGTTATTAATATAAAGTATGTATATATATTAATGTTAAGTTAATTATATTTCGCTAATTTACTTTGAATTTTATGTATTAATTTCCATTGTTAATGGTAACCAGCAAATATTTCAATAAACCATATTTTTTATGAAAAAAATAAAATAAAATAAATTATTTGTTAATTGCATAAATAAATTAAAAAAAAAAATCCACAGAGTTATAAACTCTGTCGATTAAATGTCACATGTTCTACATTGCTTGATATTTTGGTCATTATAGTCCAGTGTTCTCTCGTATTGGCCGATAGCAAAATAATACAATATATAATTTATTATTAAAATAAACATATGCAAAATTCAATTTTATTAATTTTTAATAAATATAAAATATATATCATCATCATGACTTAAAGCATATAGTTGTGTAACGGTAAATTAAGGAAGAGGGGACGGGTGGTCTGTGGGGGCTTTGTCCTCACGAATCTCTCTAATAATTAATATTAACACTTAGGTGGTGGTAGTCAGCCTCCAACATCTATGTTTGCCTCATGAAATAAAAAAGTTCACGCCGCCACTGGCCTAAGGGAAATGTTTTAGGTGTTAAAACACACCACTTCGAACACTTGAAAATATATCTGAAAAATATAATAATTAAATCGACTGAACCTAAAATGATGACAAAACCGGACATAAAATTATCCATTGAAAAAATTATAGAAGTTATGACAAGAAACAATGGCCGCTACAGAAATGAAGGAAATTGAAGATTACAGTATTTTACCAGGCTTAATATAATTTGAACATTTTTTTGGATGAGGGTTACGATAACGACTGATCTTTTATGAAAAAAAGTAAAATTTTTTGTGGGAAAAAATTATTTATTGAGTCATATTAATTGAAATTAAATTGTGTTTTCGATATTTTTTTTATCATAAAAGATTAAAACATCATTTCCAATGGATAAAAGGGTTACGTCAGATGACCTTTCCACAATCGATACAAACAATAATTGAATTGTACTTTAAAAATATTAATTCAAAAAATACTTACTTACTTGTACAATATATAAGTAATATTATGTATAAAATAAAAAACGTGTTAACTCATTTACAAGTATTAATTTTTAGTTTTTATATTATTAAATAAAAACTACATAATATGTACGCTACAGTTTCCACGGAAAAATTAATACGTGAAGATGATATAGATATATTAAACACTTCAAATACTTGCCGTGAAAAAGTTTTCCGGTGGATCACAAATAATTTTACCCAAATGCATTAATTACATCATATTTAAAGACGCGTAGATATTTTACAAAAAAGAAAAAAAATCGTTATGGAAGTATTAAAAAAGGAAAACAACATATCAGTCGAGTTTGCAGGCGCAGCGTTTTTTAAACTTTATTATTATAATATAACTACGCAGAATACTGCAATAGTATTGTATACATTCGCGTATTAAAAAATCCGTGCAGTTTGGCCCGTGGTGATATTATTTTGGCTTGAGACTATTTCATTGTAAATCGTATTTCATTGTATGTCTTATTACCTATTTTTAGTATATACGCGATGAGAGCCGGTTATAATTACTGACAATTTATTAATGAAGGGAAAAAGGTTATTTGATATACCTATATAATGTATTATTTCTTTGATCCTGGGACAAAGAAGAACTTAAGCCAATTTTTGGTATATATATTTTTTTTTATGCAGATAATATTTTATTTTGTAACTTTTGTCTTTTTATTTTTTCATTTTAAATAAAATAAGTGTATGTACCTATATTTCCAAAATTAGTGTATTTAGTGTACCTTTAATGGTATATGCGTTTCAAAATTTAATTTGATTGTATTGGAAACTATTCATAATTGACTTAAGCCCTTCTTCACTGAGACCAACGATTTAGTATAGACAGAAAAAATAATTAAATTTATTTGTGACTGGCGCACGTAACAATGTAGGTATTTATTATTTAGTTAGGTGCCGAAATTCATAAATAAATAAAAAATGAATTTATGTAAAATAAAAATATATTCTGCGGATAAATTTTCTATGCATACAGAAAATGTATCGTTTTTAATAAATTATCTGTGTATCATTTATAGTGATTAATGAACTTGTGTAATTATTACTTTAATACTATAAAATATGCACTATAAACATATTATATTATACACATTTCGGTATACCTACTTATAGTACCGAACTACCGATACATAAATTATTATTTATCTTCTATACATTATATTACAATTTTCTACAGTTATTATGTTCCGTTCTTTGTACATTTATAATATGCGAACCTAATGATGTATAGAAGTATAATCGCCCGCGTTGTACAAATAAAATTCAATACACAAATCGCTAAATGCAAATAGGACAAGTTATGTTCAAATTTTAAAAATATTCAAGAAAGACAAAATTATACTAAATACCTATTTCTGAAGAAACAAAAATAAAAACGAATTTCACGTTAATAACTATAATGTATATTATTAGATATCATCTATCCTACAAGTGTTTAATATAATTGTGTGAAATATTCTAAAACTCTGGGTTTTACGGAGTGTTTTGACTTTCTTGAAATTTTTTCAAATTTAAACATGTGTCATCTCCGAATTTAACGATTCATAATATAATATGTCAAATAATAATTTAATATACATCTTACCAGTCTCCCCTAATATGATGTAAGTACATATAAGGTGCAGTTTGTGTGCAATACAGCATACGGGCAAATTAAATAATATCTCTTAGGTATATTTTTTAAGTACGGGTACACGGTCCTAATTTGAAAGTGTATAGGAGAGAAAAAATCCGAAATATGAACTCTGTACGTATTTTAATAATATTATATGACTTGGTACATAATAAAATATATTATAGTGACTTACCAGAGTATGATGGTACTCGTGAGAGTCTGAAGGAATCCTTCCGTTTTCGTTATCCATCTTTGTTGTAAAATTTTCACCGCGTAGGCGTATCTGACTTATCTTTAATATTACGGTGGGCGTATACTTGAACGATGTATACATACATACATATACCTAATAAAAATAATATTAATGTAAAAAGATTAAGTTATAAATTCGTAACGAAATATATATAAAAAAAAAAAATTAATAATAATAAATGCCTCAAGCGATAAAATACGTAAAGATAATGTAATAATAATAATAACCGGGGAGAGAAAATACGACACGACAGTTCTTCACGCCGATGACCACATGACTGATGGTAAACCGCCGCACACACTGTATCTGTTGCTCGTATTGTAATGGTGCTGTACACTAAAATACCGTTAATACAAAAACCCGAGAGAATGCATCGCACACATCTCGAACAATAATCTAAAAAAACAAATAAACGTAATGCGCGTGATATGATGATTATTATTATTATGTTAATCAATTAAAAAAATAATATTAATAAATTGAGAAAATTATAATGTATAAGTATCCATTATTATAGTGACGGGCGCAACCGAATATTATATATAGTTACTATCGAACTACCCGATATGGTTAACGCATTCGATCTAAACCATATATTGAAAACTAATATTCTAATAGTTTTTCGAAACATCCGAATAAATGTAATCGATCGTAGACAAAAAATATTCGTAGTACATTTAAACTGTCCAAAACTACATGCCGATAGTATAAACTGTTCGGAAGTGTCCCATCATGAATTTATTACTATCATCGTGCTAACTGCGGGTGTGTTGTCGAAATCAGTAGCGTACGCATGAAGAGATTAGGGGTTATGCCTCCGCCTCCCCAACTGGCTTAAAAATACATCGACTATATGAGTATTTGTTTAAGATAGTAATTTCATTTTGCTATTATATTATATTTTAGCTAAATTACACGGGGAAAAGCTTGATGGTTTATTGAATAAAAATTGACTTTTTAATTCGGCTTTTATAAATTCTCGTTGGTTAACGGTTATAACAGGATAACATTCAAACAATTTATTCACGAATCGTAATTAACATTTTTACTATACAACTATTCTTAACGAAAGTTCTAGATGTTACACCACTAATTGAAACTGATAATATTTTAATATTGTGTCTCTTTATGAAGTATAAAATACCTATGTATAGACAAGAGTTTGATAAAAAAAAGTTTTTAAGAATGCAGAATTATACATGACGAATTAGAAGGAAATAAAAACTAATAATATATTTTCGCATTCTTATATTAATAATACTTTTAGGGGGTATATTATAAAGTTAATGTCACTTATAAATTATAATATCACCTATTATTAAATATTATACATTTATAACAACACACGCCGTCATAAGAGTCTACCTTAACACGAGCGGTTTAATTATAAGACCATAATATTATATTATTTTCTTAGTTTTTATTATAGAATTTTATAATACACACGTAAACAAAAATAATTAATCATTTTTATTATTACTATCCGAATCATCTATTCTCTTGCAGCTCGTCACACATGTTATTATTTTTATATTAAAACACGTATCCTAAAAAATGTATCAAAGTAAAACACGAATATACTCGAGGCATACAAAATAATCCATAATATTTTTTTATTGTGAACCATACGGGAAATATTGAATTCACCTCTAGATCTTATATACATTCTTATTTTTACAATTTTGTTTGTTTTGTTTTTACTGTGCGTTGTGTTGTTGGCAGTTTATACCTATACTAATATATAATTTTATATTTTTCCCATGTGTTATACTGGCAAAAAGAAAAAAAACCTTCTTGGTTTTTATTTTGAAAAGCATATTGACAATAAAAAAAAGAGACGGATACACTTCATACGATTGTGCAGCCATTGTGTAAGAGGGGAGTTGGAAAAATAGGATACAGAAATTAATTTAATGTATACCTGTAAGCAACGATTAACTATTACTAATGAAATAACAATTCTGAGCAGAGTTCAGTTAAAAGTCATGCTTAAGTTTAGATTAAAGAAATATAATATAAAGATTAATAGTTAAAAGAATGTATTGAAAAAGAAATTTATTTTATTTTAATATAGCTTGGTCTATAGTAATGTGCATTTCCATAACAACGATTGTTTAAAAAAATATTTTAAAATAGTAAAAACTTAATAATAATAAAAAAATAAATAAAAACGGTTACCAATGACAACTTTATTTTTAATCTTTCAATATTTTTAACCTAAAGTACCAGGTTTTTCTCATTATTTCGAATATTAATGAGAATTTCAAAAAATTACCTCTCTAAAGTACCACTCAGAGAATATTTTCTTTCAGAAAAAGTATTATACTTGATAATCGGAATAAGCTTTCTGGTGAAAAAAATGTTCACATAAAAAAAATAAAAATCATTGTAAAACCAATACATTGCTCGCTCCGCTCAAAATCTAAAAATCGAGTTCTTTGAAACTCTATAAAAAAAATCAAAAAATATATCGTATATAATTCATATTTAATATTCCAAAAATCGAATTTTATATTCACCTACACCTACCTATATTATACTACAACTGGATCTTGGGTCAAGAAAAGCCAAAAACTCAGTTTCTTTAATTGCTAGTATGACTTTTAAGGTTCAGATTGGTCATTTCTACTATTGTCTAAATATTTACTGATACCGATGTATCGATATTCTTTTTTCTTAATTTTGCTCTAGTTACTTGTACATTATTAGAATAGATACTAGATGAGTACCTAGTTTTATATTTCGAAATAGACTGGAACATTTTTTTGATATTATATAATTGTATATTGAATATTCAGTTCTGTATAGGTATAGTTTTACAATTGGGTAGATATATGTTTATATCCTCAGCTGTGCAGTGCTGCGGTTAATAGAATAATAATTATCATGAACAATATTGCAAAATAAAAGACGCAGTTTATATTATTTATTAATTATTATTCTTTAGCTAATTTTATACGTATATTATTATAATTTAACCATTCTAATGAAGATAATTCTTCATTTTTTTTTTTCTTAACAACCCATTAAACACCGAGACTAAACTCTTAATCCGAGACTGAATCAACTATCTTCGTAATTATTTACATCGTACTATATGATAAGTGTATTTTGCAACCTAATAATCTTTATGAGTACTTATCTATTATCAGAAACAAACGAAATATTTAACAGCATATAGAATATTACAGTTATAATATAATATTACTTTATTAAAAAATAAGAAAACAAATAATACCTTCTAAATTATTTTATGTCATTATTATCAATTCACCACGCGTATTTTAAATTTTAAAAATTATTTATATAGGCAGTTAATAATGGAACAATATACAGGGTGATTTTTTTTTTATCATGAATCAGCAATTATTACAGAAGATTTTTAGTGAATTTGATTTCTGTTTTTTCTAATCATTATGGAATCGTTTAAGTTTTATTTTAAACCATTTTTAATTTTTATCCCTACTCCATATACTTTAAATAAGGGCATACTTGTGATTTTCAAATAAGACCGTGATGTCTTATTAAGGAGAGGGCCTTTTGAACACAAATTTGAATAGAGAATATTTTTCTAAAAATTTTGATAGGCATAACACTAATATTAAATTTACCATTTATGAATTATAACAGTTTCAAATCGAGATAGAAACGAATCAATATAGTAAATAATGAAATTTCCTTACTAAATTTTAAATATGAAAGTTCCATCTCAGATTATAATCGATAATTACACTAATATAACGAATTTTTGATATTTAATTAATTAGTTTACAATTCTGCAACTATGAATTATTAAAGGGAGTTCATCATTAGTAATTTTATTTATAGATAACTTAATGTACGTTGTTTTATCAGAATTCATAGTTAAACCCAGTTCACTTATAAATTTGCATGTTAAATTTAGACCTTTCGTTGCTTTGAGGTATACCCGTCCCCAAGATTTTTCGGAAAATAACAGACAGGTATCATCTGCGTAGGTCATAATTTTGCCATCAATTTTTAAATTACATAATGCATTAATGTATAGTATGAATAAAATAGCTGGTAATAATGCTGATTCATAATAAAAAAATCACCCTGTATTGTTTTACCTAATTTCGAATTATAACGTTTAAAATAATACGCTGCAGGTTACTATTATGTGATCAATTCATTACGTTGTATACGCTCGTTTTTTACTATTATTATTCAGAGTGTCTCATAAATTATTATGTTTATTGCTTAATGTTGCTGAAATTTAAAAGTATAATTTTTGTTTGTGCGAAAAAAAAAACAAAAAACCATCATTTTAAAATCGATATAATATTATAAATGTGTCGGTAGACAACTATTTTATTTATACGATTAATAAGAACTGTATAACTGTAATATTGTGATTTTTTAATCGTGTATAAATATTTTAATAAATTGTTATTTTTGATAATAATAAAACATTTTTCTTTCGTTTAAGTAAAATATACTCGTAATATAATATAATTATATTATATTAAATTTAATAACCACGAGATAGAAACATTGCTATTTAACACGCGACATTGCCGATTATGTTATTGACATAATATTAAATTGTCGATAGTGAGAGCGATTTTATTATGATTTCAATACCAACAGGTATATGTAATTAACTATAAATTAGCATTAGATAGGTGTACCTATTTTTTTTTTTTTTTTTATCTGTACCATACTTTACGAAAATGTTTTAATGTTTTAATGTTTTAATCGATAATTACAATATATAATTATATTATCTGTTTATTCGCGATTAACGTTAGATAAAATTCGTTCATAAAATGTTGTAATTTTAAACGCTTATAAAACAATAATTGTCGAGCAATCTTTTCGGGTCAAAACAATTATACCTACATAAAATCAAATAAAACTCAAAAATTTTAAATGGTTTTAAGTAGCACAAATACGGACATAATGATTTGAACATT
Source organism: Cinara cedri (assembly GCA_902439185.1). Classification (NCBI taxonomy): domain Eukaryota; kingdom Metazoa; phylum Arthropoda; class Insecta; order Hemiptera; family Aphididae; genus Cinara; species Cinara cedri. The sequence continues at coordinate 1,341,955 of CABPRJ010000486.1, read as the reverse complement.
AGACCACAAAAATGCTAATATATAATGATTATACGATTATTTTTTATTGAATTACAACAAAAACACATTGGTTTTTCTACATTTATCAAGAAAACTACCAAGACAAATAACGCACCAATAAGACAACTTTTTCCACTACAAACCGTCTCTATAGTTGATCATCTGAACAAGATTTTTAGTAGAAAAGTTGTTTACTTATACAAAAAAAAAAAACACTAATCAGTCTTCTATATTAATAAAAGAAAATGTCTCTATCTGTGCGCGATTCACTACTGAATATATTGCACGTAAAAGTCTGAACACTATGTGTACTATGACAGTACTTCGACACACTGCAACCCCTAAAGGATAGTTCATACAAGAAGCGGCTTGAATATAATTTTGGTTGTTCGCGCAGGGATTTTGGTAGTTTTGATACGACCATTGAATTATTTTTGTGATTTTGGGGCGGATTGGTGACACAGATAATAAAAAAAACAATTAATATTATAGTGAATTTGATTGTTGTTGGCTGGAAAGTACTCTTTTTTAAAAATATCAGACAACAATTGTGACACCAGTGAACACGGGTCGAGGGAATAACGTTTACAAATTTTTTTTTAACATTTAAGGAATAAATACGAGTAGCTCTAAAATGTTGTATTACTCTTTTTTTTTGTCGCCCTAATTTTAGAGGGTGAAACAGTGGCAACGCTAGAACTTTTACTTCAATTGGGCGAAGCTGAGGCCAACATTTTTCTTAATACCTATATATCAATCCGTGGAAATTATTATGGTAAAATAATTGAATAGACAATATATATTTTCTTTAATAATAATTATTTAATATTGTACCGATTTTCCCGTTTTTCCTTTTTATTCACATTTATCAGGGAAACTCTTGAGAAAATTGAAAAATGACACAGATAAATTACCTTCTCAGTCAGATTTACTTTCAGAAAAAGTGTTATTATTGTAAATTGGAGCGAAATTGCTGGTAAAAAAGTTATCCAAGAAAAAAAATGGTAATATTTTACTAATTTATTTCCTACATATTCCTGTTTTCTTCCGATCTTTTTCGTTTTTTCACATTTGATGAAAAATCTCCTAAAAAAAACCAAAAAATGACCTCCTTTAACTCTTTCCGGCACTGGACGGCAAATGAAAATGGTACCTTAGATGCACGTCAATTTTTTTTTTTTTTTTATTTTTTTTGTTTCCTTAACATTTAATATAGATACCTACCAAAACAAATAATCATAGCACTAAAACATTCCTTAGTTAATTTTTAACCTTGAAATTTGCAATTGCTATGCTATGCTAACCACCATGCATATAATAACAAAATTGTCCAGTATATCATAAAGTGTTATCGAATAGTTTTGCAACTACTTCAAATAAAATAAAAACAGTAAATTAACTTTAATTACCAAATTATAATTCAAACTATGTCATAATAAAAAATGTCGTTTGTCCTTTTTTTGAATAATAATAAAATGAAATAAATAACTTCTAAAAATAAAAATTGTAAATACATTAATTGCATATTATTTATTTTTTAATTTTTGTATACTATTTTGTTTTTGCAAATCTTGAAAGCAATTCGAATCTTTCCCCATACATAGAAAATGTACTTGATTTACTTTACGTACAGAAAAAGTCCAAATTGAACGAAACGGTTTTTTTTTTTTTTGTGCTACAATTCGCACACCTTGATATTGTTCTGATTGGATGATGTGCTGAAGATTCATAACGTACACTTTCATAACAATTGGTTTTTTTGATGATACTACTGAAAGTCGAGCTTTTTGTATTTTGCTGAATAGCATATAAGTTTGTTTAAAAAAAAATTAATTCTAATAAATCTTCTGGAAAAAGTTTTAAAAATATTTCCAAAGGAGTGATATCAACCATTTCTTTTATTTCATTACAAATAGCTGATTGCGAATCATCAAACATTATATCTAGTAAAATAAAATTATACTCTGTAGACCAAGTTGGTACATCTATAGAGGTTATTGGACGAATAAGTACAAATTTATTTGGAACATGTGTTTGTGAATAAGTTGAAATAGTTGATGTAGCATTTCTAGATTGATCTAGTTCGTCAATATTTGAATTTAATTTACGTCTTTTGATTAGTGAAGTGGAATTTAAGTTTGAAGAAGTAAAAGGAGCGAAATCAATTTCATTTTCGTCTGAATAATGTTCATCATTGTCGGAACACAAATTAAAATCTAGGTTTTTACCGAAATCATCGTGATCTTCATCAGAAGTCTCTAAATCTGACCCTGAAGGTATATTTTCAAATATCAAACATTTTTTAATTTCTCTTTTACTCAAACTTATAGTATGTCGAAACATTTCTCAAAAATTAATAATATTTGTTCCTATACAATCCACGTAATTTTCAAATTATAATAAACTAAGATATATAATAACTTACCGGAGTCCGGAAGAGTCAAAAAAGTAAAAAGAATAAATAAAATATATGGTGACGTATAATTAAATAAATGCAGACACTAACTGCGTGGTAGTTGTTGCAGTTGATCACCTAAAATGACGACATTACACAAGATGTAAAGCAATTGGGTCGAATAGACTGAAAGATAGACGACTAAGAAAGGGAAATAAAGATAATCATAATGCACTGAAAACACGATAATGAATATTCTGGGAATACCAACACAAATTAAATTCGACCAATATAGTTTTAGAAAATTCTATATAACTAAAATATTTTTAATATTAATTAATATTGATATATCCCATGCCATCTGGTGGTCTATGAACTAATCGGCTTTGGTGGTTAGCAACAATGACCACGAAATGAGAAAAAAAGAAAAAATATTTTCTGGGTAGTTAGCTCCACTAACCACAATTCTGCAATAAGCAGAAAAATTAAGCGGTCAGCTGTACTTGCCACCATGCCGGAAAGAGTTAAGCACCACCCTAAAAAAAATTGTGTATCAGAAAAGGGTATGTATCGTATACATTGGACTCGTCAAAATTAGCTTTCTTGTAGAAAAACTGTTCAAATAAAAAAAAAAATTTAAAAAATTACATATATTATAAATCCAATAGATTTTTCTAAAATATAATTATGATCTCTACATTTCTTCGTATTTCTATATATATTTAAAAATATGATATTTAATGTTACACAGAATTTCTTTATAATCGTACAGAGTGGGCCGCTGCCCAACTTGGCCCACCCCTGGAGCCGTTACTGGGGTAAAACCACTACTTTTGATATTCAAATGATAACATACATTAAAAATTCTATAAATAGATGGACTATTAGTTTAAATCGATTTCGGAGTTGACATTTTTATTTTCCGTTAACCCCTAGATGAAATATTCTACTTTTAAGTTTGGTTAGAGGGAAAATGGTGGAACACTACTAAAACGCCTTGCCAACACTCAAAAAATAACATTTATTATTATGTTGCTGATAGGGAAAATAATTACCTAGGTAGTAATTTATAAACTCGTAGGTAGCTTGGTAGGTAGGTATACACCAAAATTAATATGCGATACAAACGCTATACCTAAGTTAGTATAGAAAAATCTAATTAAAAAATTATTTACCTATAACCAGGACTCGGATTTTATTGCATTTTTACTAATTACTATAGGATACAGATAATAGTAGCATAGTTAACTATAACAGTTTGTATTATGCACCAAAAATTCCAAGTAATTATTGTCTATACAATGTTATAAAGCTATTATCTTCCCCGTTTTACACTAAGCGTTTAAAATGTTTAGAATTATTCTTCAAGTTTTGGTGCTTTTTTTACCGATATTTATTGTATAAACTTTGTGATATGCTTGTGTTTTTCGTTTGAATAAAATAAAAATATTAGAAAAAAGTTACGTGAATAGATAAGGAAAATAACTACATGTAAAAGAGAGTAATAAGCAATAAACAATTAAATTTTATTTTGCATATTTAAAGTTTTGTAGATCATATTATAGCGCACATTTCGATATTTTTTACTTTTAAGTGCTATAAATTCCGAGTATTGCTTTATATGTTACTATTATTTCCATAGATTAAGAAAAATTAAATATTTTTATATCCAAAATTTTTCTCAGCATAAAATTATAACAAACAATAATAGTATAATGTACTGATTTCGAAAATTATATTCCATAATTTTCTATGTGTTAATTTTTTTTAATATGCGATAATGTGATGTAAATACTAAAAAAAAAATAAACTATGTAATTATTATATCGAACACTTCGCCTACAGAAATCGTTAAACTTCATAACTGCTATATGCACAAAAATATATTTATTTTTAAATATCGATAAGATGATAAGTAGGTTCGACAAAAATTAAATAAATAAGAGACAATATATAGAATAATCTTGTGATTATAACGTGTCTACAAATCACGTGTTTGTAATACAATCGAATCTGTAAACAATAAAAATATAAAAATATCTATAGGATAAGTTTCCCATGTATAATCCGAATAACATTTTTCAAAACACCCGAATTAACTAAAATCAGAATGAAACATTCTGATTAACCCGGAGACCGAATGTATAGACCAAAATCGTAAAGACAATTTCTATTGTTATTACAAATTCGTCTATTAAAAATACGCGAATCGCTAGATTTTTTAATCTCCCTGGACCGATCTGTCCCCAATCCGTCTCTATATTGTTAACCAGGTAATATTTTGTACACAATTTTGTTTGTACCTATATTATAAGAATACAATAGGTATATGTAGGTATAGTTAGTATTCCACCTAACGAAAAAAAAATTATTCATTACATACATTAAAATGCATTACCTATATTGGAAACATTTTAAATAATTTTAATACAGTAAAATATTTGTTTGTCTGTGTAGTTTAAAATTTAATAATTATTTTTAAAAGAGTAGCAGATAGATATAATGATATTTGTACATTCATAATTTATTGTATGTTGTTTAGATTTACATAAGTTACAAGGACTCGAATAAAACCTAATATAATTGCCCATACCTTATTTCTTGAGTTACTTAAGCAAATTTAATTACTTGAAATTAATAAATCTAGTTTGGTCTAAAAGATTGTTGCACATTCGTGTTGGGAATTCATATTTTATCATACAGGTAGGCAATATAAATCTGGAGCTTGGGTCAAAAAGGGCCAATGTCACTTTTCGATGAATATGACCAGTCATATAGAATTGTATACGCTTTTTCTATTGGTAAAAGGGCGTATCTCAATAATCATTATTGGGAGATTTGAGAAGAAAAATTACTATTGCAATATCAAAAAGGAAAAATATGTCACATTCATTTTGCTTTTTTGATGGGGTGTTAAACAACTTTTAGGAGACCCCCAATACAAAATGATGTTTTTCTAGACGGTTATTAACACCCAAACGTTTGTTTACATTTTTTATTTTAGTAGGTATTTAAATACTCGAATTTATTCAACATCCAATAATATGTTATATATGTAATAATATATAGTTCGATAAATATGACTGCTGTTCACTATCGTTTCAATCGATTGACCAATCTATTTGAATCAATCGCTATTGACTCAAAGTCACAAATAATTAACGGAGGGAGAAAAATGAATTTTTCATACTTGATTGTAAGCAGAAATTTTCCAGAATTTCAGAGGGAGCTATAAAAAAGAAAACTATTGTATTTCAAAGCCGCTCTCTACGCTTGCAAAAACCAGCTTACCTTAAACACCATAAAACACCTAAGTGTGATTTAATTTAGACATTCTGTATAAGTGTGTAATATATATATATATATATAATATATACAGGCTATCCCACGAAGATATACCCTTTGAATATCTCCGAAGATAATATAGATAATCAAAACAGTTTTTTTTTTTTTATTACTCACAGAGATGAGGACTACAAGTATTTATATTTGAATTAATTTTTTTTTTATTAAAAAAATTTAAAAAATTAAATTCAAAATTCAAGAATTTGATTATCATTATTATCTCCGAAGATATTCCAGGGGTATATCTTCATGGGACAGCCTGTATATATATTATATTAGCATTTTTTTGAAAGATAGATAGATGAAAACTTGATTTATCATTGAAATAATTTAAGCGCTATCAATTAATTTAATTTCTCTAATGAGATTTAAACTTAAAAATTATTATTGTTAATCTTCTGAGAAATATAAAGAAAAATAAAAATACATAATAAATATTTCTTTACAGTACAACCTTGTTACCAACATTAAAATATATTACAAATTTAAAAACATGTTGAATTGTGTATATTGTACACAATAATATAGAATACCTAACAAAAAATTAATATCGTTTATTTTAAAACAAGAACTAAGATGTTTATTTATTTTTTACAGTGGCTGCTCTCATCCCTAGTATCAGCTCTTTTTCTATTTGCACTCCAATAATATATTAATTAAAAATTACTACCTATGTATATACAGAATGATTCACTAAGCGTGCTCATCCTATATTTTTGGTTAAATTTTACATTTATTCAAATTCTTATTTTTGAAATTTTAAAATGTAGTTAAAGCCGTTATTTTCAAATACTTAGATTTTTCACAACATTTAAGGAGTATCCCTGTTGTGGTACCAACTTTGGTTTTTTTAAACGACGAGAACCTATATTAAAAATGCCGTAGATAGACGGAGTATTACTTTAAATAAATTTGGGTGTCGACATTTTTTTTTTCCGACAACTCGTTAACGAGATCCAAAAGTCAGAATTTTAATACATGCATAATTCTCTCCTAAAAATAATCATGCTTAATAACCCTATGTATATTATACATATTTTATTTTATTACCTAGACATGTATTATTTATAGTAGTGATCAGTGACCACTTTACAAGTAGTACCTATATTTGAGGGGACTATGTCCAATTTCCACCTACAGACTTTGATTATTTTCAACAGATTTTAGCTAAATATACCTTCCATGTGCCAATTTTCAAAATAAACATGATATCAATCGATGGGCTTATTTTGCTATATTACTGATGTCAAATTATGCGATGTAATATTAAATTCTCAGAAATTAAGTAGTTGGTTTTTGTACAATAATTAATAATGTGTAATTATAGATAAACTGCATCAAACCCAATTGATGCGTTCTGGGATCAAAATTGTTCATAGGTTATCAACAAGTGCAATTAATGTGTGCTCTTCTACTCTCAACTATATTAAGTAATAGTTTATTAACAAAATCACCAATTACTATAACAAAAATATGTAATAATTACAATTAAACTTACCGAAAATCACTTTGAAAACATAATTAACACCAACCGAGACAACAGCTACAGTACAAAAACATAAAATCTAAATGATACAGGTAATCAGCGATAACAAAACATAGAGCCCAACGGAGAGAAATGGTTAAAGCGACTAGGGATATCGCTTTAGATAATATCCGAACGGTGCGTTATAAAAATAGCATGAGGAAAAAAAAAACGATTTTTAAGTTTGTATACGGTTCGTAGCCGTGTGAGTATTGTGTAGATGGAAACGCACTTCGGAGGAACAAGTTTGACAAATGGGATATAATAATATTATCGACCAGTTTAACCCGAAATCGAGTTTGGCCGGTAACATAGAGATACACATTACATAACTCTTGCGCTTGGAATAATAAAAATAGTAAAATATAATCCTATTATTTATGGCTTAGATAACCAATTCGGATTCTTATCTTTGGTTAAATTATCCGGCGCCTTACTATGGACGGAGCTACGTGTGAAGTGAGTTCATATACTCCGTGGTCCGTAATATAGGGTGCTGCCACTGCCGCGGCTGATAAAGTCATTTCGAACAAAATTATCGTTTTTATGAACTTGTAAACTTTGTAATTGTAATTTTTCTGCTCACTAGTTGGCGCATGCGCACTACCATTTGTCACTAGAAATTATGAAAATAAGTGTGGTGTTACTTTGGATACGAATGGCCGACATAGCTCCACCTGTAGTTGTAGGTACAGTATATTCCGAGATTTTTGGCAACCGCATTTACCGACTAATAATAAATAAACGCATTCGTTAAATAATGCATGTGTACTTTTGTAAATGGTAGGTATAACATTAAAGTAGAACAATAATAATGTTGCCATTCTTTCTCTAACAGAAGCTATTTTATTGTTTTTTACAATTTATCATCATTACAAAATCTATAAGTACTTACCGCATAATTTTAATCTACGCCAACTTTAAAAGTCGCATCAACCAGGTCAGTGATGGATTTAAGGGGGATGGAGATCAGGGGATATATGTCCCCCCTTGATATTTTTTTAGTACCTAACTATTATCTATACGAATAGATACCGGTTATTTTTCAAAATTTCAATACTAAAAAGTAAAGATCAGTAAAAATCAAAAAAAAAAAAAAAAACTGAAAGTGAATTTCCTTATTAAAAACTAAACCTATCCGAACCACTTTAATATAAAGAAGGTTCTTATTCTCGTTATAATTATGATAGTAGGTATAACTAAACTAATAATAATAATTCCTATAATATGTCAATGTTAATATTAGGGCAAATTGAATTATAAAATACTTATACAAAATACGTACATTTTTAAATTTGATCTTTTTTGTTTTAGCTAGCCTAAGTACTTATTATACAATCTATAAAACAAAATATTTCAAAATGCAATATCTTCCTTCTTGGTAAAATCCTAAATACGTCAGTGAACCAGGTAATATAATATCATTAGGAGATGTTCAGTTAGGTGTTGTATAATTTGTATTGGCACAAACACCCATACTTAAATCTACCAAAAACCAAACTAAAATTTATAAACCCGATATAAATATATTTCGTAAGTAGTAACAGGTACTGCTATTATTATTATTATTATATGTGTCAACTGTTTTGTAATCAACAGAAAAAAAAATGATTTGTAAATATTCTATCTAACGTGATATTTTTGAATGTGAAACAAAATGTACATTATTGACGTCACATTAGGATCTGCGTTCTATACAATTTAATTCATTATACTTAAATGTGGTCATTTATCGGTTTGTCTACCCACTGACCCATAACAGTCCAAGGACGGTTAGGTATATACATATAGCTACATAGGTAATTAAAACCTCCAAATCATAATACAATTCTGGACAATGATGGTTTGAACTGGAGATGGACAAAAAACTTCGATTTTTCTTTATTCGATACATCCATGTTTTACCATCTTTTTTTATGTATCGAAACAAATATCGAAAATAAAATAACAAAGTAAAAAAAAAATTATTAAAATGGTTAATACTCGTAAACAAATATGTAAATAAAATAAATGAATGAATGAATGCGTCGCCTGGAGTTTTATGATACGACCGGTTTCGAATTAAAAATTCATCATCAGGAATATCACAGTCAAAATGTAAAACGCGGTTTTCATTCATTTATTTATTTTATTTTTATATATACATTTTTTATTTATATATGTATTTACTTTAAATATCGATGTTTTATACTTTTTCACCGACAATGATGCATTTCATAACTGTTCCGACAAAGTGCATTGGGTATTAATACAAATTAAATAGCATACCCTACTATTATTATTATGAAACTAATTTTTATGTTAAAACATTGATGTTTTTTCTTTAAAATCCGATACATCGAAACAATCGATGTTGAAAATGTCAACGCATCGATACATAGAAGATCAATGTCCATAAAGTTTTGCCTATCTCTATTTTCAATCTCGAAAATCCAGATTTTATCTATGTAGACAACAGGAACATGTAGGAACAATTATAAAAATATCCACCCGCATTGACTATATTAACATAGATATTCAAGGTCTTGTTTAAGGGGTGAATGTAAATACATTAAATGATTGTTTATTCTATTTACTTTAAGTAATATATTTTCAATATTAATAGGTCGTTTGAAACCTTTCTGAAAAGGAGTTCTTGAATTTAAGAAATCAAAAATTTCATCAAGAACTCTAATGAACTGTATTATTGGTTCATAATTTTTAAAATTATTTGATGATTATTTTATAAACTGAAGAGCATCTGTCACTGAACTATTTAGAGTTTGAAATGCAAGCTTAACTTTCATACTGTTGCCCTTCCAGTTAACGTACGCTGATCCAATTGTATAACCTAATTTAAATCCAGCTTCATTTTGCAATTCAAACAACTGTTCCAAGTATCTCCAATCAATGAGCTGTTTATTTTCATTTTTAAACGCTTTAAATGTTCCTAAAGCATTTCTTGTTAATTTTATATTGTGACAGAAATAAAATATAATTCTGGCTTTGTTGGGTCTATACTAAAAGTATAAGACACAACGTTAAAATATCTTAATATTTAAAATGCATATGCTCATTTGTTTACTGTTTTTTTTTTTTTTTTTTTTTTTATGAAGGTGTTGGATATAATTTATTTTTAAATAAAATTAATAAAATTTGTTTTTTTTTTTTTACATGTTACTTTCCAATATTGTTAATTAATAACTAATAATTATAAATAATCGTATTTTATTATACAACCATTTTGATTAATGATTTAAGTATTTAATTTATTTTTCATAACAATATGTTTTCATGTACATAGGTAACAATTTAGTTTGTTACCTCTATCTGTGGTAATATTATGTACGATTTGATTTGAAGTATCCTCCGCCAAATGATAAATTTGGTATTACATAGTTATGATAACATTGCAGAGCTCAAAACCAACATGGCTTCTTTTGGCATCTGCTCTTATCACTAGTTAGAAATCTAAATATGTGGTACCATCATAGATAATATAATAAATATATTAATATATTATAAATATAAATATACTACCTATGAGTACCATAGATTATTATTTAAGATTAATTCATGATAGTACTAATCAGTTGAGTTGTCCCGCCATAACATTTTATCTATGGTTTTGTAAGAAAATTTAGGAATGCAATTAATTGGAATTTGGTATTAAATATATTCAATATTTCGTGACGAGTGATTTTGAAATTAATTATAAATCACAGTCGCGTCGCTCATGTATTGCCTATTGCTTGTCATTGCCAACTTGCCTTAGTCTCTCGTGCTTAATTATTTCACAGTAAGTTTAATTCGTTATTATTTACTTTGGTTGTTATATTTTTAAATAATGAGCAAATTGTGAGCATTATGAGAGTGCCTATTAAAGATTTAACTACCTAGTTAATTATCAAAATAAATTTAACTACCTAATGAATTTCGTATAATATTTTATTTTAAGTAAATAATAACAATTTTTTTTTTATTTTACTCAAAACCATATACCTAGCTACCTAGATACATTTTACTTTGTTTGAAAAATCTAACCTGCGACGATGTAGGTAAGTGGTTATTCTCAAAAAAATATGTGTTAAGGATATTTCTGAAAACACTCGTTCATAAGTTATTATATTTACTAGAAAATTAAAAAAAAAAAAACACTAAGGAAAATAAGCCAAAAATGAGGCTAATAAAGTAATATACTTTTGTAATAAATTTTCAAAGGTAGAAAAGATCAACTTGTGTTAAATTTGTTTCACAAAAATGATAGAATGTTTCTCATTGTTTCTTAATTAATTTAATGGCTCATTGGATGAAAATCTATATTCTTTAATTCATAATTAGCAGTCAGACCGTCTATCCATTAACAGAGTAGGTAGCTGTTTAACTAAATTAAATAATAAAACCATAGATAATGGAAATTATGAATGTCCCATTCAACCATCCATCCTTAAATCAATAAGGAACAAATAATATCATAATGTTATTTTGAGTAAACTAACTGAATACAACTAATTTTTGTAGATAAATTAATATAATAACTAATTTAAATAGGTATTTACGTTTGTGTAATATATTAACATATTCTATAAACAAATACAGTATGTTCTTTAGGATGTAGAAGAAATATACGTAAAGAACATTTGAGTGACAAAAAATTATAAAAATTACACAAAATAATACATTTAAATATTTTTAAAAAGACCCAATAGGTATCTATAATTAAACCCAACAATTTGGTAATATTAATATCGTATTCCATAATTCATGGTACCAGTGGTATCTAAGATTGCTCTATTACTCACCTTGTACACGAGTGGTAAGTCAGTTGATGTGTTATAGTTAATATCGCTGATGCCATCATAGATGAACTAAGAAACAAGGATTGTTATATACAGACTACTTTGCTTTCAATTAAATACATGTTTATTGTTAGAGATTACTGCCATTAAAGTTGGTTTTTAATATTTTGATCAATTTCGATAACATCAGAATTATTGGCCTGTCCAGATATGACAATAAATATATTATCATCAAATAAATAAGCAAATTTGTACAAGCATTTGATAATTCTAAGACTATATCTAGATATTCAAACATTATAATCCAATGTCCCATAAAGATATACTCACTGTTGTATCTTGGAAAGTAATAACTTATTTTTCACTTTTAATTTTCAAATGTCAACCCAGTTAAAGAAAGTATAATGAGAATAGTATTCAAACGCCATAGAAATTAAACATTTCAACACTAAAATGTATTTTAATTAGTGATGAGAAAAACTAAAAAAAACAAAATCAATTGATTAGTGGTAGACATAAAAATAATTGAATGAACGAATAATTCATTTGAATGGATTACAATTTTTAATGGCAGTCAAAAAAATGATTAAATATACTACCTTGCCTATAAACAATAAACCTACTTGGTTGTTTTTTTACTGGATTGTTTTCTTTAATTAGTTACTTTAACAGTAAAGTCTAAAAAATCAAAACTTATTTAATCACCGAAGTTTCAGATTTACTGATGCTTCAATAATACTTGGAGATTTCATACTTAGATTGTGCCAAATATCCTTTGCAATTTTGGAGTTAACACAAAAATATATTTACAAAACTTTATAAGCTCCAACTCAAATATATGAGCGTTTTTTTTTGTAATTTCTGTTCCTTTTAAACGAGTATTCTCAAAAACTGGTAAATTGACAAATAACCGCAGAAATAGACTTCACCCTAATAATTTAAATCTAATTATTTTTTTAAAATAATAATTCAATTTGATTGGATTTTTAGTATAAGTACCTTTTAGATTCTGAGCATAGCGAGGGAGCTATTGGTTTTACAATGCTCTTTATTTCTTTTTTTTTTCTAGTGTGTGGGCATGTTTTTTCTTAGTAAACTTACTCTGATTTTTTCATGTAGTAACTTTTCTTAAAGCTCAAGTTGTCTAAATGATACTTTAGAAAGGTCATTATTTCAATAAAAACACCTAAGTAGGAAAAACTTAGGAAAACTTACAATTTCACTATTTTATTATTTAATAAAAACACGGACTACGTTTTCAACCAGAAAAAATAATTTGATCGAAAAATCACAAACCGCCTCTTTGATTTAATTTCTTAATGTATCATTGTCAACATTTTTGAGCTTTTAAGGAATTTAAATTTTTCAGAGTTTTTTGTTATAATTAGATTATAAATACACGTATACTTGAAACTTGGTAATAATACTTAAATTGATCTTACTTTTGAAATTAAATTTAAATGAATATTGCAAAAAAAAACTACTGCACTTTAAATTATGTATTACTGAACTGCGCTGTGAATCGCCTTTTGTCAATCAACGGTTTATCGTTGCTTAGATATAAATGAAATAACCTTGTGTATCATACCTTCCTAACTTCTCACCTACAACATTGGTCGCTCCCATCCCCAGTATCATCTCTTTTTTAATAATAAAAAGTAAATAGTCTGAACTTCCAAAAATAAAAAATACAATTAAATATTTTCCAAAATATCACTATGGATATATCTTTGTGGGATACCCTATACATATATATTTTTGAAATATTACAATTTTCAATTTATAGAGTAGAATATACAGAGTAATATAATTTAATTCAGTATGCAACACTAAATTATTTTTAAAGGAAACCTATACTGAGCGAAGTATGGTTAACATTGTTTTGAAACGCAGTCATTTTTAAAATTTTAATTTTAAACAATTATAAAACTATTAGGTACTACTACGTGTGATGATCCAGCATTAAATTGTTGTGCATTTTAACTACACCAAAATAATTTAGTTAAATAACTTAATTTAAATGTACACAATAAATTTCTATAGTTACAAAATATATTTATTACAGTTTTAATATTAATACTCTAACATATTTGATTGGGAATGTATAAGCAAATTAATTAAAACATACTTATTTTTTTTAAATATTAGTTTTCTCATATATTTACTGTTCATACCAATAATTAATATATTATGATTAGCAAAAAATAATGTTACTGTTAAGAATGACAAGAAATATAATTCACATTATGCTTATAAAAAAAAAAAAGTTTTTGATGTATAAAAATAAAATACGTAAGATATATTCAATACTATAATTAATTTTTATTGCCATATCCAATTAAAATTCTCAAACTAAATTAAAAGTAATAATAATAAAATAATAAAAGAAAAAATTATAAATAATAGATACACAATTAAATAGTTTAATCATTTTACCGTAGTGTTATGATTAAGTAATTGAAAATATTAAACATGAATTTTAAGTAAATATTATAATAATTATAGTTACGATTTGAGTAATAAAAAAATAAAATAAAACATTTTTAGTAACAGACAATATATATAATGTAATCTATTGAAAATGCAATTTTATGAAAAGTCCATTATCACACAATTTATATAAATAACTTTAATGTTAAGTTTATATTTTTATGATTAAAATTATGATTTCATTTTTTTTCTGTAATAAAAAATATTGCTCAATTACTACTGGGATAAAATGAGCCTGAAAAAAAAAATACAATTTGCGATAAATAAATAAACATTATTTCCCCAGAAATTTCTGAATATTTATAAATTCTTTATTCTAAATAGAAATTGTATTGACGTACAGAGTCTGGCAGTCAAACCATTTTTTTTTTAATTTTTCGCCTAACAAGTGCAAAGTAAAAAAATGGATATTAATGTTATAAATTTGAAAACTTAATTTTTTAATGATAGTGTCAGTCAAATGCCTTTCTTGGTTAGCTACACCAACAACCTTCATTGGCTAACTTTCAGAGATTTCTCCCTCTGGTCTACTGCTTGTCACACCAGTACTACAATTTATGGGTTTCGGCTGAGGTTTTTACTACCGCTTCTATTTCGAGTTGTGTTAGATGTGGTTTCAAAATTGTTCATCTATAGGTTGATGTTACGACTAAAAGACAGGATCCCGTGGAGATAACCCAAACTGTTGGCGAAAAGTTCATTGGGAACCTAAAAAACTATTTTTATTTTTGTAATACACTTTTACTGCAAACGCACCCTGTTTACTTGATCAATGCTCCATGTTTACTAAATTCCGGTTATTTAAAAGCGATAAAAATAGTGCCAAAGTCTCTATCATTTAAGCCACCAATTCTCAATGAAATCGTTAGGTTTGACAGCCAGACCCTGTATAAAATTACAAAAATGTATACTTACCAACAATTAGAAGTAGAAGCACTGCTATCACGAGTCCCAAAATAATCATCATCTACAAATAAATATGTATATATTATGTTAAATGATAATTAATAAGTTTTTAAATCAAACACTGTAATTTCTTAAAAAAAAAAATTGTTATACCTTTAAATTTTTCCACCACATCTTTCTTTTAAGTTTAGTAGCATGTTGCTCAAATTGAGAAGCACCTTGTTGTAATACATCTGAAACAATAGAATTATAAAATTTAGATACATAATATTTCAATTCAAAATGACTAAGATATTAAAGATACAATAAAAACTACTTAAATCACATTTATTTTCAAATTCTAAATATATTTCATGCATGGATTTTTTTTATCAAATTTGAGAAATAAATAATTTTGCTAAGAGATTATTCCAGGTCCATACTCCTCCTAAAAGTTGTCAATGTAGACATTGAAAAATAATAATGTGATATTGTAGCAGTTATGATCAATAAAATTTGACTTTAGAAAAACAGTGGTTGGATTTTCCTTTATAAAACATTATACCTATTATTTTTTATATAAATATATATATGTTTGACAAAAAGTCTAATCTTTTTTAGTTTTGAAATTAATAATTATAATGCCTTTGCCACCAGGTCCAAGTGCTAACTGCGAAGCATATTTTTTGTTACTGCTATGTAGAGAAGTAAACCATATTTATTAATAGATTTTTTATTTTGTATTAAGACTACTTAAGAAATATACACAAAACAAATAAATAATGTATAATGCAATTCCAGAACAATGAAACTATGTAATAATGCTATTTAAAAATAAGATTTATTATTTATAATCTGAACGAAGAATTATACAATAAGTAATTGTAATGAAGGTTGAGAACACTTGTGAATATTATACAAATTATTTTATTACACGAGTGAGGAGGTTGTCTATTAAAAACTAGTGACTAAAGAGTAAAATGTTACTGAACAAATAGTAGGTATAGGTAATTTATCTTAAAATTCTATCACTAAAATATACTAATATACTACTTAGGTTTATTATTGTGTTTTGGTGTAACATAAACTTATATTGTACATGCATATTACATGTACATAAAAAATTATGAACAAATGTTAAAAAACCAAAAATTATCGTTTTTAAATACTTGTTCTTTAAAAAAATTATTTTTATCTCCTTCAAAGTGATATTTATTTAAACTATATATGTATTAATGTATTAATCATGCGTGATTAGTTAGAAATTACATACTATCTATTATATTTAACTTAAAATAATGAATTAGGTACACATTACGTATAATACTTATAAGGCTATAATTATAATAAACTATTATCAGTAAAACTGATTTATATTATCTATACAATATGCTATTCTACAGAAAAATGTTACACCATACTCATAATAGGTTCAAAAGTCAAAATAAATACAACAAACTAAAATTTGTAATTTCCTTCAGTTGCTAGATAAAATACTTAAGTATAAGTTTATGTACAAAGACAAAAAAGAAACTATTTTACTGTAAACTCTACTATTTGTGGGATACCATCAATACCAGACTTACCTTTACCTTCCTATTGGTTATTTTGTAAGCAGAAATAAAAATTGATTGTATTAAATTCCTGTAGGTACGTAATTACACAATAAACTTATTATTTTTATCAATTATTAGAAACAAATGTATTAAAATACTTATTGTTTTTAACAGGTTAATGAATAAAAAGTGAAGCTATCACATATGAAAGAAGTAAGTACCTTATAACATTATTATTATTATTATTCAAGAAAAAGTATTTTGAAGTTGATACAAAAAATTGATTTCCTATCAATTAAGTCAAATCATAATTAAAAAAATGTTGATAAATAAAAATATAAATAGATGTGTCACTGCGATAGAATAAATATTTAAAAATATTAATTGATAATTCAGATAGGTAAATAAGTTACATATTTATGGTTATTTATTTTACATTCCATTTAGATTAAATTGGTTAATTTTATAATAGGAACATTCAAATAATATTAATTTTTAGATAAATGTTAAGCTGTTATTAACAGTTAAAATATTCTTGATAGTAAGTATATTAAATTTTGTTTTATACCTGCACGATTATCTAATTCTGATAGTTTCTGATCTCTTTCCAACACCTTTTCAACATTCACTCTCATAATACCAACGACCTTGAAATATTTATAAATGATTAAATTAATACAAATTAATATTATTTTTATTAACATATATATATATATGTATATATTAATGTAGATACATAAATAATAGTGAAGGTAGATACACAGAACAGTTAATATGATAGTACTGACCTCGTCAACTTGCGCCTGTGACTCTTGAAGTTTCTTTTGAGAATCTGTCGGTTTTTTGGTACTTTGTCCCTTGTTATCGGCCATGTCTAAAAACAAACGAAATCGATATAAAATTTCGCTGAGAAACCGAACGCGTTGAAAATACGGAAGTGACTGGGGCAAATGTTTGCCGCAACAGTAATAGTTATTGTAAAACAGACAAACGCCTATAATATGTACGTAGATACGGAGAATGATAATAATATTAACAGTGGGCAAACAAAGATTAGCGGACAGACATGTAATAAAGCACACCTGCGCCAAAACCAATATTGTAAATCTCGACGAGTAGGCGGATACAAAATGGGAAAACTACTCAATACGAAATAAAAACCGACAATCCGTGTTTTCGTCGGTACAGTTTGGGGCGGTAAACAAATACAATTTTGTGAGCGGAACGTCATGTCACCCATTATCTTGTGTTGTGATAAAATAAGAATGATAAATATTAATGCTATTCGTACTCACCGGAATCGAACCCGTAGGCGGTGTTTTAATTATTACGAAATGCGTCGGCCGAGTCCGAAAATTCGATGTTGCGTCCCGTCACGGGATCGGATCGCGTCTCGCTGCTACGATGACGAGTACAGAGACGCGGAAGTGCGAAAGGCGAGTTTGATAGCCGCGTAGTGTGAGTGGTGGCGAGTCACTGGCGAGTGGCGACCTGTCAAACAACACTTTCAGTAATGGACCGTATACCAACACAGAATATTATTACTCTAATACCAACGAGTCGGATAGGCGTTTTGTCTACCGAACAGCAACGCAACAGATGACTGAAGAATGATTGGTGATGTAATCATAATATGACGTCACTGAGGAAATAATTAAAATGTTGATACCGCTGGCGGTATCTGAACACGGACGTTGTAAGAGTCCCGACGGTTTGGAACGTCTTTGCCGAGTATGACGGTCATGGCACGGAATTTCAAGTGCCGAACCCGATAAAAATTAATTTAAAATTTAGCAATAAATATTTGTAACACTAATATTGAAAAATTGTAAAATTTTAAATAATATAAAATTGTAAAAATTTAAAAACTAATATTTCTAAAATCAAAAAGGATTTGCAAAAAAACAATTTGATTTGTGATAAAGTAAATACCGGTAAGTAATTTTTCACTTATTCATTGTGTTCCGTTGTGGATGCTGTAAAAACCGTGATAACTTTTTGAGAAAAAACCTCATTGCGGTGGAACAGAAAGATAATTACAGAAAAATAAAAAAAATTGACATAAAAACTTTTTTTCTTATCAATTCAATTTACGAACTGTATTATTTTATTATTTAGATACACCGTAGGTATTTAAACCTCACCACTCAAAGTAACATATATTAATTATGATAAGTAGTTAAGTACAACAACTAAGGATTAATCTAGTTTAAGATTATAGCAATCAATTCTATAGAGTTAAACTAGTAAACTATAATGATTATTTTTCATTTTTCACGTAAATCACAAAATAGATCCTATTTCATTAAAATATTCAATCTTAATCAAATTTAAAAAAAAAAAAAAAATTTGTTTTCAAAAACTGAATACAACTCCTTTTTCCACTTTTTTGAAAATTTAATTTAACTCATTATTTCATATAAAAAAAATATTATGAAATTATGAAAAGAAATTTTGAAGATTTGAAGAAGATTGAATATTATAATGAAATAGGACCTATTTCGCTGTATTTTGTTTATAAATAAATAAATATAAACTAAATTATCAAAAACACTTCGAAATAATCGAAAAAAAAACTGAAAAATAACCCCTTTGTTACATAATTCAACCCTATTGCGGCAATAACCCCGAAAACCGCAAATAAATGCCTAATTTAAATCACCCCTACCTATAGGAAAATTCAAAGGAATATAGATAGACACGTCAATCGTGTTTACTAATTTATTTTGAAATCAACATTTTCCTTCCCATTTTTTTCCGATTATGCCATAGATACCAAAATTTGAAATATATTTAATGTAATTAAAGCAATTTTAAATATTTATTATTATCGCGTTTATTATCAGAGTTACATAATTTAGGTACTTAATTATACAATGTCAATTTTGTTCTAAGCTTGTGAGTTAAAACTCGCATGTGTTTAAGTGACCAGTATATATGTAAATACTATGTGAACGCATACATTGTCTTTGTTTTATTATTTAATAGGTACTCGAATCGTCAACTCTAGTGTATTACAGTGTATAAATTGATTTAGCCACCAACATTTTTAATTGTATTTTTTAAATAGGTATCAAAATGAGTAAAGTGCCGGTCGACGAAAATGAGAAATTGAATCCAGATCAAATAAACTCGGGTAAACGTGATGGTATGTAATTAGTTTTAATTAATATTATGTTCTAAAGACTAAATGCGGAACATAATATTCTATTTCAGCTGATAACAAAAGTACAAACACTATAATTACTGTGGACAACAACGAAGAACACGAAGACAACCAACATACATTTGTGTAAGGCTATTGTCTATTTAAACTGTATAGTGTAAAGTATAAACATAATATGAATTATAGTAGGTAAGCTATTATCGTATTTTAATGTAAATATATTTCTGCTCTCAGATCAACAAACAGTAATAAGAAGACGTACGTCGAAGGTGACAAAAATTCCGATCCGAAACTTTTATGGACAGATTTATGCCCTCAAGTTTGTTTTAATAATTTCTATTGATAATAATAATTATTAGTTTATTATTGATTCAACGGTGACGAATACTGTTTTACAGATATTATTTTGTTGTATAGCATTATTTATGGCTTGTCAACCAGGAATCAATTTAGCTTATTCAAATAATCTTTTGCATTATATGCCATCGTTAAACAACGGTCAATTTTCATGGATAAGTAATTATTACTACCTTTAAAATATAATTTAATTCGTTCTGATAGATAATTATTACTTATCTTATAGTTATTATTTTATTAATAATTATCAGATCGAAAAGTATGTCCTTAACATTTATTTGAATTGACTCATATTTAATAAAATATATATATACATATATACTCATATAATAGTGTAATACATAATATGTAGTTATATCCTAAAAACGAGCAATCATACTGATTATTAATTGCATAGATTATATCAATGTTACTTATTGTAATTTATGACAATTATATAAACTATATTATATTAATTTTATTACCTATACTATACTATCATATAGTATGGTCATAACTTACCTATTGTATTATAACATAACATTTGAACAAAAATTATTTTCAGGTACCTAATTTAGGCATCTATTAGTGAAAATAAGGCAAATTAATAATACTTTATAACTAGTACCTATATTATAATATTAAAAATAATTATGTTAGAATTTATTACATTTTATTTTACCGTAAGCAAAATGTTACAAAGTTGCATTCAAACAATTTATTATACAGACGTGTAAACTTTTCTTCTGATGATAATATTATAATTATAGAAATTAGATATTATAAACAAGTTATTAAAAATTCGTTAAAATTGCTGTTTAGTAAACGTTGGAATTATTATTTAAAATTTAACAGTGAAATTTAAATTTTGTTTTGTGAAAGCAAGTATTCTAGCTTTGTTCACACCTGTCGGAGCTTTATTTATTGGTGTGATAATGGATCGGATCGGCCGGAAAAAGTCATGTCTCCTAACTTGCATACCTTTGTTGATGTCGTGGATATTGGGAGCCCTCTCGAGTTCCGACAGTATCTATCTGTTCGTCGTGTCCAGAACGTTAGCTGGAATCGGTGCAGGTAATAATATATAGAAAAACAAACGTGAGCAAGAGAACTCATTAAAATCGAATTTTCCGCCACTTATTTTGTGTAATAGAAATGTTCTTTGTTAAATAATAAATAACCGAATGTTATAATAAACCAAGACTTATTAGATTATACTACTTTCAAAAAAAAAAAAAAAGATAAAATTTGATCATTGTACTATAAGGGTGGGGGGGAGTTGAAAATTGAAACCTCCAAAAGGCACATAACCATAGTACTAACGTCATGCGTGTACACAATTTCGTATCATCGAGTTCATTTGAGGATTCTATAAGATTGTATAAAGCTAAAAAATAACCTTCCACATGCAGTAACATGGTTAAATTCATGAATTTATATTGAAATTCAACTCAACTTGTGTCACTCTAATCTGCCCACTAGAACAACTGTGATTCCCGAGTTTATTTGGTCCTGAGAGGGTCGCTAGAAATGTATAGTAAAAATGGCGGAAAAATTCGATAAAACAGTACAACTATTGCGTAACAATCATCATGATAATAATTTGTCCAAGAAACGCGTTTCAGGCATGACTACTGTCGGCTTGGTGTATGTGGCGGAAATCAGTCATTCTTCTTACAAACAGCTGTTTCTGGCCCTGAACAGCGTTTTCTTTTCCGGCGGCGTGTTGCTGTCCACGTCCATATTGCAGCTAAGTTGGAACGTCATCAATTTCGCGTTCATCGGATTCACCGTCATCAACATGGCGCTCATTGTGCTGTTCATGCCAGAAAGCCCGATCTGGCTGCTCAAGTTTCAGAGCCCCGGGCACGTCACCAAGGCCAAAGCGGCCGTCAAACGAATTTACTCTCAAAACCATCAAGTAAATTCGTTGTTACAAATCAAACACTACACTGCACTATTGTGAGAGTCAGATTAGGTTTAGGCTAGGTCAAATACCAGAACATAATATGCCTACTGTCTTATGTCTATTTTCTTCTTTTACGTTAACCTAATCAAAATTTCCTTTTTAACTATCATATTAAAGAGTTTATACATATAAAACTGTATATTATGTATTATAAAGTGCGAGACGCTTGCTCGAAACCAGCGCATATTATTTTATACGTCATATTTTTTCGGACGCACGTTTCCCGACCGCGACTGTCCGACTGCTCAGCGACATCATTACAACACCCGCAATCGATTCGCAGGTGTTCCAAGCCGAGTGGAGTCGTCTGAAAACGATGTCGGCCGGCAACGAAGCTACCGCGAACGATCACCGGCCGTCTTTCTTCACGTCCTTGCGGACCAGTCCTGCAGCGTACAAGCCGTTCGGCATAATGGTCATGTTGATATTCCTGCAACAGGTCACCGGCGTATACCCGGTCATATCGTACGCGTTATTCATACACAAATCGATCGTGCCTGACGCATTCTCGGTGAGCGAGATCCAATTTGTGACCGTACTGGGCGCCGTCCGGTTCGCCGGCGCCCTATTTGTGTGCCCGCTATCCTTTTACGTCGGCCGGAAACCGCTGTTGACAGTGTCATGCCTCGGGATGACGTTGTCCGCCGTGCTTGTCGTGTTCGCCAACCGCAAGACGTCTCAGCCTGCCGACGACGCCGCAGTCGCCATGTCTTCTATATGCTGCGTTTTGCTGTACGTGTTCAGCAGTTCGCTGGGCGTGCTCGCGTTCCCGTGGACGTTGACATGCGAACTGCTGTCGACGTCCATCAGAGCGGTCGGCGGATGTATACTAGTGTCCTACGCCTATTTGCTGATGTTCGTCGTCATGAAAGTGTTTCCGTACATTTGGGAGGCCATCGGCGTCGACGGCGTTTTCGCCGTTTTCGGCATCATGTCCCTGGCGATGGCCGTTTACGTGCACCTCGTCCTGCCGGAAACTCTTGGGAAAAGCTTCAAAGAAATAGAGGATTACTTCACCGCAGGGACGTCGAGTGAAAAATAGTTACTAGCGCGGATAGGTTAGCCGGTCCAGCAGTGAAAGCCCAAATGTATTGTTACAAAACGATTATATTAGTATAAATATAATCAATACATATCGTATACGTTATTAGTGTGTCGGGAATGTAATTTCCGCTAAAAATTAAAAATAATGCAATTAAATAACGACTTCGTAATTTAAAATACATTATAAAATTAAACGAACGTTGCACAGCCAGGTTTTCAAAACAATGCTAATAAAGTGCATTGAAATCTTAGTTAACCAGTTACCAGTACAGTAAATAATTTTAATCGCACAATTTCCAGTATGCTTAACAAATTTGTAATCTTTTTTTTTTTCGTACATTTTTTTATTTACATTTTGATATTATGATTATTAAACCTGGTATTTTATTTATATATATATTAAATACCATTATACTTATAGAACAAACGATTATAATAAAATATTTAACTATAAAAGTGTTTTAACCAAAGAACGTTAATGCATTAAGGTGCTCATTTTTTTATTTTCCTTGTAGTTTTATTATTAAATGGAGAAAACCGGCTATTTCTTGTATGATTTTTGTTGATTTATAGATTACTTTGACAACAAGTCATAATTTCGTTAATAATGTAAGATAAAATTGCTCTATAATATTATATCTTTCAACTTCTCTTCTAAAACAGTGGTTTATACCAAAAACCTGATTGAGGATCAATTGGGCCTCGGGACACCAGAGACTCTCAACACTTTTAGAGAGTGTATATTTCTGTATTTTATTTTACATGAGCTAGTATAGTTTACCACAGACAAGCGTACTTGACCCAAAGAAGTTAACAATATGCGGGAACTATTGTCAATTGTCGTGTTTACTTTTTACGTGTCCGTGTATCTATACAAAATTGTTAAAAAAAAACTCGCAAAATGTCAACAATCTGAGGGCTATTGTACTGCATGAGTAAATTGGTTTGTACATAATATACTGTTTGTCAGTTGTTTTTTTTTTTTTTTTTACAAGCATGGCGTTCATATTATCACAGTGTGTGGTTTCGTATCCCGCAGTTTGTTTAATGTGTATTTTATAAAATGATCATAATATTTGCCGCGTAATTTTCAACTCATTTAAGAAAAACAATTTACACTATATAATGAATAATGAATAGGGCTCTATTACTCTCCTCTTACCCTATACCGCTACCCTTTTTGGGTTTTTTTTTTTTGTAAATTATTAAATGTATGTTTAAAAAGTGGTGTAAGAGAGGTATAGGGGGCAAATCCCCCCACAATCTAAGTTAAGTTTAATAACTGCAAGGGACGTTAATTTCTGTTGGCATTCGCTTAGTCTCTCTTCTTTTGTTTTTCTAATTTGAGCAAACACACCGACCATATACTTTGAAAATTCTAAATGGTTTGAGGTTGTGTGTTGGATGATGTACGTCTTACTATATTATATTGTGCACTTCGATAAATGTTTCAAAAACAGGTCACAGAGTCTATCTTTTACGAATTTCAAACTTTTGAGGAATGACTTTAATAAAATACAAATTCAGCTAATATTATGTCAGAGGCTTATTTTGAAAGATATAATTGGAAAAGTGAGGGAGCTAACACTATGAGTCATAATTTTTAGAAACGTCAGTATATAAAAATAAACTACACCATACGAAATGTATTTTTTTTTTTCAAAATATCTATAACAATAAAATAATCAATTTGACCTAAACTATCCAATTTATCATATTATACAGACACTTATTAAAAGACGCAAAAAGTAAATCTTATCTTCAATCAAAACCTATAATAATTTAAATATTTTAACAGTCGTAAATAAAACGAAAAAAACGAAAAAAGTAAAATAAGCTAATGCAAATTAAACTTATTTTGAGTAAAAGTAACTACAATTCATCTTACGGTAAAAACCGTATAAATATGATTTTCTGTAAATACTCAATACTGTATAATAAAAAAGGGAAGCCACACTTATTATTGAAATTTTGTCGAACGGTATTTAGCTGCACGAAATTATGATACGCCTATAATTAGTAACTGGGCACCTATTAATTATTAATACCTAATGAATAATTTTCAGCTATCTACCGACGGTCTTAAGGACCAAACATCTTATTTCTTTCATAACATTTCGTACTATCTCTACTTGTGGCATAACAGGATCTACGCGTCTACATAGTAATTCTATTTCATTAGCATATGTAGCTGTTGGTTCGTCGTCTGATTGTTTACGTTATTCTAACATGGTACGAATTACGTCTTTTTGAAAGATTGGTTCGTATTCGGATCGAAACATTTTTCCCAAATCCTCCCATTTTGATTTATTAGGATACTTAGCTTGTGCGTTTTCGTAAAAAGTTAATGCTGGCCCTTCTAAAAATGCCACAAGAAATTGAGCTTTTTCTTTATTTGTCCACCCATTTATTCCTGCTGCTCTATCATATTTTTTTAGATAAGAATCAATATTTTCGGAAGTTTATCCAGAAAAAGTCGAGGGTTTAATATATGGTTTTTTGTATTCCATTTTATTAGTGTTTTGTTTTATAAGAGTAGTAAACTCACCAGGTAGGGATTCTCCATTTTTATATTTCGAGAGTCTTTGTTTTAATTCGGGGACAGTGCCTGTGTTAATTAATCCTCTTTTATTTAAGTTAATTATTAATTGAGGTTTTTCTGATTTGTCGATAGAATCTAACGTCAGTAAGCAGTCGTTTTTTAATTTATATTGTATGTTTATATTATACATGAATTTTGGTTTAATTTTAGACTATCACTTTTTGAGCCTATCTAGCTATCAATTTTTAAAAAATTTTACCACATAAACTTATTAATATAAAAAATAATTGGAAATATTAGTGATTTTTGTTAATTGAAATATTATATTTTATGTATTGATTTAATTACAGTTGTTTGCGATACCTACTTGGGTAATTTTTATATGGGAGTGTACCTATTAGTATTATTACCTATATTATTTTTTTTTTTTTGTTTTATTTAGTTAATGTTGATCTTTTTATTATAATTATTTAATTTAGATCAAGAGTCACTAAGTTGGGCGCCACTTAGTAACAACCTAAAAAGAGGGGGGTTTATTAGGTAGGTGCCTATTCGGATGTGAATGGCAAATATCCCCTTTTTATGGCATTACCTTTTCCTATTAGAAGAAGTACTACCGGGGTCATGAGTGTATGGTATAATTGCTTACCTGCCGCGAACGGGAATACATCTTTGAGTAGCAAAGTTCTGAGTGTGAAGAAATATACGCAACGTGTATTTTCAACTACGTATACAGTTTACAATAATTTAAAGTAAGGAAAAACTATTTAAAATAACAAAAAACAAAACTAAATAAAATAAAACACGACAATCGCACTATATAAGTTTAACAGTTATTCGATTGTAAGCGTGGGGTTTTAAAGTATTTTGAAGTGAGATTGTCGTTATTGTTTATTGATTTAAATGATATATAATATGGTACATAGTTATACAGTATAATTATTTTGATTTTTACAGATACATGAAATAGTAATATAGTTTTGTAACGACGGGTGTTATAATATATTGATTTACAATTTTGTGATTAATTTTAAATGTATATTAGATTATCTTAATAGTATGTTTATTTATTTTGCGTATGGTTTATGGTTCATGCATTAGACTAATTATAATATGATAAAGTACGGTAAATCTAATTAATGTATAACACATAAATAAAAATGAAGATGAAACAAAAATAAGATAATTAGTAGTATTACTACTAATATTATGTTGATGATGATACACGAGTATCATTACACAACTTATGAACACAATCTGGGAACAAGAGGAGATACCCGAAGCATGGCGTATATCCATCATATGCCCTATACACGAAAAAGGAGACATCATGGAATGCGAAAACTATAGAGGGATCTCACTACTCAATACTTCATATAAACTATTGTCCAACATACTACTGACTAGAATTAACCCATACATCAAAGAAATAATTGGAGAGTACCAAGCTGGTTTTATGCTAGGAAAATCAACAATAGATCAAATACACATTGTAAAACAAGTAGTTGAGAGAGACACGAATACAATAAAGATACATCTACTATTTGTTGACTTCAAAGCAGCGTATGACTCAATCAACAGAGACAAACTATGGGAAGTCATGGACCAGTTAGGAACACCAGCCAAGTTAACCAGATTAATAAAATCGTGTACGTATAATTCAAAAAGTAAAATAAGTTTCGGAGGAGAATCATCAGAGGAGTTTCAGGTAACGACTGGTCTTAGACAAGGTGACGCTTTATCACCTGCACTGTTCAACATCGCCCTAGAATCAGTTATGAGGACAGTTATATCCCAAGCTAAGGGCATAGAAATAAAAGACAACATCTAACAGTAGTTGCTTACGCGGATGATATAGTATTATTAGCCGAAACAGTTAACTTAAAAAACACAACAGATATATTGCTGAAGGAAAGGAAAAAAATTGGCCTAAAAATTAATGAGACAAAGACAAAATACATGATAGTATCTAGACAAAATCACAGATCGGATTTCTTGAAAGTAAATGAGTACACATTTGAAAGGGTAAGAAATTTTAAATACTTAGGTGCAGATATTAATGAAGATGCTAATAGCCACGAAGAAGTGAAAAGACGGCTCATCGCAGCAAACAGGTGTTACTTTGGACTATTATCATTGTTCAAATCAAAACTATTATCAAGGAAATCCAAAGTAACATTATATAAAGTTCTAGTCAGACCAATAGCTCTATATGCAAGCAGTACTTGGGCGACGACAAAGTCAGATGAAAAAAAGTTAGAAGTATTTGAGACAAAGATATTGAGAAAGATATTTGGCCCAAAGAAAAACAATGAAGGAGAATATGAAATACGTAGCAATAAAAATTTAGAAGAATTATATAACGAAACCAATATTGTAGGGATCTTGAAAAGCGCACGAATAGGCTGGGCTGGACATGTATGGAGATCAAAAGGACTAATCGGACAAATAATTTCATGGAAACCAAACACAAAGAGGCCCAGAGGACGTCCTAGACAGAGATGGTCAGATAGAATAAAAGAAGACCTAAAGAGGTTAGGAGTAAGGAATGCTGAAAAAACGGCACAAAATAGAGAAGACTGGAGACAATGTGTTGTTGCGGCAATGGGCCTAAAAGGCCTGTAAATAGCCAGAGAAGAAGAAGAATACAGTAGGTTGAATTAATATCAAATAGGCACGGCCCTGTCGCAAAATAATTTTCATTCCACCTCACTGATGTTTGTCAATGACGGACGCGGGGCTAAATCATTTATATTGAATAATTCGTTAAAATGCCCTAATAGGTGAAAATCATCAGGAGTTCCTTTTATAAAGGTACCTTGATATTTATTGGTGTCCACTACACCACCTTTGCTCAAGCCATATACAGTATAAGTTTCGATTTTCTTAAGTTTGAAGGGTGGCTTTATTTGTCTTTTATTCGGATGTGAATATTGTCTTCTGTAAATTATTTCGTCATCGACTACCTGAAAAAAATACATATATTTTTGCCTTAATTAGTTTTTTTTTTTTTATTTATTTATTTATAAATAAACGGAAAGATATTCTAATTACAATGAAATTAATTATACAGTATCTGAAACTAGAAATCACAGCTAAAACAGGTTTTTTTTGTATATAAATATTATATTGTATAATATAAGCTATAGGTACTTTACATAAAATAAATACAAAAAGATTAGGTTAAAATATATTTAGAATGTGGAAAAAATTAAGAATAGAAACTATCGAAAATAGTATAGTTGTGATAGCAGACACGGAGGATAGTCTCAAAAGAACAACTGAAAATGTAATTGGTGCAACGAAAAAAATGGGTTTTATGAACGAAATTAAATCCAAATTTATGATTTTATCCAGAAAAGAGTATCTTTAGTACGCAACAATAATAGAGGACCTATCATTTAAAAAAGTCTAACTTTAAATACCTACTTAGGGATAGATATAAACTCACAAGCGAATAATCACTAAGAAATACTTAGAAGAATCACAGCTGGAAACAAATGCTATTTTAATTAGTTCAATTACACGTACAACAATTTATAGAGAAAAACAAAAATCAGACTATAAAATCCCTCGTTAGAACGATTATATTTTATACCAGTGGAGCAGGACCTCTATCAAGTCTAACGAAAACAAATTAATGACATTTTAAAGAACAATTTTGCGAAGAATATTTGGGCCGAAGAGTAATAATGAAGACGGTTACGAACTAATATCAAACAGAAAACTTATAACTATTTAATGATTCCAATATAGTAATCAATACAAGAGCTAAATATTAAAGTGAGCCAGATACGTATGGAGAACAAAAAGCCAATTTTAGTCACGAAATGGACACCTAATAAAAATCAACCGAAAGGAAAGCCTATTCAACTGTGGGAGGATCGAGTGTAGAACGGAAAAGAGCTAGTAGCACATAGAGAAATTTAGGGGAGAATTTTTGCCTAGAATAAGCCAAAAAAAATATATATATATATATATATATTTAAAACTATTTCATTTTTATACAATAGGTATCTACAGATGATACAGGTGCCTGTAATAATATAAAACATATCTGTTTGTTAGTCGATGTAGATTAATGAAATAGTGAACTTACCTTGCGAGGTTTCCTTTTTGCCATACAAGATTTCAATTGGGTCAATTGTTTCGCCATTTCTTTTTTATGGTTTTTATTAGCGTTATTTATTTTTCGTTGTTCTGCTTTTTGTTGGTCTTTAAGTTTTAGAAGTTTTAGAAATTCATCATTATGTTTACGCCATAAATACCGCCTGTATTCATTATATTCTTTTAAAGTACATATTACTTCCATATCGTCGGTAACGAGTCCTTGTTGGTGCAGAAATTTTCGGTTTTGTTTCGAGTTCGCCCATTTTTTTAAATGCGGATCGTGTAACGGATTGTAATCGTATTTTATTTCATTACTATGTGGGTCGTTTAAAGAAAAATCTAATCTAGTCTTAGTTTGCAGCGGATGAATTCCCATAAGTCCTTTATGAAAAACCAACGGTCCCGTCGGAGTGCTCCCGTGGTACGTGCGTATTTTTTCATTTAATTCTATTTCATTCCAACCCGGTAGTGCACTTTTTACCGGTCGATAATCTGGTCGTGGTACGGACTTTTTTAATTTTGATATGGTCGTCGGATGTCTGAGGGTGAGCAATTTCGTCCGGTCGCATCCTTCTGTGGGTTTCCATTTTTTCTCTAGTGCTGGTAAAAATTTTACACGATCTCCGCAAATCATTTGAAAGTATAAAAAATGACTTGAATAATTTACTTAATTTAAATAATTTAACTATTTATATCGAATGTATATATAATATTATTTATATTAAAACTGTAGAATTTATACTTTTTAAAAAATTAAATAAGTTATACGGTTGCCAATGAAACGTAATTCACAATGATTTAAGATATTAGAATATAATTGTATTTAATTTAATAGTTTTATTTCAACGACATTTACTAAATATCGTACATTTTTATTACGTCCTAAATCGTATTAATTTTGTTAGAAGATTAATTTTCTACATAATACCAAAAACTTTTAAGATGAAGAGACCTTTAACCTACTGTCCCTCCGTCCCACACATCGTAGCTAAAACTGTACACCATGTTGAACGTTTCATCACTATATTTCATTATCTCCGTCTTTTCCTCTCGCAAACCATCATGATCTCAATATAAATATCACAAAAGAGGAATGTTAAATTTAATCGTAGCATTTTTTTGATAATAGAATTCGAAACTTTAATACTATTGTTTATAATACCTGTACGTGACATGTATATATTCATTAGCTAGCGCATGGAACGTGTACAAAATAAATTAATTTAAATAAAATGTATATATATATACATATTTTATATAGATATTCGGTTGGCTTTTGGACATAGGAATAAATAAGAACGAGCAAAAATTAAAATGATGCATTTGTTGTGTAGGCATAGCAGAATATAATATATAGTGCTTCACGATAAAAGTAATAATTTTAAATTGAAACGTCGAACGTTTTCGAAAACATTTTTATTTCTTCGATTAAAATTACGCATAAAAATGTTTTACAACCAATGGAAAAAGTAATTGTATAAAATTACGCGCAAAGTTTATTAGATCAATTAAAACATCTCGATTATATTTATGGTATGTATATATAGACGCTTAGTTGCGGCTAGAGTTTACCTATCTTCAGTCATCCTTGACCGAAGTCACGTTTTAACTCATATTATACTTATTAGTGTGCAGTGCATTTTATGATGGTCAATTAATAGGTAGTGATTTGTATATACTATCAATGGCTATTGGTTATAGTTCATGTTTTTTACTTTGAATCCCGGTATTCAAGCCTTAAAAGGGGAAGGGGAAGAGAGGGGGATTGACACTAGATAGTTGTCATTTGTACGAAAATTTATTTATTTTTATTGATTTATGGATTACCTAGGTGATACGAATGAAAAAAAAATACCGTTATTATTAACTAATTTGGTTGTCATAAACAAAGAAATATCCCCAAAAAAATGACTAGGCAACAATGATTAAGGCCCGTTCTTACAATGTCCGGTTAAGTGTCGGTTAGCGCTAACCGGCAGTTATATTGAAATTTAACCGTCAGTTGATTCTTACATACGTCAGTTAGGGAAGAAGTCGCCGGGTACCAGAGGTTTTACGGTCGGGTTTTTAACCGACGGAATTCTGCCGTTTTTACCAATAATTCTCTAAATGGCCTCCCCAATGCACAAATTAGAGAAAATTATCGTTCAGAAAAGATGCGCTAGTCTATACTTTAGAGTGAGTTTGCTGGTAGAAAAGTTGTTCACAGACAGGAAAAAAAAAATTAGATCCCTAGCTACGTTCCTAATCAAAAACAATTCGCGTAATCATAATACAGAAAAGTGGAAATGTGGAAATGAATGTAGTAGTATTCTATTTATTTTATTACTTTATTAGTATTAGTAGATAACGCGTATTTATAGATTGCTAGAACAGCGCGATGTGCGATAACTGTGAGTAACACGGCCCGGGTTGCGGGACCATCTACACACGCGCACGCACAGGTCAGTGGTACACCGAGAAGAAAAAATTACAAACGTGATTTTTTCGCTCAAAACACAGTTTACTTTTCTTACTTACAGATTTATCTGATTTCGATATTTTTTTTTTTTGTTAGAAAGAGGACGATTTTTTAAAGGACGCATTGGACTTCGATGTTTGATTATATTGTTAAAATCGAAAATATTACGCAATTTATAATCTTGTAAAAATTTGTAAAATTCAAACTCTTATTGTAGGATTTATAAATATAGTTTTTAAAATTCAAGTCCAATGCGCCCTGTAAGAAGTCTTCCTCTAGCTAACAAAAAAAAAAAAAAATTATCGAAATCTGATCACTCTACAAAGCGTGAGAGTTTTTTCTGGAAGGCATTTTTTTGAGCAACAAAACCGGTCACGCGCACGCCCCTTAAAGCTAAAATCTCTCGGATTGTGTTACCATTAGGTACATCAATACTTTTTATGATTATTGTGACTACTAATAATTTATTCTGTACTACTAATTTTGTGTTTTATGAGTTTATCTTGAGTTTATCTGTATAGTGTATACATTTTTGTTTTGTTTTTATTTTATTGCCAGAATTATGAAAAGAGCAATATGTAACTGCGGTTTGATTGAAAATAATTCTTGAGACTACGAAAATGATATGTCAAAACTGAATATTGTAATTACGAAACAACATTTTTCGAGAAGCAACCGACATTTTTACCATCACTTAACCGGACATTGTAAGAACGGCTCTAACTATGATGGGTACTCGGTGGAAACGGGGTATCATGGGGAAACATAGTTTTCTTTAGGACATCAAAACAGGATTAAGTCCAGGACAAGTCCCCTTTCTGTGCTAAATATCCTAATAAACTACTGCGACAACGTTGTTTTTGTATGGAATCACTAGGTTTTTGTTTAGATCTTATCGCATTATCAGTTAACAGTTTTTCATCTCGTTCTTTATCTGTGTCATTTTGAGTCGATATATTCTTAATCTGAGTTTGTGTTGTGAAAAATATTATTCGATTTTTTTGATTTTAAAATATTTCGATTATTAAGCTACCCAAGAAGCAGCTGTGTATACAAAAGATTCCAATAATGAGTTGAAAAATGAATGAATTCAAACATCTGAAACTCTTCATTCCAAAGGATTCTGTTTCTAGATTTTGGAGAAAAAATTATGAGTAACCAATTCGCTAGCAACTTAAATAATACGCTTTAATATTAAATTAATAATTAAATTTAAAATTTAAATTTCTAAATTCTTAAAAGAATAAAAAAAAATCATTATTTGATTACTATTTCTGTGTTTTAAATGCATTTAAAACGGTTTAGTGCAGAAAGAGGAGTTGCTTAACAATTTAAAATGGTTGCAAAATAATAATTTTTGAAAAATACCGTTATGACTGATTTTTAAAAAGTTAGACGATATCGTGATTTATTAATTCGTACGCCTAACTCCTTCCTATGCTAGATGAAATTTAAACGGAAAAATAATATTGATAAAATGATAAATTATTTGAAATTATCTAAAAGTATAAAATGAAAGAAACATACCCTAAAACAAAAAAACAAATATACTCTAAGTATGCATTTATATGCAAGGTAAAATTTCAAAACTAGCTTCGTAAAAGCATGAAACGTATTTGATTTGAACTCTGCTAATTTTGTGATTGTGCAAAATAACTATGCAAATGCTACAAGTCTTCTGCCCTAATAATTACTAATCGGACAATCTTTTTTCTTTTCTAAACGATAAAGAAAATATTATTGTTGTTATTTAAAATACGTTTTTTTTTTTATTTTTGCGTATTATTATTATGATTACTCAATCATGCTTATTATGTTTGGATCCTAATCGTAATAATTTATATATTAATTAGTATTTAGTAGTATACGGTTTTCGGTTTATTTAAAGTTACATAGGCGCTGCGAATGTGAGATAATTATAATATTTTAAAGGCAACGTTGCTGTACGTAACATTATTATGCAATGATTAATTAATTAACTAATTAATTAATTATATTAATATATACTATTATTAGGTTGTATTCAATAAATTATTTCATTGACAGCGTTAATTGGGCAATGTCTATAATTATTTATATAATATTATTATCAGTTTTACAATACAATGATATTATAATAATACATAGATAGCGTTTTTAGTATCACAATAAGAAGAAAAAAAAAAAACGAAACGAAACGAAAAGACCAACAATAGATTTTTAATAACGCGCACGCATTACATTTCGTCCGTGATGTTCGTAGGTATACACAGTTCACTTTATTTATTTATTTATTTGTGCGTGCATTAAATCTACATCGATGTTACAGGTACCCACCTATTACAATATCGTTAATCAAACCGACCAGATAAGGAACGCGTACATAGTAATATTACCGTATTCTGTAACACGATATCAAAGTACGCCAAAATACAAAACTCATCCGATTCGTGTGCGTGTGCGAGCTGTGCGTCGGGTACATGTCAGACGCATGAACGACTTTGTTGTTCATTCATCGGATACGACTGCGCCGATAAGATGGTAACGGACGGCGGCAGCGGTACTTGTACGTTCAGCACGCCGTTACTCTTCGAAAATAATTACTCGTCTTTTGCGAGCCAACACCGGACCGCGGCGATTTCGCACGGAATACAGTGAGTGAAACATTAATATTAACATTACAAGCGGTACGACTTGACAGGTACGCGTCACAATATCCGTAACGGTCGTGTGTCCGACCTGCGTCAGTGGCGTAGCTGGACGGGAAACGGCCCGGCGGGCAACGGTGGAAAAACTACAGGAGGTGTGACACAAACAAATCGGAATAATTCGTGTCGACAACTGGGGAAACCTGGCACTTTGGAAGAAATGTCTTCCTCTTTGGAATTTAATTCGTCGACGCGATTTACAGCAGGACCATTGTTAGAGAAGTTGATTAAATCCGAAACAGTTCTTACTGAGAATGTGTATTTTATAATTTATAATTGACACAGCCATTTGTAGTTTGGAAAAACGCTTTAAAATTTCTTCAAAACTTATGGCCCAATCTAAATTTTAAAAAATTCGACAAATAATCGGAGAATCTACTTTTTTTTTGGTGTATAAACAATATGCTTATGTGGCCACCACTCTAGATCTAAATCCCGGTGACAATTTTAGTCCCAGTCCGCCTCTGAATAAATGTAATGTTACTGATACGAAAATATTCGTGTTTGATAACAGTCGACTCGGCAGTATAACAATTTATATACGTACGCGGTAATTGTTATTTCGGCCGTTTTTATTCGGTGATTATGATACAATTATTATTGATACTATGCGATGCCGTTCATTGCATGTTATTGTATGTATTATTATTATACATTATTTTAACATTACTGACTGTGATTGACCGGAATTACCGCGTACGGTTTGGAACATAAACTATTAAATGCATCAAAATTCGAAATTATTATGCGGAAGTAATTTCAGAATAAATCGCCCGTGAACACCGACCCCTCTTGAGCTCTGGGACCCCGGGGCACTGCCTCACTTTGCCCTATGATAACTACGCCACTGAATTCCTACACGCGCGACGGGTCACAACGGTCGAGACATTTTGAACGGCCGGTTCGCGGTAAATTCAAACGATGCAGATTTTTATGGCGAAAACTTTTTATTATTTTTTCTACCCACACGAAGTTAACCGAATCCGAACGTTCAATTTCGCTGTTTACATCAAAACAATCATTGTCGCGTACGAAAACTGCCCGCTGACTTCGAATAGTCAAATACTCAAATATTATATATTCAATTGACAACAGCAATTTATTGTGCGTCGATCGCATTCGTCTGATAAAATTTAACTAGTGACAACGATCAAATGCATTTACAGTTTACGAAACTGGATGCACTATGAAACACAGAGTTGCATTGTTGTCGTATAATTATCACATAGAATTCATTTTAAATACGTGGGTTCATCTACAATTTTTTTGTTTAATGACAATGTTGAATGTAAGTGGTGATATTTTTTTAATAATTTGGTCGGTGGGTGAGTGGTGGTGGCTTAAAAATGCCTATACCAGCGTTTCCCAACCTTTTCCCCTCACGGCACACTAATCCTAACCTACATTTAACTGTGGCACACTTGACACTGACTTATACATGTATATATTTTTGTATTTTTTATATTAGGATTTTACTATATTTATACCAAAATAGTTTTAAATCAGTAAATTACTAGTAAATAATTTTAAATTATGTGTTTATTTAGGTTACGAAAATTCATGTAAAATCATATTTCAATTTATTACAAATGTTAAATTTAATGATTTGGAAAAACATATATATTAAGATTAGTTTATACAAATTTAGTCCTAATGAGAAATTTGTGCCTGGTTTTACTTCATTATAAGTTTTATTCGTGGTCGAATGGTTGACAAGCATACCCTCATGTCGTCTTCTGAGTTCTTCAGTTGTGATCGATTTTTGGTTTTAATGGCATTCATTTAAGAGATTGCTGCTTCACAAAAATAGGATATAGAAAATGGCAGGATAGCATTCATAGTTTTCCTTGAAATCTTGGGATACTCGATTAACAGATGTATCCAAAAATATGAGATATCTACATTTATTTTGATTTTTTTCAACTAATTTAGAGTACTGTAGCTTAAGACTACGGTGATTTTTAATATCGATTTAATTCACTTTCTTCATCTGTGGTAAACAATGCAGTCTCGTAAGCAGAATCCATGAATGGATTTCTTACCGAGTCCATTGATGAAACGTCCAGAGATGGAAAATACTATTTAATATTTGTATAAAGCAGGTGTAGACTGTTTAAAATGAATAAAAAGGGCTTATAAAATAAATTTTGGTTTAAATAAAAATGTTAGTATGATGACTAAATTTGCTTCACGACGGACGACTAACGACTAACCAAGCTTTTAGTAAATACAACGATTTATCAAGAATTCAAGATTTTAACAATCAGGTAGATTACCTATATCGCCTATAAGAGAATCGTTTAATATATTTTAAGCTATTATCGGAATTTTAGTAAACGTTTATTGATAATCATGATATTTCGCGGCACACCCATAGAGTGCTCACGGCACACCGGTTGGGAAACGCTGGCCTATACGTTACGTTAGACATCACGAAGAAATCGACTGTATACAAAATATAAACGGTCACCGATTTTGAACGTTACAATCGGAGCGATTTGGTGAGGGGAAGCTGGTTGTATATACAAGCCATTCGAATTCATTTGATAATTTAATTTTGAGTGTGTGTCACTGAATTAGTGCATAATACGTGCAATTTATATTTAAAAAGTAATATTTCAAAGTATTTACTTTTTTTTTTTTAAAGTTCATAAAATTGAACGAACATTTTGGTAACTTCGATGTATTTTATTTTCTTAACCACAAACTTTATCACTAAAAAAGTAGAAAGTGTAATATTACGAATCTTAAATAGAAACTTTTATGATTGTGGTTTGAATTCATTACCTATAATCGGTAATTAAAAGGCGTTTTGATGTAATATCAGTATATCTTTTTTTTTATACATATATAATGTTCTATTTTTAATAGGTACCAATCAAATGGAATCGTAATAAACCGCGACGAAGAGTATAATACGGCAAACAAACGACTTTCATGGACTCATCTCTCCCCTCAGGTTAATTAATCATTTTTAATCCGTAAACCCGATTATTAAGAGGCCGACGCGCGCAATGCGGTATTTAAGGGGATAAGAATAGGCAATTTTAACGAAATTTTATTTTTGAACATGTAAATATTGATCTACTTAAAATTAATATTCAAATTTAATTTTAAAATAAATTTTATAGTATCTAGATATCCTCGTAGTAGATAGATCCTCGTGAAATTATAACAAGTATTTTTAATGTAATATAATATAACCGTAAAAAAAAAAGCTATGTCCATTACGCAAAATGGAGAAAAAAGTATCATTCAAAGTGATTTTAGAGGTAAAACAGATGAATATTTCCGAGGGAACCTAATATACGTTCTCAATATATATCGTGTGCAATACATCCTATAGTTCGATACCACAAATGTAAAAATATATATTTTTTAAACTCTTATTCTGAAGATTCAGAACTTTGCAGATTGATATTTTGAAAACACAGTCGAGGTTCTCTCAGAAATATCGCCCACTACTACAATGTACTTTTTTTTCTGTCTGTACTTTCAATAAAAACAATTTTGTTCCGATCATCTACTTTTGGAGTGGTTTCTGAAAGAAAATTTCATCTATTATGTGCGTTAAAGAGTTCGTTTTTGAGTTTTCTTAATAACTGGGAAAACGTGTACAATAACGGTTTCTGTGATATTATAATTAATAAATGCATATATTTTTATAGTAGTAGGTAATTCGGGTAAAATTTTTGTTGAAATCTGAATATTTAAACCGAATATTTATAATAGCATTTTCTAGATATGATACGGTTTTCAAAGCATTCTGGAATTTTTTTTTTATAAGTTATTTAGTGCTATGTGAAATTGTCGAGTTTTTTTTAGCTCTTATTTGGTTTTCTTCTTCTTTAATAGTCAGCGGGTCATGAAATCTCATCGTTGCCGCCACAACATCATTCCATCGGTTCCCGTCATATGTCTTCTCAATTTGTTTATTTTCGCTGACCATTTTAAATCCTTTTTCACCACATCTTCCCATCGTGTTCTGGGCCTTCTTAGAAGTCTTTTGCCCGTAATTCTTTCTTCTGTTACTTGTTTAATTATTTTTCCATCTGCTCTCCAAACATGCCGGAACCATTATATCATTTTACTTCTACTCAAAGATAAAATGGTAGGTCTTTCACATATGTTTGGCACATCAGCATTATGTTTTCTTTCGTAAGCTCTCGTTTTCGTATTATGCGCTGGTCCAAATATTTTTCCAAGCACTTTTCTTTCTATCGTACTAATTTTAGAATAGTAACAATTTTTAATTTTATTTGGTTTTACATGGATAAAACTTGTATGACCTCATAAAAATGATTAAAATTTCGGGACAAAAAAAAACCCCGGCCAATTGTTCCAAATGGGTCAAACCGAACTTCGCTCAGAATCGTTTTTGTGTCACAGTAATTTTTGTTCGCGTGTACGAATATAAATTAAACTAGCCTTTACTTTTCCGACTCAACAACTACAACAGTAGCTCGTCCATCGTGCGAAGTATATTTGTATTTTAATGATATTGGTATTTTATCCTTTATTTTTCGTGAACATATTTTGTCCTACGAAAATCATCGGCGACATGCCCTCTTAATAATTTACTCTCGAATAAATACTAGATGCTGAGCATGTCGAAGCATCTATAGTTTCATAATATTTAAACCGTGTATTTTAATAATGTAATATAAATTAGATATTAGTGAGCATCGTCGCTTTCATGTTGGTCACCCAGCCCGGAATCAACATGGTCTATTCGAGTATATTCATGAATCACTACGAGTTTACAGACGTATCAGAACTGTCTTGGTTGAGTAAGTACAATATAAAGTATCGTTAATTGTTCACAATTTTTTATTAGTATACGATAATTTAAATTGTTTCCATTGCCATCTCTATATTATATTAAATAATATTGATTGATTTGCCAATTTTTCCTTGAGAAAACATTTTTGTAAACTTCGACTAATTTTAGAAAATTAACGACTCGCCGTAAGTATTAACATTTTGTAACACCAAATCAATGTAGCGAAATCAGTGTATAAAATGACCATCTTGGATTTAGTAAAATAAAATTTGTATACATGTTTATTTTTAAAAGTATGTAAAATGGAAGTCATTGCGTAAGGCACTGTTAGAAAAAAAACTCGATAATATTGAACAGAACAAAAGTTATTGCATCTGTAAGATCTCCGTGGAATATCTTGTAAACAGACTCAGACACAATTCAGAGAAAATACTCTATTTTCGGGGGAAATTGATACCAAATTCTATAGGCAATAATTCTGTTTTTGCATATTTCACAGTTATTCAATGTATATTTTAATTCCGGACTCTACGAAAATTGGCTATTAAATAACGAGACTGCGCGCGCAGAGAACGTCCCAAAGAGGTTAGGGGAAAACCGAATACAGCGCTGGTTAGTTGGAAGTGTCTATTATGCCAGTACAAAATTGGGTTTTTGTTGGTGCATTAGTATTTTTTCTGTAGCGTTTAGAAACGAACATGTTTTTTTCTCTTGCCGAAAACGGCAAAAACGAAAAACAAGAGCAACGGATAAACTTAAAATTTTCTCGTTAAACTAAAAAAAACTCCAACTGAGTGCTATAAGTTGTTAAAAGAGGCCTATAGTGAGGATTTCCTATCTCGGGCGCGTGTTTTTGAGTGGCACAAATTATTTTCTGAAGGTCGAGAGTGCACCGGAATCAAATCCAGTCGTAATCCAAATTCAAAACCGTTTTCTTCGATATCAACGGCATCGTGATGACAGAATGGGTTCCAGAGGGTAAAACTGTGAACCAACATTACTATTTGACAGTTTTGGCAACATTGCGCGAATGAGTTTGTAAGAAACGGTCGATATTGTGGAAAAACAAGTCGTGGATCTTGCACCAGGATAAAGCGTGAAGCGTTATTTGGCCGCTTAAGACACTCCAGTACTCGAACACGCGTCTTACTCGGTCGACTTGGCACTCTGCGACTTTTACTTGTTTCCGAAAATAAAGTCTGCCTTAAAAGGAATCCGGTTTGGGTCGATGGAAGAGGTGAAACAAAAATCGGCGGAACTCCTGAATGGTCTTACAAAAACAGATTTCCAGCACTGCCTCGAGCAATGGAAGAAACGAATGAAACGGTGTGTGACGAGGGGTGGGAGTATATTGAAGGGGAGCATTTTAATGTAGAATAACTTTTATAATAAAACACTTTTTCGTAACCAGTCTCGTTATTTAATAGCCACACCTCGTATTTTAGTCACGTGTATTTCAAATATCGACAATACCGGTTATTTTCAAACGTGCAGTAATTCTATTGCGCGCGTCCCAATATTCATTTCCCGAGGCTAAAGTATTTCTGTGAAACTTGTAATGCGTATTTTTTTTCCGAGATAACGTTTGTATTAAAAGTGTTGAACAGTCGGTTTTTAATCATGAATAAAAAAACGGTTTTAATCTCGCAATATACTGAACGGTGGGCCTTCAGTCGTTTTCACGGGGCAGAACCTTCACCGGGAAACTTTCAGGCGGGCAGTGGCTGATCTCTCTTTAAACATATTATTATGTATACCTATTACGTGAATTTCGTTTCGGATCGATTGTTAAATTTTTTTTCTTCCTATTAAGTATAATATGAGTAAATGTAATATTTTCAAGTCGTAAATCGAAAAATATATCATTGACTGTAAAACATAGTGAATATTTATTTGCGCAACGTCAAAACGTGATGATTCACGATTTCCGTCTGTATCGAATATTTTAAAGTATACATAAAAGGACCCCCGGGTAAGAATCTATATCGATTTTAAAACTTAACCAATCTCGTCGAAAACTACAGTAGCCACCAACCAATATTGATCCTCGGGTCCCAAGGCTCGAACCATAATCCATTAGTAATGGCACGTAGATTTCGATTTATGAGATAATAAAATAACGGCAAGCCATATTATAAATTACAGTAGACGTGCACCGAATAAAAATGCGCTTTTTTCCAAACTAATTTTTAAAGTGGTCCGAACAAATGTCGGTGAGGTAAGAGTGAGGCTACACGTGCACTATAACCTATAACCTCCCTCCCGAATGTATTACGCCCCATGGCCGGCTCGTCCGAATCCCAGCCGAAGTCTAAACCTAACCGTGTTTCTATTATAGCGGGCATCTTAGTCTTGAGTACATCGATCGGGGCAATCACGATCGGCGTGATAATGGACCTGATCGGCCGGAAAAACGCTCTTTTACTGACGTGTGCCATGCTGCTCATATCCTGGTTGATCGCTTCGGTAGATGGCCACGAGAGCATGAGTTTGTTTTACGCTTGCAGATTTTTCGCGGGCATCGGCGGAGGTAATGAGCACCGAAAAATTGTAGATTTACTCACTATATTATAATGTAAAATGTTATCCCTCCAGTAAAGTGTATAGAGTCCTGAAAAAACTTTTGAAAAAGTCGAAAAATGGCCCAAAGTACCTCCCACACACCAATTTCTTTTCAGAAAAAATGCTACACTTAAAAATCGAAGCCAGATCTCTGGTAGAAAAGTTGTCCACAGAAAAAATAAAATAAACATCATTGTAAAACCATTTGTTTCGCTCAAAATCTAAAACGATTAGGCCTGAAGTGATTTGTACGCCGATCGCCCGTAAGGACTTCCGGCTATACCAAATGCAGTGTACCCCGTCGGTTTACCAAAAACCATAAACCATTCACCATATTGAATATCGTCTTATTTGTGACGTTTTCGCAGTGGTGACAGTGGTGAAACGTCATTATATTTTACGCTAATTCTCTGTAAACGATTATTCGATATTATAGACGTAATAACAACCAGTCATTATATTACTTATTCGCGAACTACATTTCAGACCTATGACGGTAATGCGGAGGTATATCTCCGGTTTTCAGGTATGACGATCGGTAGTGTCATTTACGTCTCGGAAATAGCTCACGCGTCGTACAAACAAGTGCTGTTATCGTTGAACAGCGTGTTCTTCTCGGTAGGCGTGCTGTTCGCCACGGCCCTGGGATCTCTGTTCCCGTGGCACGTCGTCAACATAACGTTTTTAATTTACACCGCCGTCACCATGGCCCTCTTGGTGGTCTTTCTGCCGGAGAGCCCGGTCTGGCTGATCAGGTTCGGTACCGTCCGGGCGCACGAAGCCAGGTGTTCACTGAAAAGGATATACCC
This sequence comes from Cinara cedri, assembly GCA_902439185.1. NCBI lineage: Eukaryota > Metazoa > Arthropoda > Insecta > Hemiptera > Aphididae > Cinara > Cinara cedri. The sequence continues at coordinate 1,298,512 of CABPRJ010000486.1, read as the reverse complement.
GCGAAACGACCAGGTACGTGTTATTTTTATTGCTATTGTTATTATTATTACTATTTTTTTTAACAATTTATAATTCGGCGTGCCCATTTGTATAACGAAATAATACGTTTTGTTCCGTTTGACAGGTGTTCGCGGAGGAATGGGACCGAATAATGCACGTCTGGAGGCAGCCTGCGCCTTGTTATAGGCCACCAATAACGGTGCAGGACTGCACGCTAACGTCATTTCGCGTGGTCAACCCGTCGACCCACGACCGCGGCAAACGTCGCGGTCGGGTGCGATGGTGGTGGTGGTGTTGGTGTACGCCACAGCCGACCTCGGTGACCAGACCGGCGACCGTGCTAGCCGTTGTGTTCCTGTTGCAACAGCTGAGCGGCTGCTATCCCGCGCTGTTCTATTCCGTACCCGTTTTCCGGTCAGTGGTCGGCTGCACGGACACCAAGACGGGCCCGTCCCAGATGGACACGCTTATCGCGTTCGGAGTGCTCAGGCTGTTGACCAGCGTGGTGGCGTGCACGCTATCGCCGCACATCGGCCGACGGCGGCTGTTGATCGCCTCAGCGTTGGTCATGGCGTGTTCGGCCGCTCTAGTGGCGGCCACGTGTTCACCTACGGCGAGTCCACTGCAACTGCAGTTTCAGTACGACGATGACCCGACCAAGACGCCGGTGTCACTGCCACTGCTGCCATTAGTGGGAATCGTAGCGTTCGCGTGCGGCAGTTCGGCTGGCGTGCTTGTGTTCCCGTGGACGCTGGTCGGCGAACTGTTGCCCGTCACGTCCCGGGCCGTGGTGGGCGCCGCACTCGTGTCATTCGCGTATGTGCTCATGTTCGTCGTGCTCTTGGCGTTCCCATACTTCATAGCGGTCGACGTAGGCGGCGGCGGTGGCTCGGTGGCCGTTGCTTTCACCGTGTTCGCCGCCGTCTCACTGACCATGGCCGTCTACGTATACGTTCGACTGCCGGAAACGCTGGGAAAACAGTGCGACGAGATCGAACGGCAGTTTACCGATCCGTAGACCATCCGCTGCCAGCGGGCGCCAACAACAACAGAGAGCCACCCCCGTACAACTGACGGCATAATACGTCTGATGGATCTCACTGTTCCTTCCATATATTTACCATACTCGTCGAAGCACGTAATTTTTTTTTTGAATTTTAATTTCATGTGTATATCATCAACCGCCGAGTCGGAAAAATGTTTGTTTTTTATGTGTATAAAAATTTGTTTTTTTCATCTGTAAATACAATTACTCAAACCCGAAGGATTTTGGATTAGGGTTTTTATAAGATTGTACAAAATTAAATTAAGGGGATTAGTGACGGTGTATATTTTAGTCGGTTCAAATGCCAGACAAAACTGTAGAAGTTGTGTTTGACGGATTTCAATTTTGAAAACTGATTACGTGATTATTAAGGATGTGTTGGAAATAAAGACTTAATTAGTTGACTAATAAAAATACCAGTTAAAGACTTTAGTTGTAATTAAGAGATTTGGTAATTTTTTGGGTGATTCGGTTGGGGATCTAGAAAACGTTTGCTTAAAAAGTACCACCTGGTGTAAAATCCGCATCTTTTAAGGTACATGAAAAATTTGGATCGTTTTTACTAACCAAAAAAGCATTACACACCTTTGTAAAATCAATAGCTTCATCGTTACACTTTAAATCTAGTGTTTAATAGTAATCGTCAGACGGCGACCACCTACCTCTTTCAATGTGTAAAATTCGTTCCTCTTGTATGTAGGTGAGTTCGGGACTAGGACGGTGAGCCGACGTTGGGTATTATTATTGCGGTAACGAACACGATAATATGCTATATTATATTTATGTACCTATTCCCAAAATTTCTAAATAATATCGAAATTTATTAAAACATTCATTTGAGATGACTAGATAAGATACCGAACCAGTATTATACATTTGTGTTATGTTCTAATGTTATATTGAGTCAAAGATGTTTGTGCCATCGTCGTAGGTTTTGTTGTATTGTATTTTATAATAATGGAATGTTTTTTTGTCCAACAACTATTTTATAAATGGCTATGCTATGGTAAAAAAGCTGCCTATGGGATCGGGTGTAACCACTGTTATAGATAATTTAATGTATACCTGTAAGCAACGATAAACCATGGCAAACGAAAAAAACGATTCTGAGTGGAGTTCAGTTGATGCTTCATTAACAATATATAATATGTCATATTATGGTAAAATAATTAAATAGGCATTTTATATATTTTTTAATCATATTTGTTTAATGTAACGATTTTCCCATATTTTTTTCCCGGTTTTTCACATTTGCTGGGAAAACTCTTAAACAAATCGAAAAATGGCTTGCCTGAAAAACCTTCCCGGTTAGATTTCCTTTTGGAAAAATTGCTTTCATAATATATCGGAGCAAAATTGATGGTAGAAAAGTCATTTACTAGAAAAAAGAAAGCCGTAATATTTTTTAACCAATACGCACATTTTATATAGTTTTCACATTTGACGAGAAAACTCTAGAGAAAATTGAAAAATAACAAATATAACATTTTTATAAAACCAATAAATTATTCACTCAGAATCTAAAATAAAAATAATGAGCACTTTAAAAATCATAATCATAATCGGCATCATAATAATCTTCCAATACATTTAATAATATAAGTCAACATTAATAATAATCAGCATACTTATAACAACCATCAATAATAATAATAATAATCAACAACTATCATAATAATAAGTTTAATAAGGGTATTTGTTGTTGATTATTATTATTATTATTAATGGTTATTATAAATATGCTGATTATTATTATTGTTGACTTATTTTATAAGTCTTGCGTTAAACAATGGTTTATCGTTGCTTACAGATATAAATGAAATAACCATATGTATCTTAACTTTCCAAATTCTCACCTACAACAGTAGCCATTCCCATCTCCGGTATCGGCTATTTTTTTTTTTATTTTAGAGCATATTTCTTTTTTTCTGTCGACATTTTAATTTAATTTTATATACAACCAAAATATTGTTGAATTTAAAATTATTTAAATTTTTATCGTACGCATTATGGTTCTTTTATAATCATATAATATTATTTTTCTTTGAAACACGTCTCGAGGGTCGCTGATTAGATTAATCTTATTTTAACAGTAAGCACGAAATTTTTTATTTTTAGGATTAGAAAAAGAATTTTCAAGAAATTAAAATTTGTTAACAATTTTGTAAAAAAAATGATGCATACAATTTTAAATAGATTATTTATAAAAAAAAATATATATAAGCATATTTTTAGTGCATATTATAGGGTTTTTAAGTGCATAAGTGCTTGCATAGTTATTTTTTTTTTTTTTAGAGCTACAAGTCATCTGCCTTAATAAACAGCAACAATAATAATAATCGTTTCAGCGTCATAACAATCATCAATACTTTTAATAATAAAAATCAACAATAATAATAAAAACTTATAACAACCATCAATCATAATAACCATCAACAAATATTATAATCAGCATTTTAATAAAATAACCAACAAAATTATCTTCATAATTTTAATAAGGGTAATAAAAATAAGACCCTGACAATATTTACTCGAAACGTATACAAAAGCTGTCGAATGCTAAATCTTTAAAGTCTCTTCACATTATAATATTAGAGGCTCATTCGGGTCAAAACGTTTCGGAAAGTCAGCTTTATTTCAACTGTATAATATGTATTAATATAGAATATAAAACAATAGGTGTGAATTCACTATTATAATGTAACCTATATATGGGTGTAGGACTACAAAGGCGCTATAGCGGACGTTGTTTACCGTATAACCGTCATCGTAGCATCGATGGATGGGATCGGGGTTTTGTTGGGGGCGATTGCAGTGCTGATGCCGTTCTAGAATGACGTAACAAAATCGATGTAATCGCGTCATTGAACACTGCAAAACAAGTGAAACTATAATTTACGAATTTGATACTTGATGCCCGTATGACATCCACCGGGGGTTGCGAACATCGCCCAAAACGCACTTCAACGCCCAATTATACTGTTGTCGGACGTTCAGTTATTATTAAACGATATAATACCTATTCGACACCGCAATACAATATGAATTATTTTTTAGTGTTACGCATTTTGAAAAAAAAAAACAATAACAATACTAATCCCAAATACTTACTGCGATAATATTATCGGTCTTCGGGAGAACCATATTTTGAGAGTATATTTATATTACACATATATACTCTCTCTTCCTATATAATCAATAATATGTAATACGCATAGCAGGTGCATATATGTATCTAGGTACCTGCTATGCTAATCATTAATGTATAATATTATTAATTTCACCTTTGTATAATAATTTTACAATAATTAATATTATTATGTATTTTATATTTTAATAAATAATTACTATATAATATTATAATAGTATATAACACTGGAGACAAAATATACCCTTACATAATATTTTTTATGATTATTGTTATAACAATTTATTTATATAAAGGCATTCATGAAAAGTATAGACGAGAAAGCACAAATCGCGTTGTATACCTTTAATATTATAATAATAACAGACTTCCTCGTTACGAATGTTAGTGTGGCCGAAACGTAGGTTTACATTTTACAATTACATAATTAATATACGGTTATAATGTCGAAAAATGATTCAAGTCGATATTATATGCGTATATTGACGGACGACCGTTATACCTACTTCGTTTATCGGTCACAAGCCCCAAATGCAGTTATACGAGTAAAACATGTCCCTTGAAGTCCCTATACCATATAGTGTTAAATACATTTACAAAATACTAAATGTGAAAATTCGAAATTTATATACTACATGATTTATAATATACTATATTATATAATTAATAATTGGTTATGTTTATATGATATATATATATTATATTGATTAAATTGATTATATTTATCATAGTTTAAATTCGATAGCGTCTAACGTTTTTTTTTATTTTTTTTAAACGTTTCTACGAGGATTTTGAATATTTGTTAATTAGTTAGTTTTTTATTTTTTATTTTGTAATCTATACGAGTAATGAATTTTACAATCTTTACGAACCCGAGTAATTGTGTACATTTAATTTTCCTATTTAAAACGTTGAATTAAATATTCGAACAACAATTAATAGGTAGTTTCATCGACTTAGGTCATTTTTTGACATTATGTGGGTCTAGTATATAACGTTTTCCCTAATCAATTTCCCTAAATCATCCAAATTAGCACTTATGTAAGTATATTATTGAGTTTGTTATATTATATTTTAAATATATAAAACTTTAGTAAACTCTAATGAACAATAGAGCATTTTTTTACTCAAAAGCCATAATCGTCATGGATATTTTTTAAAATTTTAGACATTTTAAACGATTAAATAGTCGAAAGCATAGGTGAGTTAAATATAGACGGAAGCCGGAGAAGTAGCTGGCCAAAGAAAAATTGATTAGAGGTCATTAGAGAGGAGATATGAAGATATGTGCAGGAAGGAGTAGATAGAGAAATTAATAATATGTGCCTAATTGATGTAATTATGGGCATGGCGTGGCATAGTATAACACTGTTCTCACGTGTGGAATAAAGGCGAAGGATGAAGAAACATAATCGTATAACTTGTTTATAACTTAAATAGTTATCCGTTTAACTTGTAATGTAGCTTGAAAATTATCATATATCAGGGCGTGTTTATAAGGGGGGGTTGCAGCCCTTTTTAAATTGCTAAGAAATAGTGTTTTCAAAGAAAAGTATGACGGGTCATAAAGCCTAGACCCTAGGGTATTTATGAAAAAAGCTGTCAACTCCTCATCTTCCGGAAAACCTTCTTAGATACGCACCTGTAGGTGTAAATAGGAATTTAAATCCACTGACCCTTTGATTCGGTATAGATAAGTGAAAAGCTCATTATATTTTAGAGAAACGTCGATAAAAAATATTTTAATACCAGACCCACGGTATTAAACGCGTATATAATAATATGATGATATCATTTTAAATTTTGAAAACAAATGTGCCATATTGTATTGCCATTTGTGTATAGAAAATATTACGCTTATAACTGTACCCTACCCCCGCTCCGATACATAATAAAATGTCAAAAATTAAATAGGTAAGCGGATATTATAAAAAATCATGAGTATACAAACAGTACTTCTAATACAAAAAAAAAAAAAAAAAAAACAACAACAATAAATTATATAGTTTTCGTATACATAAAATAATAATAATAATAATAATAATAATATTATTATAGCGTCGGTATAATAATGTTTTCGAGAATAACTTCCTACCCAATTTTTACGACTCGATGAAAGATTGAATACGATTATTTCGAATAAAATAATTCGATTAACGAAGAAATATATAGACTCGGTTAATAATTTTTAGTCCTATAATATAATAATATGATGATGCGATTATAAACATAATATTTTACATTATATAAAATAGTTTTGAATGATATTTACAAAAGGATATTGTCATAATATTGGTAGCCGGTAGGTTATGTATAATATGCTATTATTTTGTATTTGTCGTGAACAATCTAACAGTATATAAATGTCAATGTTTAAAAAAGTATACATCTACATAGATAAAAATATTTTTAATCTATGATATTGCAGATGTATATACCCACGTCATATTCACAAACGACTTACGGATTTTATATTGTATGCCTTAAATGTGATTTTTTTTTTTTTGTATCTTGAAAGCGAGCCAAATTCTTAGTGAATTGTTTGTACTTATAACTGTTTTAACATCGAAGTTATTAATTACAGTTATAATATATTTACACTTTTTAAATCGATAATTTTTTAATTTGTTCCTACTTCTAAAGTTTAAAACGACAAATTATTTGGCAACATATTATATTCATTATTTAAGTATGCAACGATAGTTTCAGAAAATAATTAATATCATAAGATATTAAATTGAGAAAAAAAAAACTGAAACAACAAAGTTAAAACTAAGTAGTATACAAATTGTTTTGATTTTTTTTTTTTTTGAAAAATATATAACGGTTATAATTATAAAGATACAGATCTATAAATACAAACGATCGACTAAGAAAATGGTTGGTTCATGATAAAAAAAATATCACCCTGCAGAATATATAATATAGTAATATTTATATAAGTATATAAGTAGTATAACTATTATACATAATTATATGTATTTGTATAACAAAACCAGTATTTTGAACGAGCATTACCGATTAGTTTTTTTTTTCTTTTTTGGGTAGGGGCAGTTTTCCAAAGCGTTATTTATTATTATTATTATATATAATTTTTTTTTTTATGCACCTTTAGTTTCTTTATCAATTAAAGAGTCACGTTTTGATAGTTGTTAGATGATGTGATGGAGGCTCGAAATCGGATTTTGTTATGTTTTAATCGTCCGAAAACCAAGCTGCAAAAAATGTTAAAAACACAGTGTTATTATACAATGTTTGATTTAAAAAAATAATAACTCAGCATAACTATACAAAATTAAATAATGCTATATCTATATAATAGTCAAAATAAAAAAATTTGCTCTAAAAACAATAATTTTATTACATACATATCGTTACGTAATAACTACCAGCAATCTTTCTTTTTTTTTTTCTTCGAAAATGTGTTAATTATCCGAATGTATAACATGGGTAATCATAATAACGGCACGAAGATAAGATTACTTAAATTCCTTAACAAAACCTGTACGTGAAAGTTATTTGGTGTAATTTAACATAAATATAACGGTCAAAGACACGATTAGCAGTGCTTAATATAGCGGAAAGCACCCCAAATTTTTCAATTAGTTTTACAAACAAATTTATCACTAAATTGATGCATTGGTAGTTTTTTATTATTATTCAAGTAATTTATTAAAATATTACTGATAATTATTTTAAATTTATCCAATGAATAAATTGATTATTGTATCGCATTACATATTGGTTATACGTGCAATTATAATATTTAGCATGACGGTTAGTATAAACTTGATAAATTGAAGAAAAAACATGGACATGACTGTGGAGGCAAAGTATTTAAAACATGTTTAACCGAATTTCGCACAGAACTGTTTTTCGTTTTTTTAATATCCAATGACCGAATAAAAATAAGTTCACCAGATATTTTAAAATTTAAATAGTCAAAAATCGTAAAATTGTTATGGAAATAAGTTCCCTAAAACTTTGTTTTTTTCTTTAAATTGTATATAGCTATTAACTGTAAGTATTAATGATGATGAGATCATACCTAGATACCTATACATTATATTTAAATACATATTCAATTTTATTACATACTTTAGTGTCGATAACTTAAATAGTAAGTTGTTTACAATATGTTATGTTATGTTATGTTATACAATAAATGTATAAAATCATCAGTATTAACTTTTCGACTAATAAAAAGAAAAAACCAATTCGAAATTTCTCTAATAGCAGGTTACGTTGTAAATGTTATTGGTTGGTTTGTCGATTTAATGTCAAATAAAATGTTATATTGTGCTGTTTTTGTAGTTGGTGTACACAAAATATTCATAAGCCATGCAAATAATATTAAACTAAAGTAGGTATTTAAAATGCGTTACTAATGTTTAAAAAAAAACTGAAAGGCAATATTAATGAATAAAGTTTAATGAATTGATATTTGTGTTACCTAAATGAATTTCTATTTTCTTTAAAAACTAATTTAATATTCTCAGTTACGGTTATAATGTATTGCTGGTGATAAGCCAAACTACTGAATATAATGGACGGACAGAAATAATAATAGGATACTATTTTCAAATATTTTTCATTTTCTAATTCGTATTACAGATGTTATGTTAAGAAAAAAATTAATGTTTGTGATATACAGCAATAGATATATAATATAGTGCAAAAAGAAATAAAAAAAAAAAAGTAAGTAATATAATATTATTAATTAAAAAATAAAAAATAAAAATTACCTATTGAAATAAAATTACATACCGAAAAGAATAGAGTGTTCGAGTTAGATTGTTTCAACAAGAATTATGTTGCAAGTAGGTAATTTATAAGTAGGTATCAACGATTGTCGAAACAAAATGCATAAGACACGCGTCATAATATAATATGATCGGAATGAAACGAAAATAAACGGCACACAAAAACATAAAGCGCACAAAAAAAAGCATGATTATCCGTTGTGTATTATTATGTTTGTACAAAAAATGTACGAGTATAATATAATGTATTATAGTATTATGTATGTAAGTGTTTTTTTTTTTTTTCAAAGAAAAAAAATATATGTTCCACAATTTCGGTAGACGATATCTTTCTCTGGTTTATCATAATATTGTATAGATAGTGTTTTTTATTGCGTGGGTGTATACACGCATCAGAGGTGAACGATTGAGCAAAATTTGCGCAATCGTGTATATTTTAATAGCCATCGAAATACATACACGATTGCGCAAGATCTTAAATGATATGTTGCCATGTGTAAATAAATATATTACAAACCGCGTTTTGTGTAAAAATCACAATTTAGCAACAACAAATTATTAACAATGTTTATAACTATGGTTATCATCTTGAAAAATGTAAAAATAATCATCTATTTCATTAACTGTTTTTATGTCGTACACTGGGGTTGTATAACTAGTACGTTATGGATACGTTGCATTTAAAATCTTTCGCAATCGTGTATATATATGAGAAATTTGCGCAGTCGTGTATGTATTTCGATGGCTATTTAAGTATACACGATTGCGCAAATTTTGCTCAATCGTGTTGTAGCCGCACGCATAGTCAAAAAAAAAAAAAAAAAATTTTAAAAAAAATACAACGCCAAATATACAAGACACATCATTAATAATAGCACAATAAAATTATGTTTTATTTCGTTAACTTTTTACCTAAACAAATTATTCTAATAATGGATAATACTGTATTATTCAAACAATATAATATAAACGAGTAATATTTAGGAAATATTATTGATATTCGACTTTATATAGTACAATACGAATGTCCTAAAATTTCAGCTAGACAACAATATTTTTATAAGCTGAACACATCAATTATTTATATATAATACATACATAATATAATATGTATATACATATATATATTATATATATATATATATATATATATATACATATATATTGATAAATTAATAAATACTAAAAAAAAAAATCATTCATATATATAAATATATATAGAGAGAGAGAGAGATAGTACATAATTTTATGTTTATAAAGTTATTAGGGATAAATTAAAGTTGAACTTTGAATAAAAAAATAAGCTTTAAAAACAATATTAATTTGTTAATTTTGTGTATTTCTAACTGATAACGTTGTATATATATCGTATATAATTGAAACTTGAGGAATGCTTAATTAAACTCTATTGTATATTATATTGTATTCGTTTTTAAACAATTATTTTTCGTGAATAGGTAAATTTGTTTGACTTCCCGATATCTTTTACATTTTTTAAGCCATCAAAGAGTTTTTTTATTGGAACTTACCAACTATAATGGCTAATATTACAAGACCGATTACTCCCATTATGATCATCATCTGAAATTAAAAAATTAAAACGTATTTTAAATAATATTTAACAACATAATTAGATAACTATTATACACATTACATCTAATTCATAATTACTACTATAGTATAATATTATGTAATGCAATTAAAAAGGAGTCCACATATAATTTGTAGTACAATGCATGTGCAATATGCATATTATTATTTGCGAATGGATTTGGACGAATAATAATAGTATTATTTTTCATATTTATTTTGGGTAACGTTATATTTTATGGCCACATAAACACGCAGCAAAATGTGTCTTTTATTTAGGACCAACAAATAAATACGAATGACAAATCATTATTAACTGGAAAATAAATTTACCTGTTTCAAATTTATCAAAAACGTAATTAATGATATGCAGAAATGCATAAGAAATTGACAACTGTAACATTGTAGCTGCCTATACTATATTATTTTAATTTATAAATTGTTATATAATTTGTAATGTGTCATATATTTATCAATGGAAAAATTCGTTAAGTTATGCTTTAATATTACAAACATATAAATGGTATAATAATCAACAATAGCAGTAGCGTCGAGTCAGTTTTGAAATGGTCTAAGTAAATATTGTAGTCGTATTGTAATCACTACCACCTATTTGGCTATAAGCATACCTGTTCCCCGATTTACATTTATCCGAACGTCTATTGAACATTTTTCAGTTTTAATTATTTCATAAATTTTATCCATATAAATTAATTTTCGAGTGCTATAAAATCCTATGCTCAGCTCAGAAAACGAATCATGATTGTATACTATTTTGAACTTATGTAACTGCGTACGAGCAGTATAATGAAATATTTTATTGTGCACTAACAAATTGCAAAATATATCATCTACCACCATCACCGCCACACCATCCCCAAAGAATGATGTGGTCTTGAATAGACCTGAACTCCGTGTTCGGTATCACTTAGACATAGATATATATATATATACCTATTTTTGTTACTTCATACGTATAAATGTATAATATTACAATATATTATACTATGTGTGTTTTAATTATTATACTGTTATAAAGTTTTGTTTTTCCATGGCACATACAATAATATGCCTTATTTAACTGAATAAATACAGACAATGTTTTTATTTTTAAGTAGAAAGACCATAAAATTCTGTCGATAAGAAATTATGATGATTCATATTTTAATTATTTGTTTACAGTTTGACGGAACAACTATTAAGTAAATATTATATTAATCTACAATACGTTCTTTAGGTATGGATATAGACTAGTGGTTCCCAATCTTTTTAAAACTATTACTCATAAATCAGGTTAGAAATTAATAAATGCCTCTCTCAACAAAAGAAAAAAAACAATTGCAATCGTAGTACACATGAATGATGCAGAGTTAATAATAATATAGGTATAAAGTACATAAATTAAAAAATAATTATTTAGGTTAGGTAGTCTTTACTCCTCAAAAAATTGTGTTTTACCCCTTGGGGGGTAATTAACCCCAGGTTGGGAAACGCTGATATAGACATAACGCTATCGTCACATCCCCTCATCTATGACTGGATATGAGTACTAATATTATGTACTTAAGACTACTCTGTATTTTAACGCAGAGTCTCTTTCTTAACAGGTACAAATCAATATATTCGAGCATTTTTATTGCTTATTAAACTGGCATATTAAACAAATATAAAATATAAAAACAATTTGACTTAAACTTAGTTAAGCGGTGAGGTAGATATGTACTAAAGTATCATCGCATCAGTTATTATTATTTAATTTAATTTTTTAATTTGGCTACATCCTGTTAAACACGTCTAGTCCACACCAATAATTCTTTATCTTCGTTTACCGAGCAAGCAACATATAATACATTTTATTTATCTTTAACATTATCTAAACCGTAATGTCTATGTAAGTAGGCATACCTCGTAAATGTCACAAATAAAAATCAATATTAATATAGAACGAGAATGTTCTAATGCCTTTTAAAAATATTCTATTTTCTGTATAGCGTATTAAATTGTTATAATATTCGTCGAATTTCATTGATAATCGAGTTTAAAAACACATAGATTAGTGTCTCGTTATAAAATGAATACTTATACAAATTAGGTCAGTTTTTTAATATTTTAAGTCAAAATTCATAGTTTTATATTAACGTTTGAATATAAATTATACTGGTTTATACCTAGTATTATAGAATTATAATAATTATTATATTATGAATCTGTGTCTTTCTAGTCACATAATTGTATAAAATATTGTTTACTCAATAATTGCGCATAATTAAAAACAAATATCATAAAATAACAGTATACCTACGTATCTGCTCATTTTATTTGTTAAAAATAATAATAATAGATCCGTTAATATGGGAGGAAGTATTTTTAATCCGAGAATATGAGATTATATTTTATTCGATCATTACTGAATCTCTCATAAAAAAAAAACAACGAACAAATCTTTAATTGTGAACCCAACTTTACTCTCATAAACCAATAGTTATTGTTCCCATCGAGTTATCGATTTGAACAATAAGCATTTAAACAAGTGTTATCCATATCAGTAATCATGATTAAATTTAATAGCACGTACATACCTTTAAATTTTGTAGCCAAAATTTTCTCTTCAGTTTTCCAGCCTGTTGTTCAAATTGCGATGCACCTTGCTGTAAAGCGTCTATATATGAACCAGAAAATCAAAACAAAAAGTAATATTAATACATAGATATAATGCGTATATGTACTATAATTATTATAAAAACTAGTTTAACCTGCTCTATCATCCAGTTCGGACAGTTTTTGATCCCTGTCCAGCACCTTCATTACGTTTGTCTTCATGATGTCCACCACCTAACAAAAACGAACGTCCGACAACGTTACGTTAAAAAAATAATAATAATACAAATTACAAACGAATCATCGTTTGTGTCCGTTTCCGGGTATTCGCAAACGTACCTCGTCGACTTGGGCTTGTGTTTGCTGCAGTCGCTTTTGCGCCGCGATTTGCTGTGGTGTCTTGGGCCCTCCGACCACAGTGTCATCTCCAGCGGTAAGTCCAGCGCCCGTTCCATCGGCCCTGTAAAAAAAAGCACACAGTCTTAGATTTATTCTCATTTTTATCGTCAAACCGATGCATATTAACACCAACAATATTACTAACAGATAATGAATAAAATATTCCCTATACCGGGTGCCACAGTGACGTGACCAAAGGAGGAAGCTAAGGAGACGGTGCAGGTTATGTACCTATGTATGGTATTTTACGGTCTGAGTATTGATTATGTTTACAGTTATTTCTTCCACTCCTGAGTGAACTTAATTGTTTAAAATAAGAATTTAAAATGTTGGAAAATAGATTAACCGTGGGTACACGATAGTTAATATAAATAAAAAACAAGTCTTTTAGAATTACTCGCACAAAATTTTCCTAGGAGGATGCAGCCGCATGTGGGTGTAATAAATATAGTTACAATATAATATGACAAGACGTTATATGTAATAATTGTAATATATATATACATTACAAGTTCATTTCATAATTATTATTAACCTTCTTTTCTTTTTCTTTTTTTTTGTCGATTTATGTCTAAATTATTACATTGACGAAAACGCTTTTTATAAATTTGTTGTGGGCGAGGAGGGTTGTACCCCGAACCCGCCAAGGATTCAAGCGGAACGTATTTAGTCTACCGCCCCCCCCCCTATTCAAAATCATGTCTATACGCTATACTAAAGTGCCGGTATAACATCGCATAAAGTTCGGCCCGGACCCTCGCGTTCGATTCGCTCGACTTCCTGTGCGGTAATGCAGGTACTTCAACCACGTTTGGCCTATATATTTTTTGCCCGTTCGTGCGGCGCCACGTAAATTTAAACGGTTTTTTTTTTCTTTTTATCAATCACTTCCGGGGTACCTATATGCGTATTTTGTACAGCGTACGCCTAAATATTATAAACGAACACAGGCGCACGCGTGCGCCCGCGCCCACACTCAACGCCGCCTCGAAATATTATTTAGTTCACCGTACGCCAGCATATTTATTTACGACATTATATAGGTGCGCGTGTACAAAGTTCGTCTGACCGATATAACGTTTCGGGTGATTTTTAGGTCGTCGAGATCGGGATCGAATACAGGCACGCCGTGTCGAATTCGTTAAAAATGAACTTGTAAAATCTTTGTAAAACCCGGCGCAGTTTCGTAACTTCAATCGGAGTGTTCTCGAGTGAAATAAAATCTGAAACGCCCGAGGGTCGGGCGGAAATAAAAATGTTCCACGGATAGTAAATCAATTACCGAAACCTCCGAAATTAAAAACATTTAAATAGAATAAAGGAATAGAGATAAAAAAAATATATATATATTTACGATACAATCTAACCGATTTAACATGTGCACCTAATTATCACTTATTGCCGAAATATTTTTGGAGAAACGTCTATGAAATCTTATTAAAAAAAAAAATAATAACAATAAATCGGTTATTAATTTCAATCGGTTTTATATCGGTAGCGGTGATTAAAGTGGAAAAAACTTCGAGGGAGAACTGTATTTACCAAAACTTAGGGGCGTTCCCGCGAACTGACATAACGCAACCGAACTTACATCAGTAAACCCACACGGGTAAAAGACTTTCAAAACGTTTTTCTTCCACACATATTCGTTCACTATAATGTTATGCTAGTAAGGCTCACAGATAAACTGCACCGACCCCACCCCTCTAAAAAGTCTGATTGTATGCATAATCCGATAGATATTAAAAAATGTATTTTTCGTAATAAAACTAGTCAGAGTTTTTAAAATTGCATTGAAAATATCTCGGTGACAATAAATAAACCGTCATCCCGGACTCCGAAGACTAGAGCCCTCCATCTTTACGTCCTACCCCCGCCCACTTTAACCACTGGGCCCATCCTTACTTATCATACGACAAACACCAGAGGCGACGTGCAGGATTTCTGAAAAACGTGCCTGCCGCCGACCTGAAGTGGATATAAAAAATAATAAAAAAAGACGCAAAAATAAAATTATCAAATATGAAACATTGTGCGTGGGTAAAAAGTGCATACGATCCGGCCAACCCGGCCAATCCGACCGAGTTAAAAGTTAAAATCTTGTCTATAACAATATGACGACGAAATTCTAATTTCCCCCGCTCGAATTTTTCACGCGACACCGTTTTACAGCGAATAAAATCGATTGGGTATTTTTTTTTTTTTGCTGTCTGTATAAGGCGCCGTATTCAATATAATATAATAATTACATTTGTTGCAATTCGCGACGGATTTTTTATTGACTTCAATCCGTCCCCACGGGGTAGTCTCGGTACGGGTATTGTGGTGCACGCAGTCGACGACGGCGGAACACGGTTGACCTATACGCACGACGCCGTCGTCGTCGCCGCCACCGCCTCCCTGCTGATAAATCGATGGTGAAAACGGCGGGGACCGGCCGCGGGGCGGGAAATACGCGGAAGAAAACTCGCGTGGGCCCGATACGCGAGACGACGAGTCGTCCGGAAAAACCGCGTCGTTTGTCCGCGATAATAATATAATATACGATTTTACGCGAGTCGTGCGGCGCGGAGATTAAGTATATTGTGCACAGGTACGCGTGGTGTCGGACGGGCGCGGGCCGCCGGGAACGAGAATCGTCGCGCGATACCGCCGGGCGGGGGGGGCCGGCGAAGGATGGTGGTCGATGTTGGACGGGTCGGAACGGGAGGGGTCGGAGTATGGTACACTTTCCGCCGCGCTAACCGTACATAAGGGCGTTTTTGGCACGAGCGGTTCGAATGAACGGCGTCACTATCATGCCGTTATATAGTAAAAATATGGTCGCATCGTCATGCACGCATTATGTTATAGCACAGAGCGATTCGTAACGATGATCATGAAATCGATTTTCATCGATTAGGTATAATAATATTATAGACGTGCATCGGCGGTACTCACATTTCGTTGCCCGGTGAGCGATCGGAACTCGACGAAGGCCGCTGCTGTGCTGCAGTACTTTGGTCGTGTGAACGCCGTGCGTCTCGTGCGTCCAGCGGACACTGAACAGCGTACAGGCACTACTGCGGGGGGAAAGAACGGTCCAAGACAGCTAACGTTTGCGATGCTGGGACGGCAGCGTTGTCGGCCGCGGCTGACGAGACGAGAGTCGTTGATATCTGCGGTGTTCTCTCCTTTGCTCGCGACGTGTTCCACTCCTACACAGGCTGCGCGCGCGCCCCTGGGTTACGGTCGCAGCAGTACTGTAAACGTATCGTGTACACGATATTATATAATATGCGACGAGGACAGGACGAACAGTTTTTGGGCGGCGGCGGCGGCGGCGGCGACGACGACGACGATGACGACGACGACGAGAAGGCACTGCCGTATGAGCTTTCGCGCGCGCGTTTATACGTGTGTGAGTGCAATCGCCGGACTGTCTGGGTGTGTGCGTGTGTGTATGGGCGCGGGCGTGCGCCTCCCCGCCGGTCGTGTGTGCGAGTGCGTCCGCCGGTGACTGGCTATACGGTGGTGGCGCGAGTGCGCGTGCGGGTCCGTTCGACTCGATCGATCGGGGGTCCCTCGGAACGGTGACTGCGGCAGTGCCGCCGCGCGAACGGGAACCCGACCGCCACCCGCGGCCGCCGCCTATTCGCCCGTGACCCGCGAACGCGGAACCGCCCCCGCGCAAACGTCACGCGCGCAACCGCCCCCGCACGGTGGAAAACAAGGAAAACCTTTAGCCGCTGTATATTATAACGATACGCGATAACTCCGCCGACGTACAGCAACGCCGAATCCTCGAACGTGGGCGACAATACCCGAAGTGCGAACGATTATATTTTATAATATATTATTATTATTATTATTATTATTATTATGACACTACAATATATAAACCATAATACCGATCGATCAAAAATATCCGCCGTAATGTATGCACGTAAACGAGTACATTATAATAATATATTATAAAACACATCGTTGTATGGCACGTATAAACAAAAAAAAACGAAAATTCAAAAATCTTATTTGCCGTGCACACGCGTGTTTTATATTCATCCTGTATATTATTATGATCTTTAGCATTTTCCCAATCCATAACATATCAACGTTTTTAACGAGCCATCACAACCATAATTGACTACTCGCGTGTTTTCTCTCTTAAATCTGAATAGTCAAAATTAATTTCCTCTTTGAGTACCATTGTCATAATATGTTAATCACTTTAATCGCCACCCACATTCATCTGCTGCACGTAGGTGACTTATTTACTGACCGAATGGAGACCGTATATTTAGTACTCAATCCGATTAATATAGTGTTGAACTATTTAGAGTAGAGACAAATATCCCACAACCCTACATAGGTAACAAATATCTAACACAATAGTATTATACATTTTTTTGTCGTGTTAATTTTAATAATATTATTTGTTCATCATATTGTTTAATGTTTCGTCAATTACTATTAAGTTGTAGAATAATATTTTATATTATGCGAATTCTATCGACTTTGTTTATTTTTTCTTATCACAGATAAACACTCTTCGTTTCCAATACTCGGCATTTTTTGGCCTATTGACATAGTGTGAACGTACCACTTATTATACCTGTTCCAAAAATTCCGATACACTTCTATGCTACCGATATGCGATATTTGAAATCGAAAATGATGAATTCATATTAAAATTAAACAATATATTGGTTAAAAATCCGATTTATTAATACATTATTCAAAAATCCAAAATTCTAAAGAGACGAACCTGTTCAGTAGGGCCCATTATTTTTTCGGAGAAATAAACAATAATAATAATAATAATAATAATGGAAATTTCGGATACTGCATAAAACTGATTTTATACCCGATATAAATTATCGGCTTATGTATCGGTCCCAGCCCCCCTAATATTTAATGGAAGGCGCCAAGGTGGGACCACTAGTGAGCCGAACCTAAAATAACCCAGAAGCAACCTATAATATATAGGTGTCCAGTACCCACACCAACAGTGCCTGTGCTAGGAGAAAACATAGCATATAAGTCCAAGACCCCGCACTTGTTTTAGTTTTAATGGGCTCTGCCAGCGGCGCACCCAGAATTTTTCAACGAAGTTGGAAAATTAAAAAAAAATTCACTAAAAATTAATGTTTTGCAAAATATGTAACTATTGTGCTTTTCAATTATTTCTACTTAGTCGAATGAGTTGAGCAAATATGCAATGGCTTTTATTTTATTAGTGGTAATTTGTCAATTCTAAAGTTTGTTTTTTGACATGGTCAATGGGTATGGGGGGGACTGAAGCCCCCTTAACCCTCCTCCTGGGTACGCCACTTGGTTCCTCGGTATATTTTTATATAGATGTACAATCATTAGTTATAATAAAGCATTGTCCAGGGCATAGGCGTAACTATAGGGGAGGTAGTGCTAGGGAGTCTTTAGAACCCCTAGAGAAAAGCATTTTCATAATAATGTCTAAATATTTTATCCATGTATTTCATAAAATGAGCTGAACAGAATACATATAGGTAATTCATGTATGTATGAGAAATAATGTCAAAATAGTTATGATAAATTTCTATGTGTAAGATTGTAAATAAAATATGTAGTTGCTTATTTTAAGAGTCGTGTAAAAGGGATTATGGGGGCATAGACGCATAGTACCCTCCAAGTTGATAGTCTAATTGTGCCTATGGTCCAGGGTTCCGCAAAACCTAGCGCAAGCACTATCCATCGACCACAATTTTGCAACTATTTTCATTAAATAAGTTGAAATAACTTATGTATACTCATACATAAGTTATATATAGTTATTTTCATATGAGCAACAGCTTTTCAAAAATTGGGCGTATTTATTTTTTTATGAACGGAAACATTGGAGCAATAACAAACTGTACCTAATACATAGACCCTATATAAATTTAGAATATTAATTATAAAGCTGTGAATTTATAGTAAATACATACTTTTTTTGTGTACCCACTAAATTCATAGGGCATAGTTTCCTCAATACAAAGTTCAAATTATTATGTAAGTAACAATTACGGATGTTTCGAGAGAAGGGTTAGTTGTCTACTTTTTACCAAGTCACAATAATTTAGAACCAGAACCATAGTTATTTAAAATCACCAATAATTAACTACCTATTGTAATAAAGCAAATAATGGGGTACAAAGCAACTGAATGTATACCCACTAACCACTTAGATTACTTATTACAGCCTACGACGGTAGGAAACAATTAATATAAAATATAAACTATGAAGGGTAACAATAATATACTTACCTATCCTGAACGGAGTATCCTCAGCAACAATGTTGATTTTGAATACAGGTATAATTATATTTATTTATTATGTTAATGAGAATAGGTAGTAGGAATGATAAAGTGAACACTTGATTTAGTTAAAAATGATGATGCCGGAATGATAGAAGCCGGAACAACGCGCACTCGCGGGAAGACGAAAAAGATGATGGGTCGCCAAGACAGGATCCGGTGGCCGAATGTAGTATACCTACATAAAATTATATAATTTATATCTGTAGACTGTAAGTAATGATAAACCATTGCTAACGAAATAAGATTCTCAGCGAAGTTCGGTTGTATTAACATTCCATAATATTTACGATTTTCGAGTTAGATTTAAAAACGGTTATAACACACAACTACTAAATAGATAGGTACACTGTGATCAATTTTTTTTGCCACTAAATGTAACTTATAATAAACCTCATTCTAAATTTTCAAGTATTTATATTTAGCTCAACAATTTTATCCATAAAGTACCCACCTGCTGAATAAAAATTATGTAAAAAACTAGAAATATTAAAATGTCTATAAATAGCTCAAAAATGGCCAAGTTTTCTATCCAATTTTTGTCTCTATATTCATATAACTTATACTTTATTTATAATTTTAACTCAATTATATCGAAAAATAAATTTTTAATCAAACATTAAATCAAAAATTACAATTATTATGAAAACTGCTTGGGAAATCAAAAAATGATCTCCCTAAAGTACCACCCAGATATTTTACTTTATTATTCAAAATATTAGTTATCCATAAAACTTTAAGCAAGGCTATAACCACAAAGTTTTTTGGTTGATTTGTTAGTGGTCTATTATCATTTAAATATTGAATATTTATAGTAGATACTTGATTTTACCAAAAGTTACCTATATTAAATAAAATCAACTCCAATATTTTTTTTTTTTTACAATTAAGTCTTTTAAATGTCCTTTATTCGACTACTCTATTTTATTTTAATAAACAATTTAAATTGTCTCTTTGAAATGCTAACATAATTATATGTGTACATTTATTAGTTGTAAAACGAGTCAAAACCAGAAAATATCACATTTCATACACAGTGTATTACACATTCTCATCAGTTAGATTTTCCATCAAGTTATTACTTATCTAATTACCTATTAAAAAAATAATAATAATACAACAGCTCATACTGCTGCTGAGACTACGTACTCCTTAAGTGTAAAATGGATAAGGTAGGATACATAATGTTATTGTATTTGTATGACTACATACAGCAAAAATAAACCATTGACGATGTAAATGTGCGCTTCTCATAAGGTGTGTGGTTGTACCACAAGGAAAAGGCTTATTAGAAGTAAGAGAACTCGAAGATGGATTGGTTTAAAATAAGACTTAACGATTTATTACATGAATTAATGAAATAGATTAATATTGAATAACTTAACGATAAAACAAAACCTACAAGAATATTGAAGTGTAATGTAACTGAATCAGTGTCTAAACACTAGAATTGGGACTCTGGCGTGAACAAGAGTAGCTGTATGTAGCTTGTTCCCTTAAAGATCGACTGCCGAGTCATAGCCAATGACCAACGACTTGTTTCCGGCAACCGAGCAGGAATTTGCTCAGTATTCTAGTTGGGAGCCTGTTGATATCACCAGGACATTATATTGGTTTCACAATATCATAATATGCTTAATAAACATTATATACATAGACGTAAACCAAAATAAGACTAGGAATACTATGTATACTTGCTTACATTAGTAACAAAAAACGATTCAGAGAATTGAAGTTCTGTTATACAGTGTCCTACCGTGTTCTATAGATTTTTCTTGTACTGTTAATATTAATTTTTTTCATTTTATTCTATCAGTTTATACACTGTATATTGAAGTGATGCTATTTATACAACATTCATCAAAATTTGAAAATAAAATGATTATAAAAAAAATTGTACATTACACTAATTGTTTAAAACTGTTATATTTATTCGCTTAGTATCTAAAAATTGTATTTATTTAACTAATTTTAGAAACTAAGCTTCACCAGTCACCACTTAATAAATCAATATTCATATTAGGTAGATCAAGGAGGTCATACTATTAAAATGTGACCTTTTACATAAATCTTGGTGAGAAAATGTACAATTGTCCAGTAAAATATAAAATGTTCTCTAACTCTTATACAAAATATACATTTTATATAAATAAACCAGACACATCATGTTATTGTTGAAATTTAATAAAATTCACATTTTATATAAATATATCTCAAGATACATACCATTTAAAATGAATAAAATACCCAACATAAAAAGACAACATTTTAGTTGTAATGTAAAATCATTATAAGTAATCAATGTATCAATGGGAAATTAGGAAATTCTGAAAGAATAAACATAGATCTGTTATAAAATTAACATTTATTTTTATTTATTAAATTGATTAAGTTATTAATAAACTTATTTAGCAGCTTTCAACTTGTTTTTAGCTGAATTCTTCTGAGAACGTAAAACTTTCACAACAATTTTCTGCTCTTCAACCAAAAACGCTCTGAGGATCCTATAAAATCAAAATAACAACAATTTAAAAAAAAGTCATTTAAAATGTCTAATTTACAACAAATAACTATATTATCTGAGATATTAAATTGCAACTGAAAATAAAACTAGATACAATATATAATATTTTAAGAAAATTTAACTAAAAACTTTTTATTTATTATTAATGTCCAGTAGGTATACATGATTACCTGAGTTTAGTACATGATAAATTAATATTTTTGAAGAATAAAAAAATTGATATACTTCACACGATAGGTGAGGTACTGTTGTAGGTGAGAAGTTGGGAAGGTAGAGGGGAAATTGAGTATATATTATATCTGTACGGAACAATTAATCATTGCTAACAAAAAATAATTGTGAGCGGAGTTAGGCCTTACATGTTTTAAAAGACTATAAAATTTACAATTTAAAAATAATACATTTTCTCAGTTTATCTCAACTATTATGAAAACACCCTGGGAAAATAAAGAAAGTCACCCCTAAAGTACCACCTCATTCAGATTTCCTATCAAAAAGTACTACATTTGAAAATCGGAGCAAAATTTCTGATATAAGTTTTCACAGAAAAAAATTAATATCTTTGTAAAACCAATAAAATTCTCGCTTAGAATTTATAAATCAAAATTATTCAAATGATTATTAACATAATTTACAATGTGGTATAAAACTACATAAATTGTTACTAACTTATTAACTATATTATAAAACCTAATTATTGATTTTGTCATTATTAATTAATTTTCATTAGTTATCTAATTTCTTAAAATTATGCTTTGATACTATGTTTATTATTATAATGAAAAAACATAATACCTATTAGACATAAAATATATTTGTTAGTTTTTAATTGTTTTCGTAGCACAAATAGGATACGAAATATACAAGATCACACTTTCAACACACAAGTGCTGTCATTAGTAAAAGTAATGTTACCACCAAGTAACAAATTGACAAATAATGTATGTATCATAATACAGAAATATTATTTTATTATAACTAATGGCAATATTTTAATTTAATGCTATTTCAACTTTTAGTAATTAAATGTACAGCAATTTGTAGCCTTGGCTTAAAACTTGTTAGTACCAAGAGTGTTCAAATGCTGTAATTACTTTAGGGAGTTTGTATCGATTAAATCACTAGTACTTATATGATGTAACCTTCTTTACGCCCTTAATGTAAACATTTATAACATATTTTAAATTAAACTCTAATGTCTTATATTTAACCCAAGAAATACTACTTTATTAACCTTTAATTAGGTTTAGTTTTTCAATTACAGTTATTTTCCAGATGCTACTATTTGTTGAATAGACTTCTAAAATGAGTAATTTGTTTTTCAATGTAAGAATATTGTGATGGTAGGTAGAACAGATTTATATAAATATAATCGTCCACCCTTTTAGTACATACAGTTCAATGGTTGTATGCATTTTCGAAAAAGAATATAAATATAATTTTAAACATTTTTTTTTTTACATTAAAATTGTATTATTGTTTCAAGTTATTTATCCAACTATTTTACAATACTTATTAATTGAATAAGTCTTATTTTGGTCTATTGGTCAAAGAACTCGTATTATTTGATACATATGTGATTGAAAAACTGACATTAAGAGGTTTACATGAAAAAATGTATTCTTTTAATCAGTTATAATTACAACACACAAAATGAAATAAATTAATAGCTATTAGATAATTAATGATCAACTGATAGTAATTTATTGTATATCAATCGTGCTCATCTGATAAAAATGTACAGCATTAACCAATACCTACACTTTGAAAGTCCATTTAGTTAGCTGATTGAAATATGGCATAAAATGTCATTTATAGTATTTATTATAAAGATTGAATGTGGAACGTGATTTTTTGATTAAGATAAGATCATATCTGCAGATTTTATCCCTGTGAAATTACTAATTAATGTCTTAGAACATAAATTGTAAAGTTTAAATTATAATTTAATCACAAATAACAAGATGTAAAGAATTAGCTATTTTAAAAAAATGCAAAACTAACACAACTAACTTTTTTTTAGAAAAGGCTATGTATCCCTTGAATAAGATTCTCCTATAAATTCTTTTTTTTATGTTATTGTAAATTGTATAAAGCATTTACTATAAATCTATTTCTTAATAAATTAATATTGGGTGAAACCGAAAAAAAAATATATTACTCCTAAACACTCAGTCACAATCGCAAAAATGTAGTATTGTTATATTACTAGAGAGACAGAAAAAGAATGTTGGTGATGGAAGTACAGAACCCCAAATAAAATCTAACTACCTAAACGATTAAATTAAAGGACATTCAATGCAATTGATTATATTTTTACATATACCTGTATATTAAAACTTAAGAAATACAAATTTAAAATGTTCTACTATTTGAGATATACAAAAAACCAATAACCAACTTCATTCAAAGTATTTTAAAAATAAGTAATAATTTAATCATGAAATTGAGATACAATTTTTTTTTTAATTGACTATACCTAGACAATTAAACCCATACATAATAAAGAAATGGATAGGCCATAGCCTAAAATGACAGTTTCTTGAATGATATAAAACTTAGACAATTTGTTTAAGAGATTTTCACATGATACTAGGATTTCGCATACTATAAAATCAGTTTAATAATCAACTCAATTAGCCCCTATCTCAAAGATAGTCTCTTTAAAGATTAGTATGGAAATGTCGTTTCTATTTTTTCATTACCTATAATTATACGCATCATTTATTAAAATATACTTTTAATGAGTTATATAATTTACATCATATTTTAAAGAAAATTGTCATACTACTACTATACTTACTTTTCACGAACACAACTATGACATAAAACTCCACCATATGCACGTTTCACGGTCTTCTTGCGTTTGCACATACGATGTTTCTCGATTGCTCTAGCTGGCTTGATACCGTGTAACTTAATCTTACAGTTACCACACTTTGGTACACGTTTTGGCTTTTTCAAATATTGATAGACCAATCGTCCACCAGGAGTACGTACCCTAAAATAAATTAAATGCAAAAAATTAGTAGAATGAAACAAGTTCAATACCCGAACCGATCATTAATGCAAATCCAGATACGTACATACGCCTCCTATTACTTTTGGTGTTGTACGACAGCCGCCTCCTAAAAACTACACTTTGGCCCATGTTTGGTCCTGAAATCAATTAGACAATGAGCATGAACAAAGGAACACAGAATGCAAAACACCGAGTGGTTGGCGTTAAAAACGAGAGAGATTAAAGCGGATGAAAAAAATACTTTACCTTTCGAACGTCGATGAAGGAGAAGAAGTGATGTACACAAGTACACACTACACAAACGAGTCACGAGTGGAACAAAATTATAATCAACAAAATAATAGGTAGATTACGAGTTAACCAGCAACTATACATGATAACATGTGAATGGAAGAAAAACACAAAACATCAAAACAACTTTCAATTTCTCTTTTTTTCTTCCATGTATGTTATCAAATTATCCATACAAATTCAAGAAAACTATAACAATAATTAATTAAAATTATGCAATTTATATACGATTATACAAGGCTATATCATTTATGTATCAACGTCATGACAACAAACATATTTTAATTCATAATCATTAGCTACTATTATTGTTGTCTTAATATTTGTTAATATTCTACAGTGTCATAATCTAAATGGTTAATAAAACAATATTATAAAATCTCGGTTTTGTAACAAAACATAATATTCATTATTCGCATCTCACATAAATTGTGAAATAGCACATATCAAGACCTTGAATTAAATACTTTTAATATATTAAGTATTTTAATAAAATAAAAATGTAAAATCTAAATGACTAAAATAAGTAATATGTCTTAAAATTGTAGGTATATTCAACGAATGTTTTATATAATAATAATTGTGAAACATAGTTAGGATTTTGTATCTTTATAAAACTATAATGAAAATCATTTAAAAAAAAACAAACTAACCACAGAAAATCTATAAAAAAAAAAACCAAAATTATTTTCAAAAACCTACAAAAAAATTCTATATTTGAGAAACCTATAAGTTTTATTTTTAATATTTAATATAAGACTGTTACACTTTTATGACTACTATTATACTATATACCTATAACACATTATAGTTAATTTAATATTCTAAAGGATAGTTATATACATAAAACTATAGTATTAATATAGAAAAACTGAGAAAATTTTTTTTTTTAAATTTCCAAGGGATATCTTATTAACTATGTAAATCTAGAAAATAATTCAAAAAATAATTATAACTAAAAATAAACAATAGAAAATAGCATTAAAAAAATATATCAAACTAAAATTGTTATAAAATTTATTGCAAGTAGTATAAATGATATGTATAGCTTACAGCTTTGTTTAACACCAATATAAAAAAAATCAAATTCCTAAAGAAACCTAACTAGTGACAACAGTAAAAATGATTTATGTTAATGACCATAATTAAAAATCATAATTTATATTAAAACAGGGTTAGGCAGGTTTTCAATACAATTATTAATTATACAATATCTTAGATACAAATGTATCTAGAAACGAGTACCTAGATACTCATTTTGAAGTACTTTGTCCATCAAAGAATTTAAATCTCTTGAACGTCAGAATCATAATTTATTTAAATAATTGCCAAGTATATTCAACTCGTTTACAAAAATTATTGAAATTTAATTTGAACACCACAACACAAACTCAGATAGGTTTTTTGATAATCTATTATTTGTTCAACATTTAATACGTATTATAATCAAATTATTAAATATGACTGCCATTAACATTTGACAATCATTTGCTTTAAAACTTTACAGTTATGCTCATTATCTACAGCAACTCTTACCATATAGGTATAATCAATAATAAAGAATAAATATATTATTAATGACAAATCCAATAGTAACTGTTGCTAAAAAATGGAATATGTACAGAAAAGTTAGAGATATGTTCTACAGACAATTAGGTATCTACATACTTAAAGTTTAACTCAAAGTATAATTTAATAAATAAATACACAGGTTTAATAACTAATATAATATAGAAATTTATTTAAAATAGTTATAAGTAGTTATATACAAAATGAGTGACCAAATGTTTATAATGCTAACCATTTCTGAAATGGTAAAAGAATAAATAATTTAATTGTTTACACGCAGAAATAGCACACTTAAACATTTAGCTAAAAATCTTATAAATAAGTCATAATAAACTTCATAAAAATAATAAGAAATCAAACAAAAAGGTTAATATTTTAAGCGAAATTATACTTTACATAGTAATATCAAACAAAAATAATAATGAACTGCAAATATAAAATAACTTCAAAGGTACAGGTTACCATTGTGTATGATTATTTTATATTAGAACATGATTACTTTTTTTTTTTTAATTTTTTTTTTTGGTCATATTTTTTTTATTCAAGAAGTGAATTTTTAAATGAATTATGAAAAACAACCAATCAAACACGACAAAGGTAGTAACTATTATCCATAAACGTTTTCATCACTGTATGCAATGTACAAAAAGAAATCTTCTTCGCGATGGTCCTAATAAAATAAAAATAAATATTTAATAAGAATGCATTAACCTTGGTAATAATATAGTAAATGCTTACATTGTACAATGATCCCATAGTGGCACTGGTTGGTGGAATGACGTTGTTGACGAAAAAGAATAGGGCGTCCTCAGGACGTAGATGTACACGTTTCCTGATAAGGAAGTAAAACTGGCCGACTGTTAAGTCCGAAGGTACCAGGTACTTCTTTTTGTCAAGCTCACCAATATGTGACTTTGGGGCCTTTTCCACAATCACCTGCAAGGTTCAATGAAAATAAAAACATAATACGAATAAATAATAACACAACAGTGAATGAAAAACAACTTAGCATTGACCTTTGCCTTGATCAATTGCCACACAAATATTATATACGCCGTGGACAATGGCCAATAAAATATTACCGTACGGCAAAACGGTAAAAACAAAAGCAATTATTAACCGAAGGGCGAAGTCAGTTATCTACATCACTACAAATAATAGAAAATTCTTACCGGGACCCTGTCGGGATACTTCTTTCGGATTTTCTCGCCTTCAGTCTTTCTCTTCTCAAAAACATTATCCTCTTTGTACTGAAATTTCATTGTGTAGACGACAGTACGTAGAAAAGCAGAATAGATAGCTATTTTAACGACGCAAATAACGTAACGCAACTGTACAGGTAACAACGACAATGACGGGAGAACGACGAGAACAATTTCAACGCAGTAAACTATGAATATTGAGAAGTACTATAGTACGAGTACACAATAACAATGACAATAATACAATTACGGGCAGGCAGCGGTGAGCGGGGTTTGTTGTTTTTGTCGTGGTGGGCCGTGCGGGGCACGGGCATCAGCTGACGTCGGACGTGCCAACCGTGCGACCCTTGTTCGACTGGCCGGACGGCCGTCCACCCATCGGCCACTGCCGGGTATCCCGTGGGTAGACTGCCTTGTATTGGTCACACGGCCCAACAACGGTACCCCATGGCCTTTGAGACAGAGGACTGCGGCCGTCCCATCTGTGTTTTGGTTCCTAATATTGCTAGAACTGCGCTGAGGCACAGCTGATTCTCACGGAAACTACGACGGTTTACCGTGTTACTGCGCAGTGCGTATTATAATATAAAAGACAACAAGGAGTATGAATATATTATGGTTCTTTGTTAATACGGGCTCATACGAAGTTCATGTTGACGTAGGCTCTTATCGCGCAACTAATTGTGCGCAAATAGGCGAATGATGACGTAACATTATCATCTCGGACGTGTGACATCTAATTACCATTAAATTTAATTTTTATGACTTATAATTCTACGGTAGACCACCACCCAGTTCCAGTTCCATTGTAAGCCATTTAGTTCTCAGGGGGTGAATATTCGAAAGCCTTTTACTCCTCGAATTAGTGGGATTAGGAGCCATGAGTGTTAAGCCCCAAAAACGTTATTCGGAATAAAAATTCCCAATCCATATTTTTTTTTGCCTAATTAACTGTTGATAAATGGGTATCTTAAATAATAACCGTACATTTGTTGTCCGACTGGAAAGTTTGAAGGGTATAGCCGCCCTATAAGTGAATGCACTTATACCTACTACACGTTTTAGTAAAATGAACTCTAAACGCTAAAACTGTTCAATATATATCTAAAATAAAATTAGGTTCGCTATTTTTTCAAATTTTTAAATTCCGTAATTCAGTCTATGATAATAATATCGAATTGAGTAAGTACTATTAAGTAGGTACCCTAGGTAATAATATCTACACACTGATTAAATTGAATGTTTGAAGTCCGAAATATTTCACTGGCCACTATAAAGTCAATTAGGTACAATATTTATTATTAATATTAATGCATAACAATTAATTTTATTTCAAAATTTTAAATTACTACTGGTCTTATTGATAAACAGATTTGAATTAAATAATTTCGATACATTGATTGAATATATATATATATATATTTGTATCATTAAAAGCTACCTATAGGTACCAAACTACTTACTAAAGTTTGGGCATAGTATATCAGAGATGATTGCCCGTGTTTCGGTCTTTAGGGAATAATTATTCCGGGATTTCTCCAAGACTATTAAAATGCTTATTAATCTTTGGCTGTAATTCACGTCAGATTTATATAACAATAAGGAATAGGCAGGTATAGTATAAAAGATAATATATCTATCTATGACTATCCATATTGTAATAGGTTGGTATTATAAATGTATGAACAGTGTAATGACGCATTTTATGATTTTATTCTGGTTAAGAATGGACAGTTTGTTAGTTAAACGTTATTTGAGAACACCGTTTCATTCTCCCTAAGTAGTACCTTTTGCCTATACAATACAGAAATCATAACGATCTGATAGTTATAAACAACAAAAACATATAATTGATATATTTTTGTTTTGTTCGATTGTGTACTTTGTTTAATTTTACTAATCAATTTAAATGTTTAAAATTGTTGTTTGAAATTTGAAGAATTTGTCAAAATCTGCAAAACAACACAAAAATAAGTGGGTATTTTACTATACATTCAATTTCGGATTTGATATGGCAACGTTTCATAGAATCTTCTTCTCTTTAGATACCTTCTCGATTATCGGTAGGTAGGTATTTGAAAGTCGGATTTCGAAATTTGTGCGTACCTTTGTTTTCAACCTGATTTTGATAGAAACACCAATGATCAATCCACTAAATATAACAAACATCAATTATTTCTGTCCGAAAAACCATACAATTAAATGATAAATTGAGCTGCCGAGTAATTTTGATTGGTTTGTGGCTAAAACTGATTAAATATTGTTCACCGAGCCGTAGGAAGCTTCTCCTCATCACAACCGTTGCTGACCCCAACTAGGTACGTTAATTGATTAGACCGAGGGGATTCGCTATCTTTATCAGCAACACGAGATAGTTACAACAAAATTATCATACCCAGTCAAGTTTTATTGCGAAGATACCGACCACATAAAATTCAAAATTATTATATCTAATTTATCATCTATTATATCTATAAATGCTATGAAAACATAGACACGATTTTATTTTTGGTAGTGTGTAAAACACGACCTACCTATACAAAAGTTTATCATACATTTTCCTTGTCGATCAACAAATAAAATTATTTAAGCACAATTTCACACATTTTGTTTTTTATAAGTGCAATGTTTTCAATATTTATTACTACATTAAAAAAATAAAATATACATGTCCAGAATCAAAATTCTACTCGGAATCTTATTTAGTTCACATTGATTTACCAATTAGGTACCATATAGCAGATGTAGATTATGGTCATGAAGATGGCCCACCCACATTCTCTCAAATAAATCTAACCCATATAAACATTTAGCAAATAACTAGCAAGAATTAGTAAGTTAGTTTTAATAATTTTCAAGTCATTATTTTCAAATACAGAACAAAAATAAAGAAAGGTGAGTCAATTTCACGTAGCTCATCTTTTTTCAACCACATGTTCAAACTAGTGTAATTTGATTCCTTATAATTAGCAAGTAATTGCAAGTATATAAAAAAAATTTGCAAGTCCACCCTACGACCTGTGCGAATTTTTCAAGTTCGATGGTCCAACTCACCTTTTTTCGTCCACACTTTCGAAACTGGTATTGTTCGATTACTTATAATAATAATTATAGTTTCCAATGTTTAATAACTTTCTTATTGTATGTAAGTATATAATTCATCTAACAAATTTGTTGCTATTTCGTTACTGTCGCGTAACGTGGTTAGGTTTTAGATAACATTGGTTTTCTACTTCTATATGAAACTATTCATCGGATACAAATGTATGATGCTTTAAAATTTTCAGAAAAATAAACTCTACAGAATGGCTATCTTACAATTTTCCAAAAATAATAAAATAAAGTTAATTTTTAAGTTTTTTACTAAAAAAAAAAAATATCATGCAAATATAAATATTTGTAGTTCATCCCTGTGAGTAATATTAAAAACAAAAATAGAATTTGATCATCTTTATTATCTCCAGAGATGTTCAAAGAGTATATCTTCATGGGACAGCCTGTTATAGAAATTATTATTTTTTTTTTTTTTTAGGGGGGGGGGGGTTATAAAAAGCTTTCGAGTTTTAGTTGATACATAGATTAAATAAATTCATAAACACGCATGTGTGCCGTACCAACCATACATTTGGGGGGGAAGCGTTGAACCATCAAAACCTTCCCCTACATACGCCACTGGCGGCGAGGTGTCCGAGTCCGTAAAGACATTCTCTGGTTTTTTTTATATAAATTTAATGTTATTTGAAGTACGATGTACCTAGGCTCGATGAACCGATTCGCCACCAAACTTCTCGCCGATAGATTTATTTGCTTAACCCTTTTAGACTTGAAATTCATTTTTTCGTTTATCAATTTTAGATTCCAAATGTAGAGAGGGAGCTGTTGGTTTTTCTAAGATGTTTATTTCTTGTTTTTTCTTTGTTCTAGTCTGTGGATATGTTTTTTCTTAGTAAACTTGTTCCGATTTTTATGTGTAGCAATTTTTCTGAAAACTTAAGTTGTCTAGATGGTATTTTAGAAAAATTATATAATCGAAAAATCACAAAACACTTTTTGATTTACTTTCTATCAGTATCATCACCAAAACTTTTGAGATTCTAAGAAATTTTAATTTTTGGGTGTTTTTTTGCTGTAATCCGGTTATAAATACACGTTGAACTGAAACTGGGTAATAATACTTATATTAGACTTACCTAGACGTAGTAAAATTTAAAAATCATCGGACAACTTTTTAATTTTTTTACAATGGTACTTTTTTTGTATATACTGTAGACCATTTTTATCCTAGAAAATTGCTCCGATGTATAAGTATAGCACCTTTTCTGAAAGTCAATTTTATCTATTTGGTAAATACATACGTCATTTTTTTTTTTTTTGATTTTCGAAACGGTATTTCAAATAAAAGCGATTAATAGGAAAAAAAATATGATTTTTTCACGATTTCGTTATTTTAAAAAAGTACCTACCACGTTTTCTAGTATAAATATGGCTCCAACTGAAAAACAATATTAACCATTTTGGTTGAATTATTAATCTTATTTTTAATGATGTAGTTTATTTTTTTGATATTCAAATTAGTTTTCATAGTAATCAGGGAGAAACGTAAAAAGGTTAGGTTAAAAAAATATAAGGCACTACAAATTATGTTTTTTCGAACTATGCTCGGAATCGTCTTTCGTCAGTAATGGTTTATTGTTGCTTACGGTTATAAATGAAATAACCTTATGTATCCTACCTTCCCCTTTACAACAGTGGCAGCACTCATCTACAGTATAGAATTTTTTTTTTCTAAATTTTTACCAAGTTACATGTATGTAAGTGTAGAGGACATCAAGCGTTTACCGAGTCAAAATAATATCATTATTAGTATTAATTTTAGGGGAGAATTTATAATCCGTACTTGTTGATTACTCTGTTATTATGGAGAGAAAAAATGTTAGATTTTTAAAACCATATTTTCAATTTTAAATTATACATGTATTGTCAAAAAAAATCAAAAATGTTATATGAACATTTTTCAAGTGTTTTATGGTAAAACTTAAATGTGAGTTACATTGTTAATTTATTGTATACTACATAATCTATGAATGCACACTATGCACTTTTAATAACATAGCCCAATTTTAAATGGTAATAAATAGCATTTAAATAATGTCCTTTTTACAAGACATCAATATTATTAAAAAAAATGTTTAGTGCATATGTAATTGTTTTGCCTTAATAAAATAATAAATATATTGGTGATAAAACATCCAAACTTCACTTGGAATTGTTTTTGGTTAGCAATGGTTAATTGTTGCTCTCAGATATATATTACATTCCCACCTACAATAATAGCTGCACACGTCCCCATTTTTTAAGACAGCTATTTTACTAATACATTTCAGGTATTTACCCATTTAACGGGAAAACTTCTGGGTAAATCAAAAAATGACCAGATAAAGTACCACCAGTCATTTTTCTTTTCAGAAAAAATGTCTCAATTGAAATTTTAGCAAAATTGCTTAAAACCTATATATACTTTGTTAAGCTTAGAACCAAAAAAAAAAATTTAATTGATTTATTAAAGTAGATGATTTTAAAGTAATTTATTTAACTTCTATTGAAGTAATTTATTTAACTTCTATTGAATCACATAATACAATACATTTGAATTGAAATTAATGGTTTAATAACTGAACATACTTAATAATATTAGTTTTTTCTATAAAGTAATTTACTTTTATTTTTCAAATGTTCAACTACTTGCTGTTATTGATGACACAAAAGCTTCTTTCAATAGTTAATTAACAGAAAAAAAAAAGAAAAAAATTTGTTTAATTTTACAATATTCAAATAGGTATGTTAGTTTTTTAATATTTTCATATAAGCATGAGAATAATTTATCGAATCTTATTGTATTTTAAGAACTGCTCAAGTATATGATTTATACTCATTGGCAATAATACAAATTAGTATAAATGTCAAACGTGAATCAATTGTCATCAATTTTGTACTAATTAAAATAATAAAAGACCATTTAATGTTTAAAATTATTATGACTGTCAATAATATTTAAATTTTATTTAGAAGGTTTGTAATATAATAAAAATAAATCTCACAAGTCCTTAAGGATGAAATACTATATAATAAATTTTTACTGGGATATTATACTTTTTTAATGAAAATATAATGTTTTCTGAAGTAGAATACAAAAATTTAATATAAAATAGTAGTGCAGTACAGCATGACAGTTTTTCATAAATCATATTGTTAACATATTACAAAAATGCATATGATGGTCCAAACATTTATTTTACAGAAGTTATTTTGTAATAGAAAATAATTATTTATCAATATTACAAAAATAAACAGTAGATTCCCAGCATTTTTAATATTATTTGTTATAACAACTAATTTATGTTATTATTTTTCAGGAAACTTAAAGAATGAAAAGATGTCAAGTTAAAAAATTTAACCAAGCTAGCTGTTTTTCGTTTTTTCATTTTTATTAATAAGATGATTTACAAGGTCAAACAATTAAAAATTAAAGTCAACATCTATCTTTAATCAGCATTGTCCTCTTCATCATCATCTTCAGCATTATTAATCTGAAAAAATAAATAAAAACATGACATAGTTTATAAAAAAAAATTAGTTTTCTAATGATTGAAAAATGACTCCGCTGGTCAAACTAATTATATGGTTACGCAATGAAATTATAATAATCTATTAATGGATTTCAACAATAGTTTTGTTAGTAATGATTTGAATAGTTACTGTTGAAAGAAGTAGTTTTTAGATATATAGGTTTCCTATA
This sequence comes from Cinara cedri, assembly GCA_902439185.1. Lineage (NCBI taxonomy): Eukaryota > Metazoa > Arthropoda > Insecta > Hemiptera > Aphididae > Cinara > Cinara cedri. Next base: position 1,263,249 of record CABPRJ010000486.1, on the reverse strand, counting down.
CACCGTTCATATATCACATGGTGTACAATAATGAGCGCCGATCTCCATAAAGCAATTATGAAAAATACTACATTACCACGACCGCACGTGTCCACGTCTGGTGTAATTTGTTTTAGCTTAAACACCAATACACGCAGTTGTGTTGTTAATTCACGTTTTCTATAGCAATAGTTTTGTGTTCCTTTTATTTTTGACAATTGATCGATTTTTATTGAATAATAATAAACGTTGGGAAGATGAAGAAAGTGTATACCCTCCAGCCACGGCTTGGTTGTGAAAAAGCGAAAATATCAGAATTATGATTACAGTTATTTGGAGTTTGTTTATACACCAACAGAAATTAATGGCGAGGAGAAACCATTGTGTGTATTGTGTATGAAAGTTTAGGCACCAAAATGCACGTTGTCGAGTAAATTGAAGCGCCATTTAGAAGCAAATCACAAGCACGCAGTTAGAAAATCGCGAGATTTTTCTAGAAAGTTAAGATGAAGACTCATACTGGAAAAAAGTACGTTTATCATAAATGCATCAATACCAAAAAAATGCTTTGTTATCATCTAACAAAGTGGCTTATAGAATTGCTAATTGTAAAAAACCCCATACAATTGCAGAAGAGCTTATCCAACCAGTTGCAGTAGATATGGTAGGGGAATATGTTAGGAAATTACTTTCAAATGTGCCTTTTGTCTAATAACACAGTCAGTCGCAGAATAAATCAAATGGCAGAAGACCTCAATGATTAATTGATAAAAAAAATCAACACATTGTATTATACATCGAAAAGCTTGTGTCAAAGTATTTAAGTCCTGCACTCAACCAAGTTTTAGAATGTGTGGTGAATGTAGTCAATTTTATAAAAACTCGTACACTGAAGTCAAGGTTTTTCAAAAAACTATGTGGAGATATGGGATCTGTTTGTTGGACAAGTTTGCTATATTACAGTAGTGCATGATGGCTTTCTAGTGGTAATATTTTATTACGTACGTTTGAACTGCAGCAGTAAATATATGTATTTATTAAAAAAGAACAGAAAAACACCAATGAATTTTCAGACATCAATTTTTTAATGAAATTAGCATATTTGTGTAACATTTTTGAGAAACTAAATACATTGAATATCTTATTGCAAAGAAAAAAAATTGCACATTTTAAAATCCATGGAAAAAACTACAGCATTTATAAAAAAAACTCAAATTGTGGAAAAGAAAAATAAATGAAAGCAACAGCAAGGATGCTTTTCTCATATTGCAGCAGTTTTCTTGCTCTAATGGGTCTGAAATCTCTCTAGATATGAAATCCATTTTTGAAAATCAATTTATCACAACTTGTAATCTGGTTTGAGAAGTATTTTCAAAATGAAAATATTGGTAAATTGTCATAGATTCAAGATTCGTTTAACTCTATTGCTTCAACTGATTTTGATTCTATAGAAGAAAAAAGTTTTATCGAGTTGTTTTGTGACAATAGTTTGAAAGCGAAATTTAGTAGAATGAAATTTAATAAAATAAGGATAAATATTCCCTATAAGTGATAAATCACAACGAATCTTAATTCTATTTTTAACTTTTTATTTATACGAAGCTGGGTCTTTGGCGATTGCAGTGATAAAAAGCAGGTATCGATCAAAAATAAATGTGGAAAAAGAAATGAGTGGCTGTATCTACTTTGATTCTAAGATATGAAAAATTGTGCAGTGATTTGCAAGCGCATCCATCCCATTAAATTTAGTATTTACTAAAAATTTATAAAATAACAATAGTTTTTTTATTATCCTTAAAATGCTTTATTCTTTATTTTATCTAAATAAAAAAAAAAAAATGGTATTCGTTTTTATCAGGGGGCGCTATGAGGAATATTCAGTTCCAAAAGGGCGCCATTAGACGAAAAAGTTTGGTTCAACCTTAAAAATCAGTGTTTGTAACATCTCTATTTTTAACTAGTGAAAATGTAAAGATATCATACTTAAACATAATGTACATTATGCAATTTGTAACCCAGAGATCTAAAAACTGAAATAACTTTTGTTCTATTCAATTTTTAAGTTTTGTTTTCTTGTAATAATTAGGGTAGTCACCACCTATGACAATCTTAAGAGTTTTTTAGTATTAGAATTTGATTTAATCTATCTAGTAATTAAAAAAAAAAAATAATAATACTTAGATATACCATAAATACAATTATGTCTACCAATGGTTTAACTTTTAAAGTCTAAGCCTGGTTCACATATGAACTGGATTTTAAGAACACTGTGCAGTGAAACATTTTCCCGTTTTATGGCCATCCTATACTATCTGTGTAAATAAATTAATGTACACAAATTCAACAATCACTATTTACAAATAAAAAATAAGTGGTCATATGTGATTACTCAACCCTACTGGAGCCTTGCGTTACAATTATTCAGTTTTTATTAAAATTTAAAAGTTTAATTTTTAATGATTATTATTATAAGTAGGATATGAATAGCACTTAATAACATAAGAACAGTTCCAACTTAATAAATACTATTTCTAACATTACAAAAAAGTCAAACACAAAGTAATTCTTTTTTAAATACATAAAATTAATAATTCACTTAGTTGTATCAGGTTGGGAACTATTGTTCAATCAGTTACAGCTGCAGGAGGAAGGACATAATAGAAGCGTTAACCTTCTACTATGATGTGCTATTTAAAATCCCAAACTCTAATCGTAAGTAAATATTTGTAAAAATCAGAATTCTAGAATTTGTTCTTAATAATTATCTCTGTGTTATATCTTGTGTAGAGTATAGCACATGGAATTCTTACTCATTTAACTCATTGACACTAGTAATTATTAATAACTTCAGAAATTACCTGGAAGTATCTCAGTTCATAACTGTCTGGGCCACTGTGGACTACCCTCAACCAATCTCTCAAATTGTTCTTCTTCAAGTATTTTTTTGTTAAATATTTCAAGTATCTAGGTAAATAAAAATAATAATTATGTAATAAAAAGAATATTGGTTAAATATTATTATTATATACCTCTTAGTAAAGGGTACATCAGAATTGACAATAATTTTAGTTTTAGTTTTCTCTAATGATAAAACATTACCAAAGTTATTGGTTTTTCCATTATACTTCATTCTTTCTTGGAGAAACTTTTCCTATAAGCAAATTAATTATATTTATAAAAAATGTCAGTTACAAAATAAATTAAATTATTTTAATCTTACAAAATTATTGACATCCATAATGCTGTCTTCAACTGGATGAGTACAATCTATTGTCATTTTTCTAGTTTCCTTCTTTTTTTTCAAAACAGCTCCTTTACCTCTTAATGTTGCCTTAGGTTTCTTCTGTGCAGTAGTTGGTTTTTTTGTCAATGTTAGTTTTTTTGGGGCACCCGGTGCTTTCTTTAATGTTGGTGGTGCTACTGTCTTTTTAACAGTGACTGCTGAAGTCAAAGTTTTTTTTGGAGGTACAGGTGCAGTGGCCTTAGTTGCTGGTTTCTTTTCTTCTGGTTTTTTGTCAGCAGTTTTCTTCGCAACTACTGGAGCTTTCTTTGAAACTTCTTCTTTCTTAACAGTTTTAGCAGGTTCAGATTTCTTTTCTACTTTGGCTGCTGTTTCTTTCTTATCCTTTTTAGCATTTTTAAGAGTTTCTTCAGCAGGGCGTTTTACAGCTTTACCTTTAAATTCTTCTTTAATAGCTGTTTTAGGATCTTCTTTCTTTCCCTTAGATTTAGCAGGGGCTGCTTGTTGTTGACCTTTCTTAACCTGTTTCACTTCTGGCTCTTTAGCTTTTGGCTTTTCTGGTTCTGCTTTTTTAGCTTTAGGATCAACTTTAGCAGCCTTAGGTTTTTCTTTAGTTGGTTCAGCTTTAGCATTAGACTTAGCTGGTTGTTGCACAGCAGGTTTCTTACCACTATCTTTCTTATTATCAGCACCCTTCTTTTGAGCAGGTGCCTTAAAAAAAAAAAAAAAAAAAAAAAAAAAAAACAAATTAAAATATGGAAAAACTGTTCATTCACATTTCTTTATTGTTTGACAAAAATACCGAGCACATTTTCAATGTCAGACAAAAAATTTGAAAAACATTTATAAAAATAAAAATAATCTTATTATTATTTCTTTTACCCACAATTTAGATAAACCTACATCTAATAGAATATTTATTCATCAACTATATTTATACTATATTAAAAAAATAAAAAATTGATTTAATGGATATGCATATATCTACAGTTTGTGAAGACAAAAATTTATTTCGAGTATTTGATGGAAATGTTCAAATAAAATTTCAAAAAAACTTCCAGATATTTTATTAACTTTTATTGGTAAACTGAAAATTGTAATTATTTTTATTATTGAAGTGATCGATTTATATATCGAATATTATTCAAAACCTAACTCATTTTAAATTACAATTATTGTTGAATAATGTAAAATTGTGCTCGGACTTTTGGTCAAAAATTATTTCAAACGGACTTTTCATCCAGGAATCAGAAAATTAATAAATAAAATAATATTATTACAGCTTCTTTCTTAGGTTGTTCCTTAGCCGGTTTCTTCTCTTGAGCAGGTTGGGGTTTTGGAGCAGCTTGTTGTTTTGTATCCTTTTTAGCTTGTTGTTTTGGTTCAACAACGGGTTCCGGTTTTTTTGGTTGAGTTTTAGGCTCAGCTTTTGCCTTAGGTACTTCTTGTTTAGCCTTGGCAGGTTGTTGAGCCTGCGGCTTTTTGGCTGCAGGCTTTTTGTCGCCACCACCGGCTTTGGCCTAATACATTAGAAATTGATTATTAAGACTTATAAAAAATATTACAATGAAGAACGCGACTTATATAATTTTATTTATTTTAAACTTAATAGGTTAGTTAACAACTACTGAATATTTTGTTTTACATGATAGAAATAACACGTTTAAAATCCAATGATAATGAGTTTTTTATTTTTCTGTAAAAACGGAATTATCATAGACATAAAACTGTTTCAATTTTTACAAATAGGTATAACTAATGTCTACCTTTATGATCAAAGAATAGGTACCTACAATTATTTGTGACTGAACGGAATATGTAATTTAATGAACCAAAATAAATCTAAGGAAATAAATTAATGTTACCTGTTTTGCAGTAGCTGGAGCCATTTGGAAATAAAATATTAATTAGAAATATAAAAGTCAAAAAATATTTTAACACTTATTAAATAACGTGGTTGAGTATCATGTAAAAGAAAGTAGACATAAAAATCAAACGCCGATATACGTAGGGGGTCGGGGATACATTCATCCATGGAAGAAAAATATTAAATAAATATTAAATGGTTAACCTCAAAAATGTACAGTGTAGAATATGTTACAATAATTTCCGTTCGGTTATCATGTTTTTTTAATAAGATACCATGTATAATAGAAATTTATGATATTAATCTATCTGAGGTTTGAAATCTATCGCCAAGGATCACATTATTCAAATTATTCACATTATTCAAAAAATATTTGATATTAATTAATTAAGTAATATTATATTATTAAAAAAATTTTATCAATGAAATATATTTTATTTCATTTAATATTAAATTTGTTGTTTTCATCTAATCATCTATGATACTGTTAATACATTTTTATAATATATACAGTTTAAAGGTGACGTGTCCAGATACCCAGAACATTCCCCTAGGTTGTGCCACTGCACTTTAGTAATAATAAATTAAGCGTATTATTATTTATTGTCTGTATTCTGTTATTATTGTAATTATAGTTTGGAAATATCCATTATCTGCTTTAAACAGATTAATTAAACTATTTTATCAATATTATAACTATTCAAATTATTTACTTATGACTTCAAACGAGTATGATATAGTATAGGGTGAAAATTAATTAAAGTAACTATCACAACTTAAACAGTTGTTGTTCAACAAGAAGTTAATGAATATGCCCATAAATTACACTATTTATAAATTTATTATATGTATATTTAATCTATGATATCAGATATGACTCGCTCTCTTACAATTATGGTGACACCTGTTGGAAATAATTTTTACTAAGAATGCAGTCAAAAATTGGTACCCCTTACCAAGTGAACAAATTATTCAATAAAAACATATGTTCATGACTACAAACTATGATATACAGGATTGATCACGACTTGATTGGTGGTTGTGGGGTGGTTAACCACAAAATATTATAGAACTGTAGGAGTGCAAGGTGTATTTCCCTTCTACCATTTCTATCGCCGTCCTAGTGGATACTTATGGAACTAGATCGCATTATCACAAATTTCCAGTACTCCACTAAATAGTATTTTTCATTAAAACACTATATTTAAATTTCAAATAACGAATACAAGTTACAATAAATTAGTTCTAGTGGAAAATATTTTTAATTTAACTAAATTTAATTATATTTTTTTTAGTTATACGTTACGTTTGCAAATAAAAGAAGGGTAATCAAAAAGATTTTGTTTTTTTTTTGTTCCTAGATAAGTTTGATAAATAACCAATTTAGGTTAGTTACTCAGTGAGTTTTCCCTCCCTATAATTTATTTAAGAGGCTTTATAAATATACATATATATATATATGTATATTTATTTTTATAATATTTACAAAGAATAAGAATACCACAACAGATATTACTATAATCTGTTAGTGTAAAATAAACTTTAAGTTTCATAAGTATACATTAAGACGGCGCTAGTAATGCTAGAAGGGAAATACCCCCTGTTCTATAACCTTTCGTAACCATAATATTCATCTCGTATTCAGTCATGTATATCTTAGTATGTGTTCATGACCATGTTATCTTTTTTTTATGGTAAAACCACTGTCAAGATAAAATCTTCAAACATGCGAATAAAACATAGATACACAGCTGATATTACAAACCATAGACATGGTATAAACAACCCTGGTTCATGCCAAAGATAACCGTATTATCAACTCACAGCTGTTATTTTAACATGACAGATCCATGCCGTTTATTTAGTAACAGGCATTTCAAATGTTTTCAACGCTTATTAATCGGCCATCAGGGAACAGTAAACCACCGTTTGCATAATGCATACCAAAATAAATTTGAACCTCATAATTTGATGTATATTATAAATTTATATCACTGGTATAGGTATATTAGTATATTACTGCATAAGGTAGGTATATATTGAATCTTGAAGTTAATTGATCGGTTTGAAAATCAACAATATAGTGTCTTAATCTAAGGCATTAGGTAATCATGATTGAATATACTATACAATTAAATTGTATTAATAAACGATAAATCATAATTCATATTGCTTTAAAATTTCAATTGAATTAATCATTTTTAATGGCAATGTGTCAATGTTTATTCGTTTTTATTTATTACTGGAATCGGTTCTTTTCCTCCAAATCCAACTGATATATTGTAACAAAAATTATTGAAATTTTATTTTGGAAAAATATATGTATACAGATATATTATATTACCTATATCTCAGAAGAATTATTAATATGATCACAGAAATTTAAACTAATAGTAGTACCGGTTAATTCGTGCGGTTTTCTAACAGATGGCGTATCTTGATTTTTATTCCAGTGATTCACCTTTCCAAATAGTGTTGGAAAGCTACTGTCATATTGTTTTAGAATCAGTATGTCTCATTTAGCTGAGCGTAAACAAGAATACTTTTTTTACTCTGAAAATGTCGAATTTTGTGCCGAATAAAGTGTTTTTGCGGGGAGTACTTCTTCATTACTTCAATATGAAGAAAAAGGCTGCCGAAAGTCATCGTATTTTGGTGGAAGTGTATGGTGTGCATGCTCTAGCTGAGCGTACGTGCCAGAAGTGGTTTGCACGGTTTAAAAGTGGCAATTTTGACTTGGAAGACGATGAACGGCCCGGACAGCCAAAAAAGTTTGAAGATCACGAATTGGAGACATTGCTCGACCAAGATCCATCCCAAACGCAAGAAGAACTTGCAAAATCACTTGGCGTCGCTCAACAAACCATTTCCGATCGTCTAAAAGCAATGGGAATGATCCGGAAGGTAGGCCATTGGGTGCCGTATGAATTGAAGCCAAGAGACGTCGAACGCCGATTTTTCGCGTGTGAACAACTGCTTCAACGGCACAAAAGAAAATGTTTTTTGCATCGACTTGTCACTGGCGATGAAAAGTGGGTCCATTACGATAATCCAAAACGTCGGGCAANCGGAATGAAACGATTACAGGGGAAGTCTACCGACGACAATTGATGCGTTTGAACCGAGCATTGAAAGAAAAACGGCCAGAAACTGAGACCAGACACGATTATGTAATTTTGCAACATGATAATGCTCGGCCACATGTTGCACAGGTCGTCAAAACCTACCTTGAAACACTCAAATGGGATGTCTTACCCCACCCGCCGTATAGTCCAGACCTTGCGCCATCCGATTACTATCTCTTTCGATCAATGCAACATGGCCTGGCTGACCAGCACTTCTCCAATTATGAAGAAGTCAAAAATTGGATCGATTCGTGGATAGCGGAGAAGCCGGCCGAATTTTTCAGAAAGGGTATTCGTGAATTGCCAGAAAAATGGGAAAAGGTCATAGCTAGCGATGGACAATACTTTGAATATTAAATTTGTAACCATTTTTTCACAATAAAGCTTCAATTTTCGAAAAAAAAACCGCACGAATTAACCGGTATACCTTTTAGAAACATTTAGTTTAAAAACTAGGAAAATTTAAAAAAGAATCGTCGGACAATAAACCAAAACACAATCGTGAATTATTATCGAGTATAACCAACACAAGTTTTTTTTTCTATTTTAATAGCTTAATAAATAATAGTAAATATAATAGACATAAAAATTAAAACAGACTATCCTTTAAAATATATAATAGTTTAATTTAACCAATAGAACAAAAATAACAATAAATATACTCAAATATATAAGTTTGTAAATTTAATACCATGTTCCCATAAATTAAATTTCCATAATTTTAAGATAGTATAAGGTTATGTGGAAAAATATACAAGTAGGTAATAAATATCCAAATTTTACAATTAGAAATAATTGTATGTTTTTATTTATAAATGTGTATACAATTTACATAAAATCATACAATTGTAATGTGGTAGACATTACATAAGACACTTTTTGGCTTTTTAAACATAATATTAACAGATTATTAATAATAAATGTATTTTTGAATCATAATTTTAACATTTGAGTTAATTTTTTTTATAAATTTTGAAGAAAATATCAATTATGACCAGTAACAAATTGCTAGTTGCTATGTGAGCATTGGACAATATAACGAACTCATAATTTTAAGAACTTCATGATATAATTTAGATATATAAAATTAATATTATTTACTTATGACTTGGATTCAGATATCTGATGATCGAAAAATATGAGAAATAATTAAATTTCTAAATTGAGTTTTATTGCACAATACTTTTTAGGAACTTAAACTATAATAATATTAAAAACAATAAACTCTCAAAATGTACCTTTTTAGGGCAGAAAATAATTATCAAACAAGTAATTAAAACATAATACAAATTGTATAAATATAATAAATGTCTTGTTTACATTTTGTCAATTGTATTAAAAATAATTATAACATACTTACAAGTATATTAAATCAGATCATTTAAAAATGGTTTATTATATTTGATAAACATGATCTCAATAATATAAACCATTAAACATAGGGATAAGTCATAAATCTACTTTCAGTCTTAGTATTGATAAAAACCTTATGTCAATATTTATTCACTAATTTATACTCAATTTAAATAAACATTTCTTTTAGTAATGTAAAATAAATAATTATGTATATAACTCATTAAAATAACTTTTTGGTCAAAATAGTATTTCATAATATTCACAATATTTGATTAATTGTTTAACAAAGATTATAATACACATAAATTAAGGCATAATATTATAAAATTAAATTCCAAAAGTATAAAATAAAACTTTAATTCTTCTCAAATAAATTAATAATTTTAAAACAAACTTAAAATATAATTACAAAATTCAAACAATTTAATTAACTTCTTTATAAAACTAATAAATTAATATTACAAGCAACCAAGGACAATGAAATAAGTAAATGGCAATTTTATTGACATTATTCAAAAAGAATAATTCATTTTACATTTTCATTAAAAATACTATTTTTAATTTGTTTAATAAATATGAACATTTCTATGGCCTGTATAATACAATATTCAATTATTTTTACATGTTAAGAAATTAGTTCACAATGAAAAATATATAAATTATTTACACTATTAAAAATAGGCTATAAGTACAAAAATGTAACAAAATAAATAATTCCATATTTTTTCTTTTTGTTTACAGATTTTAACAAAAATCTATCCACAATGAAAGAACCCATTTTTGAACATTGTTTACATTATTTGCCTTTGCTGCATGATATTATAATTTAAAACTATAATTTAATTTTAACATCCCTACATTCACAAATTAAAAGTATTAGTTAGTAATAAATTTGGTTATTTGTTCTAAACAGTGAAACATTTAATTTCACAATACTCACAATTGTTCCTATTGGTGTTCTAAAAAAACATCCATTGGTAACTCATTAAAATATAATGTTTATCTATTTATCAATAAAAAAAAATATACATACATACAGCATTTCTATACAAAATATTCATCTTATAAACAATAGTAAAAATGTACAAAACAAATTAATGTTCTGAATTTACAATATAGAATGTACACTTATTGCTGTAATATCTGATAATTTGATAACTGAAAAAGAAAACAAACAATTATAAATAATTTAAACTAATAAAGGCATTTAATTTTTCCAAAATGAATCTTTTCAATGTTTGATAATTATATTTACTAAGATTTAGTTACATAAGCTTTTTTTTTTTTTTTTGGAATACATCATTATGTAATAGTAAAAAGATATGTAGAGTTGATATTTAGATATATCTAGAATTTAGTTGGATTTTGATAAAAAATAATTAGATACTTTTACTAAATATTCTTAACTTGGTTTATAAAATATATGACCAAATTATATCTATAAATCAACTTTTTTTTTAGACAATTTTTTCTAATTTATTTGTTTCATTACACTATTAAGATCTAAATGTAGTATTATGTATATAGATAAAAAAATAAGAATAAAAGCTGATATTGCTAATAGGTGCCCCATTGTTGTAGGTACAAAGTTTGGAAGGTAGGTTCCATCAAGTTATTTATTTTATATCTGTAAGAAATGATAAACCATTGCTAAAGAAAAAAACGATTCTGAGCCAAGTTTGGTTAAACATGTTTAAAAAAGCTGTAATTCTTATGATCTTCAAAATTTAAACCTAACTCTTAAAAAAAAAAACTAACTTTTTTAAATCCTAAGTACAACTGATAATAAACCTTGTTTAAAATTGTTAAGCTCTTTTGTTAGGTCAAACAATTTTATCCTCATAATACCTACAAAAGAAAAACTACATACAAAAACTAGAAAATGTAAAATGTCTATAAATAGCTCAAAAATATGTTCAGGAGTTTGATAATTTTACCACGTCTAGAAAAGTCTCTTTGAATTTTGTTAAACTGAATTAAAAAAGAAAACTAAATTGAAAATACTGAAACTATAATTTCTGTAAACTTTCTCGTTCTTTCTACGTTTTTCCTCTTTTATTAACTACACTGAAAATCAAAAAAACAACCACCTTACACACAAACTAGCTCAAAAATGCAACAAAAAAGGTCTAGTATTGTTTTTAGACTGGAACAATAGACAGATAAATAATTTTAAAAAGTACTAACAATTAAATACATATCATAGTAAACCAAATAGATTAGATCTCCCTTTTTTTTAAAAAAAATATCATCTATGAAGTGAATCACTGTTTAAAATGTTAGTGTTACAAGTAATCATTCAACATCTTTAAGGTACTGCGTAATATCTTTATAAAAATCAGTTATTAACCTATTTTCTGAGAAAAAACTTATTAATTTTTTAAAACTAATCTTTTTCACTATACTTAGTCTCAAAGTTAGAATTTAAAAATGTTTAAATACTTTATTATATTTTTTTAAATATACTTTTAATTACCTGAATTATTCCTGGAATATTTCATAAACCTTGATAATTTTCACTTCATATTTTCTGAAAAAAATTAAAACAAGTCAATTAATTGTATAATTTAATAAAGCTATATGCATATAGAATAGAAGTTCTAGTAATAGTAAAACAAAAACTAAATAACTATATAATTAATTAGATTGAATATGGAAAATACATAGATTAGATTCTGAGCGGAGTGAGGAATGTATTAATTTTACTAAGATTTATTTATATTTTTGTATAAACACAATTTTGATTTTTGACCAGAAAAATTAAAACGAACCGAAAATATTATTGTTCATTGCAATAATATTTTTATGGCATTTTGGATCTGTTTGGTATATTTGAGAAATCATAAAGATTCTGAGCGTAGCTGATCCTCAATTTCAGAGGTGGTTTCTGGTAGCAAATTTTATTAAATTGTTAGAGATGTCACTTTTAGAATATCTTTTTTGTATTTCTAATAATTGGGGAAAACCAAGAAAATATACGCAGTAACAATTTTTTTTTTTTGTAATCCAGTTGAAAATAATTGTACAGATCTGAAACTTCCATTTATTACTTATAATAGCCCTTTCTAAACAATAGTGCAATTTTCAAAAAATTCTGACATATTTTTAGCTATTTATAACCATTTTTAGTGTTATACAGATAAAATTGTTATGATCCAGCAAAAATACTTGAAAATTTGATACAAGTACAAGTTGTAGTCAATAATAAAAATTGAGTGATATGTAATTTTTTATTTATAAGCGTTTTAAGTTCAAATTTTGTTAAAAATTATGAGAATCACAGCATTTCAAAACATATTTTACCGAACTTCGCTCAGAATCATTATTCGTTAGCAATGACGTTATTAATCGTCGTGTAGATATATATTAAATTACTCTATATATCCTACCTTCCCAACTTCCCACCTACATCAGTGGCACACCCATCAGCAGTATCAGCTCTTTTTTTATTTTTTATATATTCCTTGTATTTTTCTTAATAATGGGAAACTCACAAAAAAAAAAAAAAATCATTAGAAAAATGGGAATATTTATGCAACACTGGTTTCTGTCAAAATCTATATACTATACTTGCCCCACGTTAAGAGCAGGACCAGTCGCACAGACAGAACCACTTCGTCCACCGCACCCGTCGTTCGTTCTCACTTACTCACTTAGCTGTACGACAGTGACCAGAGCCAATATGGAGTGGGCTGTGCGTAACAGACGCTAAATTATTTACTGCCAGATCATGCTCTTAAAGTGCAAGCATATATTTTCTAATAAGAAAATTTGATAAGATTCTTTACAAGTTTTCCTGACCAAGAAGTAAAATAAAATTTAAGCATATGGTAAAATTTTTTTCCATATTTACCTATAATTAATTAAAATGTATTCTTACCTCTATGAAAATAATATACTAGGCCACTCGCTTATTCACTATTCATCAATTTTTAATGAGTGGCTATGTACAGACTTCAAGTAAAACTGAAATTAACATCAACATATTAGAAATATAATCTTAATCATAAATAATGAATAAATTGAATTACCTTTTAAAGTAATAGTTCATTTGTGACTTTGGAATCAATGTAGAATACAATTTTGCATCATATCGTAGGTAGAAACAATTTGTAAAAAAAAAAAAAAAATTAATAATAAATATAAAGAATACTTTGTTAGAAAATGTTATACATTGAAAATTTAATCTTTATTAGGACTTTGATTTTCTTCTTGTTTGTCATCATTAGGTTCCGATAATGGTTCATTATCATAAGTTGTCCATTTTCCATTATCCTTATCATCTGGATCATTGTTCAGCAACTCAAATGTTAATTTACAATTTGATTTATATATATATATTTTATAACAATTATTAGTTTTATTTAAAGCTGCTTCAACTTTACGTTGATATGCTGCTTCTTGAGCAACTCTTTGACATGCTGTACTACAAAGGCCTCCTGTTCCATTTTTTTTACTTTCTTTTAGAAATATATTATAACATTCTTGACATGATTCATCAGTTACTAAATTCTGTAACTGACGAACAGCATAAGCAACAACTTTATCAAGAGTAAATCCAATATATGCATGAATACTAAACATTTCTCTTAACGTGTCTTCATAGGTAATGGCATCTAAATTGCCATCCAAAACATTTTTAACCATATCAAGTAACGCTGGATAGTAATCTTCCACCATAATATCTGATTTAGGAAGCAGATTTAGTTTTGCTGCTACAGACTCAGACCTAGTCACTTGATAAATACATTCATCATGGAGTAACTGTGTAGCCCTTTTATATATCTGAGTAAGTCGATCACAAAGGATATGATGAAGTCTAAGGAACAAATACCAGTAGTTATTGCCGAAAAACAGTGTATAACATTCTTCTATATTAGAATATTCTTTTAATTTATCACTATCTATCGTTTTTACTTCAGATAAATTACTTTCTTCAGAGATCCGTAAAGATAGTTTTGATGATTCGGGTGAATTATTATTAGAAAAATCATGTAGACCATCATGTTCATCATCACTTAATTCTTGTCTAGGATGATGAAACATATCAGGAATGAATGATCTAATAAGTGATTTTACTTTTTGTTTATCTTCTTTATTAATACCTGATTGTCGCTTAACATGGTGAATCAACAAATTAGCAGCATCATCTATAATTGATTTATCAGTATATGAAAACACCATATGCGGACCATTGTTGTTGTCACTTTGTTCATTACGCTCATCAAATATAGTTTCAATTTCATTTAATAATGATTTTGATCTCAGAAATTTCATATCACTTTGTTTAAAATTAACACCTTGATGATCTAATGATTTAAGGTAATACTTCTCATTTTGATTTTTCCATAATTCATTGAAGGTATTTCGTGCCTCTTTCCATTCATCATCTTTGGATCTCAGCCTTTTTAAAACTACTGGAATAGCGTTTACCGGATTTATTTTGAGTCCTTCGAGTATATCTTTTGTCCTTTCTCCATATAATCTTCTAATAGCTCGTACATTAGTTGACATTAAACTAGGTTGAGTTCCTAAATTATCATCCAATCTAAATCTATCTAATTCGGCAAAAGTCATTCTATTAGTCTTCCTAAGTATTTCTTCTAAAGAATATATTGCTGACAAATTAATTTCCATTACGAGATCAAGTTCAAATCGTTCATCTTCGCACCTATGCATGTATTCTTCATATTGAGTTTTTCGACTGGTTGCAAAAGATGATTCTTCAGACCACGTGGGAAAAGAAACCCATGTGTCATTTAATACTTCAAAACACATTTTCGTTCTACCACTACATTTGGGAGTTTTATAATCTGAGGGTACAGCACAATAACTTGCACCTAACCTTTTACATATACTATAATCTATATCAGTAGGTAGATCACCAGCTGATCTATCTTGTCGATTAGATCCGGGATCAAGTAATGAAAGATGTGGTAGCCCAGAAAGTTTGTTTTCCGTTGGAGCCGTGGTAGCATTATTACTTTTTTCACTAGTTCCAATAAAATCTTTAAATCGTCTAAATAATTCTGAATATTTTCCAAGAAAAGGTTGAACCAAATTTAAAAGTTCTGATTTAGAAATAATTTCATTATAGTATAAAACTAAACATCTTAAAAAATCATCATAAGCAGAAGAATTATGAATAGACTTCCTGACAAGATCAAAAAATGCAAAATCTGTTAATGTTCCATACTTATATGCTTCTACATAAGATATATCTCCTAAACATGGGAATGGGGATTTTGGTCTTTTTGGTGGTGGTAAATTTTGACTGGATGAAAACGATGAAGTTCTCTTTAAAGATATATTTTGAACACTTGTTTCTTTAATACTTTCTTTAATAATTGGAGTATTTACTACATCTTTTTTAACGGGAGGCACAATGATAGGAGGTGGTATACTAGTAACAACTGAAGTCTTCTTGGGAACAGTAATGGTTTCTGTAGCCAGTTTAGCATCAGGTGTTTTAGCATCTGGTAAAAACTGTCCAAATTCAACTAGTAAATCATCCTGGTTTTCAAACAATTTGGCAACTTGCTGATAAACTTCAGCTTCTGTTAGAGTTTTTTCTGTTAATGGAACCATATTATCTTTTTGAGATTTTTGCTCTTTTTGATAGGTATGTAATATTTCTAAAAAGCGTTTATATTTTTCTGGCTGCCCTTGAAAACGATTTTTAATTTTATTCACATAATTTATGGCATGATTAAACTCAACTGGTTGATTGTGTGAATTTGTAGATTCCTGTGTAGTAGGTATCGATACTTGAGGTATATTAGAAGCAGCAACTTGGCTTAAACTCGCTACAGATAAAGGTATTTGTGTTGGATGAAAACTGGTAGAAGGTGCAGTTGGTGTCACACTATTATGAACTGTATGATGATTTATTACAACTGAAGTAGTATTGACCTGGTTTATAGGTAAATGTCCAGCTGGTTTAATTACTACTGGAGGTGTGGTAGTCAAAGTGACTGGTGGAGTAGTAACTATTGGAGTGCTGGACATTATATGTTGAGTTGTCGAATGAATTATAGTTTGGGAAGACGTAATTGCAGGACTTTGTGGTATTGATACAGAAACATGAAATCCAAGTTCATTATTTTTAATTTCTATTTTATAACCAGGGGGTAGGAACGTATTAAAACCTACTATAAGTTCTGGATGACCTTTAAATAGGTTTGAGACTCGTGTAATCACTCCAGGAGTATCTATACTTTGTGATTTGAATTCTTTCATTATGTCTAAGAAGTCATTATACACTTGAGGGTGGTTACTAAATTTAAATTTCACCTGATCCAAATAGGATAAAGCATCTTCGACCTTGAGCCTCTGAAATTGGGTTTGTTGTTGCTGATGTTGAATTATTGTTGAAGATGGTATAACTTTCTGTCTAATCTGTTGAATAGAATGCTGTGTTTGTATTGTATGAAGAGCTGGCATTACAGAACCACCAGGTAGTGAGCCTGGTATTTTATCGTTTAAAGCTAGGACTGGCATTGTTGGTGTACTGAACGGCTGTACGGTATTGAATTGTATATTCGAATTATTTATACCTTGTGTAACAAAATTTGTTTGAACATTAGATATCGTTACCAAGTTAGGCCTAGACCTAGGTGGTGAACGATTGGTATTGGTGGAGTATGCTCCAACCGTGTCCGCGGACGCCATGAGTTCATCCGAATGCCGTTTCATTTCTCGTCACATTAGTCCGTTTAATTAACATCACGTACAAACTAAATCCGTGCATGTATGTTAACATGAAATTATTAGGCTTATAAGCTTTTATGGCGATAATTACTTACAAACGCAAAATGTTCGACGGGCAAAGGCTGTATAATCTGAAAACCGCGATACAACGGATGTGGCGAACGATAACAAACAAAAAAAGCATACGAACAAAACAGACTTTTCATAAAATAAGATAGACAGAATTGCAACGCAAAGTGTAAACAAACGTTAGGCTACCGATCAGTGTTAGTGCGGGAGACGGTCCGCTTGTTGAGGTGAACCCGATGGGTGGGAAGCGGCGGGTAGGGGACATATGAGAGAAATCTAGTGGTAGCCACGTTGCCGGAACTAACCGCCATTTCAATGGAATTCCGTATAAAACCAACCGACAAAAATCTATACGCAAACTTTACATTACCAACGAATACTCTTTTCCCAAATGTCCCCCCAAAATGTCTCTTCGAATTATTTGAAAATTTTTTTTTTAAAAAATTTAACAATTTATTTTCTTATCAATAAAGTGCGACAACACCGCCTCAGGTGATTTACCAACAACTGTTGCAAAATGGCTGACGATAAAAAAATTGTCGCGGTAAAATACGAATGTTATGACGTCCACGGTTTTTCTATATCCAGATGTTACACGTATAATTTATTATTCAAATTATTGTTAAAGCAGTAAAGTACTGGCACTTCGTAATACGTAAGTAAGAATTTACTGGATCACTCGGACTCTGGCTCTGACACTGCATTATTGTGGCTTGTGCGTTCAACTGTTAACAATTATTATTTTAACTTTTGTTATTATTATTATTATTGCTTAATATGTAATAAATAAATACAAAATAATAATCTATTACGTTTGTTCTGTTACAAAATTAAAAATATATAAATTATTTCACAATGCACTTAGGATTTAAACTTTAAAGTGATTAAATTGGAAAACTGTTGTCATGTTTTTAATGACTTGTAATATTACTTATAATCAGTTATTTGAATATTATTTTACAAAGTTATCTTCCTAAATTAAGCTACCTATATTTATTATTATCAGATTAAAATTGCATTTAAATAATTCATTCATATTTAACTACTGCATTATCGATATTTGTGAGTACCATATTTGTTAGTGTAGATACCGTAATAACCAGTCAAGGCCATAGCTGGATCAAATTTTTGGAAAAGGTTTTAAATTAAATTGTTTATTATTTTTGTCACTAAAATAATTAGCATTTTTTTTAACAATAATTAACAATACTTTAGATAAATTTTTTTTTTTTTTGGGTGGGGGAGGTGAATCCCTAAACTTCCCTTAGATACAGCCTTGATCATAGTTATGTAACCAATTTTTGAAAATACTATGAAGTCTACACTTGAAAAATGATTATAATAAATTGCATAAATAACTAATTAAATTAATTTTAAAATGTTATGTGCTATTATAAATAGTTAACGGTTTAAAAATTAATGTTGCATAGTATAAATTATACACTGGTTCATAGGTACTTATACAAATTATGTAAGTAAACATTTAATTATTAATACTTAAAACGTTAAAATCAGTATTAGTTTTTATAAACATTAAGTATATTTTCAATATTGATTATTATTACCTACTTGGTCATTGAATTATCTTTTTACTGCTGAGTATCTAAGATATTGTTTGTGTTTAATATTTTTTTAGTGTCTTAAAATTAGATACGTGGACATATATGAACAAATATTTATTTCACTATATATATTTAGCAATATATGATATGAAGTGTTAAGGTCAAGGTTATGAATTTATTCCTTATTGTATAAAGTTTATAGTTATAATTTTTTCATTCATTTTCATGCGATTTCGTGTATTATTACTACTATGGTTTCCATGGTATCTTGAGACCATAACAACTTTTTTTTTTATTGAATTAAAATTTATGTTAGTTGTTTGATAAAGTAGGTACTAGGTATTGTATACTTGATTATATTTTAAATTATGGCTTTACAAACATATTCAATATTATATATAAATTTAATGTGCGAGATGATTTATATTGTGGCAGAAAGATTAAAAACTCAAAAGATCCCATTTGACAAATCTAAATTAGGTACCTATCTACTTAATATTATATTTGTTATTATTTGCATAAATTTATAAAAATCTTTTTAATTTGTTATAATTACTAATTTCCATTTAAACTAAATTTATAATTTTTTTGACACACAATTCACATTTTTATGTGAATTATAATTAACATAAATTATAATAAAGTATAGATAATATGGTTAATACTTACAAAATTATTATTTAATTTAATAATCTTTTTGATTTATGTTGCAGTTCTAAATGATATAATTTCTGCATCATTTAATTGTTCATTTATATTTTCTCCGACATCTATTATCAACAGAGACATTTTAAATAAAAATATATGTCGAGCAGTACATTCTTCAATTATGCGACTAAACGAATCTAGCATGGATAAATTAATAGGTTTGATAGAAACTTCTGTTAAAATGCAAATGTTCTCAACTAATGGTCCAAGGCAAGTATTGTTATTAACATTGAACCATTTAGATTCTATCCGTGAATTAGCATGTACAAATCAACTGAAACAAAGCATAGATCTTGTTCAACACAATTTTTATCAAGTAATTTATTAAATAACTAATAACTATTTTGTAATAAGTAATATCTGAGTAATTTAGACTTTTGAAAAAATGACAAATGGTGAAATAATTAGATTACGATATGCAATGTTAAATTATTTGCAAGATATACGTGTTAAAGTAACAATATTTATTAAAGAAGGTTTACAGCGATACAACGGGTCATTTGTTTCAATTGAAAAATGGGCAATTCCATATGGTAAGTTCTATTACTCATTTATGTATGAGATCATATACATATTATTTAGAATGAATAATTGTTTAGTATTAAAATAAATAAGTATGCATTATTTATTATTGCAGTTGTACATAGAAAATCGCCCATTAAAAATAGGTATTAAGTGTGCTTTACCATTTAATAACTAATAATGTTTCGAAGCATTTAATGTAAATATTAAAAAATTTGGGACGATTAACTCAAATAGTAGCATCAATTTTATACTTAAAATTTGGTGTGCATTACTTACTCAAAAATAAGGTTTAAGGAGTATTGATATTTAAAAATATTAAATGTATTGTTACAAAAATAAAAATATTTTAGCTTAAAGAAAAAGTAACATTTAAGTGTAAACTACAATCAATAAAATTAAATATATTTTTGATTACATTTCTGAATCGTTCAATAAAACATAGATTAAAATAAAAATAACTACAAATAAATATAAATTTATTTTTACAACTGCAAAGAAAAAAAGAATTGTTTAGTTTTCATAAAATAATTACATAGATAATATACAATAAAATAAATAAATATAAATACTATTATAACAATGATTATGCTTGATAAGAAATTAAGATATCTGATCACCTCAATCATTAAAACCAAATCTACAAACCTATAGTAATGTAATAGTTTCTCAAAAGAACAATTGTATAAAACAAAATTAGTTAAGGTTTAAATTATAAAAACGAATAAAATTGTTATCTCAAACATTAATATAAAATATATATTATTTCATAACAAACAAAAGTGTTTTGATATTAGCAAGTAATGTATTAACCAAAAAATAATGTTTGTTGAATTCTAGTTAGAAATATATTGTTCTCAATATTTCATGCTTTACAAAGGGTAGTCAGAAAAATTAATTTGAATTTATAAAGTTTGACAAAAAAAAAAAAAAACATTATTATATTTGTAATAGTTTATTGGTAATAAAATTATATCAAATAATACTACTAAGTATAATAATGATTATTATTCAATTCTTTAGAGTATTATATTTACAATTTATTACAGGATGCGAAGCTCCAGGTGTTATAAGAGTATTTGATAAACATGGTATTCTGATTGACATCAGTTCATTTCATCCAATATCATTTTACAAAGTAGAAACTGAAGTAGGTTCAATAAAACCTAATAGTCCTCGAATCACTACACTTGGCCGTTCAGTGTAAACAACTAGAAAAAATAAAAAAACATACATTTTACCTATAATTTTTTAAATTATAGATTTAATGTTAATGGACCAACTGAAACATTTGATCCGCTATTTTATGGTCAAACTGGTCGTGATGGATACAAACAAGAAATGGATCTTTTTTTAACTCAGTTAATGGGGAGAGGTAGTCAAAATGAAGAAACTGATAATTTAGATCTTGAAATATTTGAAACCTCGTTAAATAATGCAATTGACAAGTAATAATAAATACAATAAATATTTATTCTGATAAATAATTAGTGATGCAACAAAAATATTAGACATTAATCAAATTATATACATAGTTTTTTTTATAATTGTATTTAATTTAATCAGTACACAAAAAAAAAGGTGAATCACTGATGACATTTAATTATTTATTTTTACAATTTTGTCATGACATATTTCAATTAGTTGTAAGTAAATAAAAAATAAATTTTATTAATAAAATATATCAATTTATAATTTGAAATTTTTAAAAAGCAATATTAGATGGAAACAATTAAAATAGATTGTAATAGATTTTTGATTTAATATGACAAACCAGGCAGTGGCGTAGCTGGAGCTTAATTAATAGTGTAGGGGGCTGTTAAAATATTATAATACTTACCAGGTACGTATACGTATGTTTGTAATTTATTACCTATAAGCTTATAGCCGTTACCTGAAGTATTGATTCAAGATAGTTCCAGGTGGCGGGTGTATTGCCAATACCGTAAAAAAGAAAGCTATAACCATGGTTAAATACTACTAAAAAATTCCCAGGGGGGGGGGTAATCCATGCAATACACTAAATCATTATACTCTATTCAGCCGGAGGTGGTTGAAAATATGTCATAGTTCACACATGTAGTTGTGGGGATTCAACCAGTCAGGCAGCGTGCGAATGTTTAATCATGCATATATGAACTTATACATGCCTGTATGCTCGTGTTCTGAATAGAGTATAGATAATATTATCTTTATTATAATTATATACTACCTATTTGTAAACTAAATAATAAACCAATATGAACAAGGAAATTGATATTCAATTTTTTTTTTTTTCTTAGAAAATAAACTACACAAAAACACAACTAGACTTTAATTAAGTGTACATTTATTTTAGTTACGAAAATAGTACAATTAAAAACTTAATAAATGATTTGTTTTAGGAAAGTACAAGAAGAAAAGCTACGAGAAGACAATATTTTAAATTTTAGTAGAAATGCAAGTAATTTGTCTTTACAAAATTTACAAACAGATATAGATGGTTCAGTTTCAAGAGAAACTGAAGATATATTAAATATGATGCAATTATTAGATATCGAATAAAATTAATTACCACATTTTCAATCATAAAAATTATTGCGCTCCAGATCTCTGAACTCTAAAATGTATGTTTTAAGACGTAGTTTTAGTATTTCACGACAAATTTCTTGACTGTGGTCACGATTTGTAATGCCCATACGATACAATTGATTTTCATTAATTCTTATTAAAGCTCGTCCAATTATCTCATGCTAAAAATAAATTATAATTTAATAATTTATCATAAATATTAAATAAACCTAACATTATTTTAAATATCATTGTAATTGTATGTTACAAAATTATGTGGATATTATTATTTATTTATATGCGAATTTTTGTTATTATTAATATGACTATTTTTAATAATATAAAAATTAAGAACATATACAATTTCACATTAATAAATTAAATTAGATTTAAAAAATTGTGTTTAACTACCTGCAAGAATTTTTCACCATATAAAACATAATAATCGTAGCAATGCCGCCGAAACCATTTTTGGACATCTTGTACCGTCCATTGATATACAACTTTAGGTCGAGCTGCTCTACTATTCTAAGAACAAAAGAATTTTACAAATTATTTTACACTATACACCAGAAAAAGATGGTTAATTATAACTATTAAATGGTTTATAAGAAAAACTTTATTTTTTTTTTTTTTTTTTTTTTAAATGATGATTGTATTTTTAAACAAAATATGAATAGATCACCTAATTTACTGATGGATAGTGCACCAATATAACCTGAGTTAATTATTATGTATTTATTTTTTTCTTTTTGTATCTTTAAAACATAAAAGCAACACATACATATTTATATGGTAAAATATAGGTTAATCCTATATAAGAGTATTTAAGTTTAACTCATCAAACATAGGATCTACACTGAATTTTTAGATTTCCAAATTCTTTTTTTATTCTTATACTTATCAAATATAAACCTTTAGCCTATAAGTACGATTAATAAAATAAAATATTTGTTTTAAGAATTATAAATCTTTAATAGTTTTATGTCGATCATGGTATTAAATTTAAACAAAGTTTTTAATAATAAAAACAAAATTTCTTAGTTTTTGTCTAGTTGTATCTATAATATTCATAATCAGACAGCATTGATTAAGAAGTATTTTTTTTAGTTTAGTTCTGGAACAATTAAGTAAAATGCCTAGATATCTACTCTGTAAAATACTTCTGTAATAGATTATTATTAAAGAGATATAATAGAATATAAAACAAAAGTATACATTTTATATAGGCATAAAATTAAATAATAGACAAATATAAGCATATAAAAGTTAATACAAATTTGTTTTTTAACAAAATGTAGATAGGTATTAAAAATATGAATAGCATAAATTATTATTTTAAATATAATGAGTACTAATTTAAAATCTTACCCTTGGTTTGATGACATTTTGATTATCTTCAAAAATCATTGATTTTGGATTTCTAAAACACGCCTTTAAGAATAGGTATTCATAATTGAATTTAGTGATGAAATTCAAATAAAATAATCAAACTATACGTATATTTTAAATGCAACTTTATTTGTTGACTTGTTTTGATACATCTCATTATTTCTAATTGTGATTAGAATTGTAATAATGTTATATTGATTTTTAAAATCTTTGAAGTTTATACCATTGGTACCTATAATATACCTTAAGGTATATAATTTATTGTGAACCATACGTTCAGTGATAACAAATAGGTATGTGTATTTTTTGATACCACGAAACGAGGGTATTTATTATTTTCGCCAATGACAATATTTTATTTTATCATGACATTATTATTGTATCCACTGTATGACTTAAATTTTAAATCTAATAAAATATTGAGGCACGTAACTAAGGGTTGGCCAGGCTATCCAAAATATTTACAGGTCATGCCAATAGCCACCTCATTGTATTGTTGAAATACCCAAAGCTCTAATAATTTAAACATTTTATCGTAACTTCCAAAAAAATAATATCTACAATGCAATTTATTCAAAAAAATATATTATTTTTAAAAATAACAAAGAATTGTTAATAATAAATATTAAATATAATATATATATAATTCACCTAAAAAAGAACACGTGAGCAGTCGAGCTCAGGCTAAAAATTGTCCCCCCAGCTATCTTGTTTGCGTTACTTAATTTATGTAGTTTGTAGTTGTATTGAAAGTCAAATATTTTCAATACAAACATGATATTTCAGAATAAAAATGCCGAGGAGCAAGACTTTGGTGTTTAATGGTTTACAATTTATTTAACATCAAAAAATATAAGTATAAATAATAAAAATAATAAAGTAAAACAAAGTTATTAAAATAATTAATACTCGTAAACAAATATAGTAAATAAATAAATGAATTAATGCGTTGTCTGGAGAATTATGATAAGTGTATTATACGAAATGTTTCCTATTAAAAATTCATCATCAAGTATATCACAGTCAACATTTAAAACGAGATTGAAAATAAAAAATTAAAGGAAGGAATACATAGAAAAAATTATACAATTGGTTGCTTCACATAGAAATAATTTATCATTAAAATTATTTTTCTTTGTTTCATTGTACATATATAATAGTTCAAAAACTGAAATAATGTAAATTTTATTTTAAGTATTTAATATCTCTAATTGTGTATTAATATATATATATTATATATTTTAGATTCTGAGTGAAGCGAAGAAGCTTATAGTATTACAAAGATGTTTTTTTTTAATTTTTTTTTTTTTTTATTTCTACGTGTAGCACCTTTTCTGAAAGGAAATTGGCGTAGAGAAGTACTTCAAGGAAGGTCATTTTTCAATTTTCTCATGAGTTTTCCTAGCAAATATGAAAACCGGAATAAAACGGGAAAACGTAGGAAAACTGGGAAAATTGATACAACATTAAACAAATATTATTAAAGAAAATATTCAAAGCCTATTTAATTATTTTAGTATAATATTACATATATATGTATTGTGGACAAAGCATCACTATCAACTAAACATCGCTCAGAATCGTTTTTTCGTAAGCAATGATTTATTTTTTTAGAGCATATTTAATTTTTTTATTGAGCATATTATAGTGCATTTTTTATGGTTTTTAGTGCTAGAAGTCTCGATTCCTGATGATCACTAAATACGAGATACACATAAGTGCATGATAAGGTAATGGGTGGTGTTTGCGAGGATGATGTGGGGGATCGGGTCAAGTGGAAGTTTAGTATCATAGTGGTTAATCCCAAATAGTTAGAATAAAAACGAAAGAAAAGAAGAAATATGTATACTGTATAGCCATTTAAGTTGATATAATGCAGAATACAAAAATAAGAATACACATTTATTTTTAAAATATCTTTGTAAGTATATGTACCTAAAGCTACTTATTATTATGATTATTAGGTATTAATTTTGAAAAACGCGAATAGGATCGTTTATACATTTGTTTTTGACATGTTTATCACATTTAAAATCTTTAAAAAATATAATATGTTTTACGGTAATATGTTTATATAAAAAAAATCACTAAATATCGTTGATGAGATGTCGTCTTACCTAATTTTAATCAGAAGTTTAAGATTAATATTCATACGCTTTCCATTCGAATCGAATATGTATATAATTATACAGAGTAAGTAGTTTAGTATTAATTCATATTATGACAAACGGATATATTATGTATATTTTAAAATAATAACTAATATTTGAACCACAGTCATAAATAAAATTATAGATCAATAATAAACGGTAAGTAATAATTGAACCACTCTGTATAAACAAACAAATAGGTTAACGGTTGCTATTGCATTTGTATATATACCTATCTACAATAATAATATAATATATACATAAAGGTATATATGAAAATGTATAGTTTATACAAATTGGTTAAAAACGAATCACGCAGTCTTAGTCTTGTTTTCAAAGTTCAAACATTATGTAAATAATACACACGCGTTGAGCATTTTTTAATTTTGTGAATTACATGTCTATAAAATTATACAATTGGGTACAACTAATCTATCTCGTCTAAAATATATTAATAATATAAAAAACTATAAAACGAGCTTGATTAATTTGACAATATGGACGATAGGACAGTAGACTTAATTTTTTCCGGATCCCTTGAAAACTTGCCTCCCGTTAGCTCCAAAATTGTCAGAATTTTCACCAGTTCTACATTTACAGGCATGTCGATTATATTTACACTATATAATAAATTATTTATAAACTATTATAATAGCCGTTAAAACAAAAAACAAACATATACTTTCAGATACAACGATGGAAAGGAATACATTAATGGCACAATGTTATCCTAAACTGAAGGATTTTTGTCGAGAAAAACATGGACTTGAATTTCAGGTAAAATGATTAGCTAAACCTAATTTATAGATAGGGAGGGAGGGTGGTAAAGCCATTGTAATGTATAATATAAACCAATTGTTAATTTGTGTTTAGTCGAAATGATGCATTAAAGTGGTACTTAAACCGTGGTCAAAATTCATTGCATGCCCAAAATAGTTTTATGATGGTAAAATTGTGTAGTCGATATTGTGTTTAAACTTTAAAATAGTCAGACCGCCGAGAGCTTTTAGCTCGTTTAGTTTTTCATTAATACAACATGATTTCTCTGCCAGAAGATATATTTGAGGGAAGAGCTATACAGCATAATATGAAAATATCCATCATATTCTAACCAATATTCCTTGCTGCACAGTATCAATTATTATTTTAAGTATTACTAAATATAATAATAATCAATATTTAATCAAGTAAAATTTTAAACATTAAATAAAAAATAGAAATAGACTTCCTTATACACATAAAAAAATAGATTGCATGTAAATTACAAATGGGTAATAAACTACCCAACTGTTAAACGAATAACTAGCCGTTATCGTAAAATGTATTTTTTTTTAAATTTAGGTCGTACTGGACCAATTTATTTTTAAGGCTGTACCTAAGCATTACTTATTTTGCTGGGCTCTGCCAGAAAAGCGGCTTTACCACGAAAGCATAGGATAATTTAGTTTGTAAATAAGTATTGAAACAGTGTTAGCAATAATAAATCTTTGTAATCAAAAAATGTATTTTAGCAGAGCTCGTGTTTTTAAGAACAGTAACCTATACATCTATAGTATCTATAGTAAACTAAAGAAAAGTACCTAGAAATCAACAAAATTGTTAGTCATCTTAATTTTTTATAAAAAGCCTTTTGAAATTCTAAACAAATACATTTTAAAAAACTAAGTCGTACTGGATAAAAACTCCACATTTTTTCCTCGACCATTATCACCTGCGATTATTTTTACTTATTATTATCATCATAAATTAGCACAATGTGCAATAATTAAAAGAATAATTTCACACAATGTCCAATTTTTGATCATTTTTGTTTTTGGCCTCTTATATTTCGCTATATTTTCCTCTGGCCATTTTTACCTGGCCTAGACTCGTGTATATATGTATATAGGTAGTTAGTGGTAGGTACTATGGACATATACGATGTACTTATATATGAGATCTATGGTAGGTACCTATTTAAAATACAAAATTGTTAGAAAAACTTTTATTTCCTTAATAATTCATCATAGAATTTGTGACTTCGATACAAAAATACATTTTAGATAATATGTCGAACAATATAATACACCGATATTGCAAAATATGATAAATGTATATAAAATAATAAGTGCCTATTGAAATAAAAATTATAGGTTTTATGATCATAATATATACTATATTATATAGTATAATATAGTTTATTAAATAGGTACGTATGTAAGTATCTAGTATATATATTTCCCAAAACAGAATATGTTTAAATCCATTATTTCAACATAAGTAAGGGATGAGCAATATTCAGCATACATGCAATATCGCCAATGTCCTACTTACTACCTATATACTTATTGAATTTATTGTTATTGTATTATTTTATTAGGTTTATATTATTTTTATATAAATAACATTCGTGTTTACAACTTTACAAGTATTTACCAACAATATTAGAATATTAAATCAATATAACATATATATGTATGTTTATTTGACCTTGGTGTTACTTTCGTACCAGGTACGGCTGGTAAGCTATTAATATTTTATAATTTGTGTAAATTTAGGTGGTTGACATGAGATGGGGTGTTCGTGATGAAGCTACAGATGATCATATGACAACTGAACTTTGTATGAAAGAAATAGAAAACTGTCAGCGTTTATCGATGGGACCAAATTTTGTGGTATAAATAAAGACTATATCAATATCCCCAAATAAAAATTAAAATTAACATAGGTGCTGGTTAGTTATTATACTTTAATATCACTTCAGAAAAATTGTTAAATATAAATTAACGGAATATTAGTGGTTTAAATTTAAAATCTAACCATCTCTCCAACCTCCAAACTAACCATCCATAGTTTGTTTTGTATACGCACCTACATAGGTACCTATATATGTATATTATTATCCTTAATTATTTTGCATTCCACGTACACCTATAGGTATTTCTTGGACAAAAATATGGGTATCGTCCGATACCTACGTACATTATTTCATCAGAATTGGAATTATTAAGGGAAGAATTGGTTAATGTTGGTTCAGATGTAACGCTATTGGATACATGGTATAGAAAAGACAGCAATGCTGTACCTCCGATTTCTGTTCTTCAACCAATTTCTTCGATACTTATCAATTTCAATAATAAAGTACAATAATTTTTTTTAATATATAAAAACTATATATTATATACAACTAAATATTATGGCTTAATTTCTAGCGAATACCAAAACTCCAACAACAAGATCAAGCTATTTGGTGGGATACTTTGGCCAAGATGCAAAAATTGTTTAGAAAAGCTTCGATTAGTTTATTTAATAGTGGTAAAATTGATAAAGATACTATGCACAACTATTACATGTCAGGTAAAAAGAAGTAAATTTAAAACTTATTTATAATAATAGTAGATACCTATTAATATAATAATTATACCTATTGATTTTATGTTAACTTTCCCCATGTAGTGACAGAGAGAGAGGTCATAAATGGTATATTAAAAGTAAAAAACACAAAAAACCACTGTCTGGCATATGTACGCTACATAAATAACATAAATCTCCAAAATTTGAAAAAAGCTTCTAACTTTTTGGACATTGTCAACAGAAGTATTGATACAGAAGCGTCTCGGTTACTGGGAAACTTGAGAGATGAACGTCTGGTACAAAAAATAGAAACAACTAATTATCAAAAGTAATCTTTTAAATTATAATAATTATGTCAATAGGTAGGTACCGAGATAATGTTATCCTAAAAATTGCATCTTTTAGCTATTATAGCATATTTTTATTTAGTATATCATTTTCTTCTAATCTCTATCTATTGACTATTCCCATTTAATTTACTTATACAATATTTATTAGGTACCTAAGTATAACGCCAAATTAAAGAACAGTGTAATAATAAATTTAATTATTTGAATTGTATATTATTAAACTAAAGTTAAAACTAAGTTCAAGAACACCAATCCCCAAGTCAAAAAATGTAGGTATTATCTCCAACTACAGACCTACATCAATTCAACCGTACTATTTTCCCCTCTCCTGAAAATGTTTGAATCGTTAACAAATTCTCGATGGAATTATAGACCGGTTAATAATATACTAATGGATGAGCAGCATGGCTTTATAAAAGATAGTTCTACCGTCATTTGCAACTTGGTGTTTAGTAATAATTATGTTTTCTAATTTTTTGAACAGCGTTTGCAGGTTGATGTCATACACTTAGACTTCGCAAAAGTACTCGATTCAGCTAATCATCTAATACTAATCAATTTAATAGAGGCTAGTGAATTCGACGAACAGTTTTTCTCTTGGCTTAGAGCTTGGCTTATATAAACAGCCGATATCAGTTTGTCAAAGTGTTTGGGGTTAGGCTTCCTAAATTTTTCGTCCTATCAAGGATACCTCAGAGTGGCCATCTATCACCATTATTAATTACCTTTATTTGTAAATAATTTAAGCCGAGCTTTTAAATATTGCAAGTTTTTATGCTTTGCCAACTACATGAGACTATGTTTAAAAATAGATATGCTTTTTGGCCATGTGTAACCTCAGAAAGAGTTTGATATATTTATTGAATTGTCTAATATAGTTGGACTTTCGCTTAAAATTTCAAAGTGTAAGGTCATTACATACACGAAATATATCACTCGTATCACATGGTCTTACAATATGTCTTGCTCGAAATTACCTCGTGTTAGTTACTTTGTTAATGATCTTAGCTTCAAGCTTACTAAAACTCTTAATTCTAGTGCACAAATTCAATCCATATATTCTTTGCAATATTGTATGCGTTGAGTTTTATAAATAGAATATCCAAAGAATTTAGCATCAAGTGTCGGTAAAGACACTTCAAGGTTCAATATGGTTTGTTCAGTCATTAAGTATGGACTAGTGATTTTGGATTTATACACATCAGGTAGTTGTGTCCAATTAGAACGTATCCAAGGTAGGTTTTTAAGGTACCTATCTTGGTTCTTCAATTCATATTCAACATTTACAACATGACTATGCCCCTATGGTTGTAAACTTTAGAAATTATACCTTTTGGTGGATTGTAGACATCACGCATTGAATTTAACATTTTTAAAAAAAACATTGTCTGATAATATAGTTTTTTCAGAGTTCCTTTTAATAATTAGTTTTCTAGTTCGCCACCCATTCCAAAATCTCTTTTTACACTCCCATTAACACCACAAATTACATGCAAAATGAGCCTATTAGACGTTTTTTAACTATTAATAATTGGACCCTTTTTTTACACTTAATATTGAACTTTTCAATAATCAATAATCAATATTATAATATGTCATCTGTAATTTATATAAATGAATCATGTTCAAAGGGCCATGAGTCCGTATAAATTAATAAATAAATAATTTATTATAATATGTAGATAGGTAATATATAAGAATATCTATATAATTTTATTTTTCTATTTTTTTTCTGTTAGGTACACTGTGGAATGGATTGGTCGTGAAGGGTTAGATAACGAAACACATCAGGAATATTTACAAAATTTTATAATGCATTTTTACAAGAATATTACCAAGTTAGTCGATAGAGCAATGCGAAAAGAAGATTCAAGTCCTCAAGGGCAAATTGTGACTGAAATATTGCAGCATTTACACGCTTGTCATAATTCTGTTAAAGTCTGTAATTTAGCAATACCAGGGAAATAAGAACTTTTAAAAATATACCTGATTTTTATTTTGTTTTAAGGTTTTTTATGGCCGTGAAGATAGTTTGATACATATTGAACAGTATATGAAAAGTAACTGTGAAAAACCAATGATACTTTACGGCGAAGGTGGCTGTGGTAAAACATCACTTTTAGCAAAAGCTGCAGGTTTAAGTTATTTGTCATGGTTTAATAAAACAGCCACCAAACCCCTTTGCGTAATAAGATTTTTAGGTACGACTCCAGACAGTAGTACATTAACACCTGCATTAATATCGATATGTCAACAAATATCATATAATTATATGTTACCATTTGATGACATACCTGATGATTTGGTCCCATTAACGGCTCATTTTAAACATTTATTAACGTACGCAACTCGAGATCAGCCTTTGGTATTGTTTCTGGATTCGGTGGATCAGTTGACCGGCACTCAAGATACCAACAATGTATCGTGGTTACCGACAAGACTGCCCAATAACTGTAAAGTGTGTATACCTAATAGTATAAAATAAAAGGCCTTTACATAAACAATAAACTTATTTTAATTTTAATACTGTAACTTATAATTTATTTGTCAGTCTTCTATTAAAAGAAAAGTTGATTTTAGTATATAAAATAATTTATTAATTATAATAAACTTAATTTACAGTAAACATTTAATTTAAATATCAAAAATATAATTTCAATTTTAACAACAAAGAGCCAATCATATTTTAGTATTTTTTAATCGTGATAATGAATTTTTTTTGTTTTGAAATCTATTTTATTTTGAATCGTTTCCAGATATCCATTTAAATGACAAAACGCATAATATGATCCAAGCCTTATTTGATTGTCATCGTGTTATTTTATATTATATACAATATACTGATACCTATTATAGGGGTCCAGTTATGCACTTCACCGCGGTTTATTTCATCGCCGTTTATTTTACCACGAGACATATTTTTCGTTTAGAACTTTGAAAACTCTTTTACTCTCCATCATACTCTTAACATTATTTTCAAAAAATGTACCTTAAATGAATTTTGGAAATTCTAGGAACGAATGAATCCCATAATGCATTTAAACGTCGTAACTTGATTGTTTTTCAACATATGCCAGTTTGATTTTCAATATTATTTATTGATCTATTAGAGGCACTGTATATTTAAGTGTCCACTTATTGATCTACTGACCACTTTGGAGCAAAATCTTTTTTTCTGATTCCTTTCGATTGATACTATACATTTTGTGAGAATAGTCTACAGATGATCTAGAGACCGTTTCCAAAGTTTCATGATGATTGGACGAATTCCAAGCAAGTTTCCTCGGTAGAGATTTTATAGTATCAAACTTGTGTGAGGTTTCCAGTCAAATTTGTTGGCGTTAACACCATTCCCCTATAAATACTGTACGTTGAAAAACAGCAGCGTTAGGTTTTAAACGGAAAATAAGTCTCGTGGGGAAAATATAGCGGTGAAGTGCCGGTGATCTATTTATTTTGTGCTTACAGAGCTATAGCCTATACATAAATATAAACATTTATATACATAAATAAACCAAATAGTATTTACATTAATATATTTGTACAATTTTTAGAATAACTTTTATATATATATGTATACAAATTACTTGAATGTTTCATGTTTTGTTTCTAATTCAACACATAAAGCATATAGCGGACAAATGATGTATTTTGGCAATAGGAACATAAATTTTAGGGAACTCGGGGAATTTTTCTGATAGAGCTGGTCAATCCCCCATTGTTTCCAATCTTTTTACTTTTTAAATTTTTTATTTATTAATAAATATTATTTTACGTTTTAGTTATTAGTATCTGTAGCGAAAGAAGAAGGTAACTCAGATGTCTCTCGAGATTATCATGTATTGCGTAGAATGATCGATGACGAGGAACAATTTATTGAAGTTACTGCGCTCGGAGAAGAACTAGCTGAAGAAGTAATTCGGTACCTACAAATCTTATATTTTATGGTATAGGTAGGGACTTTTTAAATGTATTTCTAATTTATTATTTTATTTAGGAAATGGATGGAAACAGCACACCGGGATTTGACTAATTGTCAATGGAGGCTCGTATCTAACGCTATCAATCAATGTTCTTTGCCAATTTTTGTAAAGCTAGTATTCGCAGAGATATGTCGTTGGCGCAGTTATACAAAACCACAAGAAACCCATTTGGCATCAAATGTAATGGATTCAATCATGATGCTTTTTGAAAGAATTGAAAAACAACACGGTCGACTACTAGTCTTTCATGCTTTGGCTTATATAACAGCTTCAAAGAGTGGTTTATCTGAATCAGAATTAGAAGATCTAATATCATTAGACGATAAAGTGCTAGATGACGTGTATCAATATCATTTACCACCAGTAAGAAGAATCCCTCCTTTACTGTGGACTAGAATTAGAAATGATTTACCAAATTATTTATCGGAAAGAGAGGCTGATGGTGTTAGTGTACTGAATTGGTATCACAGGTAGGTACTTATAGGTACTGTATATTGTATATCATACAATACTTTCTGTTAATCTTTAAATAGGCACCACAATAATGTTTAACTTAATACAACTAATATAAGTAATTAATATTGTCAACAGATACAAAAAATGTATTTTCAATCAATTTTTACAGGCAGTTTAGAGACGCAGCACGAGAAAGATACTTTAAAAATATGAATATGGTGACATATTTCCATTCTTCTATAGCTGATTATTATTTAGGAATTTGGGGTGGGGGTAATCCGAAACCATTTAAGTATACTGAAATTCAAAGACACAGGTTTAATTTACAAAACAAAGAAGGTTCAGCAGATAGGAAAGTACCAGTGCAACCTTTGGTATTTTACTCAAAAGAAGGAACAGTTACAAGATATAATTTAAGAAAAGTTAGTACCTACATCGGCTATACTTATTACAGTGTTCCTTACCTTGGTTTAGGAAAAAAAATTTTTAGGTAGCACCTAGATAAGTCACAAATAATGAAAAAAAAACCTGATACTAGCTGACTCTTTTAAGTGGGAATTTTGTTTTAAATGTTATAATTTTAAAACTTACAACTTATGATGAAAATTTAACAAATTCAACTAATGTTAAATTTTTAAATATTTTTCCTAGGACAAAATAATTTGATTTCCATAATAACGCGAAAATATCATGTTCCTATAAAAAGCTCAAAAATCAAGTTTTTACAATTTTACTACGTTTAGAAAAAGCTAATATAAGTATTCAATGCAAATTTGAGGTCTCTAGTCTCTACAATTATTTAAAACCAATTTACAAAAAAAAAAACAAATCTAATGAAAAATGAAAATGGTAATGCCGTGAACATTACCGTCTTGCCTACAATTATTAATAAAATGACAAAATTTTGTTTTAGAAAAGATGCTTAACTTGAATTTTGATGTAATATTTCTGGTAGAAAAAAAAATCGAAAAAAAATGAAATTTTGAATGCTATAAATTTATCATTTTTTCCTATAGATATCTTCTTTTTTTTTTCGGTTTTTCTCAATTATTATGATTACTGCTCAGAAAATTAAATTATGATCAATTAGACCCAAAACTCTACAAAAAAGTACTTATGTTATTTTTTAACTAGAGCAATATTTCAGGTAGAAAAGTTGTTTAAACAGAAAAAGAAAACCGGTACAAACCAATAACCGAAAACTCGCTAAGAATTTAAATATTGTTAAAATCGTTAATAATTTCTCCTCTTTCCCTATTTTACAAAAACTTTAAAACTTCAATTAATTTTTATGACTATTGTCGTGGATTTCTTAGTGTAGGGTCCTACATAATTTTTTATTCAGTTTCTCACCAAAATATCAACTACATACAGAGGTGGCCAAAAGTCGCGCAACAAATTTGAAACACGGTTTTTATGAAACTGTTGTGTTTTATGTTAAATATGTTTTTTTTTTTATAATCCTTGCTGTTGTTGTACGTAAACAAGATAACGAGACTAAAGTTGCAATATGACGTAACGGAAACGACATGGAGGGAAAAACTGCGCCGTAACACGCGTTCCATACAAGATGGTAGGCGTTGCGCGACTTATGACCACTTCTGTAGATTGCTCAATAGAAAAAAAATGATTATCATTATTATAATCATTACAGTGAATGTTATTTTAGAAAACAGAAAAAAAAATAGATATGTTAGTTATTTAATAAACAATTTTTGCAAAATTGAAAGACGAAGAAAGAGATGAAAAATTATGACAATTTTTTTTTATTTGGAACTGATTTGAGAGTAACTGAAAATTTTTTTTACAAACCAAGATTATGACCACTCGAAAACTTAAGTCAAAAATTCATAATCTTATGTATACTCTTAAACCCACAAATAAATAGGTATGTACTTATATTTATAGTTTGGAGAGTTACCATATCATCTTGTACGAGCTCACCGTTTTCAAGATTTGTATAAGAATGTCTTATTTAATTATCGATGGTTGCATGCGAAGTTATCTTCATGCCCTTTACAAGCAGTTTTAAGTGACTTTGAGGATGCTTGTGCAAATATTGATGACAGAGATGCAACAAGGTACAATTAATTTTCAACCACAAGTTTTATTTCTTAATTGTTTTCAATATTTGTTAAATATTCTTATTTTAAAATTTCAAATAGCATTGATGAGATGAAATCTATGAAAAGGTCAGGTTTTGATTTTATAATTAAATGTGTTTGTCCCTATAACAGGATGTGCCAAATCTGACATGGCAATGGTCTAGGATGCCATCAATCCTGAATAAAAGATATTTATTTAATATAAACTCAGTTAAGTATTAAATTTTAGGGAGTTGATACTTGTTGCTGATGCTTTAAGATTGGGTGGGGCAATACTTGGAGAATTTCCTGATATGCTTGCTCCTCAACTTATTGGCCGTTTATTACCTGAAATTGGATCAAATCCAAATATAAAAAGTTTATTAGCAGAATGTGATCAATTTGGACCAGAAAATTGTGCTCTTATACCTTATTATCATTGTTTACACACTCCTGGAGGTCCATTAAAAGTAATATTTTTTGTTGTCTAAATGTATTAAATGTATTATTGTATGTAAGTTTATTTAATTCATAGTACTCTCTGGAAGGTCATCAGTTTGCTGTATTTGATTTTCAAGTAACATCTGATTATAGATACATTGTATCTATATCAAACAGATTTATTACATGGGATTTATCGACAAGTGATATGACCCGAAATGTAAATCCAGGACTAGAGGGAATTATGCAAGCTCTGTGCTTGAGTCCTGATAACCGTTACGCTGCAGCTTATACTAACAACAACCAAGTAAATAAAAAAAGATAGTTATTCACATAAGAGCTAGTATATAATATATCTAAAAATATATGGCACACAGACTGTATTACTGAATTGTCTTACAAGTGAATTTATTGTCATTGAAAATCCTTTTGATAATGAAGAAATAGTTTCGGGCGTTAACATGTTGAATACTCATTTATTTGTCCATGGATCATATTCATTATGTAGATATGATTTAAGAGGCAACTTGGAATCCAAGTACTTAATAAAATATTAATGTTTTCGTATTTAATTGATTTCTATTAGTTTTTGTATTTTATAATATTTATTAATATTAATAAATATTGTCTTTATTTTTCTGTTAAAAATTAAAATTATCAATTAAATATTAATGTGATTGAAATTAATTTACAGGATTACAGCAAATAAGGATTCTGATAAATGGACTTTAATGTCTGTACAATTCACTACTTTATCTTACAATCGATTTATATTTTGGTCTGGTAGAATGGATGACACTAGAATGATGATGCAAACAAACAAAGATAATATTTCGTGTCCTCATTTTTATTTTCATAGTGCTATGGCTATAAATAAGAATGAAACTAGATTGTATTGTTGTCCAACCAGCAATTCGTATGATATATCTCAATTTGATTTCATTGAAAATGAGTGGACAATGATTAAAGATTTAAAATCTAGTAAAAAATTAATTTATAAAATAATTGAATTTGTTATTTTAAAAGAAGGTATAATAAAAATTTCAGTTGGCAACTACACAGTACTTCAAATTAAATTATCTGAGGACTCATCTTCACTTTTGGGTACAATTTCAAATGGTTTTTGTACTTGGGATTTATCTTCCGATGATACAAAAGTATTACATTTACCACATGGAGTTCGTAACATTACTGTAAACATGATGCAGTCAAATTCATGCATGCTATCGGCTGATAAACGGTTTTTGGTGGCTGGAGTTCGGTATGGCATAATATCTATTAGCATTAATTG
This sequence comes from Cinara cedri, assembly GCA_902439185.1. Taxonomy (NCBI): domain Eukaryota; kingdom Metazoa; phylum Arthropoda; class Insecta; order Hemiptera; family Aphididae; genus Cinara; species Cinara cedri. Next base: position 1,225,080 of record CABPRJ010000486.1, on the reverse strand, counting down.
ATTAATGCTATTATCTATTAATTACCTGTACTAACAATTTTAAATATGTATTATTGTATAATATGTTATTTAATATTTTTAGAAAGATGTTATATGTGTGGAATATGGAAACTGAAAAATTAATTAAAGTATTGGATGCACATTTTGGTCGCATAATATCGCTTTTACCATTAACTACAGGAAATTGGAATTCAGTAATAACTTCATCTATTGATCGATCAGTTAAGGTTTGGAATATTAACAATATTTTTGAACAAGTACATGTAATAGATCGACATGAATTACAAATTGATTCTATAAGGTATTGATAATTTAAATAATATTTGTATGAAAGTCTAAAAAGCATTATAATAAATTTACAGTTTATCTCAACACTCTGGTTTAGCAGCTACTGTAACAAGGGGTTGTGTCGGAATATGGGATATTAACACAGGGAGATTGATACAACAACTAGCCGACAATTTATTAGGAGCTATAGTTACTCATGCACTAATAACACCTGATGGAAAATACATAATATGCTCTGAATCTGGTCATTTACTCATCTGGAATCGTATTTTATGTCGAGTAATTTTTAAACAACAACAGCCTGGTATTCGGCAAATACTTCTTTTAGATGAAGCAACTAAATGCCTTACAGTTTCGAAACAAGAAGAAATTAATACAGAAACACAACAGAATATTGATGCAACAGCATTTGTAAGATCCATTCCAGATGGAAACATTATTTATTCATTTGATTATCAAATACGTAATGTGACTGGTATGGACTTTAAAGAACTTGTTGTCACAGCAGATGGACTTAATTTGATAGCTCTAGCTAGTGATAAAGGTCACAGAGAAGCACTTCATATTTTTAATGCAACTAATGGACAATATATTACTAAAATTGTACTTAAACAATCTGGAATGAAGGTAATTTGTCTGTCATTCAAAAATAATAATATAATTAAAGAAAGTAAATTTAACCATTCATTAATTATTTATTTATAAGTTATAACTTGTAAAAAAAACTGTAATTTTTATAATAATACCAGTGATTAATTATCTTTATTGATTACTATGTCACATAGAAATCTAGTTATGTTCTATTGCTAACACATCAATCGTTCGGCGATACTCAATGATTTTAAAAATATAATTTTTTTTATTGTATTGTGAACCAGCAAATTATCTTGGAGGATTATAAGTGAATTTGATTTCTGTTTTTCTAATCATTGTGGAATCATTTAGGCTGCATTTTAAATTATTAACCCATATTACATATATCTTAAATAAGAATGTACTTTACCTTGTAACAGGAACCTCCCCTTTTTGAACACCAATTTACTGAATTTAGTGCCTATATTTTTCTAGAAATTTTTATATGCATAATACTAATATCAGATTTATTGTTTATAAGTTATAATCGTTTAAAGTTTAAACCTGATGAGTAATAAATTAAATATCTATTTTAGATTCGAAGCATAGCGATGTATAGAGTACATTACCTTTTCTGAAATAAAATAATGTTTAGTTAGTGCATTAGAGAGATCATTTTTTAATTTTCCAAGGGGTTTTCGAAATAAATGGGAAAAACTCAAAAGAAAATTTACAACGCCGCGCATTACCTATCGATTTCATTGTTTTTATTTTTGTAACTTTTGTTTTCTACCAGAAATATTGATCCAATAAAAAAATGACTAGAGATCGATTTTGTTGAATTTTCTAGTTCATGAATAAGTTATTAGTTTTTTCGTGTTCTCTGTATTTTTATTATTAAAATTAGGAATAACTGAAAAAAAACGTAAAATAAAACCTGAACAATTTAGGGACGATTTCATTATTTTAAATTTGTACGCATTTCATTTTTACCTGAAATATTGCTCCAATAGAATTTTTAATCTTGTTAGTACCAAGAAAGTTGTTTTTTGATTTTCTTTGTAGTTTTTTTAACGATTTTGAGCAAAACATAAAAACAGGTATGTAAAAAAAAAAAACGGGAAAATGTACGAAAATAATTGGTTTTTTAATAAAATTCGGTTTAAAACATTCGTTAACTTGAAATTGTTGAGCTATTTATAGACGTTTTAATTTTACGAGGTTTTTGCATAATTTTTATTTGGTAGATACTAGTGAAGATGTCAAACATACTCGGATTTCAATATAATCTGGATAATCCGGATATTTAAAACAGGATATTAAAATGATTTTTATTCGGATTATTCGGATAATTCGAATTATGCGGATAATCCGAATAATTTGAATGTTTTTAATCATCTGCAGTGGTGCAAATAGAGTAGGGGTTTCTGTACAAATTACATTTGTATCAATAATATATAATGAATTAATCATTTGAAGATACCTGCATTGTTTAAAATTAATTATATGTAATTATTAAATTATTCGGATTATCCTTCCCGTAATTCTATCGTCCTTTAAATTAAATAATTACTTATTGTAAAATTTAAACCATTTTCAAAATAATTATTGTACCTATTAATAGAATGATAATTGTGTTGCAAATAGAATTTAAATTAATACCTATGTTTACATGTATGTGTAATTGATGGTAATAGAAAATTACAGCTTAAATTTTCTTAACACTAAGTGGGTACGTTTTTTTGTACAACTGACAATAATATTTCTTTTATTAGGATATAATGTTCATAGTAGCAATGCCACATCGAGCTAATTTAGTTGCTGTAATTAATCCAGATAAAGGAATGTTGTTTGATATACGTACAAAAAAATATTTAAAATCTGTTCCAAAATGGGGGGGAATTTGTACTAAAGACGGCAAATATGGATTATATGCTCCAACAAGAGGAGGTTTAGAGCTTTTAGAACTAAGAAAAGGAACTTCTGTGAAGACATTTATACCAAGAGTTGCTGAAGGTGTTTTTACAGTTATATGTATGTTTAACAAAACTGATGAATATGTATTGTATTATCATAGTGGGAAAAAAACATTGAGGGTTTTTCGGTTAGTTAAAAATTATCTGTTTTTAATTTTAAGTAATATACAAAAAAAATATGTAATTTTAATTTCTAAACAGACTCACTGATGCGAAGATGTTAGCTAATTATCGAGTGCCAGCAGAACTAAGCGCGATTGAAACAACAGAAGATGGACGGGCAGTTGTTATAGCCACAGTAGATGGATGTTTATCAGTTTTAGCAATAGCTGATCCAAACAAAGATTCATTTCTCTCTTCATTGCCCTCAAGAGATGAAACAGTAAGTCTATAAAACATTTCCTTTTTATATTTTTCAACATTATAATATTTTAGTGGAAAAAGAAAATGGATAAACAACGTACAGCCAAATTATTCAAAGCTGCTGCTGCTATTACAAAGTTATGTGTATCTGTAAATGAACCAAATACAAAAGAAGAATTTGAACACAATATTATTAATAGTTCAAAACATGTACAATTATCAAAAATATTATTACAAGGATAAATCTATTATCTTTTATCTATTTGGTCAAACTTTGATTAAATTATTGTGTAATATTTCGTACATTTTAAATAAAAATGCACTTAATCAACAGTTCTTTACCTTTTCATATCCACGTACCATTCACATTTTTTGAAATTTTTCACATACCACTTGATATGGTTATTAAGTTTTAGATTCTAAGCAGAGCAAGAAATGTAGGTAATGGTTTTTCAATGAAGTTTATTCTGATCTATAAACATTTCTACCAGAAATCTTGCTCAAATTTTCAAACGTAGCACCTATTTTGAAAGGAAATTTCACATGGGTGGTATTTTAAGATCATTTTTTGATTTTTCTAGCGGTTTTCATAATAATTGAGAAAATGTACGAAATGTATTATTTTCAGTTTCTAGTTTTTTTTTTGCGATTCAATTAAAAATATTCGTACACTTAAAATTTGTTAGAAAAGTTATATTAATTATCTTTTGCGTGGTCAATGTTTAGCAATTTTTGAGCTATTTATAGATATTTTCTTTTTGTATGTAATTTTTATTCGGTAATTACTTTGTGTGTTAAAACTGTTAGACCAAACAAAAATGATTAAAAATGTAACAGGAAGTTCAATATAAGTCACTGTGGTAGAAAAAAAAAATTGGGTTTATAATGTATAATTTTTTTATAAGAATTTTAGTATTAAATATGATGAAAATCGTAAATATTAATAGGCTATTAATCACATGTATAACTAAACATCGCTTAGAATCGTTTTTTGTTTGCAATTCGATGCATCAAAACGTGGTCCCTAGCTACTACTATTCAAATCGCACACGGAACGGCGTCAATAGGTGAGTTGCCCCTGGCTTTTAACCACCGCCTAGCGAAACTCATTGGTCCGGTCAAAACCTACTGCATGGCATCAACAGCAGAACAAATTCACGGCCGATCCTGTCTTCATTCGGCACCGTGGACGCGAAGAACACCCAACCTCACCATAAAATCAAGTGCTGGACATATTTTGACACTTAGTGGCCGACGAAATAAGCGGCGAGCCCACACCGGGAATCCCATGCGTCTCCCGAATCGCTATTGATAACACAATCCTTGTAGCCAGGGGTAAGTGGACTGTCCGTGAACATACCACGGGAAGACCCAACGCGAGCAGTCCCTCAACCGACCAGGTGGTAGAGAAAAAGTGACCCTTAGTCCTTAAACTCACCAGATACAACCTTAGTGCGTAAGCATTTAGACACTACCTAGTACCATGGCGGTCTGTGCTATCCACACGGACCGGGCGATCGCTCGGCGCATCTAGGAAACCACCAAAGGTACTGCAAAACAGGAACTAAATACAACAGTAGGTGAGAAATCTAGTACAATCGTCACAGGGAAAACAGGGTTGGATTTAGTTTTTCTTTTCGGTCCCTTTGACAGTTTCATTGATGCACTGAGTGATCTCACCAACAATAGTGTTTCATCCATTACACAAATTATGTCAGTCTTTTTTCCTTTTTAAAAAATGAAATGTGCAAGTTATTTTTCATGTATGGCACTTAATATTATTAAATCTACAAAATTATAAGCAATTAATACGCAAAAGTTAAGTTAAATATGTAGATATATATATATATTTGTTTTATTATTATTTATAGATTAATAAACTACATTATGACTAATAACCTTTTTTTTCAATTACCAAAAAATTTCTTTGCATACCACTGGTTGAGAATCACTGCACTAAATCATTATTTTTTCATATGCTAGATAAAATATTTAAGTAAAAACAAAATAAAAATAAATAAATGAATGAATATGTTACCTGGAGTATTATGATAAGTGTATTATACGACCAATTTCAAATTAAAAATTCATTATCAGGTATATCACAGTCAAAATGTAAAATGAGTCTCAAGTAATTATTAATTATTTTATACTGTTTTTACGTGAGAAAAATTTATTTTGGTTATCAAATTATATGATTTATTTAAATAGTAAATTTGTTTAATATTCTAGACCTAAAAAACAAGTTCTATAAAAATAATTTATTTTTATATCAACAACGTATACAATTTGATAAATAAAACACATAATAATTATAATATTGCATAACATAAGAAATATTAAAACTAAAACAAAAATAGATTCAATAATAATGAAAAATAATATTTAGGAATCAACTCCAGTATCTAAATTTAGAGTCTGTTTCATAAGTTCATAAGTAGAAAATGACACTGCTACCATAGGAACAGCTCTAATGAAATTAATACTCATTCCTCGATACAAACCATTAGTAACACCATCAGTGCGATAAACATTTACTAATGTCTTAATCATACCATGCCTGAAATAATAAAATAAATTAATATTAAAATTAATCATTTTTAATTATATTAAGTTGAATTATTTAAATAATTATTAATGCTATGAAATAAAATGTACAGTACAAATACTTTTTAAAAGTATACAACTTTAACTATATTATCTCATTGTTTACATCTGAATATATTTATATAATCAAATGATTAGATTAATAATAGTATTAAATTATATTTTCAAATATAAAGTGAAAACTAAAAACAAATATTGTATTGATAAAATATATAAATTAGACTGTTTACCCAAATTTTCCACTGGTTTGATCCATAGTGGCTAATTGCATTCTTCTCCTTGTGACATCCAATGGATATGAAACACATTGAGCAAGTGCACCAGACAATCCTCCACAAAGCAATTTGGCAGGTACAGTAAGTACGGCCCCACCTATTTAAAACAAGATTAATAATAATTCACCAAAGCTTTCATCTATCTATAAAAAACTTACCAGAATCTTTATCAGATGGTTTACTAAACCATGTTGGTAGTGTTTTCAAGCAAAATTTTTTAATAAATTCAAAACAAAAAAATGTTAAGCCTGCATAAGGGACCATACCGCATAATGTAGGAACAAATCCTCGATATAAAGCTTTTACTCCTCCTTCCTATTAAAACTATTATCAATATATTTTAAACATAATATATCATGCATTTGTCAAAGTACATTTTGCATAATAGATTTTGCTGTATGTATAATGCCATTATATACATGTTCACCAGTCACTTGAAATGCTAGCCGTGCTCTAATTGTATCTAAAGGATATGTAATTGTAACTGCTGTAACACCGGCTGATGAACCAGCTACAAATTTTCCAATATGTGAACCACTACCTAGAATAGATCCTAAAAGCTAAAAATAAAAATACTATTTTAAAATATACCATTTTCAAATTAAAAAAGTTAATAGAACTATTACAGTTTTATAGAATTCAAATGATGTGAATTGAATAGCAGCATATGGGAACACTCTCACCATTTGGGCACCGTTGCCTTTGTATAATGCTATAAAACTCTCACGTTTAATGATTTCAGCTAGACCACTAAATACTCCTGAAATAATACATATAAACTAATTAATATTCTATTTCATAACACATATTATTACATAATATATTAAATATAAGCATTAAACTTTGTACATTTTTATAATGGCTATAATGGGTATAAACAAAATAATTTTAATCATATGATTTAAGTACCTAAATCATGAATCACAAATAATAGAAATTAACCAATTATTTACTAGTTAAGTTTTTAATTATCCAACAATTAAAACCAAATATTTTCAATGCTGTTTAAAAGTAAATGTATAAAATACATATATTAGATAAATTTTAATAACTTTATGGCAACATAAATATTTATGTTGGTCTTATCTGGATAAAGAAGCTTCCAGGAAAAAAACATAATGACTTTTATCAAAAATAAACTGAATTTCGATGATTATTATTTTTTTAATAATTTGAATACTATAATATATTTTGATTATTGTACTTCACAATATGATGATCATAAATAGAGTGTAATGTTTAGTTTGAACACTACAAGTTAGTTTCAATCAATCCATTATAAATTTAAAAACAATGCTTGAATTGATGGAAGGAGTGTTCCTCAATTTTCTTACTATGTCTTTACTAATTATTCATTTATTTTTATAGGGACAAAGGGCCAATTCTGAAATATTTAAAACGAAAAAAAAATCAGCATAATTGCATAGATAATGTTCTTATCTTTAAATTTGATAACAGGTCAATTGACTCTAATATTAAAACTAACAGCATCAGTTGTCCTACTGAATGCAAATTTTTTATGTTATATGGTTGTAAGACAGATACAGCATATGAGTGGACCCATCCACTCTTATTATTTAATTATTTTACAGAAATAAATTATAAATATTAATATATATAGGTATATTATCCAAAATAATTTAATATGCAAGAAAAAATTAGCCAGGAGTATTAGATCTAAATTATGAATCATGTTTTAAGAGTTGTGTAAAATGTTTGTAGGAGTAAAGTCACAGATTAGATTGAGTTAAATCATTACAAGGTAAATTATTTTTTCTGATCCTTTTTTTTTATTTTTCCAATTTGACCACTGATTTACAATTCATAATTTATAAAAACAATGATAATAACAATATAAAAATAAACAAAATACGCTTTTAATGAGTAGTCGGAAAGTGGTTAATATGTTGCACTGATGCACAATACAAATAACTCAACCACCAATGACCAAAATTTCATATTTGATACCATCCATATGATAAGATTGCTATTAAAACTGACAATTCAAAGTGGTTAGAGTGAAATGTATCCTTATTATTTTTATACTGATTTCATACCAATATTTTTGTAGTTCTGGTTTTTAAGTTGCACGTGTTAATTGAGGCTTATAGTAGAACAATATTGTACTACATAGTATAAAATGTACATTGTTTATATCTTAATATTGATTTATAATTATCTATATGTATATAAAATATATAACATATCCTGACTGACTGATTCATCATCGCCTAGCACAAACTACTGGAAGGATTGGGCTGAAATTTAGTACACAGAAAGATATTAAGATGTAGACATCCACTAAAAAAGGATTTTTGAAAATTCAATTAAGCTAAGGGGGTAAAATAAGGATTTTTAGATATATTTGGTACAGATATCTAATTGCTTATTTATTGATTTTTGTTTATTCATGGGTTACCTTGGTGTTATGGATGATGATTAAGTTGTCACGTAAAATAAAACTATTATAATTATTATTAGTACTATTATTTAAATTATTCAAATTGCACAATGGAACATATTTGTAGACTACCTACTTTCCACCTGTTTGTTTTTATTCAATTCTGAAATGAATATGAGTAAAATAATAACAATAAAAATTGGCACGGGCAACGCCGGGTGCGGGACAACCAGTTAAATATATTTAATCTAAAATGTTCAATAATTACCAAAATTTGCATAATGCTTATTATGGGCTTGTAACAATATTTTTATTCGGTCCAATGGAGCAACAGCAGTTTTTGAACACATACCAGCAACACCTTATAAAACAAATTAAAAATTTCATATTATGCTATTAATTACAAATTAACATAACCATAAGTATTAACCAAACAAATATTTATTACATCTCACCTCCGGCTAACAGAGATTTCATTACATAAGTGAAATCTTTTTTTTGCGCTTTCTGTAGGATTATAACTTCTTTACTTTCAGACGCCAAAGCCATTAAGAAATCGTTTTGTTATGCGTCCTTCTAGAATTTGAAATACTATGACGAGAAAATAATAGTAGACTCAATAGAAAGACTCAGCAGTAAAGCATTGCATACCTACTAACTGCAATAAAACAACAAAAATTTTACAGTTCTCTTTAAATTCGTCGCTTGGGGTTATATCATTCAAATTCCGACTGGGTACAATGACGAACCTTGAAACAAAACTTTCACACGCGATATCCAATTGAAGAGGATACACCGTTTAAAAATTTCTACTTTATAATTGTGAACGCACGATATAATATAATAATAATATGGTGTTACCCACACCATTGACCAACGACCGGTCGAACACCACTGGGCACTGATACGAGTTAACTATATAGCCAACAGGCAACTCTCGTCTCGCTTTCAGGCCGTCTCGCCGTCTGTTCGTATCAAACATTTCGCCGAACCGTTTGGCAGCGGTAGGAGAAATGTTCTGGTAACTCGGTCGTCATAAAACTCATAAATAATTCTAATATTTCCCTGTAGTATGTACGTTGGGTATAGGAAAAGTAATCGACGAAGACGACGACTTCGTCTTGTCATGTTTCGTTTCAGCATTTCAATACATTGCACATATTTGTTTATTCCGTTGCATTCCGAATTAATTCCGTATAATTCGCACGTTCCGTTCGCTTATCGCGTCGATCAGTATATGCTACATGAACGTATGGTCACGGGTTCGTGCTCATCTATTACACCAACATCTCGACCGACAACAAAATATGCGGAATGATTATATTTTAAAACGTTAAGAATTTAGAAAATAATGAAAATTAACAAAAATGTGGGAAAGTCGACCACAAGAGTGGACTTGTCACTTGTCAATGAATTCAAATCTGTTTTCAGGATTTTTATCCCTTCATTATATAAATGCAGAGTAATATACAGAGGCCCTAATTTATACTGTATGTCTTTACGTAGTGTACGTGTTAAGAGAGGCCGGTTAGTTTCAAAAATACTTAACGAAACTATTGGCCGCAAGATAGCGTGCAATTTCTAATCTCAGATTTATATTTTGTATGTATGTTATTTATTTTATAAATTATATTATCAACAACGTTTTTGTGTTTAGTTGTTTTGTATAATGTATAAAATATTTAAATGTATTCTCTACATATATATTACAAGGTGCTTATAATACGATATATAATTTATATTTGAATATTCTCTAATCTTCAAAATATGTTAAAATATACAAAACATTTTTTTTTCTATGAACTCTGTAATGGATAAATCGTCCAGATTTGTCATCCTTGTTGCGCTGCATACAGCCAATAAATATATATATAAAATCTAAAAATCCGCCCACTAACGAACACATATTTTGTTTGTTAAATTCTTTAAACCGAATTTTCGATAACTTGAATTAATTTTTCAGATTCTGAGTGGAGCGTAGAATGTATTGGTTTTACTAAAATGTTTATTATTATTATTATTTTTTTTTGTATTATACTGTGTACGAAAATTCGAATAGAAATCTTTCTTCGATATATACGTGCAATACCATTTCTGAAAGGAAATATTGTTCAGGTGGTACTTTTGGGGGTAATTTTTTGATTTTCCAAGCAGTTTTCATAATATTTAGGAAAAACCAGGATAAAACGTAAGAAATACGGCACATGTACGAAATTTGGACAGAAAACTTAGATTTGCCTTTTCTAGGTATGGTCAAATTTTTGAAACATTTGAGCTATTTTTAAGCTTTTTAAAAAATATGCTATATTTTTGTTGAGATTCAATTAAAAATATTAGTATAGAGTCTCTGGACTTGAAATTCGGACAGAAAATTTATATTTACCTTTTCTAGATGTGGTAAAATTTTCAAAAAAAATAAGCCATTATTAAACAATTTATATACATTTTAATTTTGCGAATTTTGTACGTAATTTTTATTCGATAGGTACTCTGTGGTAAAATTGTTAGACTTAACAGAAATGCTTGACAATACAACAGGAGCTTCATAGTCTTAATTTGTGTAAAAAAAATTAGTTTAATGTAGTATTTGTTTTTATAAAGGAATTTTAATATTAAATTTGACGAGAATTGTTTAAGTAAAAAATTATGTGGAACAAATCTAATTTTTCGATTTTCTTTTTTGAACATATGTGTATTCCCGACTTAAGTACGATGGTGAAATTAGAATTTAGCAGGATGAATAATTTTCGTAATAATAGCTTTTTGAAGTTCTGATATCATTTAAATATTACATTAAGTTATGTTAAATAACTCTAGATTTTCTTTTTTAAACAATGTTGTATTCAAATGGTTGTACATCCTAAGGTTGCAGGTTCAATCCCAGAGTTCAAAAAAAAATGTTGTGCATTTTGTTTTTACCTTTCACTTAAATAGGGAAAAAACAATTGCATTTTAAATGTACCTAGAAATCTAACTATCGCTTGCTTGGACGATTTTAATCGAAAAATACTCCTTGATTTGTTGGGCAAACTTTTCTACCATAAATCTTGTTCCTATGTATTAAGTGTAGTTTATTTTCTTAAAGGAAATTTTATCTCCAGGGTTTAAGGAGGTCATTTTTGTGATTTTTTAATTGGTTTTCATAATAACTGGAGAAAACAGGAATAAAATGTCGGAAAAACGGAAAATGTACGAAATGTAGGTATTAGTAAAAAATATTATGACCTTTTTTTTCTATGTACAACTTTTCTACCAGCAATTTTGATCCAATTTACAATGATAGCATTTTTCTGAACGTAAGTGTAACTGGGAAGCTACTTAAGGGAGGTTATTATTCGATTTTTCCAAGAATTTTTTTAGCAAAAGTGATAATCCGGGGTAAAACGGGTAAATCGATACAATATTCAACAAATATAATTAAAAAAAATATATAATGCCTATTTAATTATTTTACCATAATATCACTTACATGTTGTTGAAAAAACATCATTATCAACTGAACTGCGCTCAAAATCGTTTTTTCGTTAGCAATGGTTTATCGTTGCTTACAGACATGCATTAAATTACTTAAAGGTAATAGTGACTGCACCCGTCTTCATTATCCTAGGACGTCTTTTTTTATTTGTCCTCCATCGATTTGAGTTAAGGAGTTTTCATTATATTATAATATATAAATATTTTAGTATAATATTCCCACTATACAATAATATGTTATAAAACGCATAAAATATGATAACTAATAAGATAGTACAATAGTACTTATTGTTATTTGTGGTTATACTGAAAGTACTCCTAGTTTGCTTCAAATTGCGTTCTGGATAAATACGTGGTTATCGAGTTTATTATATATTGATAATTGCAATGAAAACTTTTTTTTTCCATTTCTCGTTGAACAGTTTGAACTCAGAAATTAAGTTTGATATTTTATTTGAATTTGGATATTTTTTATTTCTATTATATTTTGTATTATTTAAGTAGATAACAAAATCTAGCCCACTTCCTTTTTTAGCAACGGAGAATATTTTGTGGCTAAGTGAGAAAGGACATGTTTTTAATTAATGTATTGATATTGTTGAATGATCTTTTATAGTGGTTTTTAGCTACTTCGTGGTCGTCAGCTGTTTGTAATTTGAAATCATTGTGTAAGAATGTAATTAATTACGCAGTGGGGTAGGGTTCTAGGGTTTTAGCCCACCCCCTCTCGAAATTTCTTAATCCTATTTAATTGTTTAAGTTTTAATATTGATCATTTAACCTAACCGAGTAATTACTCCTATTATTACGAGTTACAAGTATAATCTTTTTGATCAGTTGATAAATATATAATAATTCAACAATATAAACCGCTAAAATAAAATATATTATTGCGATCAACAAGCATCAAAAAAACCATAGACCTTGTAATATATTATAAGTCTATGAAAAAAACTTCCTTGTTATTGATATATTTTTGATAACACGCCCAAACACCATTGCGTCCAAAGATAACGCATCCAATAATTAGCGGTAGCTTGATATTTACAGTATTATTCCAACCTCGGAAACCGTTAACCAGTGTCTTTAAAAATGTGATAAAAATATAATGATTTCGTTCAAATAAACGAAACGTTGCCATATTGGTCTGGCAGGGTGCCTTCATATAAATTATTCTTATGATTCTGATAGCTACTTAAACGGTACTAGGAAAATAAATGACCGAGCCTAGAATAATATCAAGAAAAAACATGGCTGTTGTAAATTAATACATAACAAAATAATAATAGATACTTATCCCTTACCACAATGAATACTAATCTATTTATCTATATAAATATATAGCATATTTGGATTTATAATCATTGTAATCAAAAATTTTTCAATTTAAAAATGTCAGTTATAAAAAATTCACCCCTTACTTAATTATAAATTTAAAATTAATAGTTTTTTCCAACAATTTTTTATATATTATATTTATTTATTATATCTTGATTGGGAGCTTTTTTATGTTTGTAGATACATTTTAACCGTTTACTGTCGAATTGGTATCACAGAATAAAAATTACGTGTTTCGCCCTCGTGTATGTATCATAGATAACCATAACACTGATAACAGTTTATTCCCAACACAGTCAAGATATCTTAGACAAGTGTATCTTAATTCACGATTCACAAATTACCAATACATACATACAAATTAGCAATTTAATATAGTTTGTTTTTGAAATTTTGAATTCTCAATACTAAAAATTTATTTAAAAATGAGTTTCAAACAGTTTTTCACGAGCAATTGTCGATTAATCAAAACAAATCAATTGTTTATTAACAGGTTTGCAAAATAATTTATATTAATTTTGTATGTCTAATGTAAAATTGTTTATTATTATTAGATGTTCAAATTCTGTTTTGGAAATCCATATCATAGGATATGCTAAAAAAACAGTATTTAATTTACCACTAAAACCAAAAAGACCTACTCCTCCATTCTTTCAATTTATACATGAAAAAAAGTCTGAAGTAATTGGAGAACATAATTTAAGAACAAAAGGTAATATTAGGTATTAATTAGACATTATAGTAACAATGACAAAATACATATTTTTTTTAATGATTTAATTAGTTTAAATATTTTTTTTTTTATTTATTAAAAAAAAAATATATATATATGACATTTACAATCTGTACATAAATTAAATACAATAAGTAAATATGAGAACAATTTATGATGGGAAGGGAAAATGAGAAGGGAAGCTATCCAGTGATAGGACCCTATGACGTTACTCTTTTATTTTTTTGGCATTCCTGTTAAGCTAGCGCGTTTTTCAAATTAATAGGTCTCGAGACCAATGTCTTTTTGACGTTCATTTTTGACTTCGTGATACTTTAATCCCAACCTTATTTAACTGTGGATACTTGAAAATGATTTATATATATATATATATATTTATTAATATTAGGGTTTAATCATATTAATACCAAAGTAATTGTGTATTAGTAAATTACAGGTGAATAACTTAAAATAATGTGTTTATTCAGGTTATGAGAACTCAAGTAAAATTGTAGTTTAATTTATTACAAATATAAAATTTTTGGTATAAATCTAGTTTAGCAGCTCCTCGAAATTTCGGATTTTTTCCAGAAACTTATATATTTCAAAGTTTTAAAAATTAAAGTTTAATTAAGTTTTTTGTGGAAATCATTACACATTTTCGACTACTTAGGTGATCTGTTAGGTTTCTTGTTATCTACCTGACATGAATTTTGCTCAATAAACCGATGATTATTTTTGATTAAAATTGTACAGAGAGCGACCATATTGGGCCTCTAATTCTATCTATATTGCTTTTTCACTTTTCACTGCTACCTACTTGTTTTTTAGATATAATAAGTTTCTTACGATAGATTGATCATTCTATATTTAATAATTATAATTATAAAAGTTCAATTTTATGATATCAATTTTTAAATATAATTTATCATCAATGTTTTGTTGAACAATCAATATTTGATTTTAGTTATAAAGTTGAATAAAACTTTGGTTATTCCATATGTTTAGGTTATATAATATTTGTATTAATTTATATTAGATACTTTTCGTATTCTAAGTGAAATGTGGAAATTATTTGATGTAAATACTAAAGAAAAAATGACTGAAGCATATGGTAAAGAACTGGTCAAATACAAAGAAAATATGAAAAACTACAAAGAAAGCTTAACAGATGAACAAAAAAATGAGTTGTTCCGAGCAAAATATGAGGCATTAGAACAAAAAACAAAACGCAAACTTAAAAAAGTACAGTTATTGAATAAAAATATTTAAATTTAAAATATTTTATAAATACATTTTTTTTAGGAATTAAAAGAATTAGGCAAACCTCGCAAACCTCCTACTGCATATATTTTATTTGCAACCGAACACTTAAAATATAATAGAGATGAGCCTGTTAATAAATATATGGTAACCATTGCTAAAAAATGGAAAGAACTGGACTCTGACAAAAAAAATAAGTATTTGGAAGAAGCTTCTGACGAAATAGATAAGTATAATGATGCACTTATTAAATGGGAGAAAGATATGATTCAAGCAGGGCGGTTGGATTTGGTTCGAAATTCTTCCATTATAAATAGTAGTACTGATAAAAACTAAAATTATGTTATACGATAATAATTTTGCTAATATTTTCTATTTATATTACAATTGATATATTTTATGTTTTATTAGTAAAATTTAGCGACCCTAATTTTTTCTTTTTGTTTGTAAGGTAAATAATATAATTTTTTTTTTTTGTTAGTGTAAATAATAATGTACTGATGAATTTTTATTTTTACTTGTGAATAAAGAATAAAATATTTTGCTAATAATTTACAAATTTTAGATTCTTAGTTATTAGTTTTAAGTTGTATCTAGAACAATATTTTAAAAATTTCAAAAAGTCATTTGATAGACAATTTTTTATTGAACATAAATTGTGTAATTTATCAAATTTTTCAGTTTGATTTTTGATACTTTAAATTTATAGTAATAGCCAATAGGGGTTAACACTTTATGGAACACAAACTTGTATTTACTTGCATTTGGCAAAAGATGCTAAAGACACTGTCTGCTGATAAAATTTACGGACTTACTTTAGCCAAATTGATATGGGATTATTGATTGTTACTAGTTGTGTTGGCCGACAATATTAATATTGTGGAATTTTTTTAAATAAGTTCATACCAAGTATAATTATCAAAAATATGGAGATATCTTAAAAAATAATAATAAAATTAAAATTAATTGACCGAGATTAAAATATTCTAAGAATCTTTTTTATCAAATAATAAATAATACATATTAATATTTCATATTGATAATAAATATTTTAAACAGAAATGTATATTTTCCATTTTAAGAAATTGTATTTTTATTATTTATACTTTTTACCATTGCGGACCTAATCTATCAATATGTAATGGTGTCATTGGATAATGATAATTTGGTGGACGTTGGTTTTTTAGTAGGTCCTTAGCTTAATTGTTGAAAAATTGTGTCAAAAAGCACAAAAAAGAAGTTATGAATTAAATAATGGTTATTAAACCATAATGACCAACATGAATGGTTATTGATAAGGAATAAATATTCTCACATAAATCTGTAAACAGAACTTCAAAGTTTTCCTCGAAGACTGACATAATAATTATTTGAACTTTTTTGAAACAGCTATATTTTATTTTTTTGTAGTCATTATTGTTCAAAACACTTAATATAAGAGCTTAAACTACTCAAAAAATTAATGTGACATGTATATTTTTTGTAGACCTGCGATTTTCTTTAAGCTAAAAATATGAAGAAAATCAAAATTTAATCAAGTCATCTAAGTTGATAATACTTAAAACTATTTTCACTAGTTAGTCTATTAATACTTAAAGAAGGTATGTCAACGAGGCAAATCATTTCACCTGGCTCACAGCAACTACGTATTTTGGAAATCCTAGAAGTGCAGAGATTTTCATGAGATTTAAAGTATGTGTCCATTCAGTCTTTGTTGTCCACTATATTACTATGCAATTAATAAAATTAATATAAAAAGTATTATATTGTATTCTTCTAATTTTGTTACTAATTACTTATAGGGTTTTAAAATATGCGTACCTATACCTAGTCGAATAATTGAACATCAATATTAAGCTTCATAGAAAACTCATGTTATTAACTATAAATATTTAATCATTTATTATTTCAATTAAAATGTATTATTTTGAATTAATTCAGTAGGTAGGTAGGTATTAAATATATAAATGAATTACTTTAACTCTTTAAAAATCATCTACTTTGGATTGCATTTGCTTTTATGGTAAAATCTACTTAGACAGAATCATAAAGATGATTTGTTTATGTTTAAAAACAAAATTTGATACATTTGTATGACTAGTGTAATAAAGATATTTTTGTATGTAGAAAGATAAGATGTAGAGCAATTGTATAGTTATGCTATTTTATAGGTATTGTAAAAATAAAACTTGACATAGTATATCTTAATAATGATTTTTTTATCATAACTTTACTTAATAATTTATAATATTTACATACAGTTACATGAACTTTACATATTTTGATTTAAAAATAAGATTTGTGAAATATTATTTGATGATAATTTATTTTTTTGTTCATTTACTAATTGGTCTGCTTTTAAAAATATCTTTTCACATGTAACTATAGTAGAAATGACACAAAGTCTTCGTTTAACAAGTTCATATAATCTTGGATATATATTTTTTCTCTTGGCCCACCAGGCCAAAGGATTTTCTAGTCTATTGACCAGTGGCTCATTTAAATAGTTATCAACCTCAACAGTTTCAGTAATCAATTTGTTTGATCCTATAGATATATTGACTGTCGCTTTGTCAAATTCTTCCCATATTGTCGAACTTAAAGTACACAATGAATCTCCCTGTTGTATTATTTGTGATTCATTTTGATTGATAATAATTATACTTTGGATTTCTGTTCGTAAATATTTTAAAGCTGCATTGTATGTTTCTTCACAGGAAAATCCAAATTTTTTAAACCTTGGATCCAAAAGAGTAGCTTGACTAATCAAGACATTTTCTTCTATATTTCCAAATATTGAATATAATTGCTGATTTAATATTTTAGCCATTGACTGAATTTCTGTTGGTAACATTTTGTCATTTAAAAATTTTAAAATATGTTTATTCAATATATTGACAAAAATGAGCTCTTTGGAAATTAATATATATTTTTCTAAACTTATTTCCATTATAACATTATAAAACATTTTTAATATATCTCGTGAATATTCCACTATAATCCATTCTTGAGGACTTGGGATGTCTAAATAGGTATTTAAACTAGCAAGAGTTGCAATTATAGGCTTTTTCAATGAAATTATGGAATTAATCATATCATAGGTTGATTTCCAACATGTTGGATAATCTAATTTTAGTTTCAAAGAAGATCCACCTGTTTGTTCTTGTAGCTTTGTTAATTTAATTAAAGCATGTGAATTGTTTTTAAAATACATACAAATTTCTTTCACCTTGTATATAATAAATTCTATGCTTTTCAAACAAGATTGTCCCATCAAATTTATTGAATTTAAAAAACATGATAAGTACTGCCAATTACATTTTATAATTGCTGCTTTTATTTTAACAGAATTGGCACTTATTACACCTGTCAGTTTATTAGATAAGTTCCATTCATCCACTGTATTTTTGAGAAATCTAGCCAAACTGTCATCTGTATATTCTTCATCGAATATCTTAAAACCAATTAAAATTGAAGATAATTGAGATTCATTTTGAGGATCAATAATATGAGCAGTTAATGTAATAAAACATTGATTTTTCAATGAATTCCACGAGTCAATTGATAAACATACTGCCGATACATTTTTTAAATTATTTTTCATACGATCAAGAATCATTTCATAGATCTGAGGCAATACATTTTCTGTTAAGGTTTTTTCGTTTGGAATCAAATATATGGGACATAACATTTTAACTAAATGTTTAAATTCTGTATCTTCTATGATTTTAAATGAATGATATTCTTTAACAAGCATTTTTACTAATTGCTGATCTATCAATCTTGATTTATGAGTAAAACTGGACTTTGAGAATTGATGTAGGTCATATTGTGTACCATTTTCTGATGATGAAAAGAAATCAGTTAGTTCATCTGAAAAACTCGTGGGAGATTCTTTATCAATCTTAAAGTTTGATTCTTGTACCTACCAAATAATTAAAATTTGAATACTATTAATTGAATATTCTGCAAGATTTATATAAAGTATAGTAGCGGTTTTCAAACTATGTGGTATAGGTGGTATGCAAAGAAATTTTTGATAGATAAGTAAAAAAAAAAAAAAATGTTTTTTATTAAAATAATATGAACCTGTTTAGTGAGGCCCATTATTTTTTCAAAGAAATAAACAATAATAATAATGTAGTTTATTAATCCATAAATAATAAAAAAAATAATAACTGTGCATATTTAATTTTACTTATGTTAAATACTTATAATTATGTGGGTAAATTTAATAATAAATACATAAATGTAAAATAATATACATTTTTTATTTTATGATAAGTAAAGAGTAAAATAGTTTTCTAGGAATTTTCCCATTAGGGAATGGATATAACTACTGTTATAGGTAATTTAATGTACATCTGTAAGCAAGGATTAACCATTGCTAACAAAAAAACGATTCTGAACGGAGTTCGATTAATAGTATTGTTTTGTCAACAATATATATGTCATATTATGGTAAAATAATTACATATGCATTATTTAATAATATTTGTTTAATATTGTACCTATTTTACCATTTTCCAATTTTAACTCTTACAGATAAGAAAAAAATATAAACATCATTATAAAACCAATATATTCCTCGCTCCTCTCAGAATCTAAAAATAATAACTTAATAATCATACCAAGTGGTACATAAAAAATTTCAAAATGTGAAAATAGTATGTGAATATGAAAATGTTGAAAACCGCTAAAATATAGAAAATATGATTAGCCTCATACAGTAAAATTTAAAATATATTAATAATTCAATATTATATACAAGAACAAAAAATAATAAATAAATAATTGTATACCTTGCTCATTACTTCCTTGTAAACAGAATCCAGGGGAATATTTTCTAAAACATTATTAACTTGAATTTTCATTAATTCTTTGGGTGGTTCTTGTGTATTTTTATTATCTAAATAATCAAAAATAATAAAAGACAGACACCCTTTGCACGTGGGTGAGCTACTGTTATAGGTGAAAAGTTGGAAAGGTAGAGGGGAAATTTAGTAAATCTGTATGCAATAATTAACCATTGCTAACAAATAAAGATTCTAAGCGGAGTTCCTTTAATAGTGTTGCTTTGTTAACAATATATATGTCATATTATCGTAAAATAATTACATGTGCATTATATATTTGTTTTACATTGTAGATACACTTTTCCCTTTTTTCTCAAATTTTTCCAATTTATAATGAAAACAGCTGAGAAAATCAAAAAATAACCTGTGTAAATTACCACCCTAATCAGATTTCCTTTTAGAAAACGTGATATTATTGTAAATCAGAGCAAATTTTCTGGTAGAAAAGTTGTCCACAAGTGATTTACAGTAAAAAAAAGAATAATTGCACATAGTAAAATATAATGTATACAATGCACAGTCTTCTAAAACAAATTAAAAAATGTATGGTTGAGCATAATATAAGAATACTAAATAGTGAATATACCTTGTGACAAAATTAATGTACTATGGAATTCTTCTGTGGTGTTTTTATTAAATTCTTGAATAAAGTATTTATGCTAAAAAATAATAATAATAATACAAATTGTACACATTTTTTTTATTATTATTTTATTTACTTTCATTATTTCTGTATTCAATTTGTTTGCCCATTCTAAAGCCACATTAAGTAATATTAGAAATTCTGAAATTTGCATTTTGGTTTTATTACTAAACGCTAAATATTCAACTTTTAGCTGTAATTCAATCATGACAATTAACATAAATAATTATTGTACTTATACATATCTATGACATAGGTTGCACAAAAAATAGGATTAAGATTAAAATTATACACAATTTAGTTTAGTGTTTCAAAGGAATATTAGATGGTATATAACAAATGTAGGTAGGTATAATAATACTTGACTAATATTATAAAATGCATAAATCTATTAAATTTAAACAACAGTATATATTTACATTTTTGATACTTACCAATATATAATACATATATATGTAACATACATAACCCACAGGCCTCATGTTATGGATTAATTTATAGTTAAAATTCAGAATTATGAAGGAAAATATCTATTATTAATTCATAAAAAATTAAATATAGTGCTGCAACCATTATTAATAAATCTATAATCACTCTATATTATCTATAGACGCAACAGGCCATCATTAAATTATAGGTTATCTAGAGCATAGACATATTAACTAAATGTTTATGGTCTAGAGTCTAGGGCATAAGCATATAAATATTTGTTTATACAAGCTGTCCAACGAAGATATACCCCTTGAATACTTCTGGAGATAATAAAGACAATCAATTTCTGTTTTTTTATATTACAGGGATAAGGACTATAAATATTTATAATTGAACTAATATTTTTTTTTTAGTGAAAAAATTGAAAAAATAACTTTAATTTATTATTATCAAAAAATTTAAAGATGGCCATTCTGTAGGGTTTTTTTTTCCTGAAAATGTTAATGTAACACACATCTATATTTGATGAATAGTGTTCCTAAGTTACAGTCGTTTTAAATTTTACTAATCCGTGTGAAAACCGATGTCATCTATAATAACCTGTTATACGATACCATCAGTTTTCACATAAATTAGTAAAATTTTACAAAAATAATAAAATAAAGTTATTTTTTACTAAAAAAAAAAATTAGTTCAAATATAAATATTTGTTTTCCTTATCCCTGTGAGTAATATAAAAAATAACAAAATTTGATTATCTTTATTATCTCTGGAGATATTTTTAGGGGTAAATCTTCGTGGGACAGCCTGTATGTCCATGGTATAGACATGGATCTTTTTTTTTAAAAGCTGTTGGAAAGTCGGTATAAGGGATTTTAATTAAATAAGGGATAGAATAGGAACATGACGTAGCAAGCTGGTTCACAATTTGGTTCCCTATGATACCTGAATGACTAGGAACCCAAACAAAATGGATTGAGTAGCCAAAATTGTAAAGGGAGAAGATAATCAAAAGGATTTGAAGTATGAGATAGGAGACATAAACGTAAGGGGAAGAAATTAATGCCATGAGACAAGATTTAGAGTCGGAACAAATGACAAAATTACGAATACCTAATAATTTGTTAAAAATGATTTGTAGTTCATTATATAGCTAAGCATTCAGTTATAAAAAACGAGGCAAATAGAGATTAAGGAAATGTTATTGGAAAATGTAATATGAAGAGTGTTGACTGGGATATAGAACATAAGATATCTTATTTCAGTGAATCAAATATAGGTAATTGATTAGGTATATAAACTTTTTAAATATTTGAAAAACTTAAATGAATTAGCAGTTAGTAGACAAATCACAGATAATAAAATATAACCTATTATACTGTATAATTATACAATTATATATCTGTGAGAAAAATAAATTTGCTGTTTTGAGAAAGCACAAAGTTACCAAGGATAACAGAAGCAGCATCATCCTATGACTGAACATTTTATTAATGGATATTATTATGTATATTAATGTAGGTACTTTATGATTTAAAACTTACAATTAATATTTTAGAATCTAGTTTTGTCAAGAACTTCTTATAATTTGTATCATCCAATTTAATAACTTCTGGAACAGTACCTTCTTTTTTAATAAAATTATCTATTCTAAAAATAAAAAGTTAAAAATTACATATTTAATTAGATAAAAATAACAAATTCATCATATTATACTTATATACTAATTATATATTTTACATTTTTATTTATTTTTTCTGTGTGGAAATAAATTCCAATATAATAACAATAAATACAAATACAAATGTAGTTGTAAATATCAGAAAATATAAGAGGGTAATTAGTTTTTATTTTAGGTATTAAGAATGTATCATTATTATTACGAGTATATTAATGTTAAAATTGTATTTTTACTTTTTTTAGTACATGTGCATAATGTAGGTATTCTATTTTTCAATAGTCTTTAATAAGAACTTTAAATTCAGTTATTTTTTTTCTATTTTTAAGTGTAGATATATTTAAGAATCTAAAAAACCATTGTATTCGATGTGCTAGGATCTTTCTATTTTAAATTTAAAAGATAAGAAGTGCAGGCATGAATTTTGGATGAATTCAAGATATAGTGTTAAATAGTTATGGTGTTAACACACTAATATCAGAACTGTAGACTCCAAGGGTACGAACCATGGAGAAATATAAAGTTTTTATTGCTAATATGTCATTGAAATCAAAACAGCACCAGTTAAAGATGTTTAGGTTTTTTTTTGTTAGTCAATTTAAAATCGATTACTGAAACACATCGAATAAGAATTTTTGATAAATTATACTTTAATACCTACAAGATAATAGTTATTTATGAGAACAAATAATTAGAGAATATTTATATTAAATTCTATACCATTATTTGAATACCAATTACTGGTTTGAAACATATCAATTATTGTAGTTTATTATAGAATATTTAACAATAAATTAAGATTTCCTGACATTTCAGATGTCATGTTTCGAATTCAATATTTTTCAAATGGGGAGATAGGTAATTCAGAATGGAGGTGTAATCGCATTATTTGAAGAACAAAGGATTATTTAGGAGAAATGAATATTGTTTTTTATTACAAGAAATAATGTCTGTATTGAAAGATTACAGTAAGGTAGGTAGTTCCTTCTAGATTACACATATGCTGGGAAGAAAATAATACAATAATACTATATTTCTGTAGAGATAAGTAATTAGCTGATATTAATTAGCTATCTATCATAATTAATTAACAACCATTTTTTCCTGTTTAATTTTACGAATTTATATTGTTTAATTTTATCTAAAACAATTAATGGTAAATAAATAGATAATAATATAATATGATTTTGATTTTTCACAGACTAATATTGTGTTATTATGGTATTATTGATTGGATTTCATTAAAAACCATGTTTCAATTTTAAACAACAATAATATAAAGTTAAAATATTTCACTGTCCTTTATTCTTGTATGCTTTTAAAACTATTTTGAAAAATGAAATGAAAATGGTGCCATTATTTATAATTTTGATAAGTTTTAATTTAATATCTCAAATATAAATATTATTTCAATTTATATAATTTTCTTACCTAGGCCTTTTTTCAACATTTGAAGACAAGCTAAACTTATATATAAACTCCGATTTTCCTTTATCACCAAAGGCAATAAGATCACCATGTTTTAATATTACAAAATTGTTTTTCCCTTTTGGTATTTGTACACAATTTAAGAATGTACCTGAGCATGTATTCTAAAAAAAAAAAATATAAATTTTAATTGATACTCGTATGAAAACAAAATAATAGATATTTCTAAACATATATGTCATAAGAATTTATAAATTTTAAGTTATTTTGTAGGTACCTAATACAGATTTTATTTTCCATTATTATTGACTCATTTCCATTATGTAGGTACACCTATCTGCCTAAATTATATCTAGATTTATGTATTAACCTACCCTAGTGTTTAATGGTTAAATAACTAATATTGGATAACAATATGGATAAAGTAGAATTTTTCAGACAATTTTAATATTCAAAGAATACGAAACTGTTTGTAATAATTATAGTGTAATTATACTAAAAATCTTTGATTTTAAACCATAAATAATACATTCCCAAAAAAATAAAAAATTTGATACAAAGGCTAAAAGCCAGAAAATCACCCAACCATGACCAAATAACAAACAAGATACTCAAGCATTTTCCTAAAAAATCAATTATACTTCTCACATATATTTACAATTCTATTTTGAAATTGCCCTACTTTCATCTATCATGAAAACTATCTGTAATCATTCTCATACATAAACCCAACAAACCAATAAATGAACCCTCCTCATACAGACCAATAAATCTATTACCAATACTAGGGAAACTATTTGAAAAAATGATAGTAAAACGAATCAGACCCATTCTTAAGGTGCAAGAAATTATAACAAATACTTAATTTGTATTCAGAAAAAACGACTCCTCAACCCACTAGATCCATCGAATTGTTAACAAAATAGCCCCATTGTTTGAGAACAAAAATGTATATCCGGGAATATTCTTGGACATATCACAAGCGTTCACATTCAACTGGGTTTGGCACATTGGCTCGCTCTTAAAATTAAAACAGTTCCTTCCAGCTCCATTCTGCTTGTTGACCAAATCTTATCTACAAAATCACTCATTCCTCGTCAACTAAGACGATTACCTATCATTTCAATTCCAAATCCGAGCAGGATATCCCAAAGAAATAATTTATCACCAGACCTCTACAATATTTTTACAGCTGATATTCCTAATTTCAAAAATACTTTGATAGCTACTTATGCTGACAACATGGCAATTCTCTCATCACATTCTGACCCTTTAACATCATACCAAAACCTCCAAATTCGTCTTGATAAGATTTCAAAATAGTCTATCAAGTGGAGAATCAAAATCAACTCTGACAAGTCCTTTTATACCCCTTTTAATTTAAGACGAAAGGTCCTTCCTAAAATTTACTTCCAAAACTACCAAATCCCAACTACAACTCAAACCAAATATTTAGATCTAATTTTAGACAAGCATCTAATTTGGAGTCCACACCTTAAAACTAAAAGAAAGGTTCTTAACACAATTTAATCTGTTTTGAATCTTGACCAGTTTAATTTATAAACTTCCCCCAAAGTTAGAAGGTTTCTACACTAGTGGTCTTCCCTCCTGATGTCTATTCATATTGTTAATACCTATATAAGTTACCATATTTACTTATATATAAATATTACAGATTATAATTTTAATTTTTCATCTAATAAAAAAAAAATAATAATAATACATATTAATATTTCATATTTATTAGTTATTACTTATTATTTATAATAAATATTGTAAATAGAAATTTATATTTACCATTTTAAGAAGTTTGATTAATTTGTATTGTTGCATACCTAACCACAGCTATACCAGGAAACTAAAAACACTATCAATAACTTAAATTAGGTACCTATATTGATTGTTGATCAGCACTAAAAATAAAATAAGATTTTTGTACCTACACAAAATTATTATAAAAAGATCAAGCTAAGTCATAAATGTATGAGTTGTGTACAAATTTGGCTAGAGGCTCATAATTACCCAAAGTTAAGAAAAAAAAAACCAATCATATTAGAATTGTACTATAAATGAGTATTCCTGAATAAATCATATGATGTCTACTTACATTATCATAAATAATAAATTGGTTATTTTCATTTTTGATGATACAGTGGCGTCGAGATATATAGATTTTATCAATTATTAGTGAACATGTAGGAGAACGGCCAATGATAAACTGTTAAAATATACAATTTGTATTAAAACCATTATATTATAATGTCAGGAAACATACTTCTTTATTGGACGTAACCATATATTTTTCACCAGTCACTGCATTCAGAAGTAAACCGAAACCATGTGATAAATAATTATTGTTTGACATTTTTGAATTCGTAATGCTATTAAATTTTGATATATTTTAAAGTATAGTCTATGTTACTGTACCGATGTGTAGTATATATTGTGATGATTTGTTTTCTAAATACAATGCCTATTAAAAAAGAAAAATGATTAATAACTCCCATCAGAAAAAAATTATTAAATGTTCAATGATAGATAAATTTAATAAAATATATTACCTGCTTTACAATGGCATTATTGATAAAATAATGATAGAAAATATTTTACCTAGTTAATATTTTAATATTCCTGTATCAATATCTACAAACAATATGTACTTCTTTAGATTAAATAATGTACTTAGTTAGTATAGTTAGTTATTATGGATGCACTTTAAAAACACAAATAATTATAAAATAAATACAGTTATTAGCAAAATGAATTATTAATGACAAACGTTACTTATTTATTTAAAATCTTGAATAGAAATTAAGGAAGTTCATACCTATGTGAAAAAACTAAATTATAATATTGATAATAACTAATGACATAAGTACTGATGATTATAAACAAAATATTATGTTTATAGGTAGATAATGTAATAAGAATATAGGTAATATATTATTTTTTAAATTAATTACTTTTATTTATTATTAGGTATTTTAAATTCTTAATTATAATATAGTAAACAGATACCTATTTATTTCTAGCTCAATAAATGACATGAGATAAATTGAATTTATAATATCAAAATGTCAGTTATTCGAGTGTTACTTTATTTGAGTGTTACCCTAATTAAGGGTCCCTAACTATAATAATAAATAAATAGGTACCTACTTAAGTATTTATTAAATGTAAATTTCAATTTTAATGACTACTAGGAAAAATTATTCAAAATATGTTATAGAAATGATGATTAAAATATAGTTTTACAAAAACTAAAATGTTTAATACAGATATTTTAATATATTATATAACATATTTAAATGTTTAATACTTTAAAAAAAAACAATAGCATAAAAAATATTATTTTACATTTTTATAACTTAAGTTAATAGAACAGAATTAAATAGTAAATTGTACACACAAATAATTTCGATAATAATACTGTTAGCTCTCAGATTTTACAATGAAAATAGCGGACACCGGACAGTGGGACACTTACCACCCTTTATACACAAATTAATTTGAAGCTCTAAAACAGGTTTTGTAAACAGGTTTTATTTTATACACATTGTCAACAGGTTGTTCTTTAATTATTATATTACTATTACTCAGAGGCATATACAAGGGTAGAAGCGATTGGGATGATCCCCCCTGGGCATCGTTAAATTTGTTTCATGTATCAGGTACTTACTTATTTAATGATCATTAATCAAAAATTTAAAAAATGTTAATTTTTTTGTACGGAAATGGTTATCTAAAAATTGTTAAGAGATTGATAAGAGATTAGATATATTGTAGCTATCAACACAATATTTACTTACTGTTTGTTATAATCACCGTCTCAGAAATAGTACGACTGGTACGAACTACTTAATACCTGAGTAAAAAGCAAGAATGGGCGAGTCCCGTTTCAATCAAAATCGTACCCTTCCCTTTTTGGCTAAAACAATACTACCTAAGTTATTAAGTATGTAATACATATTGAAAAGTATAAAATATTCAAAACGAAAGTTTAATATATAGGTACATATAAAAAAGATTTATTTATGTTTTTTTATGTTAACATAAATATGTCATATAGATTATAGGTACCTACTTATAGTATAAAATATTTATATTTATGTATATTATAATAAAAGAGAATTATATTTTATTACACTTAATATTCTAATTAAAAAAATCTATATTTTGTTCGAATTTGTCAGTAAGTCTGGTTCATTTACTACATTTTCAAATTTTATCTAAAAAAAGAGCTGATACTGGAGTTGGGAGGGACCACTGTTGTAGGTGAGAAGTTGGGAAGATAGGATACATAAGGCTATTTAATTTATATCTGTAAGCAACTATAAACCATTGCTTGACGAAATATGATTTCGAGCTCAGTTTGGTAATACATAATTAGAAGTGCTGTAATTTTTTTTGTGATTTTCGTTTAAATTTAATTCCAAAATGCTTATTAAAAAAAAAAGTCGTCTGATGATTTTGAACATTTTAACACATATAGGTAAGTCTAATATAAATATTATTACCAAATTTCAAGTCTCTATGTGTATTTATAACCGAATTACAGTAAACGAATTCCCAAACATTAAAAATTCAAAAGTGGCTCAAATGTTTTGGCAATGATACCGTATGAAAGTAAATCAATAAGGCAACAAAACATATATATCGTGATTTTTCGATTAAATCATTTTTTCCGGTAGAAAACGTCGTCTTTTTTTAAAATAAAATAATGAAATCGTAAAATTCTACGTTTTTTCCCACTTAAGGGCTTTTATTTAAAAAATGGCGTCAAAAATCAAAAAATGACCTTTTTAAAGTACCATCTAAACAACTTGAGCTTTCAGAAAATTTCTGAATCACACACGCAGTGTGCTGTGCCGTTATAAAAATAATGTTCCTCATAAATATTAAATTCAACCAGTGGCGGCATAAAGACAGTTTTTTGAATCCTGGTACTCAAGTCAGAGGGTGGGAGTGTGGATAAAACTAATTGTACATAATAAGAAAGTAGGATTTTGTAGTGGAATATAGATGAGTATTTTTTCAAACTATAGGTTGGTATTATACTGAATAAATAAAATCTTAACGGGATTCATGAAGTAAATTATTTTTTTAACTAAATTCAACAATACTATAAAACGTTGCTTGTGAGCAGAGATTTT
Source organism: Cinara cedri (assembly GCA_902439185.1). Classification (NCBI taxonomy): domain Eukaryota; kingdom Metazoa; phylum Arthropoda; class Insecta; order Hemiptera; family Aphididae; genus Cinara; species Cinara cedri. The sequence goes on along the minus strand of CABPRJ010000486.1, from coordinate 1,195,620 downwards.
GGTTTATGATAATGACTTAATTGTGAATTTATGTAGTGGACCTTTGTGTAATATACCTTTTATTAAATATTACTCAATTTATCAAATTTGATTTTAGAAATATTCCCAAAATTGCCTATACACAACCCCTTAAATAATAAGCGTGTAACGACATCTTTTGAAATATAGATGATTTTATCAATAATTTTGATATTTTCCTATTAAAGTATTAATTAGGTACACATTTATGGAGATATTAACTTTTCCAATGAATTGTACATTCTCTAGTTTCTAGTTTTTCTACAGTTCATAATATTATTTACGTGGTGAACAGGGCATCGCTCAGTATATTTATATCAGTTGCATCAACATATATACCACGTCATTATTGTTTACAATTTCCAGTTTTAATATAAACATAGTAGATTGTGTAGAATTTGTCTAGAAAACTCAATATGTTTTAAAAACTATGTGGATTTTTAGTTTGCTACACCCACGCTACAAATTCAAATGTAGTTTATTTGAAAAAAAAAAAATTACATTTCTTTATAGATATTAACCAGAATACATATGTAGGTCATAGGGGGTTACAGGATTTAACCGCGGGTGCAGTTTAATTCCCATACTGATAACTATTATAGAATTGCAAACTTAAATTTATTTTTTAAATTGGTTTCGGGTTTCCCTCAGTTATGATGTTAAAAACATATAAATAGAAAAGTAACGAGTTAGTTTACAAAATAAAATGTTTCTATGTAGGTACCTAACGATAGATACGCCATACGCAGTAGGTAATATGCTACGTAAACAGGTATTTTACTTATGCAGAATTTCTAGTAGGTAATAAACGAATATTTGAAAAGCAATACATGGAAACAGTCCAAGTTTTCGACCGACAAACATTTTTGACTGACAATAGTGTGATGGTAGCTGGTGGGTAACCAGAATTTAAAAATATTTTCACAGTGGTTTTAATAAAATAGTTGTTAGATTCGTCAAGCGCTAGCGCCATGCGTATTATTTGTAAAGAGAAGTTGCACATTTTATGAGATGAGCCAAATAGCCATCAATATAAAACTTACCTATGGCATAATAATAACAAAAAAGAAATAATAATTAATCATCATACCATACACTGTACCATTGATAGTTGGCACAAACTTCTAATTTTTTTTTTTTTTTAAAAATGAAATACCTACTGTCATTAAACCTGGCAGTTAACGACACATCTAAATTATTGATATGTTAAATTGTTAATATTTAATTTGTAAATATCTGGTTGCTTGGCATGATATTTATACAATTTTTAATCATTATTTTTTGAAGATGGATACAATGTTAATCATTTAAATGACAAAATTCATTAGATAGGCATTTTCTATTTGTTTAAGATAGCAAAATGTTAATTTTTCTATAAATACATTTGTTTTACTTAAAATTTGTCATATTATATTTATGTTTGACCTCAAAAAAATTACTTTTTGTTTAATTTTACGCCAAAACTAATTTCAAAATATTGGAAAGAACTCAAGGATAGCTGCTGAAACACAAGTTTTATTATATTCCACCCTTGTTATAGCTACATAGTATATATGAACCTCATGGTTTTTATTTTAAATTATAAAAAGTAGATTGCCTACTTAAATACAGTTATACAAATATATTACTATGTAAGTAGGCATTTATAAAAATACATAATGTATATAGTTAATCTTTAATTCTAAGGAGTTATTGACATTTGTCCTATTTTTAATTTACAGAAAAGTTTTTTGAAAAATATTCTAAGGATTTTTTAGTTAGGTACATACTTAAAAAAATGTATTTGAAGAAAACCTAACCTAACTTTACCTCAAAAATATTTTTCATACTCAGAATCTAAAATCATAACATTCTCTAATGTTTGAAATATTAGAGGTATTAATAATGGTATATTTTATAGTTGTTATCCTTAATCTAAAAGGTATTACCTAATTAAATAAATTAGTTGTCATCTAGTATATATCTTATATCAATACCATATATTATGGTATAAAAATATGTTTTGTTGTGGGCGTCTGACTAATTCCTAGCTGTGGCACTACATCACCTATTTTCATAATTAACATGATACAATTCTTTTTTTATTTTCTGGGATACTTGGATGACTAGATAACAGTAGTAATAATTACATTAACTCATTATATGTAAACTATAAGGGTGAACTACATAATAAAATAAAATATATACATTTTAAAATTGATGTACCTATATATGCTATGCATCATATGATTTGAATGTAAGTATTTTATCTTACAAGTATGTATATTAAAAGTCAACTAAACGGAAAATTACTTTTGAACTCTAAACCATTAAATTGTTAATTTTCATTGGAATTTATAAATATTAAATTAAATTAATGGATTTTTTTTCATTACCCGCTTGAAATGTGCAAGTTCTTTGAGGATATTTTGTGATGTGTAAATTGGCGTTAAGTATTTTCACTAGTATGACAGCTAAGGAGATATAAATTTTCATATTCATAGAGGTGTAAGAATAGGCCAATGGCATGCCTATCTATTTTTACCATATTTCTTTCATGAGTCTTCTATAAGCTTTCCCCTCCAATTAAAACACAGGCAACAAATATCTATTTACCTACAGGGATTCAGACTAAAACCTCATCAGCATCACTATATTAAACTAACCCCACAGACAGACACAAAAATGGTAAGTGAGATATATCAAATAAATAATTAATCGATATATAATGGTACTTATTGTAAATATATTATTTTGCAGGACGAAGATGACCAAAAAGTAGCCAGTAAGTCAACCTAAAATTTATTCATTCAACTTTTTTTAGTTACTTAATATAATATTTGAAATTATACTAAACAAATTTAATTGTTCATGCATTTAAATACTATTAATACTCTTAATTATATTTAATATTATAACACTTTTCTAATCCTACTATAAAATTAAAAAAACGGAAGGCAAGACAATACGTTCTTCTCATTATTCTAATTATTCCATTTATAACATTCAATACATTGTTTAGAAATAAAAACTAATTCATCATTTTTAAATTATTGTAAAACTTCAAGAAATGAATTTAAAAAGAAATGTATTATCTTGCTCTTTAAATTATTATCCTCTTTTGATTTTATAATATGTGCTTTTACTCTAAAACCAAAATTAAGTGAGTTATACGTAATCAGCAAAAAGAAGATTTTGTTATATTGCCCATTAGTTGGATTGAGACAGTTTATGCGGGTATAACGTCCTCTTAAATTACATTTGTTGCCACTTTCCTATTAGGTATGTAATATAAAATATTATTGTGTGATGATCTTCAATTTAAACAGAAATATTTTTATTTCAAAGAAGATACAAAAAATACATTCTACCTGAATATTTGAAATACATCTAATATAAAAATGTCCTTTAGTGGTAACAATCATTTTGAATTTAATATACAAACAAATATTAATTTTATACTTACTAATGAATTTTTTTAGTAAAATTATGTTAATGTTCAACAAAGTCTTTTAAAAGACGTTTTCGAGTTTAAACACATATAATGATTCAAATATAGATAGGGAATTTACTTATGTATGAAACTATACTTATGAGACAATTACATCTACCTTTTTTGAAATATTAATATATATTATGAATATCCAAATTTTTTAGTAATTTAGAGTAGGGTAAAACACTGATAATGTTGTATAGAAAATGTCATAATCAATGAAGTTTCTTTTTTATAATTAAAACTCTATAATAAGTTTGAAGGGAAATATTTTTTGTTGGATTATTGTATGATGCGAAATGTAAACAAAACATTATGCAACCAAGAAGTAATTAATTTATATAAAAGAAAGTAACAAAGTTGGGTAAGACCATTTTTGGGGTTTTAAATTAATTTAAGTTTTTGTTAAATTCTGTTTCTCTTCTTTAACAACAGCCTAAAGTTTCAATATTGTATACTTTTCCACAAAATATAGCATGCCCTTGGTCCACATTGGTATTGGTAATTATACGTCTGATAGGTTCATTTTTAAGAAAGTCTATGTAATTTAAAACATATTAAAGAAAGTAATTCAGGTGAGTCAATATTACCTCGTAATAATACATCCAACATAAATGCTCAAAATAGGTCTTCAATTTATCAAGGAAACCAAACAAGTTACGTTGCAACAGGTTTATAGTTAAAGGATTTACAAAGGATATTTAATTTAAGCTTGCAAACCTCAAGAATGTCTGTTGAACTCTTTCAAGTTTCGAGGAGTTACTGATAGTGCGAAGATCCCAAATAACGGTACCATACACCACAATAGGGCGTAGAAGAGCACAATAAGGATGAACCTTGGAAATGTTTATATACTTTTAAGACAAAATCAAGAGTTTTAAAAGCCCTATAACAGCATGTTTGATATCGGAACCAGAATGAAGATTACTACTAAGAATAAATCTGAGATTCACAATACAGCCATTAGAACATGAAAGAATAGTAGTTCTAAGATGATATATATTATACAATAGGAAACTAAATCCTGGCAAAATGCATGGTTTTGAATTGAGAACTAAGTAACTCATAAGTTTCTTCTAAATACTTTTTTATATTACAGACACAATCCATTACTATTCTTGTTTTCTGTATATATGATTATATTACATTCCCTTTTATCATAAATATAATAACCCTATCAATTGTATGTATTATATATGTTTATTAATAGGTAGTATCTATTTTTGGATTTCATTGCATTACTTACATATTTTCTATTTTTTTTTCAATTGATTGCTATTTAAAAAAAATATTTTTTCAGTAATGCGAAAAGCATTTCAAATGTTTGACACAGCTAAATCTGGATTTATCGATACATTAAAAATTAGTACTATCTTAAATACCATGGGCCAATTATTTGATGACTCAGAATTAAAAGAACTAATAGAAGAAGTTGATCCAGATGGTAAAGTACTATTTAAGTTAATACCTGAAGATGTATTTGTAATTCTATACTGTAGGTACAGGAAAAGTAAATTTTGATGGGTTCTGTGAAATTGCTGCTCATTTTCTTGAAGAAGATGATGCTGAAGCAATGCAAGAAGAACTAAAAGAAGCTTTTCGACTATATGACCGAGAAGGCAATGGATACATTACAACTGCTACACTTCGGGAAATATTAGGGGCATTGGATGACAAACTTGGTCCAGAAGACTTGGATGGTATCATTGCTGAAATTGATACCGATGGATCAGGAACAGTTGACTTTGATGGTAAATAATTATATATAAATATTAAAAACATTCCCTTAATATTACATTTGGATTTTTAGAATTTATGGAAATGATGACTGGAGAATAAACTGATAAAAGGAAGCTTGACCAAAGAATATTCAACTATTATTAACAATTAAAATTTAAAAAAAAATATAATAATTATCATCTGAATAAATTTGTATTTATTTATTATAAGGATATTATAAATTGAATAAGAAAGCTTTAATAAATGCCTAAATTAATTATTAAAAATAAATCATAAAATGTTATCAATAAATAATATTACTTTGAACCAATATCATCATTATCTGGTTTTTTGCGCTTTTCTGGGTTTACCGGGCTAACATCTTCTGATTCTTCTGCATTAATGTTTGTTTGTTGAAGTGCTCGTACAAACTCTTCCATATTTCCTTGGTTTGCTGCACTTACAGCTCCAGCTCCTAAATCAAATTGTTGTACCACAGATCCTAGTTGGCCTGTTTGTAAGGCATTACTAAACATGCTAACAGCCTAAAAATATAATATTTAATTAAAAAATTTAAAAATAAAATAAAAATAAATATAAAGAGCTGATACAGGAGATAGACAACCACTATTGTAGATAGGAAGTTGGTAAGGTAGGATGCATAAAGTTATCAAATTTATATTTGGACGCAAAGAAAAGCAATTGCTAACAAAAATGATTCAAAGAGAAGTTGGTAAAGGCATGTCCAGATAGAGCAATTTTAGCTGTGCGGCCTTTGGCAGCCTTGTGCTGCACAGCAAATATGCGGCATGGTTATTTGATTTTTACATCAGTGAACAGTAAATTAGTCTCAAATTATGTAAAAATTAAATATTAATGTCGCGCGGCTTTGCCAAATACACGTCTATACAGGAAATTTGTCAGGCCATATATAATCCTAAGTATCTAACTGTGTAAGATGTAGAGTAAAAAAAGTGGGTAAGGAGATGTCAAGACATTAATTTATATTTCACAATTGTTGACATTTTTTTTTAAAAATTTTATTAGTTGAAAAATAATTTGAAATTAAATATATAGGTACCTACTACAAAATTTAAGGTATTATCAATCTATGACTTATTATTATATAATTTTAATTATATATCAGTTTAGTAGTTCAACCAGAGAATGGGAATATATATATATATAAATGGATAACATGAATTTAAACTTGATTAATAGTCATATTTAATTACAAAACATTTTTTTGAAAATATATTTTGTATGAATAATAAATTAGGTTAAATTTTTCAACAAACCTGTCTAAACTGTGGAGAAAGTATTGTTTCCTTCAATTCATCAGGTGTTGTTCGTGTGCTTAGTCCGTGGTCATAATCAGGATCACTTTCTGTTGTAGGTAAGTGTTGTGCTAATTGGTTCACTGCACCTTTATTGTCAATTACACTTTCCAAATTTTCCAAGTCCATAGCAGCTGATAAATCCACTAAATTAATACAATTATTTTAGATTAAAATACAAATATCAATCAACAGTATTATTACGTTTTTTCACTAATTAAAAAAAAAATGTATTCCATAAAACAAAATTTATATTTTGGTACCAGCTGGTTTATCAGTAGTTCCTTGAGCACCAGTCAAACCAGATAACATAGATTGAAGATCTCTTAGTTGAATACCAGTAGCTGCTAATTTTTGGTCTTGACTTTCTATACATTAATCATTTTCTTTAATAAGATGAAATATTATAAAACACAAACATATAATATTTGTTGTCACCTGCAGAACTTGTGCTAGTACTACTAGTAGGTGGAGGTGAATTACTATTGCTAGTTGACCGATTACTACCAGTGTTGGTATTTGTACTACTGCTGGTATTTGTGGGTTGTGCACTAGATGATTGAGTTGACGATGATGAGCGTCCAGTTTGACTCGATCTTATGTAAAATATTATATTTTTAAATATCTAGTTAACCTGTTATCATTCAATTAAATTACCTCATTGTTCCAAGTAACGATGACAAACCACCAATTTGACCAACTCCCCCAAATAACTGCATTAATTGTTGTTGAGACATGTTACTAAGTAAGTTTTGCAAATCACCATCTAAATAAAATTAATTTAAAAATATAGTTGAACTTATTTAAAAAATTTTCCTTGGGACCAGATAAATATAACGTATTAAGTAGATACTATACTACTTAGGAAAACCAATATTTCAAAAACTATATACATTTTGAGAAAAAGTTCTTTTTGTCAAATATTCCCAAAAATAGAGACTATTACACTTTATCTGGTATATATTTACATATAAATCTTTTTTTTCGCTACTTATACAAACCAGGAGTAGTGCCCCCACTGCGATTTGAACCTGGGGCTGGAGGGTTATTCATTACATCATTGACACGGCGACAGTTTTCCTCATCTTTGTCTTTGCTTGGTTCCTGAAATAAATAAAAAATATATTTTGCTCAGTAATTTTACATTTCGTTAATATTATAAAAATAAAAACCTGTAGCCAAAAAAATTGTTTTTTGCTAGATGACTTGAACTTCAGTACATAAACTCTTCCAGTAGTACATTGTGACACAAACTTGAATTCACAATCATCAGGGAATATTATTAAATCCTTTAAATACAATATGAATTAAAATAATTAATATTAAGTTATTAAAATATGAATAAATATAAGTAGATAAATATTAGGATTTTATTATCTTTTCATTAACCAAAATAGATTAGGAGATAAACATTTTATTACTATATAATTAAAAAAGACAAATTATTAATTTGCTTTAGATTCTAAGAGAAGCAAAAAAACTGTTACTTACAATTTTGTAATAATAACAATTTCAATTTTATGAACATAATAAACAGTATACTGATAATTCGGTTGAAATCCCTATGGCTTTTGGGTCCGAGAAAAAAATATCAACAAATTGTACATAGATTTTGTTTGTATAACGCCTTAGAAAAATCTTTATCGGTCATATTTTAGATTTTTCCATTTACAGACCATTTTTAGACTGTACATTGTTATATTTTGTTATGAAATTATATATTTGTAGGTACCTATTTTTAGTAGTGAAAACACGATTATTAGTTTTACATAACTAAATAAGTTTAAGTGTAAAAGTGAGAAGTAAATTATCGTATACAATATTACATTAGTAATTTTAATCATTTTATGTTATTTGGTAACCGATTGCATTATGAAAATTATATAAAATGTTTAGGTATCTACAATTAAAAATTTGATATTAATTACAAATCAATAAAACTAATATGTCTTATTGAAAACTGTTCTTTTTAGGAACAACCCTATTAACTAATTAAACGGCTTTTTTTAGGGTTACCAAATTTAAACATTCTTTAAAAAATATTGAAAAGAATCCACGATATCCATAAAGATTGATCAGAAAGTATGATCAATGAAGGTTTTTTAAACGCGGCATACAAATAAAAAATTCTATGAGACATTTATCGATATTTTAAAATTTTTTTCCCAGACCCAAGAGCCAAACTTCAACAGAAAAACATTCAAATAATACAAAATTGCACTTAATAATATTTAGATTAAGATTGATGTATTATTATAAATCATTATTTATATTTCAATAGATATGTAAAAACACTATATAAATTATAATAAGTTAATTTTGGATGTATATACTTACGTCTTCAACTGCACCTGTTGTACGATCTTTCCAGCAGAAATGAATTAAAGAGTCATCTGACTGATGTATATATACTAATCCCTTTCTTTTGTCAGGGTACACAGTTTTACCTCTCATTGACATCTTCCCAGCTCTAAACTCTACGAGATTTTTTGACTGATTTCTACCAGTCGTATTTCCAAACAGTGCTGTTGCTCCAGACATCGTTGTAATATTAATTGGTAATGAAAAATCAATTTAATAAAAATTGTATTCTAAATAATAGGATATTAAGAAGATAATGAATAAACTTAAGAGTTCTAGGACAATAGTTAGCAAAATGCACAGACAAAAATTTGCTTCATCATGCTGACTAGTGATTGGTGATATATCTAATGTGTTATTTTGCAGTGCAGTCAGTATATCGTAATAACAAGTCAGTGCGACCTTTTTGATAATATTTTATGAATAATTTACAAATCTGAACATGAAAATGTTTACAATTTTCATTGATTTCATTATTAACAAACTTTTGATTTCGATACCAATCTATTGTATTTTAATTTTATTTTAGTGGTCTACTGATCAGTGACCAGTGACTACTACGAATTAAAAAATTACTAAACTTACACCATGATCTATGTTCGGTCTAACCCCAGATAGTGTAATTTCATATTGCATAAATGTATTAAATAATAATAACTGTGTAAACAATTTTTTATTTATGTAAGAACTATAAACGTACAATTTAAATCTAATTACTGTTTACTTAAAATTATTTTAATATGGTTCGTGTTGGAAGGTATAAAAATATGTTGTACATAAATATTTTTAAACATCAATCTTTTAAATTTATTTATTTATATTTTTATTATTGTAGTGATAGAGTTCATCGAAAACGTTCTAGAAGCCGTTCTCGTAGTCCTCGTCGACATCGTCGTAGCAGATCTCGATCACGATCTCCTCGCCATAAGATACATAAATCATCGTAAGGAATTTTAAATAAACATTTAATCTGCTTGTAACATACCTACTTAGTATTAAAAATACATTTTTGTTTTATGTTTTAGAAAGAAAAGGTTGGTATAACTTATATAAATAAAAAATAATGGTGTAATGCATTGATTATAATATTTTGTTTGACTATTTTTCTATACTTGCATAAGTATGAAATTAATAGTTAAAAAAAAAAAAAACTCCTTTTAACTAATTATATAACAACATTTTAAACTATGCAAAATATCAACTAATTATGCTATACAATTATGGTTTTTGGAGAATAATTTTAGCAATGATTTTTGGAAGTTAATAAATAATTATGTACCTATTATTGGATGTACAATATTAATAACATTATAATTGCTTATTAGATATATTTTATTCGCTACAATTCTAGCAACCTTCTGTTTTTTAAGTTTTGAGTTTTCTAAATTTGTGTTTTTGTAATTACCATAAGTATTTACGATAAAAAAAAGAAATTGGATGTTGCTTCATTTGGAAGTTATGGGAAAAAATCTTACGATTAATATTATATGTTAATACAGGAGAGACAGAAAAAAGTCAAGATCTCCTCGTCGTTCACGTTCACCTCGTAGCAAAAGAAAGTCACCAGAAAGAAAACCAGAAGAAGTGCCTTTTGATCCGACCAATCCAGACAAGGTACAATTTATTAATGAAGTTTTTGATATGAAAAAATTATGTTCAACAATTTACTTTAGCCAACATTAGTTTTTTTATTACTTAAACTGAAATGTATTTTTAACAGATCGTTCGATGGCAGTCAGTCAAAAATGAATGTTCAGATAAATTGTTCATTGAATAATGGTGGCTAAAATAAATTTGAGCAAACATTTTTTTTTTTTCTTTTATAACATGGTAATAGTTTTAATATGAAATGTTTTTAAAGTAATAATTGAATTATATATGTTAAATTTTAGGAAACAGAACAGAAGAAACTTGAATTAGAAATGCAAAAACGTCGAGAACGTATTGAACGTTGGAGAGCAGAGCGTAAAAAAAAAGAATTAGATAATGTAAAAAAAGATGTCCGATCTACTATTATGTGTAAGTTATTAACATAATAGCTTAAAAAAAGAATTCACTGAGTATCTACTTTATAATTATTATTATCTCAATATTGTATAATTTACCTTAATAATATGCTCTATGTAAAAAGCGATTACTTTTCTTTTTATAAAAACAAGCGTTGATAATGTTTTTTATCAAGTGTTTTAAATATATTTAGTAATGACAATTATTTTATTTAGAAATTTAATTTAAGTATTAATATTTAAATATATTTGCTATACATTTCTAGAATAGTTAATAATACTAATATTATACATTAATTTTAAATTTTAGCTAATCTACAAATACCATCTAAAAAATGGAATTTGGAGGATGATAGTGATGAAGAAGAGGAAGGTAAAAATAACACTGACAAATTTGTTGAGGAAGAAGAAATTGATCCTTTAGATGCTTTCATGCAGGTAAAAATATGTATAAATATTAGTATGCAATCAATTTATTATACCCATTATGTCTTAAGTTCAACTAAAACTTACCAATATTTTCTATGAATGAAATTATAGGAAAACGGATAAATAAATGATTATAAACGGATAACCATAATGGTGTAATAGTAAAATTTTTATAAGAAATAATTTATTTTAGGGTGTTCAAGAAGAAGTACGTAAAGTTAATAAGGTAGATGGACATCGAAGTAATTTACCTGATAAAAATTCTTCTAATGACCTTAAACAAAGTTTAGGAGTTGATACTACTAGTTCTGGTGTTGTGATTGTGTCTGGAGTGGCAAAGAAAAAGGATAACAATACCAGAGGTGAACTTATAGAACAAAATCAAGACGCCTTAGAAGTATAATAAAAATACATCTTAAACCATTCATAATAAAAATGTATTCACCCTGTGTGTTTATTAAAATGTTTTTAGTATTCATCAGAAGAAGAACAAGAAGATTTGAATGTAGCTGCAGCTAGTTTGGCGAATAAACAAAAAAAAGAATTACCTAAAATTGATCATGCTGGTATGAGTTATATAACATTTAGGAAAAATTTTTATGTTGAAGTGCCAGAAATAACACGAATGAGTTCTGAAGAGATTGAAAAATACAAAGAGGTACCTAAATTTAAATTAATAAATTTGATGTAGGTATTAATGTATAATTTGTTTTCTTTAACTAGGAATTAGAGGGTGTAAGAGTAAAAGGTAAAGGATGTCCCCGACCAATAAAAGTATGGGCTCATTGTGGTGTAAGCAAAAAGATCATGGATAATTTAAAAAAACATAATTATGAAAAACCTACTCCCATACAAGCACAAGCTATACCCGCTATAATGTCTGGACGTGATCTTATTGGTATTGCAAAGACTGGAAGTGGTAAAACCTTGGCATTTTTACTGCCCATGTTTAGGCACATTATGGATCAGCCGCCTTTGGAAGACACTGATGGACCAATTGGTCTGTACCAAAATTATTGAATCTTAAGTTTAATTTTTTATCTTAAATCTCATTTTCTATTTTTAAATATAATAGCAATACAATTTTTTGAAATGATTAGTGATGTTCAATATACAAGACTATTCACATTTAAATCATAGATATAATTGTTTTTCTCTTTTATTCAATGTTTGACTCATTAAACCTATTGCAAGGTGTACGAACTACGCAGTTCATATCTTATTATGTCTATGATTTAAATAGATAAAATATTATCTTTATTTTATTTTCAATGGCCATTAGATTAAGATAATTTTAATAGTATAATGTATGTTATTATTGATTTAGCAATTGTTATGGCTCCTACAAGAGAGCTTTGCATGCAAACTGGAAAAGAAGCACGTAAATTTACTAAAAGCTTAGGGTTAAGAGTTGTGTCTGTTTATGGAGGTACTGGAATATCTGAACAAATTGCAGAACTAAAACGTGGTGCTGAAATTATTGTATGTACTCCTGGAAGAATGATTGATATGCTAGCCGCAAATAATGGTAAAACATAAAAGCAATTTAAAATTATTTTTCTTGAACTAAGTTAAATTGATATGAATATTATAACTAGATTGTTATTTTTATATATATAGGCAGAGTTACTAATTTAAGACGAGTAACATATGTAGTATTGGATGAGGCTGATCGTATGTTTGATATGGGATTTGAACCTCAAGTAATGCGTGTAATTGATAATATACGTCCAGATCGTCAAACTGTTATGTTCAGTGCCACATTTCCTCGTCAGATGGAAGCTTTAGCAAGACGTATATTACAAAAACCTGTTGAAGTCCAAGTATGATTTTGTGGTTCTTTTGGTTTTAAACAGTATTTTATTTATTTAATTTTGTTAATAGATTGGAGGTAGAAGTGTCGTGGCCAAAGAAGTTGAGCAGCATGTAATAATTGTAGAAGAAGACCAAAAATTCATGAAATTACTTGAGGTTTTAGGAATGTATTATGAAAAAGGGAGTTGTATTGTTTTTGTAGATACTCATGAGAATGCTGATTCACTTTTACAAAAATTATTAAAAGCTTCATACCCCTGTATGTCATTACATGGTGCTATAGATCAATATGATAGAGATAGTACAATTGTTGATTTTAAAAGTGGTCAAGTCAAACTGTTAGTGGCTACATCTGTTGCAGCCAGAGGATTAGATGTCAAAGATTTGATATTGGTAGTTAACTATGATTGCCCTAATCATTATGAAGACTATGTTCATCGATGTGGGAGAACTGGAAGGTAATAAATATTAAACAATCAAAATAATAATGATAACAATCTTATATTTTTCTATAAATATTTTTTTTTTGTATATCGTTTCTGTAATAAATAAAATATCAAGAGGACACCAGATCTACATTTACAAATTGTCTTACAAACACTAGGTGTATCAAATTTGTATTAAATAAGTCATATTTTGTGTTGTTAGTTTTGATATTAGAGTGAATTGATTTATTACCAATTTTGAAGGTAAGAATATTATCTGTATCTTTTGTTTAATATTTCAATTTGTAAGTGAGATATAAGATCTTGCACAGATAATCTTACCTTTTAAGTTTAGCAACACTCTTAATATTAAAATTAACAGCATAACTTTTATCATACTGAATTCAAATTTATTTCTTTGTGCGATTGTAAGACAGATATGGTGGCGTTCTATCAAAATAAATCTTTAGAATACTTACTCTTCTATACTAATATATGACATGAGTTATATATTCAACTATATTGTTTATATATATATAAATAATATTATGGTTGTAAATAAATTACAATTAAAATTTTAGAGCAGGTAATAAAGGATTTGCTTACACGTTAGTTTCACTTGATCAAGAAAGATTTGCCGGTGATTTAATAAGGGCTTTAGAAACATCCAATGTACCTGTACAGGAATCATTAAGGACTATGTGGCTACGTTATCAAGCAAAACAAGCTGCAGTAAGTAGTATGATTTAAATGGTAATATTTTATTCTTGAATGTTTATCCTGTTTCCATTGTCATTTTATTTAATGATTACTCAAAACGAAAATGTTTAATATTTTAACAAATAACTATAACTTTTACAACTGTACAACATAATTATTATAATTTTTCCTTTACTCTTTAGGAAGGAAAGCAAGTTCATACTGGTGGTGGTTTTAGTGGAAAAGGATTTAAATTTGACGAAACAGAGGCAGTCATGGCAAATGAGAAAAAAAAATTACAAAAAGCTGCTCTTGGTCTCCAAGATTCCGATGATGAAGACATAGAAGGAGATATTGATCAACAAATTGAAACGATGCTTGCTCCCAAGCGGATAGTTAAAGAAGTGAAAGCTAGTACTATTGGACTTCCAAACCTAACAGGCCTAAGTATGTATTTTTCCTATAGTTATCAATTTGTATACATATATATTACTATTGGTTGTTGGTTTAAGATATTTTTAAATAAAAAAAATTGGAACAGTATAGTCTTAATGGCAAGATTTTTATACAAATAATAAAATAATTAGTATTAAATAATATATCTATTATGTATTATATTCGATATTTTTTTCTTATAATTACTATAGCCTTGCACTATGGTTCATTTATTCTTCTATATTATCTTTTTGTAAACTACAACCAATATTTTATTTATTTTGTTTCAAAATTATATATCTATAAAATGGCTAACCTAGATTTTTTTTACAATAAACAATTTTTATTGAATAATATAAATATCAATTTTTTTTCAAAATTTGTCAAGACTATTTTTTATGAAATTAAGTTGTTTAATTTGAAATATAACCATAATTTAATCATATTTGTAACAATTAAAAAAAAATCAAAAACTTGTTAACTTGTTTTAACTTGGTTAATTTTCATTAAATTTTAATATACATTTTAATTGGTTTTATAATGATGTTTATTTTTTTATAATCTGTTAACTTTTCTACCAAAAATCTTGCCCTGATTTTTAAGTGTGGTACCTTTTTTGAAAGGAATTAATTTTATCTGGGTGGTAATTTAGGGAATCATTTTTTATACCAATTAGGAAAAACTTAGGAAAAGTGGGAGAATGTACTAAATGTATTATTTCAATTTTTGTTTTGTGATTTAGTTAAAATATTCATAGATACTTGTAATTACTTGAAAACTTATATTTATCTTTTCTAGACCTAAAATGTTTAAAATATTTTAATTTTTCGAGTTTTTTACTTAATTTTTATTCAGTAAGTACTCTATTTATAACAATTTTTAAAACAAACAGAATTGCTTGAAAATTTAATCGAATGTTCGTTATGTCGTATTTATCTTTATAAGAATTTTAATATCAAATTTTTAACCAAAATCATAAATACTACTGTCTCTCAATTAACCGAACTCCATTCGTTATAGTATTTTATAAGGTTGGTTAATAATTAATGATTTCCCTTTACATCCTACCATTGTTAGAAATATGTTTAGTCTTTTTTAAAACTGCTTTAAAAAATATAATTATAATTAAATGGTGGTGTTGAAAATTAAATAACTAAATTGCATAAAAAAAATGTTTTAAAATTATTCATACTGTTTAATATATGTATATTATATTTTTTTAGTGGAAGTTAATGGAGCTCCTCAAGCATCAGAGCGTCTAGAATTAGCCAAACGCTTGGCTTCACGTATCCATATAGCTAAAAACCTTGGTCCAGATGCTAAAGGTGCTTCACAGCAAACTGCAGAAGCCATATTAAAAGGAGGACTTGCCAGTTCTCAACCTGTTATTACTGCTAAGACTGTTGCTGAACAATTAGCAGCCAAATTAAATACACGATTGAATTATCAACCAAAAGATGATGATGGTGAAAGTGAATGTGGTGATGGTCCTGAAGCTGGAATGGAAGAAATATTTAGAAAATATGAAGAAGAATTAGAAATTAATGATTTTCCTCAGCAGGCTAGGTGGAGAGTTACATCTAAGGTTAGTAAAAATATTTCATTTAATTTATTCATATATTTTTTATATTTTAATTATAAATTTTAGGAGGCGTTAGCTCAAATATCAGAATATTCAGAGGCAGGTATCACAGTAAGAGGTACTTATTACCCGCCACCTAAAAATCCTCCTGAAGGAGAACGTAAACTGTTTTTAGCCATTGAAAGTACTGATGAATTGGCAGTTTCTAAAGCAAAAATAGAAATTACTCGTCTTATAAAAGAAGAATTATTGAAAATGCAGACTTCTGCACATCATATGGTTAATAAAGCTCGATATAAAGTTTTATAATAAATACAATTTTTTTAAAAGTATAAAACAACTTTTTATTCACTACGATTTTAATTTTAATATACATTTTAATTTTTATGCGTCTTTACTTAGTTCCTTCATAGTTAGTAATCGCTTTCTATAACAAAAAAAATTGAATTCATTAAATAGACTAATTATTATGCAATAATTGAAAATTCTACATACATTAAATGTTTTTTTAACATGATTCAACACTTTATTAAGCTCTTGAATGCCACGTTTGAATACTTCTTCTACAATATTGCCTTCCTTTACTTTTAATCTAAAGTAAATTTTATTTTCCGATGGATGCCTTACGGAATAAGCACAGAAATTTGTTTCTGGAAAACTTTCTAAAACGTATGTTAGTAACGATCCCAATGTATGTCCTTCATCTTCAAAAATGAATGTTCTATCTAATTCAGAAGATACCATTTGTACATCGTCTTCCAGTTCCTAATAATATATTTATAATACAATTATCCATTTAATTTAACCTGCTCATGAAAAGTACCCGTACAGTCAAATTTTCATTATCTGGATACATAAACTTTTCACTTAATGATAAAACATTTAAAAAAAATGCATCAAATTAACAAATTTCACGTGCAATGGGTATGGATAAATTACATTGCGATAAAATTAATTTCAGCATCTGGAGACTTATAGCGTTTTTCACCTACCCTTACAGTGCAACACCCAGTACAGTGCGAGTGTTTGTGTCAGTGACGTCATATGAATACTTAGCTGGAACACAAAAAATTGTAATCTACCAAAAACAATTTATTGATTGGTTCTTTTGATGTAAAATGGAAATAGTAACAAGTAGATAAGCACTGTACATTTAATAAATACATTTTTTTCATATTGTTATTGTATTTGTCATGGAGGGGGGGTGAATGAAGAAATTCTAGAGGGGGCATTTTCTACCCTTGGAGTGTACCTAAATTCAACATTAGTTATGGTCATATGAACAATGGCTAATAAAGGCCTAAAATAAATTCACACCACTACTTTAATTGTTATAAACTGGTTATTTAATACAATAACTCTAAAACCATTTAAATTTACGAACTTAACTTTTTACATATTGTTCACAATTCATAGTCTATACTATACAATATACAATATTCATTCCAAATAATATAGCAATAATGTATATTATCGAGTATTATTAATATTATCTTATCAATAGAAATCTAAAATTCGTCTCACATAGCTCATATGCCAGTTCCGCACTCAATGCAAAATCTGGGTGCTATATTTTGGAATGAAACACAAAAATGGGCCAGTGCGATAATATTTTTAATTACTTTGATTCATACAATAAATTTATCTCAAAAATTACTTTAAAGCCATGTAAAGGTTCTAGCTTAACTTAAGAGTATATTTTATTTTATAATTATCTTTAATTATATTTATCGCTATACTCAGAATTTAAAATTTAATTAATTTTTTTATCCATATTTATTGTTTGTTATATAGTCAGAAAACAAATTAAAATTCCTAATATTTCCAACGATAAAGTATTGTTGATTAATTTTAAAATAAATATATATAAGTAAACAATTGATATAAGATTAATACTGGGGCACACATACATTTTTAAGGGTTTTCTGAGAAAATAAAAGCACTCATTAAATTGTATGATATCTAGCTCTGTTCACAGTTATATAAATTAATGAAATATTATTATAATATTATTAATATTAATGAAATATTATTATAATATTATTAAACTAACAAATGAACTTCAGTTAAAATATGTTAGACTTCTTTTGGTTCATACAATGGACAAAAATTGTATACACTACGTAAAATGATCATCATATATACCCAACATAAAATTTATTTTTTTAAATTCATACTACATTTATAACTTTCCTAAAACCTTCAGTTCAGTATAACAATCATAGTTTCACAAATTGTAATAATTAATAAAGTTTATATAAATTGGATAGTTATCAATAATTTTCCAACAAATCAAATTGCCTAAACTATTACTGTTAAAGCTAAACTTTAGTATTTTACTGTAGATATTTAATCAATATACTGTTCTACCACATAATAATTAGGTAACTAGTATTGAACAGAATTTAAAACCAAACATATTTAAATTTTTAAAGAAAGTTTTTCTTGTATAATCAGGATTGAATAATGAAATTAATCAAAAACTTACCACCATTTTTTAAATTTACAAGTTACAATAAATGAATAATAATTTATTATTTTGAGCTGAAAACACACAACAGAAGAACAAACGATGACATTACCATTATTTGACTACACAGTTAGTAGTGTGGACTGAGGTTAGTTCTAATTGCTATTTTTTTTGTAACAATAACAAAGATAAGAGTTATCAATGTTCATAACATTTTAGCATCACTACTAGGGATCAGCTGTCCACGTAGTTCTGTTCAGGTTAGGTTAGGATACTTAAGATACATAAGATGACGTTAAACATGCATTCGTTGTTTCTGTCTTACATACACAAGATATAGGAATAAAAAACTAAAAGCATCTATCATGAAATTAATAGAGAACAATTTTCCGGAGAGCAGGCCGTACTTTTTTTTTGTTTTAGCGAATTAAAAAAACGTTGAAAAAGTCGTTATTTATAAACAGCAATTGACTGTTCTATTCAGGGAAAATGGAAAAACGCAACGTCTCGCCCTCTGAAATATTGTTCTCTAAGCCGTGATATAAAGTACTTATGGTTAGTATAATTAATACACTAATGTACAATGTATATATATGATTGATATGTAAATATGTTCTCCCAGTTCGGGAAAATTTAGTGTGTTCACCAACTCAAGACTTCTCCCTTCTTTTTAAGAAAACTTAATAAATATTGAATGTTTTAATAGAGACATAGATTACAATTAAATTACTTAATCATATCCAAAAATTACTGTACTGAATTTATTCGTGATCAAATATAATATTCACTATTGTTGGCAGAAATTGCGGGGAGGACAAACCTCTTAATTACCCATTTAGTCACTTATTTTGAATAATGGAAGGTAGATAATGGACAATTAAACTGTTAAAATTGGAAATCATAAATGATTGAATTTAGTTATAGATCAAAATACATTTTACATATAAAATATTAAAATATGTATAGTATGTATGTGAACAAATTTTAAAATTAGTAGAAATTATTAATTAACATAATAAATCATCAAAACACAATCGTGATCAATAGTCAAATATTAAACCGTTTACACAGACTGTAGGTATGTTTCACTAAATTTTATATAATGACTAATAATTTAACTGATAATTTCGGATTAAGATCATATTCTGTTGTTAAAATAATATTATATTAATATAAAGTTGATAATTTAACCACTGGTTTAAAACATAATGTGATTTTGCAGTGAAAATTGAAAACTCTAAAATTTATCTAATATTTTAATTTTTGAAAATCTAAATTTCCAAATTTCAAATGAGAAAATAATTATCATGGATATAAATATGGAAACTCAAAACTTCTAAAACTCACTTAGTAATTATGTATCACTGGACCGATAAATCAATAGTAAAAAAAAAAAAATCAGTACATCCAGATGTAATAACTAAATTTATTGTACGCATTTTTAGAATATTATGACTATTTTGTTATCATAAATGATAAATAACTAAACTTAACCTAACCATTTAACTTTATGGAAACCATAGGAAAATATTTCCGAACTTATTGGATTAGCTCGCAACTTACATGTACATAAGAACATTATAAATTAACATTTCATTTTTCAAAACTTACAAATCTCTTTAATTTGGATAAAATTACTAAAGAAAAAAAGTAATTTTACTGTGATCCCCGTTTTCATAAGTCAGATTTTAATCGTAAGTCGATAACTATTATTTTAACACGTCATCGTTGACCCATTGAAAATGTATTATTGAAACGCCTCTTATATTATTATATGTTGTAATTTTACCTTATCTCTTTTCTCGTCAATTAGTTTTGTCCGAAAATCGTGTACTTATTATAATATTTAATTAGGCACCTTGTTACTTTTTAATTCTTCATTCTCAGTAGAAATGGACAACTTTGGTGATAATTTCGACGATGGAGACGTCGATCCTGCTGCAGAGTTTTTGGCTCGTGAACAAACACAATTAGCTGGATTAGAAGATGATCTCAACACAGCCAATGTTCCCATCGGAGTTACACAAACTTTATCAAATGGTAATTGCTAATATTTTAATTACAAAAATATAATTGTCTCCCGCTTGTGTTGTAAAGCTTTTTTGACTTTGTTTTGGTTTTTCATTTTTTTTTTTTGCATGTCATGCATTTTATTTACAATTAGGTTCAGGAAGCAGTTTTGAAATTATTGATAGCACTGAAAATCAATTGACAAACGTTGCAAATGGTGAGTTGTAAGATTAAACATTCAATAAAAAAAAAAAAGCATTGGGTTATTACATAAATTGGGTAGGATGAAGTCGGGCTCTTTAGTTCAAAAACAAAAAGAAGTCAAAATATCGAAAAAACCACCCTTATATTTTCTTTTCTCCTCCCTTACCTGATTCACTTTATGCAGTCAGAATATCCATTTTTCCAATTTCCACATTAATATGTGAGATTTCTTTTTACAAAAATTTGTACACATGTCTGTCTTATGACGACTACTATATGTTTTCATTATCAATACAGTGGCGTCAAAATGACAAAATATTGAAAAGCAATAGATTATTGATTTGTATAGCCACCTTAAATATCAATAAGTTGTAAGTAGTTAAAATTTAGATTTTTTAATTTTCTGACCGTTTTTTGCGGTACTGTATAATTCTTCAGCTGTATTATCGCTATGTTTTTTTTACACTTTTGTGTAATAGTTTGTAGCATAAAGACCTATTATACATAGTTTATTAATTATTACATTATGTATTATGGATCTTTATTTTAATTTAATAATTTACATTATGTTTATAATGTGAAAGGAAATCTTGCATATCATTTCGGTAAATTGATATTCTGATTGCATAATGTGAATCAGGTGAAGGAGAGAAAGAGAAAATATAGAAGTGGTTTTTCTATATTTTAACATATTTTTTTGGACCCAAAAGCTAGACTTCAACCAAAATGTTAAGATATATTTTAAGTAAAATACCTATTTCTATAAATATTTTATTAAAATGATAAATTATATTTCTCCTATGTTATTATTTAATATGAATAGTTACTTATTTTTATAATAAAATTTATATTATAAACTTCAAATACTAGTATGTATGTAAATTCATTATGCCAAATGGTTTATTTAACATATAAGGTAGGTAAATAAATAAAGAATGTTTTAAGAGTTCACATTTGTTATTAAACTCATATTTATGAACTTTTTAAATATTTATTTCTATATAATATTTGTTTTATTTTATTGTTGAGTATTTATATTGTAATGTTGGGTATAAAATGAAGCAATCTGAACTGAGGATATTTTGTCCCATTAAAAATTCTATCAAACCTATTAAATTATTAATCTGTTAAATATCCATGCCGTTAGAATCATGAACCGTGTTTCATTACTCAGGGGTTCAATATTAATATATTTTTTGTTAGAAACAAATTAAATAATAGATTTACTTTTCTATTCATATTTTTGTTGCATTAATTGATTGAGCATTAATAATAATTTAATTATAAATATTATTAAAAACTTTGAATAAATAATTAATTGTAGAACTTGCAAAATAAAGATATTTTTGTTTCAGTCAATTTTTAAATTTATATTTAATGCATTGTCCATTAAAATGTACTTGGCATGTTTGTGTAGTCATTTGTTTTATGTGTGAGATTAAACAATACATTTATTTATATTTTAATACATTAAAAACTAGAAATGATATACCTAAAAAGTTCTTAATTTCATAATATTTTAATACATTTAGAAATACTGTGTGTGTATATATATATATATATATATATATATATATATATAAATAACCTTCATTCCAATGGTTAAATAAAATTTTACCTAATATTGTTGTAAATTGTTGAAAATAATGTTAATTATTTATATATTTTTATTTGTGATGCTTTTTTATATTGTTTGCTAGTTTTGTTTTATTTTTGTTTCGATTTTTTTTTTTCTTAATAGAAAACGGATTAACGAATGGTTTTACAACTACACATAGTGATGACGGTAAGTAAATGGTTATTTATCAAATTAGGGAGTAACGTCCAATATGCAACCTACAGACTAATTTGTGGTCCAATACACAACCTATATAAATGTGTAAAATACAAATAAATTTAACTCATCTTTTTTTTTTCGACTTAGTGTTGTCAATAATTATATTGTTTCAGTCTGTATTGATGTCTTTGTCATATCGGTCAAAAATTTATCAAAAATGGTTTTTGGATTTTGACATAATCTCCACCATTCCTCTTGGAGTTTTCTATTTAGTAAAGAACACACCCCATTTTTTTAATATTGTATTTGGATTTTATAATTTTTTGGGTGTGTGCTCCTGTTCCGGGTCAATAAAAAGTTCTGAATGGTGAACTGTTCGATTAATATATCCATGATGATTTAATGTTAAGTACACTCTATTGGATAGGCTATAAATTATTGTTTCAGTTTTTATTTCATTTTTAATAATTGGGAAAAGAGTTTCTCAGTCCCATTTTTCTACGATAAAAAATTGTCATTCTAATTATAAGTCTGGCCATTTCCAACCAATTCCAAAAACCCATAAACTTACTATACAATTTTCTTAATTTTTATTTTATATACTATTTCATTTTTATCAGAATTTTCGTCATTGAAATTATTTATTTCCCTTAATATTACAGACTGAGGACAGCGAAGACAAGTATAAATGATTGTAAGTATTGTAAATCAAAAATAAAATTGAATAAAGAAACCTGTAGATCAACACAATTTCTGTAGTTTTGAGTAAGATTTGTAAGTCGCATATTGGACCGTTACCAATTAGGGTGTATATTTTGATATTTTGTATAATATAATGAGTGTTTAATTTAAACAAAACACATGTTACTTGTCAGTTGTCACCGTAAATAACATTATCAGATTAGCACATTTATGATATTTTCATAATATATTGTTTTTGTTGGAATCTAAATGTAGATTAAATCTAGCTTGTGCAACATTACATAATATAAAAATAAAAATTACTTATTAAATGTTGTATATATTCATTATTGTAATAGACATCTCCCAACTCTGTATCAAAATTATGCATTTTGTACTAAAAAAAAAAATAATGATTATTTTATTTTAATTTTAATATTTAACATTTTATTTTTTCCCATAACATTGATGGTAGTTGGCTTTAGAATTGGCATCAATTTATTTAAATTCCTGTTTTTTCATGAAAGGTAGAGAAAATATTGTTGGCTAAGTGGCACAACGGTGTCAAGAAAAATCGAAAAGGCCTTCCCAATGCACCAACTAGATCAAAACTAACTACAAGAATGATCTTATTAAGCTTTTTATGGGAGCTAGATTTCTCGTAAAGAAGTTTATCAACACAAAAAAAATAAGACTAGGTTAGGTTATGAATGATGTACAAATTTTAATCGAGCAAAATAAAAATTATTCAGTTTTATTCTTTTTTTTAAATACTTATGACATGTGTTCAAACTTATTTTAAATTTTATAATTAATAGTTATAATAATAATTTAATTATAAAATAAATTAATATTCAATCTTTTTCTTCTTAGTCTTTATCTCACACAATTAGGATATCTACTCTCATTCTGATCGTCCAAATCATTTTAAAATCCATATGTACTTATAATTGCCAAATAATTTCCATTCACATTTTCTTTAGTTTGCCTTTTCCTCAATTTTTATCTACAAATCACTTTTTGATTAAATTATATTTAATGTACTTATTTATCTATAATATATCGTATATGTACAATTTGTTAAATATTCAATGATATGTAAATAATATGTGCGGGTATATACAATTTTCATTTCTAGACATAGAAATTAATAGATTAATTGTATATTTGACAATCACAACAAAGTTGCTAGATAATTATTTTAAAAATATTCTGTATTTTTTACATGTCTATACAGTAAAATTGGTATCGCCAAAAAAACTCAGTGAGTAAATTAATAATTAGGGTGTGTATTAAATAATTAAAAATGTTCAAAGAAATAAAAATTAATTAAAATAATATTTTTAATTATTTAGTGTACCTATTACCATATAACGATATTATTTTATTTTTCCACATTAGATACATCATCACCAATTATTACTTCAAAAATTGAAAGGGAGGAACCAGAGAAAATAAAAAAATGGCGAGCAGAACAAAAGACACGGTTAGAAGAAAAAGGTAATATTTTTTATTTATGAATAATAATAATTATTAGATTTTTATTTTCTGAAACCAGTTGTATTAAAATGTATATCTGATAATATTTATGACTACATTATTATCTTATCATATAATATTTATTTTTCATAATTAGTATTATTATGATTACTTATATTAGGTGCATAGTTGATAGCTGTCACTCAAATGATTTTAAAACTAAATTACTTATATTTAATACATTGCTCGAAATACAAAACGCTTTCAAAATAAATATACCATATGATAACTAATAAAGAGAACATCTTTTATTTTATTTTTATTTTTTGTAAACCAATTATAGTGATATTCAAAGGAGCTAGGTATTTTTAATGAACTGAATATTAGATTTTCATGTTTTTCCTTTCAAAATTATCAGATACTGAGAGTCAATATACAGAGTTCTCATAACTGAGTTGTATTAATAGGTACCTATAATTATGATAACATATTATTTTGACACAATAAAACTGTCCTATTTGAAAAAAATGACAATTTCACTCACTGTCGATATCGTTTTAATAATATAGGTTTGTAAAAAGATAATTTTATTTATTGTACACATTATTAATTATTTTAATCCTTTTAATTGTGATACTCTCTGAAACATCTTGCACAATTCCTACTTCTTCTACTATTATTTAATGTTAACTTAATATTTTTATGGACTGAGACATTAAAATTCTAATTTTAACTAATTGGAACTTTTGTGTCCAAAAGCTAATATTACGAACCGGAAATGATTTATTTTAATTGGAGAGATTATTTAAAATTGGTTATTTTTAGACACAGACTAATTCTATGTATTCCTTCATTTAATTTTTAATATTCAGATGCGTTTTACATTTTGACTGATATTATTCCGGATGATAAATTTTTAATTCAAAACCGGTTATATAATCTACTTATCATAATACTCCAGGTGACTCATTTATTCATTTGTTTATTTTTTTACAAGTTAGTTACATAGTTACAAATCATTATAATTTTCAATTTAAATATATTAAACAATTTTTAATTGAACTCCGTTTAGAATTATTTATCATTGAATAGAGTATATAAACTAAATTTCCTTGTACTATGTTTACATCCTACCTTTCAAACTCGTACACATAATAGTGACCTACTTATTAGCACTATTCATTCAAGGAATGTAATGAGAATATACAAAACACACCTTTAGTACTCTTAAACTCTGAGTGGAGTGAAGAATATATTGGTTTTACAATGATGTTTATGTTTTTTTCCTACCAGCAATTTCGCTCCAATTTACAACGATAGCACCTTTTTCTAAATGGAAATTTGACTGGTATGGTACTTAAGGGGGATCATTTTTTAATTTTCCCAATAAATTGGAAAAACAGAAAAAACGGAAATATAGGTACAAATATAATTAAACATAACTATAAATTAATAACAAATATTATTAAAGAAAATATATAATGCATATGTGATTATTTTACTATATTTTAACATATTATATATTATTGACAAAGCAACACTATCAATCGAACTTTACTTATAATCATTTTTTTCTTTGAAATGGTTTATTGTTGCTTACAGATATACATGAAATTTCCCCTATACTACTTTTCCAACTTCTTACCTATAACAGTGACTGCACCCATCCTCATTATCCTAGGACAGTATTTTTTAAAAGTTTAAATTTACCATTTTAACATATTATTTCTATAGATGCTAATGAAGAAAAGAAGAAAGAAGAATTACGGCAAGTAGCCCAAAAAGAATTAGAAGAATGGTATAAGATTCATAAGGAACAAATCGCAAAAACTAAAGATGTTAACAGGTAACTACTAAGCGATCCATTAAAATGGCTACATTCAATATTTTGAAAAGTATTCAATTTCTCAATTTTTTTTTACATAAGAAACAAACTGCTTTTATATGTTGTATTGATATTCATTTGTGGGGTGAAATGACTACCTACTTTTGACATTAAAATGATAACCTATACTAAACATTTTATACACATTGATGGAGTATTAATTCAAATAAATTCTGGTGTTGACATTTTTGATTTCCATTGTCCTGTTCACAGGATATTCTACTTTTAAGTTTAGGCAAAGGAAAGTAGTGGAACACCAAAAGTGTGTTGGCTCAGTATAAGAGTGTTCAAATAGTACTTCACTATCTAAAATTAAAAGTTAAATATGCTGTCACTGGATTGACAAAAACAAAAATTTCAACTCCAAGTTTGTTTTCCATTTTTTTTAGTAACTAAAAATAATATTAATGTAATATTTTAAAACTGCTCGTTTCTTAAATTGTCAAAAAAAAAATTGTTAATATGAATACAGCCACTTAAATGAATCACTGTATAAATATACATGTTGCAATAAATATCTGAAATCAGTTAGAATTAGAATTTGGTAATGAAATCTAGATTTCTAGAGACAATAGTATTTATCTGAATTATTATTTTTATCTATTCAACTATTTTTAGTTTTAGCAAACACTATTTAATTCTATTTTTGACTGATTATGTATATGTACAGGCTGTCCTATGAAGATATACCTTTTAAATATCTCCAGAGTTAATAAAGATAAATAAATTCGGTTTTTTTTTTTTTTAATATTGCTCACAGGGATGAGGACTTTACAAATATTTTTTGTTTAATAAAAAAATAACTTTATTATTGGAAAATTTTAAGATGACTATTTTGATCTTGGAAAAAATTTGATTATATTAATTATCTCTTGAGATATTCAAGGGGTATATCTTTGTAGAACAGCCTGTATGTGTGTTACAGTAAATGTTGTAAAATTGGTTAATGTTGTTACATTTAAACTTTTTGTGAATGAAAACCGATTGTGTGTTGTTAGTTTTAACATTAGGGTGTGTTTGTATATTATTAAACCTAAAGGACATTGTCTATGTTTGTACGTTAGATTTTTTTTTGGTATTTTTATTTTCAAGTAATTTATGGATATGTAAAGTATTACAATTTTAAAATAATCTTTTCTCATTTAAAAATTAAAATATTGAAAATACATCAACGTGTTAACACAAACAATATTCTCACCTTTAAGTTTGATAATAAGCCAATATAATAATCTAGTATTAAAATCAACAAGACAGATTAAGTTAATATATATAATACTCATTTTATAAGAGCAGTTTTTTACATTTAAATTATATTATTTTTCCTAAATGCTTCATTGGAATAGAGAATCTGCAATGTGAGTAATAAACACAATTTAATAATTAATTAAATAAATTGATGATGCCTCACATTATTAATGAAAATTCTTTTTGATTACCTATGATAATTGAATTTTTATGTTTATCTAGAAATGCAGAAAAACAATTTGTTGCTGAATCAGATGAAATCGAGCCAGGAACTGAATGGGACCGTATTTCTAAACTCTGTGATTTTAATCCAAAGTCCAGCCGTGCTAGTAAGGATGTGACTCGCATGAGGTCTATCATTCTTCAATTAAAGCAGACTCCTCTGAAAAAACCTATATCACCTGCAAAGTAAATTGTAATCATAATTTCCTTTCTGTCATTCCTAACTGGTAAATTATTTATTCATTTGTATTATTTACATTAACTTTTATGTTTATGTTTGTAACACCCATTATTCTATTGAGTTTTTTTTTATTCTTTATCATTGCTGCTATAAATAGCATATTATTATATTAAATACAGAAATCATAGATATGTTATCATTTTTGTTGCATGTTAATGCTCATTTTATTGTAATATGTATTTGTTGTTCTGAAAGTATTATTAACCCAAATTCAAAACTTTGAAAACCTAGTTGTTATGTGTAATATAATGTAATGCACCATATTGCAATAATAAATATCAAATATTTGTTCTTGCATATTACATAATATTCTTAAATGAATTGTCTGGTACATAATTTTCATTTGTTTTACAGTGTCTAATAAGATATTTATTTATGTAAATTATAGTTTTAATTTATATACAAATGCAGCATAGAGAAATAAACGTATTGCTGCTATTACCAGCTTAGTCTTGAAATATTATTGATTTAACTGATACAACATGAGAAAAATAAAATAATTATTAAATAATTTACATATATTTATATTTACTTAATTAATAAATATTTTAACTGAACGTAAATAAGATTTGTCTTCTAAATAATTATGTTTGAAATTTGCCAACTAAAATTAAACAATTTATATACAAAAATAACTTTCTTTTTTTTTTTGAAATATTTTATCACTATTAATTTCCTTAAATTTAGCCATAGTATATAATTTAAATAACAATAATAATAATTTTAACATTTTAAAACCACAATATATTTTCTTTACTCTTTGACATAGACTGGTTCAGATCAGCTCGTAAGCTTTCAGCTAATTCTTCGAGTGTTTCTGCTTCTGATAATAACATAAGCTATTTTGAAGAAAACATTTATATTATGTAAATTGAATAATAATAATTATAAACAGAATACTTACTTTAGCAGAAGCAATCATTTCACGAGCTACCTTTAATGGCAAATTATTTACAACATTGCATAATTCTTTTTTATTGGCTTTAGCTACATCATTCAATGTTTTATAGCCTGCTTTAAACAGTTGTGTTGCTCTACCCTAAAGATGCATATATATTAAATTGTATTCCAATACAGACATTATTATTATACACTTACAAATCTTACTGATGGCAAACCCATTAAAGATTCAAGATCAGATGAACATCCTAATATTCCTATATTGAGTTTAGGAACGATGTTTTGAAATAACATTGGAAAATGGTCCAATTTTTTATCATTTAATGACTAAAATATTTTACTTATTTAATACTGGTCACGTAATACTGTATTTAATTATAATATTAAATTTTACCTCTGTAAATCGCAATATTGATGAAGCATGAGATGCAGTTCTAGATAGAAATGAATGTATTGTCCCTCTTGGTAAATTGTATGTTTGGGAGACTGTCCAAATAGATTCTTTATTCCACAAATCATTCAAAATTAAACTCATGAGGAACTTATTCCAAATGATCTCTGAAACATTCTAATTATAGTTGTGAAATAATTATATTTAATGAATTTTACTTAACTAGATTAGGTTGACAAAAATAATGAAAAACCAAGTTATAGATAGCATTTATTTATTTTAATGTAGTTCACAATGTAAAATAGTTATGTTTCAATAAAGTAAAATATCTCACTTTGATTCTCCCGTAACTAATAAATTGTGAGATACATAACTCGGTCAATCCTAAACGGTTAGCCAACGCTTGCTGATCACCTTGTAAATTTGTCATCTATGGAAAAAAAAAAAATAATCAAAGATTTATCAAACTTGATATAACACTATTCTTACTATTTCTAAAACGTTCTGTCGTTCTAATGTCATACATTCTTTATAAGGAACAGCCAAGTATAATAAATGAAGTTTATTAGTTAATATCAATGCGCTAGATGCTTCCATTAATTCTGTATACAATTTTTGTGCTTCTAATATATCTAAATTGGCAGCAACTGCTGCATTTGCAATTGGAGTCAGTTTTAATTTATTTTCAATTGTATTATCAAATGCATTTATTGATCTCAATTTATCTACACATGATTCTACTAGATCAGATGCAACTGTACATTCGCTGTTAAGTTTCTCTGTTTGTTGTATAAAAAGTGTACGTTTCATAAGATCTACAAGTTGTTGTTGACTAGACGCACATCCTGTACTAACAGAGCTCAATATCATTGAATAAACTACATTTTCTTCTGTGCCAAGGCAGCTGTCCACATGTTCAATACCTCTTTCTAGTAATTCTTTAATCTAAAATTGAATTGTTTATAATTAAACTCATAGGTAAGTTTGGTTTAGAATTTCTTTTTTACTTTTTGATTATATTATATGAAACCTAAATGTATTCAATCAAAAATCACTATAATAATTTGTAAGATAATATAAATAACCTTTGTTTTATCATTTTCTTGACATAAAATTACACTGTCACCATTTTCTGTTAATCCAGCTCTGCCTGCACGTCCTACCATTTGTCTGTATGTACTCCGTTTCATAAAATCTCGTCCAACATATGGAGATGTTATTATCACCTATTATAAATGTAAAAGAAAAATATAGACTTTTTTTCAGTTCTGATATTCTTCACCTGTTGAGGTGGACATTAAATTTGAAAACAATAAATATTTCTTTTTAATATTATGCCCTTGGACCCTAAATATAATAAGTTAAAAGAATATTGAAATTTTTGTACCCCTCTTGTGTTTTGTTTAGAATCTTAAGTTTATTCATTATGTTTAATCTTACTCGTTGGGCAGGAAGATTGACACCGGCTGCCAATGTTGATGTACAACATATGCATTTAAGAATGCCACTTAGAAATGATTCTTCTAAAAGTTTTCTTTCAGCATTAGTCAATCCTAAAAACATGAAATTTTAACTATATTTACATCAAATACCTAGAATTTATTTAAAATATAATAAGAGTATAAAAATAATGACCGGAATTATGATACGCTACTCCAAAGAAAATACTTCTGGATAATAGGGGGCACACTTTACCATCACCTTCTACTTTGAGCGCTTTATATAATTCTTCTTTTTTTTTCAAGTCAACATGTGCTACTTCTCTGATCGTTTTACAAACATATGTATTATATTATAATTCTGATACAACAAAAAAATAATTCTGATAAGCTTACTTTCCTATAGTTTTATACACAATTTTAGCAATACTCTGACAACTGCTCTTTGTAGGACAGAATATCAAGCAGCTACCACTTGGTAAAATTTCACGTACAAGAAGTCCTATACCACTGGGATCTAATTTTTTCATATCAGTTGAGTAAACCTATAAAATGAAAACAAATTATTATTTATAAAAACAATTTTCTATATATATAGAAAACATTAATCTCTTTAAGAGATTGTGAAGATTATTTGAAGAAAGTGGACAACTGATTTTTATGAGTTATATTTGATTTCTAAACTAATAAATGCTAATAAATAACTAATATTAATATAATAATAATATTGGTTAACTTTAATTTCAGTTCCAGAAGCCAAAGTTAGATAGATTGCTAAACTAGATTAATACTGGCGAGCCATACATGGCGTTATAAGGTTAGTAGGCAGTTAAGTAGGTTATTAAGGAAGACCTTAAATATAAAAAGGTTGTACGGAAAACCAAGGTTAAGCTGGGGACAGTGTTATGAATGAAATTAAGGCAGTGAAACCAAAAACCATTATGGAAAAAAGCTACAGAAAACAATAATAGGTATAACAAAAGAAGTTAAATGTAATGCAAATATGAAATATTTATAGTGTTTACTTGAAACATACACTAAAATTTAATTTTCTATTAAGTTTAGAATTTAGAGAACCATCGATATCTTTGTTAATCACAAATATTGCATCATCAATTTTTATGGTTTCAATGAGTTGGACAGGTCTGAAATCTCTTGTGTAAACATAAGCATTCAAAAAATTACCTATTTCTTGCATATTTCCAATTGTAGCAGACATACCAATTATCTGAATATTATCTAGATAATATTAAAATAAATATTAATACAATAATATTATTTTTTTTTAGGTACTTACGATTAAAATGTAGAACTTTTGTAAGGGTTGATTCTAACAAAGCTCCTCTTTTTTGTTCACCAAGAAGATGTAATTCATCAACTACAATCATTCCAATGCTTCGGCCACCTAATTGTCCATCATTTGCTAACATACAATCAACTAATCCAGCTCCTCGTTCTAGAGTACACACATATAATGACGATTTACGTTTACGTTGAATTGGAGGATGCTTTCCTTTACCCCCAACATATTCTTCAACATTGAATTCTAAGTTAAGACCAAATGGACATAAAGATTGAACCTATACACACAAACATACATAGGCATATAGTAATAATTTTATAAAAGAGTTTTACAAAATTTAGTATTACCTTTTCTTGAACTAGGGCAACATACGGCAAAATAAATATAACATTACGTTCGTGAACTATAAGTTCTCTAAGCATAAGAATTTCTGCTACCAATGTCTTTCCACCACTTGTAGGTAATGCATAAACCAAATTTTCTTTATTTTTTACAGCTTCCAAGTTCAAACATTCAATTTGCCAATCTAAATTGGAATTTGCATGGTCCAATAAAAATGCTTATTATATACTTTACATAAACATGTTGAAAAACAAACCATAAAGCCGGGAAATTTGTTTGTGTTTTTTGAACATATGTTTTACTTTATGTGGTAAACCAAAAAAATCTTGGGCATCCATTTCATGAAATCGTTTCTGAGAATTTCCATTGAATGTTGTTTCTTCTAATTGTCTCTTTTGAGATGGATGGATATCTGCAGTGAAAGAAGTGGTTTTCATTTTAATAAGAATAATAATGAAAACCAAAAACAAATTGTTTTAACTAAATTTGTATTGTACTAGGGTCATTTATTATTTAAAAAAATTGATTGATGAAAAAATTAATTTTAAATCCATTTAGATCATGCTTCACAATTTTATTGTCATTCAAAAAATACAAAATACATTTTTAACACTAATATTTAAAATTTGAATTTCCAACGTTTAAAAATTACAGTTTAAGATAACCGATCTGTGCAACTATTATCATAACTCATAAAGCCATACTATCTTTTCTATGGGTAATTTGCATAAAATAAACTCCATGTTATAATATAGGTATGATATCAACAGGTGCAATTCTGTCTCAGATTGCGCAAATCTGGCGCTGGTCTTTCATCGTTTCTGATTGGTTTATAATTTGTTTTGTGTATTTTAGTCACGACACGTTCTTTTTTGATTGCACGAAATAATTTGTACTTGTCGTTCTACCAACAACCAATATTATCACTATTATTTTACCATTTACCAGAAATGCGCGGTAATTATTATCGCATATTTTTCAATTATGAATATTTATTATTATTTAGCCATCAATATTTTACCGTCTCTACACTTTCTTAAGGTTTTTTATTATTCATACTATTTTCTGTCAAAAAAAGACGCTGTCATTGAATTATCACCTAAACAGTAACCACTATATTAATAAAGTTTACTTGTATTATACGATTGACTAATAATAATAATGAAACCAACAAAACTATTTTTCTTAATTTTAGTTTATAATATATTTTTTTTTTTAATAGTTAAATTTTACTGAATACTAGTAGGTATTGGTTTTAAAATTTATGGTACAACCTAGTGATTGGAGTAATCGAGTAACTCGATTATTTGAATGTATTGAGTAATTCGATTATTAGAAAAATAATCGAATGAAAAACTAGTAATTATTAATTAATATTTACTATTTTTATATTTACTAGTTTAGTAATTTGGTGATTACTCGAAACATTATCAGTAATCATTCTTATTTTTTTTTACTATTTTATTGACTACTAATCACTAATATTACCTATTTTACTATTTTCTTATCGCGGACGGTGTATCAAAACATTCAAAACTGCGGCATGCTAGCACAATGACGTTCTTATCTCGCGCAATGTATAACAATATACAATATGAATCAAAATAAAATAACCCATAGTTTACTATTATGCACAAATGCCAAGTAGATCATTTTAATCATTTCTAGATGATTTTAGAATCATAAATGAAATAGGTAGTTGCTAATTTGCTATTGTTTCTATTTTAATTTTTATCACACACATACCATATAATATTTAACTATTAAATAAATAATTGAATGGCCTTATTTAAGTACATTTTATTGTATCGTTTGTTTCATTTATTGAAACCGTCCGCATATCGTAAAACATCGTATACGAAATTAACGCGTATCGTAAAAAAGTCAAAATAAATTTTTAAATTTTAAAATGCGACCAAGCAGTCAAAAACGTTCTGTAGTGTGGGAGCATTTAAAAAAAAAGCCAACAAAAATGTAGTTAATTGTCAAATTTGTAAAAAAAAAATAAAGTTTTACGGAAATACAATTAATTTAAAAGGTAAGAATGTTATAGATTTAATGAATAATGAGTGTTACTGCTCAGAATCTAAAAACGTATGAATTTTCACGATATATTGAGTGATATTTATCTAATCGATTAGGTACATTGAATAAATCACTGGATTATGAAAATCAAAATGTTTATCGATTAGATAACGATCTTAATCTTTTGGGAAATTAGGTTACCCAAATAAATAAATAAATAAAATCGTTAACACGCAGGAATAATAAAGTAGAAAAGAGTGGTGCCTATATTGCGACAGAATAATTACATAAACATATATGGTAAACGTAGTACCTATACGGCGACAACATAAACATAACTAAACACAAATCCGGAGCGGCAATGTGTACAGCGCGACGTACGTAGCGGAAGAGAAAAAAGCGAGCGCGTAGACCGGCGGATGACGGTGCCATCGTAGCAGCCGGCAGCGATCGTGCGCGTGCGGAAAATACATTAGTGGGAGAGCGCACAGCTGGCGACGGCTGGCGCGCTTAACCGCGGTAACTATACAAAATGATAACGTTGTGGTTCGCCACAATCTATTAGATTAGGTACAATATTTCAGTTATTTTAATCAAGTGAATCACTCGATTATGATAATATCTCGATTATCGAAATCATTCGATTATTCCCATCCCTAGTACAACCTATATTAAAATTACCTACTTGGTATTGTACTTACTAGTACTAGTTTGTAATTTTATATCATAAGTACAATTGTGTTCAGTGTTTAATACAACAAACTTTTTGCATAAAGTGCATATCTGTCCCTAAAAAAATATACATTTTACGTTTACATAACACTAGATATTATTTACCTCCACAAAAATCATATTGAATTTAAACTAGTATTAAAATTGA
This sequence comes from Cinara cedri, assembly GCA_902439185.1. Lineage (NCBI taxonomy): Eukaryota > Metazoa > Arthropoda > Insecta > Hemiptera > Aphididae > Cinara > Cinara cedri. The sequence goes on along the minus strand of CABPRJ010000486.1, from coordinate 1,159,828 downwards.
TTATTAAATCACATTTAATTTTAAATTAAATTATTAAAAAATGAAACTTTAAATACTAATTAAATTCATTATTAAAATGAAAACACGAAAATGACGTTACCAGCTGTAACTATAACCAGCAAGTCCAAAAGTTGAATTTATTTAACTCTGCGATATCCGTGGTAACGTTTTGGTAGACAAAATCAAAATGTGTCTACAATGATAATATGAGCCAATCAGAAAAGAGATTCATTTATTATTTATAAAACGAAACGACACGGTGAGTTGAGGACTCCCATAACAGACAATGGTGTTACCCAAACCAATTTTTAACAGACTTAAAACTAAGACGATTACGTGCAAAAAATGACAGAAAAATAAAGTAGTTTGTAAATAAACAATATAAAAGTAAATATATATATAGAATGAACTAAGAGTTGGAGTAAGTAGGGACATGAAAGGGTGTATGTCTTGAGAGGTTGACATGAACTATTAATCCTATTAAGCTTTACTGGCAAACTGCTAGAGCATAATTTGGAACCTATCATGATTTAAACTCACAGTATCTATACGAAATACGTAATCGTGAATGCCATATTTTATTTTATATATTTTAAACGGGTTTTAACCCTTTAGAAAAATACAATTAATACACTTAATTTTTGTTCAACTAAATAGTGAAAATATGATGCTTAAATATATATATATATATACACGCGTATGGATACAAAACAAAAATAGTATGATAAAAGTATAAGTATTAAATTAACAATAAATAACAGAAGTAGCTAAGATATTTTAATAATTCAAAAAATATTAATTTAAAGAAGCAAATTTAAGGCAATATTAACATTCTGTCTGAAAACATTACGCGACAGAAAAAAAATCAATTATGTCCGTTAACGTGTTCACCAAATACAGAACTCAAAGAAAAATGAAGTGAAAGTATAATTGTTTCTATAAAGAGGAACATGAAATGAGTTAGAATTTCTTAACCAGCGAGATTTTATATTGAAACTAATCAGAGATAATAATTCCGGAGAAAAAATAAGACCATTTAATAGGTCATAAATAAACATAATATCCACAACATTTCTCCTCAAATAACAAGACAATCCCCAATTGGGTAATCTGCATATTGTATGAATATTTTGAAGTGGGTATATTTAATTTAAAGCATAATAGTTTTATAAATTTATACAGAACATTTTCAATGAGACTTATTTGAGACAAATAGTGAGGGGACCAGACAATTGACCCAAACTCAAGGTGGGTACTAAACAGGGAAAAGTATAATGTTTTCAACGTGTTGGTATTTTTAAAATCAATTTTAGTTCTATTAATAAATCCTAGTATTCTAATAGCTTTTTAATGAAAGTGTTAATATGAATAGAAAAATCCATATTGGTCTATTTTGTGATGAGTGACGGAAGCGTGCATCATACTTAGGTAGTTTATTATATCATAATTACAGTAAGTTCCAAATTAGTACCTAGGTACATAGTTTGATGACAAGTCGTCTAAATTCTCGGTTAATTTGATTCCCCTTGGTTAACTATACCTCCATGGATTAATCAGTTTCTTTGACAAAAGTCCCTTGAATCTTTTAATCTTTGTTCTGTCTTCATCAGTCAATCAGTCAATTAAATTATCAAAATCTGAATGATATAAAAAAGATCTAGTTAACCATGTACCTATCTAAATGACCACGGGAAATTATACTTCATAGTCCGTTCCACAAGAGAACGCAACTGGGTGGCGACCAAAATTCTGCCATTCACGTATTGATGATCGCGTGGCGAGAACATTTGATCATAAGACAACATGACGCTCATTTATTTGATGCACGTGCAAGTTGCGTTTTCTCGTGAACCAGAACATAATTGATCACAGGGAAACGGTGACACTCCATCTAGATTATTGTCCATTTACATTCCCATTCCCCACAGGCATCCAGATTTCCATTGGTTAATTAATTCCCCTATTCATTTAATCCCTGTGTGTAAACTAGAACTTTGTGAACGGCCACCTAGATCCTTAAGGCCTAAATGATTACGGGGCATAGATTATATACAATGGATAGAGCCACTACAATAATTTATGTGTAATGAATGTTATGCGTTGTTATGTTTATGTACATCTTAAGAGGCGGTGTTGCTACTGTACACGAGTCATGCGTTTCCTTTGACGGTATCTGTTAATAGTGTACATCAATAGAACTAGAAACTCAATATAAATCCAGAAAATAATACTGCTGATTTTCAGTCGAGCATAAAATACTGGGAAGAAGATTAATAGAATGTAGGTTTTCCATAAAAATTATTGAAAAAAAAATATAATAACCAGAAAATGATCATTTAGAGAAGGTAGTCAATTTATTCAATGTTTAGAACTTTTTATAATAAACTAAAAGTATTCATGTTCATTATCCAAAATATAAAAACGTTTGTGTTAAGTTCATATTTTATAAAAATAACACATTAACAATTATTGAAAAGTTGGAAAAATCAACATGTTCAATTCAAAGGTTAGCACTATGGGTAAAAATCATAGACTTATTCATTTTTATGTATAAGTATGTATATGTGTAAGTATATGGTAAAAATAAGTTTGTGTCAATATTTCATATTGGATATTATTAATAAAAATGGTCAGATACCAGACAAAAAAAGAAACAAAAAAACAGAATTATTGTGTGTTATTTAACAATCATAGCGAATAATGAACATTAATAACTATATAACTGTTTAGATACAGAATGATGGTTTAGTATGTCCTTGAGTGGCCTCATATCACTCTTTATAGCATCTAACCACTTCTCTTTCGATCATCCTCTTCTTTCTTTCATTTTCATAGTTTTGTAAACTTAATTAATAAATTAAAACACATTAATAATACAAGTAAGTATCTAATTCAGATTAATTTGATTTAATTAAAAAGTTATTTTGATAAAACCTACATGATTATTTAAATTTATGAGTACTTAGTATATTACAGTGGCATACATAGGCCTCTTACAGAAGGGAATATATTTCCATTCTTAAAAATTTATGTCACGGCTAAGTTAACCTAATCTAAAGGGAATTTTATTTTAGAAGGTACATATAAAATAATTTTATAATAAATTGTATAATAGTCTAACCTCCGGTTTTTCATACGAGAAAATAATAATAACAATAATTCAATAATTTCATCCACGGGTATATTGTAATATATTGTCACATATTATATAATTATATGATCCACAGGGTGGGTAATCAGTATAGTACACAGATATAGATTATAACATGCAAAAATGATAATAAGTGAAATTCGAGATTATAATCACTTACGCAAAATAACCATTTAATATTTAGTATTATGGTTAAACAACACTAAACTTTAAAATATATAACATAAAAATAGTTTGGTACTTATATTTCCTCATGTTCAATAATTGAATGTATGATAATTGTGAATACAATCGAGTTATGAAATTTACTGTTTTGATTTAGAGTTCAAAATCTAAAATATTTCACTGTCCACTGAAATTAATTTATATAGAGTTAGCTGCAAAAAAGGTGTATCTAAACAATTATAATTTGTATTATTTTATAAAAACAAAGTTTTTAAATAAATATAGACAATGAATTTGTTGATTGAATTTATATTTACAACAATAATACTTAAGTTTAGTAATAGTAAAAGAATCATTCTGAGAATTTATTTTTGTGTTTCAACATTGGAGGATATTTATTCTGGGATTGTGGTATATAGATATATTATTATTACCATATAATTCATTGATGTTTTTTGAAACTATTTAATACCTGTATTTTTAATTTATTATATTTATATAATATAAATATAGTTTTCATTTAAAATTAAAAAAAAATTACATAATATTAGATGAACATGAATAATCATGAACCATCATCAATTTTATGTTAATATGTTACAAAATTTACTAAATTAAATGCTGCTGAATTTTAGTTGTTTAACATTAATGATTTGAAACACATTTTTAAAAATATTATGAATATAATTATGATTGTTATGAATTTTGTATAATTTCTTTTTAGCGCCAGGAACTAAATGAGCTTCCCCTGAAAAAAAATATATATACATATATTATTATACATTATAATGTTAAAAAAAGTACTTATAAATGTTTTTATTTAAACTAGTTAGTAGTAATTGCATTAATCATACTGGAGGCATCTATATGGTAAAATATAATATTTACCCAAATGTAGGTGCTTGAGGTTTGAATGGACTTGTTTGTTGTGGTTGACCAAATCCAGTAGACGCAGGAGATGTAAAACCAGCGTTTTGATTTTGTGCTATATTGCCAAAGCTCGGTGAATTGGTTTGAGCAGCTAGAGATGCAAATGCAGTCGATGGTTGCTGGGTAGCTGAACCAAATCCAAAAGTTCCAGCTTTGAAAAAAAAAAAAAAAAGATTAAAATTAAAATTATTTTTACTAATTAAATAGAATATTTACATTCAGGTGTAGTACTATTTTGTCCAAAAGTATATTGTGATTGATTTGGTGAGCCAAATGTAGCAGCTCCACCAAAAACAGGTGTTTGTCCAAAACCAGATGATTTTGACATATCATAAGCAGTTCCTAAAAAGAAAAATTAATTATAATAGAATACAGAAGTCATATCACTCTGAAAAAGTTGGGTATTATTTACATACCACCCATGCTGCCAAACATTGGAACAGATCCAAAACCCAAATTACTTGATTGATTCATTGCAGAGCTACCAAATCCAGTAGTGGCAGTAGCACCGAATCCTGAACTTGCCGCTCCAAAACCTGTATTTGTTGTACTAGAAATATATGAAATTATTTAGAAATCAAATGTGTAATATACAATCATTAGCAGGTATAATTTACTTGGCTGCTGGTTGTCCGAATACATTTTTTTGGCTAGAAAACAAAGATGGTGTACTGGTAGGAGTTTTATTAACAGCAAAAGGATTGGAAGCTTGTGTAAAACTATTATTAGGTTGTGATGGACTGCATCCTTGTCCAAAAATACTCATGTTACCAAATGCTGATCCAGGAGAACTAAATCCTAAAGGTTGGCCAAATGCAGAAGGTTGATTAGCTGCTGCAGCTACAGATCCAAATAACCCACTAGACGTAGCTGTTGTTGAAGGAGAGCCAAAAATTGAAGATGTTGTACTGGTGACAGTGGGTGCACCAAAAATGGATGATGTGGTAGTGGATGCTGAACCAAATATTGAGGTGGATGAAGCAGATACAGTTGGATTACCAAACATTGATGAACTAGTTGTAGCAAGAGTACCAAACATAGTACTGGTGGTTGAGTTAGATCCAAAACCACCTGTAGTATTTGTTGTTGTAGCTGATCCGAATATAGAAGACACAGTTGTTGTAGATGGTGTGCCAAATATAGATGAAGTAGTTTTTGTTGTATTTACAAAAATTGATGAAGTAGTTGAAGTAACAGATGTGCCAAAAATTGAAGAAGTTGTAGTTATACTATTAGGTGTTCCAAATATTGATGATGAGGTTTGTACATTTGTTGGAGTTCCGAAAATAGAAGGTGCTTTGGTTGTATTCGTAGGTGTACCAAAAATTGATGGAGTATTAGTAGTATTTGTAGGCGTACTGAAAATTGAAGGGGCACTAGTACTTGTTGTATTAAATATTGACGCTTGACTAATTGTGCTCTTGGTATTTTCAAAAAAGCTTGCAGTACTTGTTGGATTAACAGAAGAATTGAACAATGATGTACTTGTAGATGGAATTTCAAAAAGTGATGCACTGTTTGCAGTTTCTGGAATAATAGGAAGATTTTCTTTTTCTGGAGTAACTGGCTCAGATATTATTGGTGTTGGATTTTCAGAGATTTTGGGGGTAGTTTCAGTAACACTACTAGTTGTAGTAGAGGTTTCATGAACAGTGCTAAAATCAGATGGTTTATCAATTCCTACGGTTGAGGACACTGCAGAAGAACTAACTGGCTCATTTTTCACTTTAGGAATTGAAAAATTGAATGATGCAGTGGCAGCTGTTGAAAATGCAGAAGTAAAAATGGCTTTGGGTTCTGATGCTATAGTTTTTACGATATTATCTTTGGGTGTAGTAAAACTGAATGTTGAAAATGAAGTTGTATCTGATTTAGAACTAAAATTAAAAGAGTTTAATGTTGGATCTTTTGGTTCTGTTTCTTGTTTATTCTTTGATTTATTTTCACTAATAAATCCAGAAAATATGTTAGGAGTTTCTAAAGGTTTAGGCAAAGTTTTTGTAGTATCAAAACTGAATGTAGTTCCTGACACTTGTGATTGATTATTCATTTTATTTTTTATAGAATCTGTAAAGTTAAAAGTGTTCGAAATGGTACTTTTTGGTATAGTTGTTTCTGTTTTTACTGAAGGCGCACTTATGAAACTGAAAGGTGTTTTTTCTTTTGAATCAACACCTGAAATAACATCCAACGTAGATTTTGTTGAAACCATATTAACACTTTTACTAAAATCCAAAGGGGTTATTGTTGATGATTTTAAACTGAAGTCTACTGGATCTTTGCCAGAAACACTAGTAGAAGTTGTATTACTACCAAATATTGAGGCAGGAGCAGCAGAATTAATTGTCATTGGATCTTTGGTAAAACCCTTGAAATCAAATTTATTTGTTATGGCTTGTTTAGGAGTAGAAGTATTATCTAATGGATTCCACACTGATGTCATGCCAGAGTTTGTAGATAAAATTTGAGACCCCAACGGAATAATATTAGCAATTGCAGTTGGCTTTACTGCATCTGTTTGTGTGGTTGGAATAAATATAGGTTCTTTTAATTGCGTTAAATCAGTCAAGGATACCGGTATTTCTCCAGTATTCTTCTCTATATTAAAATTGTCAATTTTATTTATTAGTATAGGGTTTTGTGACCAATTAGATGCAAATTTTTCTTTTGTTTCTATAGAAGGAAATTCAGTGGTTTTTTCATGAACTTTTTGTTTTGACAATGGTTTTAAAGGTGTACTACACATAGGTCTACTAAGATCTATATTTGCATAATTTGATCGGGTTACTTTTGTTCGCCTAGTTTTGAAATCTTTCAACCATTCTTGAAGTTTATTAACTTTTGAAATAGAAAGGGCTCTTTGATTTGCCGATAGTACAGAGTATTTTTTAGCAACATTATATGAATTAATGGCAGACACTCCATCTTTGTCTAATGTAATTTTTAATAATTGTTCTGAAAGTTTCGATAAACCAACATCACTATGTAAAAAAAAGAAGTATAAAATAAATATAATTATATACTAGACAAAGAAAGACGAAGGGACAACAAATTTACTTACCGTGAGACGTTTAATCTAGAAGCATTTTGTACAATATCTGGTGCCACTGTTAATTTTTTAAAGGTTCTATACTTCACTTCTTCAACAATATTGCATAGATGATTAATTTTTTCCTTTAATTTGTTTACAATGTTGGTATTTACTACTAATGACTTATATATAGTTTCTAAACATGGTATTTTTAATTCTCTGAAATAAAAAAAAATATTAAAATAAACCTTACATTCTAATGTTAAAAATTAATATTAATTTACTTATTGCTTGGACTATAGCTGTCATATCTAGCTTTTAATTGGTCATCGACATGTGCTAGTTGAGTTTCAATATAGTATAATGTACGTTCTATATTTTCAAAAAGTGTTTTACTGAATGGTTCATCGCTATCATTTCTCAACAGACATTTATACCTTAAAATAAATTAATATTATTTATTTATTTTACACAACTGGCTCATTTTGTATCCAATTAAAAGATAGTATAATAAAATCAACATACTTAAGGCCAGGTTACACAATACGAGTTGCTGACCTGATAGTAGACAGCTATTGCACTTGTGTACTAGCATGATAGTAAAAACAAAAAATATTGTAGTTACTTGGATGCAAGAGACTAACAGACTCGCACAACATACTAATTTGTATGATGCGGTCACACAATGTGAGTACCTGCACTGCAGTAACTGACTAGGCTAACCTTGGGTGTTAGTTTACACTGTGTAACCAGGACTTTAGAAGAGGGGTAAATGTTTGCAAAACGAGGGAGATGTGCTATGGCAATATTTGTAAGGAAATATAAAGAAAGATGAGAGACATGAAAAGGAAAACTAAAATTTATTTTAGAAAATAAGGAAGGGTATTTAATTTGTACAGATAAAATTTTAGAGGAGAGAAATGTACATTAGATGTTTACGATCAACAGGGCTTGAAAGGTCTAATGAGAGGACATGTGAAAGAAAATTTTAGCCTGAAAAGGGTCATCTAGAAAATCTTAGTAATTTTTATATAGTCAGCAAAGATGAGTAATTTGGCATTTTGTAGGACAGATGTTACAGAATTCACAAAAAGAAATGTAGGAAAGCATCTTGAGAATGCTACAGAAAAAAAGAAATCATAAGAATGCTAGATCAAAAACTATGCTGTTCATCAGTGATGAAATTGTTAGTTACCAAACAGAATAGGACATGATGGTCTGAAATACTTTAAATATGGGAGGGAGAATTATTATAAGATGGTAGTTTGAAACATTGTTTAGGTTGACTGATTTGAGAATAACAATTACAAAATCAAGTTTCAGGATGGAAGGGAAGATATTGGCTTGAAGAGATTTATTAAATACAATCAAAAATGTCCATGAAAGAAATTTGGTAAGCACAAAAAGGAAATTGCCTGGAAATACCAGGATCAATATTATAGTTGATCTATTGAAAAATGAGCAGTTTTATTTATTACTTTGGGTTTTTCAAGAAAAATAGGCGTGATTTTGAGTCTTCAATCCAAGCAATAGAATCTAATACAGCTTTTTGAAGAGCTTTGCTTTCTGCCCATTGTGAACGATTAGTTTCATTCAATTCTTTGAAAAACAAATCTAATGATGTCCATTTTTTTACAAGTGTTTCTTTATCTTTTTCATCGCCAATCTAATAAAATTACTGATTAAATATATTCTGTTAAAATATACGTGTGTTCTTACCTTGAGTTTACTTGTATTTGATGATAATTTTAATACATTATCTAATTGCAATTGAAATAATTGAATATCTTCAAAAACTTCATTTAACATTACTCGATTTGCAGCTTCATCTGCTGATGTATTATTATCAGAAAGATTTGATTGACTAGGAACCTTTTGAACAGGAGAAATGGTCGCAATAGAAACAGCAGCATTTGGTTTGACAACTGATATTTTTGGTGAATTCACTAATGTGCATAAATAAAATTAATTATCTATAAATAATCAAATTTGTTAAAATTATATACTCATATATATATTTGAGTTTACCAATTTGTTGTTCAGCTTGAGAAGTAATTGATGATTCTAAATAACTTGCAAGAACTGATTCATTATGGTCTCCTTTAGATTTTTCATCTCTATCAAATTTATAAAAATGTAAACTAAAGGTCAATTATATATATATATAAAACCAATTTCAAAACAAATCAATATATTCTCAAATTAAGAAGCAAAGAAAATACTACTCTTAGAATATATTCAACAGATTTTTGAAATAGTTACTTTATATGATTATATCCTAATACAGATTGATATCAAATATATGAAAATAAATATATACATATTTATTTAATATTTGATACTTCTCATAGTTTGGTAATGTGATGTGTATTAGTAAATACATTTTACATTATATGCTTAAACTCAGAATAAGAAAGGGGAACCATATACCCTCTAGGCATTTCTAATTATCGAATAAGTTTTAAAAAAAGTATTTTACTCAAATATACCTATTAAAGGAACATAAATGTTTAATAAATTAATCAAAATCATTTCAATATATTATTAACTGTACAATTTTCTATAAACTTAATTTTTTTCTTTAGATCTGTTTTTATTAAAATACAATATTATGATTTAATATAGATAAAATCTATATTTTTTTGTTGGATAATTTAATATCCATTCATATTATTGAGTAATTCAAGTGGAAGTTAGAAAAATAGGACATTTAGTTTGAATTCTGAACGCAATGATAAATCATTGCTAACACTAAATAATTCCAAGTAGAATTTAATTAAATATTTTTACTAAATTTTAATTGGAAATTTACCATGAACTACCAACAACTATTATCTTTAATAATACAGATTTTCGCATCTTAAGTATGAAATGAAATTGTTTATCTTTAATTGGTTATTTAAAAAGTACAATTACTTTGTCATTGTAACACATATACGTAATCTTAAAAATTAACAAGCACTAAATCATTTAAAAAAAATGTTGTATTTAAAGCCTGGTTTGCATTTGAGCCAGTGTGCACGTTATGGTTTAAATCACAATTGTATACACTAAATTCAGCGCACAGCAAATATAGACGGTGAATAATATATTCAACGTGCTCATTGACCAGGACTATAAGTTAGGAGTCGCCCCCCCCCCAAAAAAAATAAGCATGTGTTTAAAATAGAATACAATACATTCACAGGTGTGGATCTGGCTTAACAAAAAGTATAACAATTATTTACATACACAGCATTAATTTCTTCCACTTGTTCTGTTATTTCAGTAACAACAACGTCTTCAGTTTCTTGATTATAATTCTATATATATAAAAACAAAAGTACTTTAATTAGTATTAATTTATAAAAATATTAAATTCAATAGTATTTAACAGTTAAATAAGGTATAATATACAATATAAAGATGCCTATGTTTTCAGCTGTTCTTAAGTGTGCAATCTACCTCGGTAGCAATTAAAATTAATACAATTTAGCATAAAAATTATATTTTTCATTCTTAATATCAGAGGCAGCTCGTGGGTAAAATGACTGGTGGTACACTATTGTGGAAAAGAATTTGTAAAGGTAGCATATAGAGGGGAATTTAATGTATATCTGTACGCAACAATTAATCCTTGTTAACCAAAATATGAATTTGAACGGAATTCAGTTATACATTTTTTGAAAGGCCGTAATATTTAAAATAATAAATGTTGTATATTTTATAGTGGTAAAATTTCTGATAAAATCAAAAAATGACTTCCTTAATACGAAACCAGGAAAATTCCCTTTCAAAAAAAGTACTATACTCCATAATTGAGAGCGAAATTTTTGATAAAATTTTTGTACACAGAATAAAAAAATTAAATAAAAATAAGCATCAATTTAAAACCTATGCATTTCTCGTTTAACTCAGAATATATAAATATATAATAATTGATAATGGTAAAATATCATTCAAACCCAAATGTTGTCATATTATAAAAAACCATGATTAGGATATAAATATGAAACTATAATACACTATAAATTAATAATAAGCTTAACTAAATAAACAAAAATTTTACTTTAGATAGATTTATCTATACCATTTATAATGTTTAAAATAGTTAATCATGTTAAATTAATAATAAAATCATAATACCATATGCAATATTATTATTTATGATGTAGTAAAAACATTTATATAGTTATCATTTAAGTTAAATAGCCGAGAAGGAATGTTCTACTCAAAGAAAAAATTTAAATATCAAATATTTTATAGCACATTATTAAGGTCTATATTGTTTTTAAACTATAAAGGTATGTATATTGTATATCAAAATATCTAGTATTTTAATAGTTCTTATTAATTGCATACATATCTTTATAATACATACAATTGAGAATCATTTAATTTTTGGGTGCTATGTGCCTGGCAACAAAACATGTTTTTTCAATAAAATACAGATTATTTTTGGCAAATCAAACATCCTTATACTGCACAGTATTATAAAAAAAGACATAGAGTAGATTGGAGTATTTATAGCAGTATTATTTTATAAATATCTAGTATATTAAATTTTAAGTTTGATAATTGTATTAATGACTTACTATTTTAGAATCTGTAGTAAATAATTGAGTTATTATATTATCAGATATTTCCGAGGGAGTTTTACATATGTTATTGTAACCGGTTAACTGATTTTCAATATGATACATAAATAATATTCCATCAGTTGATAAAACACATAATACTGGCATTGGATCAAGAAAAATTTCTTCATTTGCTTTAGATACTACAAAAATTAAATATTAAATAAAATTATGACAATATGCAAAATACTATATTTACTTTGTTTCATTTTCATTTGTGAAGAAAAATCTAAAGACATTCCTAAAGGATAAATTTGTTTATCGAGTCTGTATGGCAATTCAGGTCTTATTTCTAATACCCAACATTGCCATTTATTTTCTTTATTTATTCCCATCACACCTATTTCTGAACAATTTGAAGAAGCCGCAAAAAGAAGATTCCTAATAAAAATAAAATAATAAATACCATTAAAATAAAATATATCATGTATAATAAAATCAAACACACCAATTAGGTATAAATGTTGTGTAATATTGATTAGATCTATATTGTTCTACATTCGAGATAACAAATTGTTCAAAATTAATAAATTCCACTGGTGCATTTTTTGGCGTGTTAAGAATATAAAGACCTTAAAAAGATATATAATATGTAAAATACAAATATATTTAAATAGAATATATACTATAATTAATAATTATAAGTTAATAACTTGGTTGATCATCTGTGTTATCTAAAAAATCATAAATAACTGCAAATTGAAAATTTGATATCCATTTTACTTTGATGGGCTTTACATTTCCTGTAACATCAGTTGGTGGTGAAAATTGCTTAACAGCTTTAAGTTCAGGTTTGTACTGAGTCAAACAACCATTTGAACTGCCTATTATTATTTGTTTTCCTTTGGGACTCCAACTTAAACACCTTAAAAAATTATATTTTAATAGAGAAAAAATAAATAAATAAATTTACATACAAAGTACTTGATTGTGGTGGTAAACTGACAAGACTGTAAGTTCCACCATCTTTTAATTCTATAACATAAAATGAACCATCAGATAAACAACACGCCAATGAATTTTGTACACCTGGATTCCATGACATATCTATTACGTGTGACTCTTGAGTAGCTTCAAACTCAATATAAACTAATGGAGTAATATAATTCTGAAATAAAACACATATATCATAAATAACATCAATAATTATAATCAATTAAGTTTACTTGAGAAATTAATTCTTCAACATTGTACACTGTTATACAGGGTTTTGAATTTGAAGTTCCTGCAACTGCAATATAACCTTCATCACAGCTAAGGTCTAAAAAGTTTGGGGTATAGCCTAATTCAATTTCACGTCTTAAGAAATTTGTCAATGTATTTTTTTCTATTCCAAAATCACCAGTTAACTGACGAACATGTTTCATTAAAATCACTAAAAAAATTTAAAATAATTTAATTATTTATTTTACATCAATAAAAATAGTTTTGGTTAACATATGTATATTAACTGCTGTACTACATTTCATATCCAAAAAAGATAGGTAATTTATTGGCTTATATACGAAATTATATGAAAAAATACAAAAATTTAAAAAAATGATTACATGTTTATGGTCATGATTAAATAAATACTGTGGTGGACTGAGTTAATATTTCAGGCTGGTAAATTGTTTTAGGATAGACAAGGGAGTTAAAAAAAAAAAAAATAGGGGTAAAATACCTAAACATTTTAGATGTAATGAAACTTTCAAAAAATATTCTGGATTTTGGAGTTAATTAAATTTTTGTTTTGTTAGTCTTATTTAAACACAATTTCTATAGATTTCCTAGGAATTTTTGAAAATTGATATAAAGTTCAAGATATTGTTTTTATAATGAAATTGTTCTTTAGGTAGCTACTATCTACTGATTTTTAGTCAGGCCTTGAATATAAATTTCCGAATTTATGCACCTGTTTAAATATCAAATAATTAGCTATATTTTGAACATACCCGTTAAATATTACTTAATGTATTGTAATTTTAACCATTCAAAAAAGAGTTTAATATTAATTTTAAAGTAATAATATTATAACTAATAGTTAAAAATTCAAAGTTTAAGATCTATTATGGACTTGCAACACCAGATTTCAGAATTTGTTTATTCCTCCCATCAGTTATACAGATCAATTTTTCCATTAATTTTATCAAAACTGAGTATGATTACAATTTACTTTGAATTTATATATTCTCATATGTGTTTTTTTTACTATGTTATTATTTTATATTACAATTATAAAAATCCGAATGGCTTTGACATTAATTCTATTAAAATTAAAAAAAAAATATATGTATATCTTACAACAAAGGTTATTGGGTGAAGCCACAAATGCTATGCCAAATCGATTGGAACTAATGATCATACTGGCAGCCAAATCGAATTTATGTCCCTCATTGAAAACACGAAGATTACAGAATGCTGGGCACTTAAATTCCTTGTAAAAAAAAAAAAAAACATTGTAAGCAATTATAAATACAGTTTGGCATTATTTTTAACTAAAAACTATACTATTTTATACATACTATAACGTCAACACATGACCCTTTAACGTTCGTATTCATTTTGGTATTACTTTTGAAGGATTCAATAAAAAAAATCAAACGATTGACATAATATATCTCAATGTAAAACTAAATATTAAATAGTAAAATTCGTAGTATTAAAATAAGTACTGAGAAAGTAATCTTAAACAAGAATAAACATTAACTAATAGTTGAGCATAGCAGACAGCGGTTATTATCACCGACATGGTGTGTTTACAACATTTTTATCGTCCTATTGACTATGGAAGAAACGACGAAATTCATAACCATGTATTTTTTTTCCCGCCATTTCTATTCTTATGATAGGAGGCTATAGTGTTTAGATGTAAATGTCAGATGATAATATATTATGCCTATACTTTACGGTCAACAGCACAGACAAGTCTACCGAGTACTGACTACAGCCTTTGTCGTTTTACCTATACTCCCCTTTTTGACAATCCGGTCTCCAGTAGCGTCAACGTCTCTATGACAAAATAACAAATAGTACTACGCACGTGTTTCATTTGCTGAAAATCTTTTCACTGTATTTGTTGTTTGTTCAGTATATCCTTTCATTGTCATTCATCACTCATACCTTATCAGCTTTTTCACGTAAAAATTTGTTTTAAATTATATTTTCATTTTTAATTCTACAACATGACCACGTTACTGGAACTTTGTCGTAAATATTTTGACACAAAAAATCTATATGAAGTATTAAATATAAATAATAAATGTACAGACAAAGAAGGTATTGATATTGTATGCTTACATTATTACAATTGTATTATTCAAAATTATTATCCTTTTTTTATTTTAGTTCGTAAAGCGTATTATGTGTTGTCAATGAAATATCATCCCGACAAAGTTTGTGAAAAGGAGAAAATTGAAGCAACTGAAAAATTCAAAGTGATCAGTCGGGTGCATGCATTGCTTAGTGACAATGATAAAAGGAAACTTTATGATGATACAGGTAAGATATGAATTGTGTTAAACACCTTCCATTTTGTGCAAATATTTCCACATTTATATTTTTTGAACTAATTTTTGATTACTATTATTAGATCATTTTTTTTTTTTATGTTCCTGAATGAAATGTATTAAGAATATAATTTATTAGTTAACTATTGTCTGATGGTAAAAAACTATGATGATTATATAAGAAAAAATATTTAAAATATCTAAATTAATACTAATTCAATTATGAGACCATACTAAATCACAGAATAAACTTTCATTTGTTTACCATTACTGAGTAAACAAAGTACAGGTACAATTACAGTACTGGTCAATTATTTATTAGCGACTTTATAGCTTAAGTTTGATACGTAACACATATCAAAATGTTTGTGGCCTTTCATACTATACTCTGAAATGTTCTATTTAACTATTTCTTTTACACTACAATTTATAAAAATGTTATTGAGTACAGAATATTACTTAATGATATGGATACTCATTTGTTATTTGGTCATATGGGTACTAGTTAAATATCCAAGTATATTATACAATATAATCTTGTTATTGTTTCATATTATCTTATATTTTTATTAGATATTTTTAATCACTGATCTTCTGGAATTTCAGCTTTGCTGTTTTATAATGAATTCTTTAATTTCTTAATTAATTTGATTAATGTTTGGGTTTTTTTGTTTTATCATAACTGATAAAGTTTGTAATATTTATTGGGTTTGTCCCTCATATATATGAATACATGTTTTTTATATATTGTATTGACAGCAAGTAGAAATGAGGATATACATTTGGAATTCAAATCAAAAATCCTTAGAATATAGGATATTCTATTTATTTATGTAAAGCAAAAGGTTTTACAAAACATTTTGTATAGCTTTGTTTGAATGTAAAAAGTTGCTTTCACTGTTTTATTGAAGGTTTAATTAAATAAATTTGTACTATAGAGTAATAAAATGAAGTGTATTCCATAGTTTTAAAAATGAAATACCTAAATAAAAACAAATTGAGTTAGAGGATATTTATTCTGTGATCGCCACAACGTTTACTATTCAAAAAAAAAAAAATGTTTTTATTAGTATTTATTATGTTATATATACAGGATGATCAATTCTCAATAAGACTTTCATTATCTTAAAAAACATTAACTTTATTTAGACAATTCATGAAATAAGCAGCTTTAAAATGTTACATTACCTTAATTTTTGTCACCCTTATTGTGGTTGACAAAAATTAAACATTTGAATCTTGAAATGTATTAAAATTTAAACTTCATATTTTGATGAAATTTTTAATATAGGTTACTATTTTTGGAAACAAAAAGTAGCTAATGATTTTACTCCCAAAAATAAGGATGGCAACAAATAATGTTAATATAATATTTTGGAGCTGTTTGTTTTATAAATTGATATTTTTTGATTTAATGAATGTCTTAACTTCCTTTTTTAGGATGTGTTGGTGATGACATTGATCCTAATTCTACTGAAGAAGATTTCCCTTGGGAAACATATTGGAGATCAATATTTAGAAAAATTACTGATGATGATATTAAAGAGTATGAATTGAAGTATAAAGGTATATATTTAAGGATTTGAAATATAATAAATGAATAATCAATTTTTAAATATATTTTAGGTTCTGATGATGAGAAAAGAGATCTTAAGAAAGGATATCTTGGTGGGCAGGGAGATATGGATTTTATTATAAATACAGTTCCATTTAGTTCAGTTTATGAAGAAGATCGTCTTAGAGAAGTGTTAGAAAAAATAATTGAAGAAGAAGATTTACCGAGATATAAGGCATTTATGAATGAACCTCCAACTAAAAAGAGGAAACGTTTACAAAAAGTAAGTACCGATTGCAATAATCATATTATTAGATTAAATAAATTTATAAATTTCTCCTATTTAATTAAATAATACTTGATTTTACTTTAAAAACATTTGAAATATCTTAAGTAGGTCTCACATATTAGTTGTTGGTGGCCATTATCAAGTTGTGTAGAGTAGTGTTTCTCAACCTAGGGGTCGCATACAGACTTTTTAAGGCTGCCAACCTATAATTTAAATTAGTATAAAAGTTAAAATATCAAAATTTAATGCATATACCATGTTAAATTTTATTCTTAAATCATTTCTAAATTCATATATCATTTAAAACATAAAACTCACTATCAGCAAAATAGGTATGTATTATTCTGCTAATAATTAACAAACTCTAGATTTAGGTCCATCCCAAATTTATTAATACTTTATCAATATGTAGCTTAGTTTAAAAATGTAGTTATTCTCAATTTTCCTTTTCAAAATTTGCATTCATCATTTTAAGTAAATTCGTTGATAGTGAAAAATGATTTACCTAATTTTAGTGATTGACAATTTTAAGGGACAAATTTAGTATATGACCTTTAAGCTCTTTTGAAAATATTTCTGTTTTTGAGTGTACACTGAGAATGTAAAAAAAAAAAGTTTGGCGAACTTTGTTTAGAAGATGTGGAGAAAAACTTCATATTTGGATTTTCTTTCTGTCTTCCGTATTTCTTATTTAGAATTTAACATTTTTAATTTTTTTCTTAAAATGTGTCTTTTTAAATGCCTAATTCATTGGTATAATCAAAACTTACCTATCATACTTTTGTAGTGTTTGTACCTAATCCTTGAAAAATAGCATTTTTGGAATTAACCCAAAATTTGGTCAAGAATATACTGTTTTTTTATTTGTAGTTATTGATAAATTAATAACAATGTTTTTTTTTTATTGAAGTCAGGATAAGTCTCTCTGGCTTAGTTTTAGAGTCACAAACATTCAAACGCACCATGTTTTGCTGTGTTCACTCTGACAATTTTAATCGAAAATAATCCTTGATTTGTTGTGCAAAATCACGTCGGATAGGTAACAGGGTAAAGTACAAAAGCATTATAAATGAAACTAGAGACATATGGTTACTCACTCGTTGCACTCACTCAGAAAATTTTAATCGAAAGTAATACTCGATGAGTGAGCGTAGCGAAACACAGTGCGTTTAAATGTTTATAACTCTAAAACTAAGCCAGATAGCTTTATTTTTACTTCAATATAAAAAAAAAAAAAAAAATGTTAATAACTACAAATAATAATAATTAAAAATGTCCCTTTATGACTAAATTTTGGATTAATTCCAAAAATACCTTTTTCATTTACTAAAATTATACAAGTAAGTATGATAGTATATTATGATTTTACCAATGGATTAAGCAATTAAAAATACAAATTTAGAGAACAAAAAAATGGAAAATGTTAAATTATCATTAATAAATACATGAAACGGAAAACTCGAACTTTATGAAATAATTTAATAACTTAACCTTATAATTTACATACATAGTGTTTTTTTTTTTTACATTCTTAATGTACAGGCAAAAACATATTTTGTAAAAAAAAAAAAAATTGAAAATGTGCTTGGGTTGCAACTTAGATCTATATCCAATTTGAAAATATGTGTATAGGATTGAGATTATTTTTGAAACTTCTAATTTTAATGAGTATAGTGGGGTGTTAGTTTTAGTGGGTATAATAATGCATTATTTTATTTTAGGAAAAGGTTTGTTTATATGCATATATTAACTGTTAGAAGAGCTATTTGGTATAAACACAAGACTAAATTGTTTAGGATAGCCTATTAAGATAAACCATTTATGTATGATTTAACTAATTTTAAATTAATTTACTAATAGATTCTAAATACGGTGAAGAATTTATTAGTTGTACTATGATTTGTGTTTTTTTTTTTTTTTTTTTTTTATTAAACTTTTAAATTTGTATTATATTATTATATTATGTTATAACATTATATCAAGATCACAAAAAGTGTATCCAAGAAAAAGGTCACTTACTCCATATATCAGTATCCATATACTCCTTCTATCAGTTAATGTGCAGTTGTAATAGTTTATGTGGTTATTTTGTTTCTTGGGATTTTTATATTTTTTTGATTTTAGGCTAAAAGAGAAGAAGTAAAGTGTGAAGAGCTTTTGAAAAAAGAGAAAAAAGATGATTCTTATGATTTAATATCAGCAATTCAAAAAAGATCGGCAGAGCGAGCAGAACAAATGGATAGTTTTATACAGAGAATGGAAGCAAAGTATAATAAGCCCAAGTTAGCAAAAAAAAAAAAAGCTATAAAAAATGCTAAATAGGCCTATTAAAATTATTTTTTTAATTATTTAATTATGTATTTTTATTTAAACAGGAATTAAATGTAATTACAGATAAGTATTAGATGAATTATACAAACTACATTATAAGAAAAATAGATAATATGTACATAATAATATTTACAAGAAAGTTGCTTTCTTACTAAATCTTTTCTGGGAGGAATTCTTCTCTAGTTGAAGATCATTATACTAATGTTAGTTTACATTTCAATTTTTCTTTCCAATTTGAAGTAATGATTAACACATTAAATACAAGTCTTACACTAAAAAAAAAATTGGAAGAGCTTGCGTATATTTAATAGTATACATAAATATATTATTATAATAGATCAAATATATTTTTCAAAAGACTAATTTTGTTTAGATTCAAGTACCCAGCACTAGTAACACCAATTATTTTGGCATGTTAAAATAGGAATCTCTGGATAGATGTAAGCAATAGGTATAATTTGTATCGAGTTAAAGTTAAATCTTTAGTAATAAATAAGACCCGGGTAGCTGGTTTTTAATGTAAATACATGTTTTTATGGTTACTTGATAAATAATGCGAGTTTAATTTTATTTCGGGTAAGTTTTAATTAAATGAGCTACATTTGTTTTGTCCATTTCACAATAATTCTATTTTTATATACATTTAGACAATTTTGCCAAAACTTCCAAGAAATTAAAAATGTTGCCTAACTCAATTCAATTACTTCAATATTTATTGTAAAAGTTAATTAAAGCTAAAAAAATAATGATTTTGCTGGTTTTAGAATATTCTTTTGTAGACATAGTCAATATGAAATATTTGTCAATAACATCAGTCGAAGTTAAAATTCAGTTTATATAAATCAATTTTCATGTTGAATTGGTGAACTTTTATGTTAGCAAAAATAAAACATTCACATTGTTATTCATTGTAATTAAGATAAATTAATTTGTTAATTTTAAATATAAATAATACATTTTTTTTTAAAATTTTCAAACTATTGTATGTTAAGTCATAACTCATAAGGCCATATATTTAATAAATTAATTACATTAGAATCTTATATGTAAGTTGAATTATTCAATCAGTTTTGTATATTAAAAGTTAAAAACTTTTTACAAAACTGTCATAACTAAAAAAAATTAAATTTTTGATGGTAACTATAAAACTACTTCTAGATTGCAATTTGGAATTGTAGGTATTCAAATATTAAACTTATTGCTAAAAACTGTAATGAATTCAAATGTTAACTGTAGTAACATATTAGCTAGGTACTGCTTTTACAGGTTTTCAGTTTTATAATGAATATTATAAAATAATATAAATAAGTTATCTATACTAGTTTCTATAAATAAGTTAGATTAGTATTGTTTTTTTTTTTTTTTTAGATTCTGAGTTTAGTGAAGACTATTGGTTTTACCATGATATTTACTTATTTTTTATATTAACACTACCTAAAAGCTTATTTCGATTATAAAATATAGCCCTTTTTTTAAAAGGAAATGTTCTCTGGGTGATACTTTAGAAAGGTCATTTTTTGAAATTCTTATTAATATTCATGATGAGGAAGACCTGGTTCTTTAGGTTAAAAAATATTGAAAGATTAAAATTAAGCTTGTCATTGGCAATCTTTTTTATTTATTTTTTTTGTTATTAAGTTTTTATTATTTTAATCTTCTTTAAACATTCATTATTGTCATGGAAATACGCATTTTTTTAATTATTTTATCATAATTACAAAAATGTGTATTTCATTATTACATTATTTTATCATAATATGACATACATATTATATTGTTAACAAAGAAACCCTATCAACCGAACTGTTCCGAATCGTTTTTTTTGTTATCAATGGTTTATCGTTGCATATAGATACCCATTAAATTTCTGTCTATATTCTACTTTCCCAACTTCCAAACTACAACAGTGGCTGCATCCACATGTATTTTTTTTTTTTAGTTTTATAAACTAAATTTGACCCAGGAGTCCACTCTAGATATCAGTAGGGCCCAATTTTTTTTTATTACAAAAAAATAAACAATAAAAATAAAATATATTTTGAGTATTTTTGGCATATATGTATATATTTTTATTACATATAAATATTAAACCAATCAATCTTTATGACTTATGAATATGGGTTTTTTAAAATGTGCTACATTTAAGAAATATTGGTTATAATTTACTTTTTAGTTTTTGGACATGTATGTATGTATAATGTGTATCGTAATTTATTGTTTATGTATAATTTTTTTTACAATTAATCGATTAGATATTTATATGTGCTTAGAATAAGCTCAAAAATAAATAAATTATAAAAACTATGCAAAAGCATATGAATCTCTGTCCCATTTATAAATCTTGACCAATTATTTTGTGATTCTCAAATCACAGAGTTGTATTGTACAAAATGTATGCTTTACATACAAATTTATAAAATTATTAAAATATGACTTAAAAATTTAAAATATGCAAAATATAATTTTAGTTATAAAAATCTTTGGATCATAAAACACATTTTGGTATAAACTTATAATATATTTATATTAATAATTATCTACCTATCAGCAAGGTAATTATAATACAGAACCTATTTGTATAAAAACTAGGTACAATGTATTTGATTTATATTGTAACATAAATTAGTTACTTATAAGTAGATATCAAAAATGCATTATTCCGACATTGAGTTATTGTATAATATTATTTTGAAGTGATTGAATCAAAAAATTAATAATAGTTTGTCCAGTGGATTCTTCTACGGAAATAATATTATATTGTACTAATTTAATTATTCTACCTAGATTCATTTTTCTTGTTGTAGTCTTTCAGAAATCTGAGTGCATTACTTGACATATGCATGTGTGTTGCAAGGCACACTCATGTGTAGGGATAAAAATTGGCAAAAATGAAATACGGAAAATTGTATTAATCCTTCGAAATAGCTCTTACGGAATTCCATAGATTTAACAATAAAGAATTATTGTTTGTTAAACGGTATAATTAATAATGTCCTGGGAACAGATTCGCCAAATGATCATAATAATATTTCGGGTCAGTGAGAAGAATATAGTTATGTATTATGGAAAATTTACTACAATAATAATATGTTGTACTTTTGCTATTATTAGGTGCGAGAGTAAAAGGATATATTTCATTAAAAAAAAAAAAATCGAACTAACAAATTGTTTACGCAAAAACAGGATACCGTGCACAGAAATGTTATAATATTCAGGGGCATAGGCGTATGCACAGGGTGTACCACGGGGCACTACCCGAAAATTTTATTTAAACATTTTAGTTTGTTAACTGTTTTTTCGGGAATTTCCGTCGGCAACACGTTTTCAGATTTCACAGTTTCACTAGGTTTTTTTTTAATATTAAATAATTAAAAAAAACTTGACATTTTAATAAATAAATAAAACACTTATAAAATTACTGAAATACTACAGATTACAGTAATACACATTACACAGTTTTACAAAATACAAATATATTATATAACAACAACGAAAAGTAAAATGTGAGTATGTGACACGTGTAGTTAACATTTACCTTATAATATTATATTCGACGTTTCGACCGAAATCACGATTTCGGATTTACGACAGTGAACAACGTTACACGAAAGACGAAACGGTCGAAAAGGCAATCGGAGTTCGGATCATTCGGCACGTTAATAATGTTTATCAAAGTCTGATTATCGGAAATTTCTATTTTTGTCATTGCGATAATGCGATAACAATCCGTCGCGACGGTCAGCCGGTGCGCACCGATGACGATTAGTTATAAATATAATATGATTGTATAATAATTATTATATTGACATTTAACAATATTTCAAGAAAAAAAATATTTTGCAAAGTACCAAGATTTTGGCAATTTTTGTAAAATAAGTATCTATTTGAATATTTTATACTATGAAAAATGTTTAATGCTTTTGGGGGGGGGCTAAGCACCCCCCGATCTCCGCCTAAGTTTGTTATTATGTTGATGTATGGATAACTACAGTAGATCAAAGATTTATATTTTGTGTAATTGCCATCACTTTTTTTCCTTAATTTAAAATTTAGTTCTTACATTTCGACTTCACTTCCAATTTCGTTCTAATCTTTTATGACTGTGTTAAAAAAAATATAATGGCTTGATTGTAATTATCCAAGTTGTTTATTTATATATTTTGATTATCGATTGAAGATAACAAAGAAACTTTTACTTTTTTGAAGCATATGATATTTAATCAAGTATCGGAAAGATATTTAATTGGTATAATCATGAAAACTAATTTAAAGACTGTGTATAGAATTAATTATTATTTTGTATTATCTAGTATTGAAAAATAATAAAAGTTTATTAGGGGGGGGAGATTGTGATCAAAACAAAAAATACTATTAATGTAAAAGATAGAAACCTAGTAAGGATGGAAGAGAGAAAATTTAGTGGATCTTGATTAGGTTTGAATTTTTGGACGCACTTAATTCCGCATGAATGAAATCCACAAAATATTTTGCGAATCCATAACTTCGCAGGTACCATATCTCCGCATGGCCAAAAAAAAAAAAGGAACGTTCTGTAGCTTTGCATTCTAAAAATATTTTAAACGCCAAAAGTCAGCATACTATAAAACTGATATTATTGATTCTATAATTTTAGAAACAATATATTATTTATTTTCCTCGTGTGTTACGTTTACGGGACGAATTCTGTTCATCCAAATATTGCAGTTTTCATTGAAAATGTATTAGCTATGCAGACGGTTTTTTTACACACTAATGAATTCTGTCAATAATAATGAAAGTAAGATAATTAGAATACAACAGAAAAGCTATCTATAGACATTTTAATTATTTGAAGACTTGAAATTTAGACTAAAAATGTATATTTCCCTTTTCTAAACGTGGTAACATTTTCAAAACATTGTAGTTACTTTTAAGCTGTGTAGACATTTAAATTTTACAGGGTTTTTTACGTACTTTTTATTTGGTCGATACTCGGTGGATAAAATTGTTAGACTAAACAGAAATGTTTGTAAATTTGATTGGAGGTTCATTTTAACTTAGAAATCATATTTAGTGTCAAAAAAAAAAAAAAAGTGAAATAAGAGTTCAATTAAAATTTTGACGAAAATCGTAAATATTGTACGGTCTTTCGAAACATGTGTAACCCAACTTTGCTCCGAATTGTTTTTCGTTAGCAATCGTTTATCGTTGGTTACAGGTATAAATTAAAGTACATTATGTAATCCACCTTGCCGACTACCCACCTACAACAGTGGCCACACCCGTCCCCAGTATCAGCTCCTTTTTTTTTACTTTTATATATGTATATTTTTTTTTGTGGTTTTCAGTTACATAATTATTAATCAAAGTCTCATGTGCTCTGCTGAAAGTGGCCCTCTTCAAAAAATATAGTGTGATTTATTAAGCATACTCATCCCATTTGTACGATGGTCAAATTATACATACATTTATATTTTAAATGTAATTAAAAACGATATTTTCGAATATTTCGAAAACTAGATTTTTCACAATATTTAAGGAATATCCTTTAGCGATACCAGTCTCGTTGTCCATAGTTCCACGATTCCGAGGCAAGTTTGCCTAGGAATAAATATTTTCTATATAAAAAAATATATAAAGGGTACAAGGAAAAAACTAGAAAAGTCACTTTTTTTTTTTTGAACTAAGAAAAACGTGTTTTTAATTTAAAAACTTAACAATTTTTTTTTTACAAAGTAAAAATTTCGGATTAAGTTTAGCGTTATACTTTTAAATTAAGTAACCACAACATAATAATGTCATATTATATTATTAACCAAGGCTATAGCCGTGCATTAAACCAGCACTTAACCTGGTTATAAATTAACTCTGGTTTTTTTTTTCTGTAGGCTTGAATTTCTGGCTTTCATTACTTTCGACTTGTCTGGTGTTTTTGCCGTTTCGACACGTCAATACAAATTATTTGATACCGATAACGCCATTTTCGAAAAAAATGACTTTTCTGGTTTTTTCCCTGTATTCTTTATAAATATACATATATAATAAATCGTGCGCACGTTCCTTATATTAATACAAACATTGAAACCGATTGAATTTATCGTAAAAAGGCTTAAATATTGTAAACAATTTATTGTATAACTGTTACTAATAAATTATATTAATATTAATATATTTATTGTTAACAATTTGTATAAAAAAAAAAAAATGCCGCGAGCGAGCGCGACCCTTTTGAACGGACCGAGCTGCCGGCCGGACCTGTTGTGTACATTGTGCATAAGACGCGGCGAGTGCAAGTCTCGTATACTTTTACACGCGGGCCGCGGCAGCCGATCGTTCGGTGGCGTTGCCCGCCCAGTTCGGGCATAACAATGATAATATTATAATAATGTGCACATCCGCCGGCCCGTGAAAATGGCCCGAGACCGGTACCTACGCATAACATGTATAATAATACCGCGCGTCATAATGGGTCGTCGAGCCCTGCGGTTTTCCTTTTCGGGGGCCTACTGTAATAATATAATGTTATAACAACAACAACGATCAACATTATATTACATTGTCCGCACAACAATGACGATCTATGGCTCCGTGACTCGTGTTGTTATTATTTCGGCGACCGTGTGCGCGTACGTACATTTACGTGGCGGCGGCGGCGGGTCGGTTTGTATGCGCGCGGTATATTCTACACATACACAAATACACGACACGAGTTATTATTGTTTGTGTCGAAAACCCGGTCAAAGGGGCTGCGGTGCTGCTGCGGCTACGTGGAGGGTCTGACAGGTCGTCGTCGTCGCCGTCGCCAAAACGTTTTGCAGCGGCAAAAACAGAAAATTCACATATGCACAACCACAACAATACGCATTACCTATATGTGATGCGGGGTACGCACACAAAACGTCAAAAACGGTCTCGGGGACGTGCGCGTATATTTATACACGGGTTACATATTTCAAAATCATTATCGTTGTCGTTGCGGACGGAATTCCGAATATTATTACGCCCCGGTGTACATAATAATACCACACGGGTAACGTTCAATATTACCTATACACACTACCGATACTGCAAACCGAATCGATCGGACGTTCAATCCGCATCGCATACGTACAACACCTCGTGCGCACTGTGCCCATGATAATCTTTACAAAATTTAGGTGGGTACATACACGGTTCGTAAACGGGAATATAATATTTTCATACTTTTGTTGACTTCCGACGAGGCGTCGTGTCTGCAGAGGCAGGTACGTGGCGCTGTTATTGTGACAATGCGACTGCCGTATACAACTATACTATACAAGAGTTTATTGGTAATCCCACGCCCGAGTAAACATACGGTTTTGTCGGGTTTAATGTTGATTTAATAACGAGTTTAAAGAGTTACGAGGAGAAATAACAAGCGTATCGGATGTGCTGCAATTTTCGGACCCGTCTGCCGAAGCCGTCTCGGCATTTCCAACTACCCACCTACAACAGCGGCTAACCCGTGAGCAGTATCGACTTTTTAAACTTTTTATATTCAAATTCAAGGTTTCTAAATGTTATAGCGTGTAGCATAATGCATATTCAGTATATTATATATACCCGGTCGGAATACACATAATTCTTGTGGTTCGTTTTCAGTTTATAATATCGTTATAGACAAGCCTTTCTGTTAAAATCATGCCTCTAATTAAAAATATGCATCATTAAACACTTTTACGGTTAAATCATTTTATCGCTAGCTAATCGAAATCAAAAATGTAAGAATTTAATTTTAATACAATTTTCAACTAATTCAGTATTCAAAAAGAAATACATATTTATCTACTTATTATTGGTACCTATAAGGTTTTATAGATTATGTTCATTTTACTATGATGTGTGTCATTTTCCCGCCTGTTAACTGATTTTCTATCATCTTTCTTAAAAAAAAAAATGTTTTTTAGTTGGTAGTTGGGAATTAATAGTAGTTTTCTTAATAATTGGGAAAAACCAGAAAATTCACGACAATAACGGTTTTATTATTTTCGATTTTGTTTTTTATTGTAGTTCTCTCTCTTCTCTCTTTACTTGGATCATGGTCATTGAGACCATGCCGCCAAGCAGATACATCTCCATCCATCCCTATTCTCTGCGACTATCCTCCATGACACATCTAGTCTTATTCTTCTTACGTCCATCCTCACACAATCTTCGCCCGAGTGGTCTCCTGCCAGTTGGAATTCCCTTAATGGTTGTTCTGACTATGTGACCTATCTTCTGCCACGCATATCCTGCCCACATCAGCCTCCTTCAACTAATCTCTAATGCGATATCCGGTCTCTGGAACAATTCTATAAGTTCACGGTTGTGTCGTTTCCGCCATTCTCCCGTATGGTTATCAAGGCAGGGGCCATAGATTTTTCTTAGGACTCTTCTTTCTAACACATTTAGTGACTTCAGTCTAGTCTATTCGGTTTTTGTTATAAATCGTAGACCTACAATTTTGACAGAATACATTTATTAGCCGTTTGTAAGCGTAGTCAAATATGCAAAACATTCTAGTGATTTTTGAGCTATTTATATACATTTGATAATTTTTGTATTTAGTTTTTTGGTTTTATTAGATTTATGTAAATAAAATAGTTTTGGCCGATCAGAAGTGCTTGGAAATTATATATACGAGATTCATCATAAGTTTCTTACCGTTTTAAGTTCAATTTGTTTTGAATTTAATAATACTAATAGGTACGAAATATGGGTAATATTTTATTAGTTATTTTTAAATATCAAATATAAATAAAGTAAAAAATAAAATTAACATCATAAAATATAATAAATACATGTGTAATATATATAGGTAGACGTATATGATATGAAACAAATAAAATACTATCAAAACTTTCATTTTGAGTACATAAACAATATTATAATGAACATTATATTTAAAAAGCGTATTTTTCGTTTAGAAACGGAAATGTATAAATCATAACGGTGAAATCATTTTACAGTGATATATAGTAATAGTATTATAGTATTTATTTTCATAATAATTGTTTTAATAAATTCGCGAACATTTTAAACAATAGTAATTACTTATTCGCTTTCAAGTCTAATAATAATGTAATGAAATTAATAAATTACAATACTCGGGACTTCAAGAAAATATCTCCTATAGACGTAAGTATTGGTTTATCGTTGTATGTATTCGGTTATCTATACTAGTGTAAGTATCATTAGTAAGTTAATAATGTAACCTTCGTATTATAACAGATTGGAACATTCATTATTTATCCAATACACTGCAGGTGTATCTCCCGTTGAGCTATTAAGTCGAACCGATTCGCCTACATAGGTACCTACATTTTGCGACTAACAATAAAATCGAACACGACCCAGAGACAATATTATGACTCTGCATAATAAATCATAGTAATAGCAATAAAAATAATAATAAAAAGGGAAGATGACTCGTTTGCATGCGTGCGCGCGCGCGCGTGTGTGTGTGTGTGTGTGTGTAGTCGCACGCGCGTTCACAACACACGACGTAATAGGGAATCGTGGTGATGTGATTTGTGAATGTTGTCAAACACACACCGAAGAAGACCGCGTGGAACGGAAAAAAAAAATCATTTACAGACTCTGCGAGCGGTCCATTTATTATTGACCCTTTAAAATATTATTATTATTATTATTATTTGCCATAACATCGAACATGCGAGCTGGAAGTTTTTGAAATTGGGTTTGTTGTTGTGTAAAGAAAGACGGCGTGTTTGTGGTCGCATAAAGAGACAGAGAGAAAGAAAGATAGAGATAGAGATAAGTATCCCGCGGCATCCCCTTGTACACAAGCCTACAAAAAATAAAATAAAATACAAATAATAATAATAATAAAAAGAAATACAAGAATAATATTGTTTAAACGGTTTTCGTTTCTTTCTTTTCATATATAGGTACGTACGTATACACGACGCCGCCTTTTTGGCTTCTTTCACAAAAACTCACCCGGCTCGCGTATATATGCCCCGCTGTTGATGCGGCCAATGAAAAATCAAATTCAAACGCAAACCGCCGTCGCCGCGCATTATAGGTAGCACCTCTCTCTCTATACATATACATATATATATATATATATTATAATGCCATTAACTGCAGCAGTTGCTCGTAAACGGCGCGTAAGAAAAGGCGCGCGTTCAAAAAAGAGCGAGAGAGACAGTGGCAGAGAGCGGCGAGATCCCGATCAATGAGATCAATGGAGACGAGGCGGCGGAATGTCGGACCGCGTGTTCTCTCCCTCCCGCGGGAATCGTTTTCACGTCTGCGATTTTGGCGAGACAGCGGGTACCGATTTCATTCCGTGCAATATAATATTATTACATCCAGTACATAATATTATTGGGTGTGTGCAACCAATGTTATTTGTTGCCTACAGTATATTTAGTCCGCATATTATGATGGGTACACAATACCTCCACTAATGACCCTTCCGATAATCATCCCTTGTGTTAAATACCGAGCCGCAGTGCTTAATATACTAACGCGTCGTTCTAGACTGCTCGTCTTCCATTATGGGGTTCCGTGTGGGATTAAAATACTTTCGAAAAATACCATAACCCTTCAAGATTTATATTTATAATTTATTGTTAACTGTGTAAACAGAATAATGTATTAAATTTTATTGTCTGTATTACTGGAAAACTGTATTTATACCTACCGGCCACATAACTGTACAATGTGTCAATTTTACTACATTACAAAAACGATAGAAGTAAAATAATTGTATAGAATAATATCATTAAAACCGTTTTAATTATATTTAATATAATTATTTTCATGTAAAAATTAATAAACAAAAATTACTATATTTTATTACTGAATTGTATCTATATTTATATTGCTTTTTTTTTTTAAACTT
Source organism: Cinara cedri (assembly GCA_902439185.1). Classification (NCBI taxonomy): domain Eukaryota; kingdom Metazoa; phylum Arthropoda; class Insecta; order Hemiptera; family Aphididae; genus Cinara; species Cinara cedri. Next base: position 1,129,417 of record CABPRJ010000486.1, on the reverse strand, counting down.
ACCAAGAATTTCATCTGCAGTTATTCCTTTTAGTAGAGATCTCTCTATGGTTATAATGCGGCTATTAGTGTAAATACTGAAATGCATACATGCATGGCAACTTCTAATTGTATAATTATTATATACTGTACAGTGGTTAAAATGGGAACAAATTTGAGGGGGGCCTTATCAATCAAAATTGAGGGGGGTTCCCTAGCACTAACTAGTACTTGCAGGCAGGGTCGTTAAGTGTGAGAGCTGCTTTCGTACCATACAATTTTGTTTAGTTCATTAATTTTAATTTGTATTTTCTAAATACTCTTGTGAAATTACTATTTAGCTATGATTCGCAACTAGATTTGGACTGCCTTCAAGTCAGCCCTGAGTGAATTCCCAACGAACAGTTTTAGTTAATTTTTTTTTTACTTAGCTGTACCGGGTGTAAATTTGGTTACGTACTACACTGCTTTGCAGGGGACGTTATAATGCTTGACCCAACAAAATATTCAAGAAATCTATGAGGTCATAATTTAAAAATGTTTTTCTCTCACATAAATTTAGTCCGCTTAGAACTAGTGAAATGTATCAGCCAAAAACATCGGCAATCTGACATCGGCTAGTAAAATATGGCCTTTTGGATAAATTACGAATGTCTGAAAATTGTGCGGCATAATGAACTCCTTGCATATTTCTGAGGTGAATTAAAAAATACTGGGGACGGGTGCAGCCACTATTGTAGGTGAGAAGTTGGGAAGGTAGGATACATAAGGTTATTTCATTTATATCTGTAAGCAATGATAAACCATTGGTTGACGAAAGACAATTTCGAGCGCAATTTGGTAATACATAATTTGAAGTGCCGACATTTTTTTTTTCCAATATTCGTTCAAATTTGATTCCAAAACGCTTATATAAAAAAAAAAAGATTCAACAAAAATATGGTCGCTTGTCGTTTTTCATATTTGTGCTAGAAAACGTGGTTTTAAAATAACGAAATCGTGAAAAAATTGTATTTTTTTCCCCGATTAATCATTTTTATTTTAAATACCGTTCGAAAATCAAAAAATGACCTATGTAATTACCAATGAGTTAAAATTGAATTTCAGAAAAGGTGCTAAGCTTATACGTCGGAGTAACTTTTCTAGGATAAAAGTGGTTTACAATACAAAAAAAAAAAAAAAAATAAAAATAAAGTATCATTTTAAAAAAATTAAAAAAAGGAAAAAAAGTCGTCCGATGATTTTGGAAATTTTACCACGTCTAGGTAAGTCTAATATAAGTATTATAACCAAATTTCAAGTCTCTACGTGTATTTATAACCGGATTACGGCAAAAAAAAAAACACGAAAATTAAAATTCCTTAAAAGCTCAAAAGTTTTGGAAAAAAACCGTATGAAATTAAATCAAAAAATGAACAAAAAAGGTGTCTTGTGATTTTTCGATTATATCATTTTTTCTGGTAGAAAACGTCGTCCGTGTTTTTATAAAATAATGAAATCGTGAAATTGTACCTTTTCCTACGTTTTTTCCCACTTTAGTGCTTTTATTTAAAAAATGATGTGGAAAACCAAAAAACCAGTTGTGATAAGAAATAACATCATCCAAAAATTAGCAGAGATAAAATGGGCTGCTTGCTCAAAGGTACTTCGAATGTCTGGTTTAGCCCTTGATTCTTCAGCCGGAGAATATGCTAGAACGATATGGCATCAATCAACATACACCAAAAGAGTAGACGTAGCCCTATACAATGTATAGGGATACAACACAAACAAAATAATGACTGGATGCCTGAAACCTACACCAATAGAAAAGATATAGATTTTGTGTGATATTTCGCTTCAGATATAAGAAGAGAAGAAATAGTAGCTGTGGTGGAAAGAAAAAACGGATAAATGATCATAGACACCCCATGTTTGGCTAAAATATAGAAAACCATTTATTAAAATTAGAGAATCTATCACAGAACTGTCAACTGTAATTAGGTTAAAAAAAGTGGCATAAGCGAGTCATTGAAAGCAACAAAAATACACTCTGGGGATATCCGACAGAATCCGTGTTCCCAGAATATGGCTTACCTTGGGGTACATGGAATACTATTAACAGAATATGAACGAAAGTAGGAAGGACAAAAGAAAACATGCACAAATAGGAAATATCGTAATGCGGATTGTGAGTGCGGAAACATGCAAACCACAAGCTATTTAATGAAATGTTCAATACTACCAGTAAGAAAAAAGATGGTGGACTTTTTCGGAAAATAATTATAAGACAATGCAATTAAAATTGCTGACTTCTGCATCGAACCTATTTTTATTGTGCCGCGCTGTCGCCGTCGAAACGATTCTTTTACAATTTATTTTTATTTTGTCATGTTAAAGAGTTTAAAATAATTAAAAATAGGTACATTATTTAGAGTACGAACCTTTAACAAAATTAATTTGTTTCAGACTATACCTGGGTATCTATATTATTTGTGTTCCACCTTATGCAAACCTCATCATGAACCACTGTAATTCCCCGACCTATATATTACAGATTTAATGGAATTTAGTTATACACGATGGCAAATGATGATGGTCTACACGTCGTTCATTGTTACTATTGTGTTTATTGTTTGCGTATATATTTCCAGGTTAATATTACCCACTGAACAATATATTTGTTTATACTTAATTATTTTGATATTATTAAATAATCAACATACGTATGCGTAATAAAGACATAATAATACAATAGTATGTATACTAACTTACCACAATTTTTGAATAACTTAATGTATTATAGCCTTGGAATTTTATTTTATTTTATACAGATACCCTATACAATGTATTTACATTAAGAAATACCGCTAGGTATTTTAGTCTAACGGATTCGATCGAAATGGGAATATTTGAGGAAGAAAGGGGGTACCAAAGTTCAGTAGTTTTGATAATGAGCATGTAACGAAAAATAGTTAATTGGAAAATTGGTTTTACTATATGTGACTGTTAAAAATTTTTATACAGAAATCTTCCTCCAATCGTCAACTTTGGTGGTAATTACGGGTAGCAAATTTTGTTCAGTTGATGCATTAAGGAAGTCGATTTATTTATTTTCTTCTTTTAAATTTGTTCATAGATGCGAAAAACGTGGGGAGAATGAGAATACTTAATCGTTTTCGTAATATTCAATTGTGTTTCTTTATTGTAGTTCAATTATAAATAATCTTAGTAACTAATACTGAACGTTTATATTAGCATTATTTATACGTGGTATAATTTTCAAAAGATTTGGATGTTTCAAGAATATTTATAGCTTGATGTAAAATGTTTCGAGTTTTTAAAGTTTTCATTTGGTTTTATGCGAATAAAATTAGTTTGGCATCTTCGAAATGATCAAACATTTTATAAAGGTTTATTTTTAGTTGATTTTAGGACAATATAAAAATATTGAAAATCAGTAATTACGATTCTTTTTTTTTTTTATAAATGCGTGTTTAAAGTTCAAATTTTGATGAAAATCATGGCGTTTTGCGTATATTATTATCCGATTTATATTTATCAATTTGTGTAGCTAAAATTAACCACATTTTCAATTTGAATTTATGAAAATCTGTTTAACTGAACTTTACTCGCACACGATTTTCAACTGCATGTTGTGTACATGTATAAATTGAATTGCTTTATAAATTATAACTTTCCAACTTCCTACCTGCGACACACCCATTGCACGAAGTATATCGACTTATGTTTATACTTTTATTTATACTGGAACATTGTCACCAAACTGTCTTCAACAATATAATTGATTCTTTTTATATATTTTAATATCAAAATAAATACAACTTCTAAAATACAACCAGATATCCGCCAATGGGATAATTTCATTGTTTTGAATCAATTAATATTATAAACATTGTATAATAAAGTAAGTGTTATTTTTAAATGTGTCCTTATTAATAAAAATTTGGGATTCCGAACCTAGCGAAAAATGTATTTTTACTTCAAATCACGGAATATTACTTCACATATATATAACTCCGATAGCTGTTTTTAAACCTTTTAATTTGTTCAGTTATTAAATACTTTACTTCTTATAGGTTCTTGATAAAATGTTTGTAGTGTTTTATATGTGCTATATGTTATCAATATTTTTAAATTTAAGTAGATATACAGGAAGATATACTCATTGTAATATTAGCCATAATAATAACAATTATGTTATAATTATTATTCCGATTACCTGTACAATTATGCAGCGGGCTGTAATCGAATTTGTTGTAATTGACTATTATTATTATGAGCAATTAACCATACGCGTTCTTTTAACTTTAGAAAAATTATTAAAAATCATGAATTTAATAAAAAATAAAATTTGAAACTTAAAATTTTGAAAAAAATAAATTCTAAAAAATGGTTTTTCAAAAATTTCAAAAATAATCAAGTAGAAAGTATTTTTTTTAATTTTTTACTTAAACAGACAAATTTAATTCAAATATAAATATGTAATCCATATCCCTATGTATATTATTTAAAAAAACAGAATTTGGTTATTTTTATTATTTCAAGAGATATTGCAATGGGTTAATTTTCGTGCAGGGAAACAGTATGTGTTTTATTACACTTCATTGGTATAATAGTGTATACGTAAGTTGTAATAGATAAAAAAAAAAGTATAATTTCTTTACTTTAAAAATAGTTATCAGACGTAAATTTTAATCTTAGATTTATAATTTTGAAGTTGTATCATTTATGAATATGTAACTTTTATCATTCCTAGGATCAAGGTAAAAATGACGGTATTTATAGGTATATACCCGAGTTCCATGTTGTTTAACCGCACCAGGCACGTCTATGAAAATAACAAACAAACGTGTGTTGAAGAGCATATTTTTCCTTTCAGACCATTATTGATTTTTCTTTGCTCGTTGACTGTTCGTTGTTGGCTTAAATAATTGCTTCTATGCAGTTATAGTTGTTTTTTGTATGTATAGCTTCAGATAACCAGGATTTTACGTGGGAGTCATTTTGAGTGTTTAAAACTGAACGTAGTACTAAGCCACTTGACTCAGACATTTAAAAACCGTATGCATGTTACGTACACACATTTATTCAATGAATGGATTATATTATAATATTGATATTGAAATTGTATCTTATACCTAGATATCTGAAATAATAACTTTAAACTCGATGTATTTGTCTACCTTTTATATTTTTTTTTATGTATCTTATATATCTACATTTTATCTTGTTCATTCAATATTTTGTTTACCCTTACGTATGATTTTACTTGATCATGTTAAGTTATTATAGTTCAAATAATATTGTTATAATATTATTGATAAACATATTATTATAGAACAGCGGTGTCTCAACCTTTGTCTGTTGGTGACCCAAGATATTTACCCAATTTTTCATGGGACCATTTGGAAACAAATTTTCAATTACCATAACTAAGAGAAACTATTAACTTTCATTCATTTTTAAAGTAATATACATGACTAAACGAGTAATATGTATCTTATGAAGTTCACAATATTGATGGTTAATAACAAAAGATATGCGAGTCAACAACTTATACAATTTAATCGTTTCCGTGAAAGTCAACCAATAAAGTTCAAAATTATGAATTCATTTTTTATTGTCAAAAAAAAATAATGTACAAAAATGTCTCTTTAATTATTTTTTAAACTATTTTTTACAGGTAGCCTAAAAAAAAAAAATATTATAATAACGTTTTAATTTTTTGATGATCCATCAAAATTTATCCACAAATTAAAATTGGGTCATGACCCAATGGTTGAGGATCACTGTTATAGAATACTGAAAGCCACTAACAAAGAACCATTATACCCCAGAAGATATGCGAATGAAAAATTATTTTGTTTGGATGGTCAGCCTAATGCAGATAATATAAGAATAGAGTGAAGATAATAAATAATTCATATTTAATAAATTATTGCCTTATATTATAGAATTCAATGTGTTCAAATTAAAGTATAATAAAAAAAAAAATTTGTCTGTTTTGACTTATTATTATTATTCATAATTTAAATTATGTTCTACAATCAAAAATAAATAGTGAAGATTAAATTCGGAACATTATGGTAAAATACAATTTCCACTATAGATAAAAATAACAAAGTATTCTATATTCTATAATATGCATTCATGAATTATGAAGTAGTGTTCATGTATTAGTAATTATAATTAATTATTCAACAAATATTAATTTACTCAAAGTTTACGTGATTTTTTTTTTCATCTATACGAGTATATTTTAGTTAAATAATAATATGTATAATCGTTGTCGGAAGAGTAGAAACATAAATTGTATACACATAGAATGGGGTAGACTAAAAGGACTATAGCCCCCTACTTAAAATTTACTGCTAGAAAAAGTTTTCATATTACTCTTTTAATAGTTTGCAAAAATATATACAAAGGCGTATTCTACATCGTTCATAAATCAGAAATATTAAGTGTTGTAAGCTTTTTTCTAATGAGTGCCATGAAATACAAAAAATATAGGATAATTATTTCAAATACCCTGTTATAACTTATCAGTCAATAAAATAATCGACGTAATTAAACAAATATCGCTATAAATTTAGTAGAATACAGTTTTTTTTCTTTAATTATATAAATTGTTAAGTACTTTATATTTCAGAGAGGTGGGCTACCATAACACATAACCCCCTTCTACGTTCATCTCTAAATAATCTAATAATTTTAAGAGGGCGTGTGAATCAGTGGAATTTACGAGTATGTATAATTATATGTATGTAAATAGTATCGTTAGGGTCATAGTCTTACCTCAAAAAATCCTCAAGCTATGCCTATGATATTAATAGAAATGTTGCACAACTTTTATATGGTTGCATGTCTATTATTTGATTGTAAATCGACATTGAAATAATATTATTCTAAATTAATTTAATAACACGTCACATTCAATAATTATCAAAAATGTTCATTCATGATATTTTGTCATAGAATTATTTAATTATTAAAATGTTTAAAAAGTAACGTAAACACTATAAAGATAGTTAATTTTAATTTAACTTCAAAATCAGCAATCATAATAGTCAATATTAACATTTTAATGATAAAATAAATATAATAAATGACGAATAACCATTGTATTGCAGTTATATGGACATTATGGTTTTAATAATATGTTATAATAACGTATGTGATTATTTATTATATATTATCACTTATTAAATACTATCATGTTATATATTAATTATTAGTTATTACTTATTGTAATAATATTTTGCAAATAAAATACGGCTCTTATTAGAATTACAGATAATTTTAAGTAGATGAAATTTTATTTTTAAATTATCTTAAATACGTTTTTTTTTTAATCATTGTTCATTGATAAGAATTGCGTATATTATATTAATTTTATAATTAAAAATTTCAATGTGAATATTGGAATAATTAAAAACATAATATTATACTATTTGTACTAATAATAAATACCTAGATAGTAACAAGAACCATATATAAGAATAACTTTTAAAAATGTAAATTGATACTACCATTGTAATAATTGAAACTACTAAAATCATTATTTTAGTGATAGGTATCTCAAGAATTTCTAAAATAATTATGTATTTATAAACCATGTTAATTCTGATTTTATATATTGTTGTAGATATTATTCTTCAAATCGGGAAAATACATCCGTTTTAATTTTAAAAAATTACCTTCCTAAAGTACCAATATGAGAACATTTCTTTTCAGAAAATGTGTTATAGGTATTTGATAATTGGAGTAAGCTTTCTGGTAGAAAAAGTGTTCATATAAAAAAATAAAATAAACATCATTATAAAACCAATACATTCGCACCACTCAGAATCTACCTATCTATAAATCATTAGGTATTTAAAATTGTTGATAAACATAAATTCTATACATAAAAGATGCATACAAGATGATAAATATATTGCTTTAATTTTTATTCAAAAATCGATATTTAGTACGTACCTACTACATGCTTTAACACTATATTTCTTTAAAAAAAATTCCATAATATACATAATATAAATTATGATTTAGTACTTTATATTATAAAATATTTTCGTTAAACGTTACTAGGTAAACTCGATTATACTGAAGGTGTTAACTAGATCCAATTAAAGTTTAAAATTTAAAACAGTACCTACACTAATGGTATTTACTGTTTATGTTAATTTCACTTAGAAAAAAGTAAATTAAATAAGACTTCCTGCATTATAGATTTACGTTAAAAAATAAAATATATTAATATGTTTAATAAATAGTTCTTTAAATTATTATGTAGGTAACAACCAATAAGTATTCCGACATAATATGTACTGTTAAAAATTATAATTTAAATAATTTTAAGGAACAAAATAATTTTGTTTTTTCTCGTTTACGCGATGAAACTGCTTTAACAATCAATTTATCCAATATAAACAATAAGTAAAACACATATATTTGAAAAATGTGTTTAGAATAAACATTAAATTAGTTTGTTATTTACTAAACAGTTATTACCAATACATTGTGTTAATATTTTTTTAATAATTAAATCGAAGTTTGTATATTTGACTTCAGGAACGGATCCAAGACAAGATAATGGTGTGGGAATAGTTTTTAAAATTCAAATATTTATGATGAAAATCAAGCTAACAGTATTTTGGCGGGCTAACGAAGGAGCGATCTGCCTCCTGTCTGTAACTGCCACTACTTAATAACGTAAACTAATTTACCTATATTACATTTTAATAGTTTTATTCTCGTTAAACAAAACAAGTTATACGGATATTAAAATGTATAGTACTAAATCCAAATTTAACAAATTATTATTTCATTTTACAATTGAAACGGTCATTATCACACATAAAAACTGTACACTGACGTGTAGATAGACTGAAATATAAATGGGAAAGTGAAAAATATAAAGCAATTTTGTTTAAATACTAAAATATACGATAAACCATTGAATCCAGAAAAATCAATTCTGAGTAGAGTTTAGAATAAAAATTATTTTCCTACTAAAAAAGAAAAATGAAAGTGACATTTACTAATTTTATGATAATATTATTTTTGATTTGTTATCATATGTATAGGCATCAAGAATTTATTTTGAATGCAAAATATGTACACAAATAGTGAACACATAATATTTAATACTTTTTTAAAAAGGAATTAAAAAATAGTATACGAGGTATGGCTATTAAATAACGAGACTGCTCACCTAGAGGGCGCCCTAGATGGGTAGTAAAAAATGAGTCATGCATTGGATATCTAGATATCTTATCTATGCATGTACCAAAACACGTTTTCGTCACTATTATAGTATTTGTGCAGTAGTGGTTTGAAATAAACGTGTTTTTTTCTCGTGCCGAAAACTATGTGTGACGAAAAACATGAGCAACGGATAAACATAAAATTTTCTCGTTAAACTAAAAAAATCTCCAACTGAGTGCTATAAGTTGTTAAAAGAGGCCTATAGTGAGGATTTCCTATCTCGGGCGCGTGTTTTTGAGTGGCATAAATTATTTTCTGAAGGTCGAGAGTGCACCGGAATCCAATTCAGTCGTAATCCAAATTCAAAACCGTTTTCTTCGATATCAACGGCATCGTGATGACTGAATGGGTTCCAGAGGGTCAAACTGTGAACCAACATTACTATTTGACAGTTTTGGCAACATTGCGCGAATGAGTTCGTAAGAAACGGTCGATATTGTGGAAAAACAAGTCGTGGATCTTGCACCAGGATAAAGCGTGAAGCGTTATTTGGCCGTTTAAGGCACTCCAGTACTCGAACACGCATCTTACTCACCCGACTTGGCACCCTGCGACTTTTACTTGTTTCCGAAGATAAAGTCTCCCTTAAAAGGAATCCGGCTTGAGTCGATGGAAGAGGTGAAACAAAAATCGGCGGAACTCCTGAATGGTCTTACCAAAACAGACTTCCAGCACTGCCTCGAGCAATGGAAGAAACGAATGAAACGGTGTGTAGCGAGGGAAGGGGAGTATATTGAAGGGGAGCATTTGAATGTAGAATAACTTTTATAATAAAACACTTTTTCGTAACCAGTCTCGTTATTTAATAGCCACACCTCGTATAGTAAATTATTTTTAAATTTTGAATACGAAATTTTTTGTATTATACATATTTTTTTGCATGGTAAGCAGACACAAACACGTAAGGGCCTAAGTTCCCATATCACTTCTAAGCCTCAAGATACAATATATAAGTTATCTCACTTTTTACTACCACACTTCTCTTAAACTTAATTAAGCAGTAAGTATGGGTAAAATGTCACATGTTTTCAACACTAATTTGTTAGCATAAAATAAATTTATACTCGTATATATATATATATTTAAGTAAAATTATTTTGAATATTATTCTTCTTCTAAATCTTAAAAATTGCACTAGAATTCGTACAAGTATAAAAATGATCAATTCCATAGATCGATACCAATCGATAGTAGATATAATTTACAGTATAACCATCAAATTGTATAAAGTATTTTATATTAGTGTTATTAGTGTTATCGGAAAGTTTAATTTGCTTTTAATTTTAAATAGGTATTGGAATAATTGCTTAAAATTGATCTTTAGTCATAACATACTCTATAATTTCGGGTCTCACACAATGTACCGTATTACGCACAAAAATTAGTCATGGCAAAATTATTATCATGCAAGTTTGTTACAGTATACCTTTAATTTTTGAAAGCATAAATCGTAAGACTAAAATGTTTGGTCATTGCGTACACTATATATAACTACATACCTACTACTATAATATTTATTTAAATACTTCCAAAATGTAGATACCTATATTTTTAATCAATTATTAAAGTTTAAAATCGATATTTAAATGTATCGAAATTCATGCAGGGCCTATTTTTGTGTGTAAAACATATCACATAATATGTGTATAATGAATTTTCTTATACGCGAGTTCTTCTACTGTACCCAAAGTTTAAATTGGGGGGGAGGGGGAACGTGCAGATTATCTTTTCTTTTTTAAAGGTATTTTTCCTTACCCGTTCTTATCTTTCATAACAAACATTATACATGGACATGTTTAAATCTTTAAGTATACGTACATTTTTTTTATCCTTTCTTGTCTTCCTAATTTTTTTTCAAATTCCATCACTGACTTTAGTACCTACAGCATAATACAATACCAAAAAAATGACAAAAAATACGTATCATCTTATACAGTTATGCCCATTATATAGTTTACGGTTTTTTTTAAATTTTATAAAGTGTTTACTTATTGCTAGTGTACCTTTTGTTGTTCTAAATTACACTAGCCAATTCAGCAATAACTTACACATTTGACTGTTGTATGTAAACATCCAGTTCGGCGATTTTCCATAACCGTCATGTAGGACTACATCATACAGGATATGGTTATGGTTTTTTTTTCGTCGTCCTTTCTTTTATCTTTTTTCTTTTCATCCGTGTATTTCTATTTACGATTCCCGACTGAAATTAGTTACGCAGTATGGAAGCCAAACGGACAAAAATTGTATTTTGTCCTGTGATGTTACACCTGCTGCATTCCTCAATGGTCCATTATAATATGTATATACGTAGTATTATTATGCAGACCGACTATACCACAGTGATAATTGAATCTCAACATTATTGTGTGTGTTATAGCGTGTACTTTGTACGTACACTCGTGTATTTAGGTCGACACACGAAACCAACACGGCGGTTAGGTTAAGTTTCAGCGTGTCTAGTCGAAAGTGGCGTAAGCCTTTTAAGGTTTCATTAGGAAATTAATAAATTAATGAAGAAATATTAGTATACAAAGTTATTAAAATATTTCCTATTTTCGGAATAACATTCTATATGAATATAGACGCTTTACAAACTGTGCTATAAACTTCAAACGCAATTTTATAAATACAGTTTAATATCTTTGTAATATACGATTAAACCAATTTATAATATTATATATAATGCAATCATATTTATTTTAAAACACTGTAATATTTCTACGCGACAAGTATGATTTCAAAATGTACAACGATAAATTATCATTATATTAATAAATGTACAAAGCACACAATACATAATTTACGTAGTAATCTTTTGTATCGAATTGTATGTTTTCTGCACATACAAGCATATTGAAATTTAAAATCATCATATGAATTAAATATTATATATTTGGATAAAATAAGTATACCTACCAACCAAATAATAAATTAATAATTTAACGTAATTTTTCTTTGTTTTATCGTATTAACATTTGATTCGTATATTTTTCTTTTTTAACATTTTTAACAATAATTTGTATAACAAACTTATATGTATCTACCTAACTTTATAAAATCATATTTAAATTTAAAACATATTGGTATACGTATGAAGTTACACGAACATATTATATTATATAATGCGGGTAATGTCCACAAATCAAAACTCCTGGTACAAAAAAAAAAAAATGTGATTTATTGTGTATTTAAACTTATCGTCTGTGTATTATAATGCATATATTTACATTATACGTATATAATATGCGGATATACTTATGTACGAAAATTCTCTACATACACGCACATGCACACACACTCCTCGTGAAATATTACGTGTGCGTGTAAGTGTAAAAACATCGTAACAGCAACAACCGCGCGCAATCGAAATCCCATAAATTGCGGTCCGAGAGGAAACGGAGTAAAATGTAATTTGTTTTCTAGCTCCGGTGTAACGAGAAAAAAACCTGGGGGTGGGAGGAAATATTATCCGTGTAGTTTTCTTTTGAAACGAGTGTGCGGTGGAAGAAGAAGAAGAAGAAGAAGAAGAGGAGACCCGCCGGTCGGTGGCGACGGAGGAGCTGTGGCGATTGCGACGCGGAGTCGATGATAATCGTGACGATGACGACGACGGTGATGATGACGATGACGATGATGATGATGAGCAACTTTTTTTTTGGACCACGCCCAGCCTCCAATGGGCAAATGGTACGAGGTACCGGGCGGCACACCTGTACCGCCCGAAGGAGGAAGGAGAGCGCGCGCGAGCCGCGGCGCGGTATAAAGAAGTCGACGACGAAGATGCTGCCACCGAGCAATAATATATTATCCGAGTAGGTACGTATAATATATAAGAAACCAACGTTTCTCGCGCACGAATATACGTATACGTATAATAATATAATATATTGTATTTATATATATATATATATACGCATAGGTTGGTATAAAATGTGGAGAGGGTGTAGAAACATTAGCGACGAGCACCTGTACGTGTATACCGCGACCGCGGTAATGGTATCCCACGGGTACGATCTCCGTAGTTCTCACCGTATTATAGACACACATAACCGTGTCGCCAGTCGGTATCTCGCGCAATACGTGTACAGTACCTATAATATTATACTTAGGTATGCGGCCGTGTCCGTGTTCGAGACATTGCCGCTGTTTTTTGGTGTTTATTTTTTACGTCATGTTTTTTTTTTTTGTTTTGTTTTGTACGAAGTATACTCTGTACGTTATTATATCCTGCCCAAAAAATAATTAAAAAGCAAAAATAATAAATATAAAAAGGCTTAACTCAATAAGAGGACGAGTTCGTACTTTCTAAAAAAACTTCTCGGGAAATACATTGACATTATTATTTACCAAGTTTTTAATTTGCTCAGTTTCTTTTTTCTCATTTCCCTATATTTTTTTTCTGCTTATTTTTATCTTTTACACTTGCACATGTTTTACCACGAAATCGATATTACATGTTTGATGAAAATTTAAATAGGTTTATTTAAATCATTTATTTGTGTAACTAAATAACTTTATCCGCCTAGAATTTTGCTGATTTATATAAAAAGATAAAATAGAACTATGAGACTTTGGTCATTACGGTTCACGAAAACGATATTTTGTGGTTATTAGATATGTGATAGATTAGTTATGTGATAATAGAATAATTATTGTTTAGATTTTAATAGAATAGTAATAATAATCCTTATCGCGTAGAATAACTAACTTGCGTAATCATTCGATTTGTACGCAGTTATGATATTGCACAGTAACTAAAACCGTAATATACAAACTACAGAGTAATGCGCCTAAAACTGAAATCACGAAAGAGTTTGTCGTAGAAAATTCAACTACCTGCTTATGTTATACGTAACTTTTTTTTAACAGTCCTGTACACATCGATTAGTTATGACTTATAATTATACAAAGTATACATGTAATGTTCTCTGGACACGAGAATAAACTGATAATATTATCCAAAAGATTATTCTTTGAGCATTGTTGAGCATGAGAATATCTCAGTAAATTCTAGAAAAAAAATTCGTATACTGCAGTATAACGATATTTCAAAAAAAAATTCAAAAAATGTACAACATTAGTTATAATTCAGTATCTAATATATCTATACAACATATAGTATTAGTAATATTATTACTGTAGACATAATTTATAGTCTTGATAGTAACTTTACATAAAAATTACATTAAAATCGTTACAATATATTTGCATATTGTAATTACATTTTTATGTAAATATAAATAATCATCCAAAAAAATTCAAACGCTTGTACTCTAAGAATATACTCAAATAGATTAATCTTGAGCATTTTACAAACCATAAATGTCACATCATTTTTCTTTTAATTGAACTTCATATTTTTATATATTTTTTTTTGTTTTTTACGAACTATTATTTTATTGTACTTTGTATATAATAATAGTAGGAGCGATGTGTATATGGAACAAGACGATCGACTTCACGACATTTACGACTATAGTTATATTATAACCGGTATACATATTACGGTTAAGAGACGTTTAGGTATCCGTTTCATTTTTATATTGCGCATCGTTTAATGCACACACTGTAGATGACGATAAGAAAATAATATAAATTATAATTTTAACCGGACAAAATATCTCAAAACACTATATTATACAATAAATGTATAATATTATTCTGGAAGTTGCCCTTCATCGTAAATAATATTGCACAAGTAGGTGTAATACGACTTGTTTTGAATAGGGGACACTGCGAGATCAACATTTTGCTTTTAGATTCTGACTGGAGCGAAGAAGCTTGTGGTTTTACAAAGATGTTTATTTTTTTTTATCTGTGCGCAATTTTTCTACTAGAAGATTTGCTCAGATTTTTAAGTGTAGCAACTTTTCTGAAAGGAAATCGGAGGGGGTGGTACTTTAAGGAGATAATTTTTCAATTTTCTCAGCAAATGTAAAAAACCGGGAAAAACGCAGGAAAACTGGGAAAATATTAACAACATTAAACAAATATTATTAAAGAAAATATATAAAGCCTACTTAATTATTTTACTATAAAATGACATGTATATTGTTGACAAAATATCACTATCAACTGAACTCCTCTCAGAATCGTTTTTGGTTCAAAGGTTTATCGTTGCTTACAGATACAATACATTTTTATAACAGTGGCTGTGTCCGTCCCTATTATCCTAGGACGTCTTTTTAAGTTTATATTTTATTTTATTCAGGTTCATAAAAAAAATACCTTTTTATACCTATAACAATAACTTATAAACATAATATTTTGAAGCAATAATCTATTATGATGGCTTCTGCTATATTATTGTGAGGACGTATTTTTAATTGTTTTTGTCCTTTTGCGTCTACTGTATATATAAATGCAGTTCGACACGATTGCTTGTTTGAACCATTAAATATTGTTAATTTTATTACTATGCGTCAATGTTTTCGGGTAAACTGTCAGCTTTTGCTCACATGCAAGGCAACGATCAACATTTACCTCTTTATAGGCTGTTTAGTTCAAATTGGAAAATTTATGTTAGAGGAATAAACTAAAAATTAAATTTGCTATAAAATGTAATATTTTCAATCCGTTATATAAACTTTAGAATTATAACCAAAATATCAACTATTTACTTAAATATAACGTGTGATTATCTTCAAAGTTTAATTTATAACCATTTGATGAGTTAATGATCACTTTTTTTAAAAAAAAAACTTAAAGCAATTAAATTAATTTACGTATATGGTTTTTTGTTTTTATGATAATTAAAATGGACAATTTTTTTATTACGAGTCACTTTATTTTTTTAACATTGTGGTTATAGTTTTATAATACTAAAATATGTATAATAATGATACCTTTTAGTATTATTTTTGTTTGCGTTCGAATTTTGGATAGTTCTATTGAGTTTTACTCGTTTGGATTAAAGTTAATTCAATTATATTGTGTATTTGTGTGTGTTGTATTAAGTGATATACACAATTTATAAAAAACAAAAATATATGAATAGGTAATACGTAGTTTATGTAACGTACGTACCTGCCTATATGTGTGTAAAAATCCTAATGAATAAAACGAGATGATTTAACATTTATATATGTTTAGGTAGGTTAAACTACGGTACATAATTGAGATATTTAAATTTACAACGTTTATAATCTTGGCTGAAAAATACAACTTACGATGATTAATTATATTTTGTTATTTAATTTTGAAATGTCGATACAGCCAATGAAAAGCTTAATTTATTGATTCAAAATTGGCTTTTTTGAATCCGGCTTTTACATTCACACAGTCAATTTGGACAGAGAAAAAAAATTCTGCGATTTATCTATGAATTATTGCTACATTCCCACCCGTTGAAAATTCCCGGGCGCACGTCACTACATACTATTATTATTATCATTATTATATACGCACGTGTATTTGTATATGATGGTATCTACCTACTTATATTTGAAAAAAAATAAAACTGGAAATAGTTCAAATTGTATTTTTAAATAAATAGAACTATACAGCATTTGTGTATGCCTAGTATAATGTATACCAAAACTGACTTTATTATTTTTTGTTTGAATAACACGCGTATATAATAATTATTCAAGATAACAATATTTTAGTTCGGCGTTTTATACCCATCCGTGAACCCGCGGTATACTTGTTTAGAGTTAAATTGGTTTTTTCGGTAATTTGATTTTTTTCTTTTTTTTTACTTTTACAGTTTTACCTCTAACATATTTCGAGTGTTTATTATTTTGGATTGCGCATTAAGTATAAACGTCTAGAGGTCTTTGATATTTTCTTACAACGCGCATCTGATATATACCTAGGCGATATGATAAACGCACCAGATTGTAATAGAATATAATATAGCCGTCAACACATATTTTGTCACATACATTGACAGGTCGAATGATATTCCATATGAAAACGGCGTACACCTGTAATAGGTAGTACAACAGGAAACGTCAGAAATATATACAATTTCGTTTGACACCACGGACTGTACAAAGGGATAAGTCACTGTAAGGTATTATTATTATTGTATTATAATAATACACTGTAATACACGTATATATGTCATAGAAAAAAAACCAAAGTCTAGTTTTTTTTTTCTTCTAAGGGTTTTCATAATATCACAATGAAATAATTCAGAATGTATATACACACACACACACACAAAAAAAAAATTCTATCCGGCGTCAGATTATTTTTTTTTTTATAAAATGTTTAATATATAATATAATGTATAATAGACGTATTGTCGCAGTTTTTGTATTATTAGACGCGGCGCGTACATTATTGTGATTTCGCCGTTGGGCACGTCACATTTTCCTTTGTGTATCGGTATTATAATCGAACGACGAAAAAAGTGGAAAAAAAAAAAAAAACGTTCGATAGGCCGCCGTATTTTGGCTATATATTTATATATAGTAATAATAATAATATGATAAATAATAATATAATACCTAAATACGACGCGTACGGCATTTAATCCGGAATCGGAAACGAGCTATTATTATCAATTCTACTATTATATTATGTTCTCCGGGCGCATTGTAATGCTTGTGATAATAATGCTCGCAGGTAACCCGCAGGATCGGCGTGTATGCGTTGCCGTTTGGCCCCTCGTCATCTCTCCGCCGGAGAGAACAAAAAAAGTCTCCGCAAGAGCGCAAGTCGGGTCGTCAGACCGCGGCGGCGGCGGCGTCGGCGGCACATGGGACAGGTATTATACGGCACCGCACGGTCCGCGGCGAGTATACACGGAGGCGGCCACGAAACAGGGGGGGCGGAGCTACGTGTACAGGGGTGGGAGAACGGTCGTGGCTCACACCCACAACCACAACACCACCGAGTCTGGTTCAAATTCGTTGACCTTGTTACCAGAATCGGTTCGGCGCGACTTCGGTGTACCGAATTCGAAGTTTTCGTCCATTTTTACAAGGAGATCGGTTTTAAAAAGTATATTTAATATATAATACCGTTTGAAATAAAAATTTTTCAACAAAATATAAATACCTTCGAAAAACTGTCACGATACACATTCGTTATTATATTTCGTGCGTTATTTTCTCTTTCTTGAAATTAATTTTTAAATGATTTTCCGTGTGTTTTTACGAAAAAATTATTTTTAACCGGTTCTCTGTTCGTTTTAATCGTTATTGTTTTTTTTTTTTATTCTTTTTTTTTTTTTTTTTTTTTAATTTAAATTTAATATTTTCATATTTAGATTGTGTAACTATGTGTGGTAACTAATATACGACTCGTATCCTAAAGCCGAACACACGTTTATATAGTGCGGCGCCAATAACCCGGACTATTTTTTTCTTTCCAAGTCGATACTTGCACAATTCCAATCGGCATTCAAAAGGTAAGTGGTGTGTATATAAATATATGCAATACATTACATTCAAACTCAGAATTGTAAACTATATTAAATCGCGGACTGTACAATTATTTTTCCTATTTATATAAACGGTGTCGAGTATTATTACGTAATATATTTGTATGCAAACATTATTAAAATTTGAATACGGTCAATTTTTACTTCTTTTTTTAAAAAACTCATTTTTTTGCCCTTTTTGATTACCTAAATAATCAAAAATCATAATCCAATACGCTCCTTCGTGGGAAATTTTTTTTCCCTTTCCGACAGACAGGAAAATACGAAAAGGAAAATACAAAGCGTGAAAGATATTTCTTGTGATGTTTTGAACGAAAAAAAAAACATATTGCTAGTCGTGCGCAGGCCCGTTAGAAGAAAAAAACCATTAAATCCGAATTATTGTAAATATTTATAATTATTATTATATAACAAAATTTTTAAAAAAAAGTAAAAAAAATCACGATCCAGGACCCTTAATATATTATTAAAATACGATTTAAATGTACACTGCTCTCTTATAATAGTCAAAAGGTAGTATGTCATATTATAATAGGTAGTTTTAATGGTAATTATTTTTTTAATGAACCACCTTATTTTCTTAATTCTTATATCGAAAATATCGTGTGTGAGTTAATACGAACAAAATTATCATGTAGTAGACAGTGTGATCAGCTACTTTGTTTAATCTTTAGTATAATATGTGCAGTACTGATTTTTCGCTTAGTATTATTCCGATATTTTAAAAAACCGTATATGTTTTACCGTATAAAATATATTACGGAATTTTTCCTAAAGATCAAAAAAATGCGCCTTAAAAAAAAAAGAATGAATATTCGGATAAAAAAAAAATAAATATACTTTTCAAATTTTCGCAGTCGTCAAATCTTACTGCCCATTTGACTTCGGAGTACAGTATATCTGTAATAGGTGTACACTAAAATTAAATGCATATCGATCTGACTAATATGAGATCGATTTACTAGTATAGTAATAATAATACGAAGTAAATTTAACACAAGTAAAATAAATGATATTAATAAATAATATTATGACTCATTATAATAGTATTACAATTGATTAACGAAACAAAACAGTAGCTTTATAATAATATTATCTGTAATTAATTATAATATGCGTATAGTTTTTTACCATTTTTTTACAATTTTATTTTGTTAATAATACGCGGTATTATCGTATAATGTAATATTATTTTTTTCGTCGTCAATTTGTTTTTAATCGAGATAATAATGTATAATATAACAAACATATTTCAGCTGATTAGCATAATATATTATTATTGATCTCTATATTATTATAATATACGTTCATTAATAATAATACTTGTATGACGGATCATGTATTAACGACGACAATTATTATTATCATATTGCTAATCGTATTTCATAAACGATCGCGTATGCAGTGATGCAGCGTAATATTGTAGAATTATCGTCGTATGTCATTTCAGTTTGCCAAACGCTGATAAACGTATTGTAGTCAATACAATTTTTTTTCCCCAGAGAGAAATAAAAAAAAAAATTCACCAAGACTTTGCCGGTGCTAATTTGACGTAGATGAAAAAAAAACGCAAAAATCTCAAAAAACTAAGTAATAATATGCTATTATACCAGTCGATTATATTGTTTTGAACGGGGTCGATGGCAAAGGAGACACGACGACCTTTCGCCGCAGGAGTGGTTCGGGAAACCACTCCCGCGGTTCGGAATTATTTATCCCGAAGAAATAACGTTTGTGTTTTTTTTTTTTCATTTTTTTCAGTTTTTCCATTATTTTTTTTTAATAGGTTCACTATAATATATTTTATTTGGTAACACGAGCAGACGAAAAGATCAAATTATGTGTTATATACACCGGCAATTATTATCTTATCTTAAAATACAAGTCTTTCCATAATCGAAAGAAAAAGAAAAAGATTTTTATAATATTTTATATCTACGGTACACAATATACATACATATTATACAGTTTTGGTATTGATTTCATATATATGTACGTACACATAATATTATATTATGTATATATATTATACTGCAGACACACGTGTAGAATATAAAGATTATAGACATATTTTACATGAAAAAAATAAAAAATGCAATTAATAATTATACGTGTACTAATCTACGCCGATATTAAGATATTAAAAACCTTAATTAATTCTCTAAAATACTAATATAAAAACAGTAATTAACATCGTAACTCGATTTATTTTTTCAAGTAAGTAGTTGATAACTTTAATCATAATTCGTATGGGAAGAATAACTATTTTAATAAGGAAAATTTAAAATAAATCAGAAATAGTACGCGGAATGCTGTGGTTTATACGGTCGATTTTAATTAAGATTTTAACTTAAAATCGTTTACAAAAAAATAATTACTATATATATAATATATATATTACATACGTTACGCTCAACTTCTTTTTTTTTTTATCACTAAGTACAGCTTACTATAATGAACCTCGTGTTAAATATTTTCAAGCATTTCTGCACGGCCAAAACAATTTTATTCACATTTAACCCAACATTTTATAAAGCCTTTAAGATAGCTCTAAAATAGATAAAAAAAACTCATATAAGTATTCTGTGAAACATTTAGATCTCTACGATTATTTTTAACCATATTACGAAAAAAATAAAAACCTTAACTAAAAAATCAAAAATGTATGCATTACAAAACGTATTATCGTAAAAAGTATGGGTAAAATATTTCAAATACCTACTAATTAAATATTGTTCTTAATACTACTTAGGAATTATATTTATTACGTATTATAATAATGTTGCTGTAGAAAATCAAATAAATTTATAAGACGAGAAAAACGTGTCAAGTCTCTTTTTTTTTTTAATTTCCCGAGCGAAAAATGTTGATAATTTAAAAAGTTTAAAATTCCGTTTAAAATACGGTGTTTTTTTATTGTAATATTGTATACTCTTATACTATGTACGTATATATATAGTGTAAAACGTTCGATATTCTCCATTAACTGTTTCTCGTATACCTATACGTTTTTAGTACAATTTTTAATATCTATAAGAGTGTAAAAAAAAAAAAAACTATAATTTACGATGCTTTTCTGAATACCTAATGCCACGTTTTTATAAAGAAAAAAAAACTATAATAAAAACTATGAAAAAATTTACGTTTTTAACAGTCTTGATGTTGCCTGCTATTGGGCACCTATAATACCTATGCATATATTTTTAAACATAGTCGCTGATGCAAAGGAAAGTGTAATAATATTATAAACTATACTCGAAACGAAGCGGGACATAAAAATTAAATATTTATTATATATTACGACACAATCGCGTTAAAACAAATATTTTAAAAAATACCTGTTATATTGTATTATATAGATAAAAAAAAAAAAAAAACTATATTGGTAGGTAGGTAGGTTTGTAGGTATATATAATATTTAAACCGATCATTAAACATTTCTCGTAATCATATTAGCATAAACTATTGTTTTTGTAATATTATATTCTTGAAAATAATCGTAGGTAGATATATCTCATCGAATTTTATGGTCGTAGTTATTTTTTTGTAAGTATAACAATATTGTGATATTATAAGAACACGTTATTTCCGATTGAAAATTGTTGATTAAACTAAAAAATATAGGTATATTATAGTAAAAAAAAAAAAAAAAATGCGATTGAGCAGGAGTCGTCGCCAACAAATTTTGTTTTTTTTGTCCCCGCGCAAAATATTATGGTCTCAAAAGCAATACGCATTTCTGCGTTGCGACTTTCCGGTTGAGTTTAGAGCGAACGTACATTTTATAAAAGCGAATATTTACTATGGATTCTGCAAGTGATTTTTTTTTTTTTACATATATTTTCATTTCCCAATAAGTTATTAACGGTTAAGAGAAACATCAAGCTAAATTAAAATGAGTACACGTCATGACGATGAAAAATGAAAATATTGAAAATCCGTTCATAAGATACCATTATGGTTTTACACAGTCATAATGGTAAATGGTCTTTTTAAAATGTATGATGCGTCTCTGTGTCATTTCAACCTGCATATTTAACCAGTGAGTCACAATCGTAGAAATTCGTAAGGCCTAAATTGCTATGTATGATATTAAGATTACGCGTAAGACAGACAGAGAAAACAAATTTCGGTGATGAGGGTCCGTTAAATCGCATTTCCGCAAAAATTACCTATTGACTGTGTGTAATTTGTTATAATTTTTTGTTTTTCTTTTTTTTTTCCACCATGCGCGTGCGAATGACAGCAACCGATTGCCGTATGAGTAAAGGCCGCGGTAATGCGGTGTCTGCCAGCCGGATATGAGGAAAGGCGGCGGCAGCGGCGGCGTTGGCGTTGTTGCAGCGGTGGCGTCCAGCAGTTACCGGTGGCGGTTTACATTGACGCTGATGGTGTGCATATTGACGGTGGCCGGTGGAGGCGGCAGCGTGGAGGGCTGCGGCCCGTTGCGTGGGCCGTCCAAGTTCCGGAACCCTCGCAAGATGAAGCCGCTAGTATTTCAGCAACACGAGCCCAACGTGAGCGAGAATTCGATCACGGCCAGCGGCCCGCTGGAGGGCCGGGTCCAGCGCAACGACTCCAGGTTCATGGAACTGGTGCCCAACTACAACGCGGACATCGAGTTCAAAGACGACGAGGGAACGGGCGCCGACCGGCTGATGACGCAGGTAAGGCACGAAGTGCGAAATCAATTATATCTAAATGTCGACATTAATGTATAGCGTATATTCCTGGGGCTCAAAATGAAGGCGTATATTGGATAGTGATGCCTATATATTATTCCGAGTATACCGAGTTATCCCTCTGTTACGTCAGGGCCGTATCATATGCGGGGAGAAAAGAAAATCAGTAAAAAAAAAAATTTTAAAAAACCACCGAAATAAGCAAAATCACTTGCGGATTTTATATTATGAAATCAATGCAAAGTACGATACATACATTTTTATACAGCAATCTGTTAGATTTTCACGTCAAGCCAAATAAATAACGAAATACTACAAGTAACAATGACAAGTCTGCCGACTTCCGACGATAACGGTTCGAAAATAAATAATTAATAATTAATTTCGCCTTCCGGAGAAAATCGCAGAGGCGGCTTGAATAGCGTTTTGATGGGCCGCAGAAACATCGTTTTTATCCGACCATTATCAGGAATAATCAATTATTATAATCAGTAAAATAGTTGTCCCTAACCTTAGATCACGGAATGCATTATACTTTTGAGTATTTTTTTTTTTTATAACCAAAATTAATTGTTCCCACCTATGTACCCGGATTAAAAGACACATTTTTTTTTTTTACGGAGCGTATATGATACTTGCGGGATAGAGTTGGGCGGGTATTATTTGATGCTACTCGAACCCCAAATAAAATATCTGAAGCCGCCTCGGAGAAAATGTCAAAGAAAACGCTTTTAACCGCCTCGAAAACAAACATTACGTAAAACGAAACGAATAACACTTGTCGTTTGTAATAGTTTAAATAATAATAGTTTTGTGTTGTGCGCATAGTGTATGTATAGTATCTTACGACTTCCGGTCGCCGCGCGCCTATCATATCTGTTTATGATGCTCATAGGTGTAATCTTTATTGTATCTTCCTGGACGGTTGTACTAATTATATATTACAAGTACGAGAGTATTTTTCATTTTTTTTTTTTTACCTTTCGTTTCTTTCGTTCCCACACAACACGATATAATGATTTCGTTCATGAAAATACCCCGTATAAAGTCAGTCGCACTCACCCTGACCTTCGCGACGTACCCGCTATCTGCTATAATAGCGTCTGCAGCAAATATCGCCTTGACCCGAATTCCCTTTTTGTCAACGGGATCCTTCGTCCTCGGCGCAGACGACTCATCGGGGGTTCTTCGGCGTAAAATACCGAATAAATAGTTATAGGTATTGTTCGTAATACGGTTTCAATTTATATTATAATAATATAATACGCGTAATATGTACCGGTTACCCGGTTGAACATTTCAAATGTCCGTGTACAGACAAAAAATCCGAAAAGTACTAAGGTCTTGTACGTAATGCGCACGTAATACTTGTATATAGTTACATTAGGTACAACATGTCCGGAATTCAATGTATAAGTATTTCAAATACCTAATACATTTTTTTTTATTAAAATGAATCTTGTCAATATACAAAGTAAGCAAAATTAATTTGTATTTCTTACATTTGTAGATTTGTATAGCATATTTTAACATAAAATAACAAAAAATTAATAGTATATAATTGGTAAATTAAAGTATTTCATTCTTTTAATGGTTGTTTCTACATAAAAGATGGAAAAAGGTGGGGGGCTAATTTTCATATTTGTACCTTTATAAAATTACTATTTAAATTAATTAATAATTTTTATTTGCCAATTTTTGTCTATATTAAAATAATTTGTGTTAATATTTAGATAATTTATTTTAAAAAATCAAGATTTATACACAGTCTTAAGAAATAAAAATACGAAAAGTTTGCAGCCTTGCTCAGTAGAATCAAAACAAATACTGATCGATTTTATTATATTAAGAATACCTAACCGGAATGCTCTTGATGATAGTTTTATTGATAACGGTTATAACGATTAGGACAAAAAAATGTTTGTCCACAAAAAAGTCCGATTTCTCCCACTGTGCTGGGACGTCTGTACTGGATCTTGCGTTTTTCGTATTTACTATCGACTACTGAACATTTTTTTTAAGCGCGGGAACCGACGCTAATATACGTCATCGTGTCGGTACTCGTGGGTTCTCAATAACAATATATGACACAATACCTATGTAATACGCGTACACAGATCCTCTAGGCAGGGGAGGTAACGGTCTTGGAAATCAAACCTTACGTATACACGAAAAACATATTGGCGCAAATAGTCAAAATATTTGTTGCGGGGTGGGTTTAACCCCCGTTATATTGATTGCGTGTATACTTGGTATTTACTCGACGAAGACTTAATATTTTTCGGGGAGCTCGGTTGAGTATTCGGGGCGAGTGGGTCGGAGGGCGGTCAAAATCCTCCGAAGGCCCCTACCGTGTTTTAATAAACAAAATTAAGTGCGCGTTATGTTTGAAATCGAACTTTTGGCCGTTTTATTTCGGCGGAAAATCTCGAAGGGAAGGCGGCCGCCCACGATCCAAAACGCAACATACGATATTAACTGCGTTTATTGTTATTACGGCGTTTGTTATCGTCGTAACGACAACAGAACTGTAAGTATGAAAAAACATTACGCCGCCGCCACGGCTGTCGCACGCAATCGTTGTCGTTTCCGAAACGATAACGCGGCCGCGGCCGCGCGTATGTCGAGTGCCATAAAGAAATTATTACACCGACTGCAGCGAGCAACGAAAGCGCAATATAATAATAATAATATATGGGTAATATTTTTAAAAAAATACCTAATATATACACACACACACACACACACACACACACACACGCATGCACATACACGTATTATATTATTATTTTACGATAAATACTCGGAGAAATTGTATACGTATTATTGTTATACGTACCGTGTATAATATAACATGTGTAACGATAATATTTCTGGGCGAAGGTGCGGTGGTTGTAGATTAGGCGTGTACGACGTGTAGTATTATTACACTCTGTGTGATATTACCCGATATAATATTAACCGAGGAATTAATTTTTTTTTTTTTTTTTTCATTTCCCCCCGTTAAATTGTACCGCACAATATTATATTATTATTCCGCGTATCCATAATATTATATTGTGTACGGCCGGCGTACGTACCTCGCAGTCTGATGGTCGAAACATTGTTCGAACGACACGTATACCTATTTAACAATAATATGACGTATAAATGATTATCATAAATACTCGTGTATACGCGCGACAACCAGATTACGAGAGGTTTTTTTTTTTTCCGTTCGTCGTCGGCGACCGCGACGCCTGGCAGTCTGGCCCGTCGTCGCCTCTTAAGTCGCCGTCGTCGTCGTCGATTTCAAAGTCGAATAATAAATAACGACTTTTTGGTTCTCGGCCGCGGACCGGTGGCGATAATTCGTTCGGGCGAAATGAAAAAAAAATAAATAAAATAAAATAAATTCCCATTGGTAAATACAAGACAAATAAAAAAAAAAAAATCGTATACACTATACATATTATATGCCAGCAATGACGATGTTTGTTTAAATCGAAACCGGTAGTGTAAAGGTGAACATAACATATGAATAAAATATAATTTTAAATATATGGACAGATGCGTGATACGGTTTTTTTTCTTTTTACAAATATGCATTGTTTAAATTTGTAAAACAATAGTACGTAGGTGTGTTCGTAAATATATTTGGAAAATTCGCAAACGTCGGACGTCGGAATTTTTTCATTTATCAAGTTCTGCGGTAAAGAATTCGTCTTCATATATACGGAAGTATTTTTAATAAACCTCTTTTTTATTGCGTTTTCAAAGATCTACTGGACATCTTGCAATTTGATGATAACTAAAACTTGTATATTTAAAAGTGCTCAAATTGAAATTGTTCTATTTGGTTTTTTTATCGCACATACCCGAAGATTTTCTCATAGTATTTATAATTGTTTCAAAAACTGCAGTCAGTTTTTCAGATTGAAATTCGTTCCGAGATTTGTAAAATTTATTTCGTTTTGTCCGTTATTTAATTCGACTAGACAATACTTTGTTTTCCGTCCAAAAGATTTAGGTTTTGTTTTATTCGCCCGTTGACGGACGGATCGAACTTTTCTTGAACGGTTTACGCGAAACTTAAAACGGTCCAAAAGGTGGGGATTATTCATAAGTGACAAGCATCGTCGAACAGTCGCTATCGGTTTATTCAGACACGTGTATAAGGGTGGGGGGTTAGGGGTTTAACCTTCATCCACCCACCTCCCGAAATTTCATGAAAATTATGACGAAAGTAGAATTTTTAATAGAGTTTCAAAAGTGGTTTCTGTCAATGAGAAAAATAAATATATCTTTTTAATTTTTTTTAAATTTATCAATACGAGTAGATAAGGTATATATTGCTATTATTGTCATTTTCAATTATTTGTAGTTTTTTTTGCTTTTAGAAAATTATAACTGTATACGGCGATATTGCATAGTTCGGATTATCATCACAATAATACGAATTACGTTATCATTTAGGCTGCGTTCACTAAAAAAAAAACATTTAATGTAAAATTTAGCAATAGGTAGGTACCAACCTAAAAGGCTAAAAAGGAAAGTTATAAAATAACGAAATTATTAATGAAAAATAAATAATCCTACAATAGCTGTAAGCATGCAAATTTCTTTGTAACAAGAGTATGGCATAGCGTACAACCTTAAAAACCCTAACCCCTTGAACTGTTTTTTTGTAGACGTACCTGGCCGGTCTATTCGATAGATCGAAAACTGTTCGAGATTTTGCGATTTTCGGACCGAAAAATCAAACGGTACGCGACATCATCGCTATGCCCAATACGTTACATAATAATAATGTGATACCATGCGGCCTATGTAGGTCGTACATTATAAACGTATATTACAATGATATTATGCTCGAGTACACCACGTACGTGTAATTTGATCTCGGGGGCGAGTAATTGAGGTCGAAAGGCATACCGCGCATTGTTATTGAAACGATATATTTTGTTTTTTTTTTTTTTTTTTTTTTTTTTATTAGCAGAAGCACGCATGCCGTTATATTATAATATTATACACACGTATATATGTATACGCGTCGCTTATCAAACTCCGCGCGCGAGCAGATAAGAACGGTCTATTGTTCGAAACGAAAATTAGGTGAAAAAATAATCGAAATTTTCGCAACCGGCAGCACAAAAAAACGGCCGGTTTTTCAATATTCGTCCCGCGCGCGCGTTTAATTGGATTTGATTTGTTTTTTGTTTTTGTTTTTTTTTTTTTTCCACCGCGTTTAATAAAAATATAATATATTCGGGCTCGTGCCCGTGTTTGTGTCTAGTCAACAACGCGAACCGACAAGCGGCCCGCGATAACATTGTTATTACGCGTTGTTTGTTCATTTGTCTGTGCCTGCGTACACGTTCCTCGTTCCGTCTCCGTTCGTCGCCGCGTACACCGTACGCGCGTACGCGATACAGGCATACCCGCCGGTCCGTACACGGGCGTACGTGTATATAATACTATTATATGCATGCAGGTATCCTTCGTCGTCGCGGTCGCACACCGGCGACGACGGCGTTCACGGCTGTCCGGTCTCGTTATTTCGCTGTACCGCATTGGCGTTTATGCGTCACCACGACCTAACCACCTGTGGACGCGTCTAGACGCAGCACGCGGCCCCCGTGTCTCTCCTGTCCGCGGCGTTTAAAACCTATACACGCACAAGTGCACACGGGGTTGCAGACAACCTGCACAGATAGCGCATCGCTGCAGCAGATACGGATCTCCCTCTATACCGTATCGCGTCCGCATTATTATTATTAAATATTAAAGTCGCGCGCACACGCGTTTCACATCGTTCGTATTTCCCGTCCGATAATCAATGGGATAGGTGTAACGAAACGATTTTGGAGTATAGATTTTTATAATTTTGTTTTTATTCTCCGTCCAAAATAATAATATATTTCGTCAAATTTGAATTTACCACGGTCATCCCGGCACACGTATACCGTTAGAATATTCTTGACTTTGGCGTGTACGCATTGCAATATGATAATGATACGGAGTAGAGTAGACGTGAAAGGAAATCCAAACTCTACTCTACACAAGAGACAAAAATGCAGCGCGGTTTCAGGTTTCATTGAGAAAAAAATATTTCATTAGTTTTTTTTTTGTTTTAACCGTGTATAAGCAATGAACACTATACTTTCCTATGTTATACTCATCCACTCATCGTAGTATAATATAACATCACGAGTACGTATAATAGGTACAACAACTGTGGCATGCCATTCACGCGCACTCGAAATATTTACACAATATTCTATTCGTTTTTCACGAATAATCTTATGCACTATACACGCCGAGATATCGAATGCTGTTAATAAGCAATGCACTGCTATACGTACACCAATTCGATTTTTAAAGAGGTTTTCTGTGTCCGAGCGGACAATTACATTCAGTGGTGGCGCTAGGTTACGCGGGGCCCTGGACAATGCTTTAGTACAGTGTAACTAATGATTGTATTCCTATATAATAATAAACCGCAGGGGCCAATAAAACCAAAACGAGCGCGGGGCCCCGGACATGTGTCCCATTTGTCCTCCCGTAGCGCCGGCACTGATTACATTGGACACTCGGCAGAGTAAGATTTTGTTTTCTGTGTGTCCACTATAGATAGGGTCATCTGATTTTGAAATCACCAAACGGGACATGATATTTAATGAACTTAATCTTACTATATTTTCATTAATTCTTCTCTTTTCTTCCGAGCAAACGTAATTCATAAGTTTACTCTCAGCTTCTACAAACCGGGACAAACCGAATGACCCGGACTGTCCCGGTCAATCCGGGGCGAATAGCAATTTCAACTATAGAAAATAAACGGTACACGATTGGATTCGTAGATTTTGTAACGAACTATTTGATCGGTGGGTGGACGGATAGTTAGGAAAAGTTTGAACGTTAAGTTTTGGGTCTTGAGGAATATTTTTGGGGGGTATACGTCAGTCAGTCTGTCTGGTCGCTTTACAAATCTACAATTTTATGCAGATATATCGAAGAAACTTTGAAACCTCTATAAAGACTGCTTGATACTGGATTTTTGATACTTTTGGAACGAAAATTTAATTTTTTTTTCGTTGTTGTTATATGGATCACCTTGGCAACACGGGTAAAAAAAACAGTTATTCTTTAATTTGATCGCTACAAACACGAAAGTAGAAGTTTTTAAAAGACGAATAACCGCGGACAATAACGATTAACGGGGGATACACGTTAAATTGAATTCCTTTCATTAATATCTGTTTCTGAAAGGTTTGAACCCGAGAAAATAAAATATTATAAAATATTCCACCCAACGTTTGAAAATATTTTGTTCATGACTATTAAGTATTAGGGTGCCTTTTTCTCCTTTTTCTCCGGTTCTAGTATATAACGTTATAATATACTTAGTACAGATTATTATCATAATATATAATGAGAGTGTTATCGGAGAAAATTAAAAGTTATACTACGGAACGATGGTGTTAATATGATTATCTATTATACGACCGCAGCCGAGGGAAAAAATTGACTATTGAAATAAAATATACCCTAAAAAAAAATATATAATAATAATATATTCGGCGAATGAAAACGGATAAAATATTATACATTAGACCTCTCGTTTTATACCTCATAGGTCGCGTCATAATCGAATTCACGGGGAACAGCATTTTATTATGTTGTGTATACATAATATAATAGAATGTGTTAATGAAATGTATTTTTTTTTTTTAATGAATTCGAATACCGCAGCAATATATAAATATCGGTATAGCCGAGAAGAATCCATAAATAGCAGCATCTATATAGTGATTGACTTGTCTCTCTTTCTCACGGTTCTTAAATTCAATATATTATACAAGTATTATATTATATTAGTAATATATATGTGTATACGATATTTTTGCCGGTGACTTTTTCAATTTATTCGTTTTGTAAAAAAAAAAATGGTAAATCGATATTACATAATATATTATAGAAGTCCTTCATAATAAATGTAAGTTTTCAATGAAATATTTTAAATTTGCCTAAAAACCAATGCAATTTACCTATTTATCGATCACTAAAGAAAAAATGAAAAAAAAAAAAAACAATTTAAATATTATGTTTTAAATTCTATTATAAAATATATACAGTATATTTTATCTAGATTGTTTTTTTTTTTTTAATCTTACATCTTAGTTAGACAAATGGAAAAAAGTTACCTGCATCTTAGCCGTTAACTATAAAATAAATAATTAAATCGTCTAAGTACATCTTTTTTAATCGCACTAGGTAAAATATTTGATTAATATTAATATGGTTAAATGAATTGATTATTGAGTTACATATTAATTACATAATCTTTACGCAAAATCTAAACGTGTATCAACCAAATTTAGTGTTATGTCTTTTATTAGGTGAACTGACTCCGTTTTATGCTGTAGTTAATGAACAAAATTATCTTTTTTCTTCTTAATAAATGTCCTGTGCGTTTATCTTTGTCAAGATAATTAAATTGATAAGTATTTTTTATCTTTATCTAAAATATTATTCCAGCAATTATATCTCTTATCTTAATCACGGTATTTTAAAATTTATCTTTATACGTCATTATGTTATACAGAATACTGGCATGTATAAGTACTGCTCGTACAATGCCATCATTTACAATTAATATATAATTTTGATTGTTTAATATTAAACAAGTACAACAATGTATGAGTTCAAAATAATGATTTTGTATTATACCTACCATGAGTTCCTATATGAATATATTGCTAGATTGAAATATATACATAAACAACACGAATTGCACAGTGGGATACAATATAGAGGGAACCTTGAGTTCTTTTTTTTCGTCTACTTTTTTTTTTTTTTTAACAACTTTTAATTGTCCTGTGTATAATTTGTGGTCTGTATTTATAGGTAATTTATATAATATATTAAAAATCAAGCGATTGAAATTTTTCGCAGGACGTTATCGGTTGGTTTAGGAACTATCTGCACGATCCGCGAAAGACTTTGCGTTGTCCAAAGACTATATTGTTATCGCCCAGGATTTGATCATGTTAAAACCATGGATTTTACCACAAAATAATAACCCGTAATAAACTTTATAGATACTTATGTATTGAGTCGTTAATTTTTAGCACTATGCTGTAATAGAAAGTTTTCCGTGTAATATTAGGCAATTCAAAATATTATCTCGAGAAATTTAATTTTCATACAGGTAAGAGTACCATCATGGACCAATAATAATATTGACATATGCGACTCGCATTTTATTTTTATTTTTAGGGTTTGGTATTAAACAAGACAATGAATTCCGACTTTCAGTATCGAATTTCATTGTTTTTTTTTATAATATTACATAATTTTTAAGACATTTAAATCCAAGTACCATACTTATTATATAAGGCTATCTATACCTAATAAATATAAAACTAAAAGTCAGTCTGTATATCCATCATATAAATCTACAGTTTTATTCAGTTCTTTATGAAACTTCGTAAATTTAATATTTAAATCAAGAGGAAGGTCAATCTCTATTTTTTGTCTCGAAATTCGACCTCTAAAAGGATGACGACACGGGGTTTTTGGTATTTTTGGAACGAAAATTGATTTATTTTTTTCTGTTGATTTATGGGATAGTTTGGTAACATGAAAAATAAAAAAACAGTTATTTTTATTTAATTTGGAAGTCATAGACACGAAAGCATCCTTTTCAAATGATAAATTATCACGGTCGGGTATAGTAAGTTTTATTTATTTTTGCTTTTAAAAGAATTGAGTCCGGGAAATACCGTATAATTCAGCTATATAATCTTTGGTCCCAGGGAAGAAGGGCTTCAGTAAATGTTTAGAATTTTTTTTAAATCGTTTGGTCTAAATCACATCCAATTCAGCTTTTATATTCGGCCAGTACGTATTTAATTGTATAGATTGAATTTAGTTGAGTTTATCAACTATGTCATCTTTGGGCTAGCCCGATAATTGTAAACATCTAAATATCAAATACAAGTGTGCGTATTTTCAAAAATTTAATTCGCTCGCCTTTTGAAAACTATACATACGAAATCGACTTCATCCCTTTTCCCCCGGGATCGGCCCCGGGGACCACCAATATTTGGAGATAAAGGTACCTACTTGTGTATGCAAGTCAATCGACAAACACGCAAGTAATTGATATACATACAAGCAATTAATATAATATATTTGATCGACTCTCTGCGGCTTCTCCGGACGACCACCGTCGGTTCGCGAGCGCACTCTCGCACAAAATGCTCGTCTCGGCCGCGGCCGCTTTCACCGGCCATATTGGGCGGCTGCGGCGGTGGCCGCAGCCGTCGTACGGTTTGGTCGCGTACGCACGCGGTATACAACGCGCAGGCGTGGGCGTGGGAACGACTGCACGATAAATCGTGGACGCGCACGCACGCGGATCGATGATCTTGGAAGTCGGTGTAGTCGTAAAAAAAAAAAAAAATATAGTAATAATAATAATAAATAAATAAAAAACCACACCGCGGCCCGAGAAGAGAACCGGTTGCCTCTTCTTTTTTTTCTTTTTTTTTACCACCCCCTCTCCAATCGGCGGCCGCTTTTTTATACGTATATATATAATAATATTATACTCTTCATATTATTATTATTATTATACACGAGAAAGCGGGGCCCCGTGATGTGCGCGCGGCATATTAGCGCGCGCGAGAGACTGTATCGTGTAGTTACACGTTATTATATACCTACGGCTGGTATATACCAGATACCGGCTATTATATACCTATATATATATAGATGTATAAAAAATGCATAGAGACCGATCGTCGTCGTATATATAGCGACTCGCGAGTTTCCCTTCAGGGGGTATCCTATAGTAACGGGCATGGGCGGGTGTGCATAGAGGTAAATCGATACCGCCATCTTGACGGTCACGAGTCAAACACCTCGCGCAGTCAAAATAATAATAATATTCAATCCACGATATTATTATAATACGTACATAATAATATATAGGTATCTATAATACGTGTAGATACGCGTATACACATTGTGGTGTGCTGCAGTAATACACAGTACCTATACGTATATATAAATAGGTACGCATTTACGTGGTGATGTAGATCTTGCGTATAATACGCGTCATAATATTATAACATGTTGGGAAAACTTGTTTTTTTTTTTTATCCATAATATTATATTCGTATATATATATATCGGAAATCTCCCGGATATACGTGTCAAAGATTCCTCTATATCTACTATATATCGTGTATGTTGGTGCCATCCAATTATATAGAAATATATTATACATAATACGGAATCGATAATTTGAGCCAAAATATATTAATTTCGTTTTAATATTATCGTCCGAGAGAAACTTTAAAGAAATATAAACATAAATTAAAATACAATACAGTTATAAAAAAAACACTATGAAGACGAGGAACTGCAGTAGACTAAACGCCGTCGTAACGTCTCGTTCGTTTAGGTGCTGTATACTGATTGTTGATACTTTAAATTGAAAGCGAGAAATTTATTGGTTTTACTATGTTTTTATTTTTTTTTTTTTTTGTAAGTCTTTAAATAAATTTTCCACCAGAAATATTGCTCCAATAAGAAACTTTATAAACACTTTCTTGTAGCATTTTTGATCTAATTGCATTCGAATAAGGTCGTTTTTTGATTTTCTTCGTAGTTTTAATAATACATGGGAAAAACTAATAGCATTTTTTGTATAATTGTTGGATAATGTTGACAACAATGAAAAACATACGATTAACAATAGTCTGCTCAGAATTATTTTACGTTAACAACGGTTTATCATTACGTACAGACAAAAATTTAATTACTCTGTATGTCTTCTATACGAAATTTCCTCTTAAATCAACAGTGGTACACGTATTAGCAGTATCGACCTTTTTTTTCAAACCCTCCATCTCCTATATACTGTATAATATTCATACAACAAAACTGAAGTTTTGTTCAGTATTAAATATGCTATTTTTCTCTTCCACTACTTTGATCATAAGCTGTGCAACATTCCAAACAATCCCTTATCCCACCGCCACAATTTGTTTAGTAAGCCTCATCATTTAAATGATTCTTTCGGCCAATTTTTTTTGGAAGTGTTAAGAAATATAATCTCAATGTTAACAACAATATACTGATAAATTCGAAAAATCTGGGTTTTTTTTTCATTGCCCATTGCAAAGTGGCGATAATATATAAAAGTGCAAACAAATAGGTTACATGATTATTGTTAAGTGCATACATATATTATCTAGCTATTATATAGGGGCGTATTCTCGAGGTGGTTTACTAAACGAGTTTAAGCCTTTTAGGTACTTAAGGCGGTCATTTCCACTATCGAAGAACTTCATCAATATATTGTATGTAGAAATCGGCGAATTTGAATTTCGTTCATGAAGTTTTAACGACAAAAATTGAATGGTAATTGATTATGTAAAATCATAATTATATAATATTGTTTGTTAGAAAATACATCGAAAGTAACTCCTACACTGGAGTGAACAGCAAGATAAATAGGTTAACAAATAAATACAGATAAAAACTATGTGGATAGAACCGCTAAAGAATGGAACAATGGTGATTGATATAGAAACCCAAACCTACGAGAAAGCCGAAGAGTTTTAGTACCTTGGTTTGCTACTGAGTATACAAAATGATTGGTCATATAAAATAGGGACAAGGATAGTAAAAACTGAGAGAGCTTTTTTTACACTACTATCATATAAGTGGTTCAAGTCAAAACTTATCAAAACAAACGAAAATAAGACTATATACGCGGAAATAATAAGGTCTACACTAACAAATGGTTGTGAAGTACCAACAATATTGTTGAAAAAAGACTTTTAAAAACAAAATTTGAAGACGGATGTTTAGGTCAATTATGGATCCAAGGATTAGCCTGAGGCGGAGAAAATTCAACAGTGAGTTACAAGTAGTTACAGCTAGGAGGATATGGCGACAGTCAATGGTTTGACATTTTTTATCGCTATACACTTTTTTTTTAAAATTGGAATTGAGATTTAAATATTATATCATACGTTTCTAAATTTTATCAGATAAAAAAATTATTTTTTGATTACGTCGCTTTACTACTTACTGCTTACTAACTTAGTATTACTACGTAAAATATGACGATGATGGTCGGTTGCGACTGTAATTATACATGTATGTAATATTTTATAAGAATGCCGAGGTTGGTTTTATTGTTACGATCTCGGTTTGAATTACGATTGCGAAAAACAACTCTTTGTTATTATATTGGCAAATATAAAATACATTTTATGTAGGTCTCTACACAATATGGACAAAAAGGGCGTCAAAACGCATAAACTAATAATTCAAATACAATTTGGGAAATATACCGTTACCTATATATGTATACCTATATTATGATTTTAACACAATCGCCGTACACCCATAAATCTTAAAATAGTAGTCTCCGTATCTTTTGTCGTTCTCTGTTAGATATCGAAAGAAAAAAAAACGTATAGCTACTGAAAATGTATTGTTATATTCAATATAATATTACAGGTACGTCCATTGATTTTTATATATAGAGGCACTTGAAAATAGTTACTTCCGACAAAATATTTGTATTTTTTCGTCTCTTTCCTATAGGGGATCAAAGATAGTTATTTTATTTTCTTACAAAAAATTAGTACAGGTATCATGAATAATACATTTTAAACACATTATATTATACCATTCGCCGCGCGTATTCAATACAGAAACGGTTCGTTTACGTATATTATACAGGGTAAATCAACTGAATCGCCTCTCCCCGCGGGTACGTCGATCGTGAAATCGAAATTCGATCCGTCGCCCCAAGGGGGCCGCCCGGCTTAAGGTTAGCGCATCAGGAGAGGAGTGAATCGAAATGCAATTTATGTACCCATTTAGATTTATACTACAATAATAATATTATTATTATTATTGTTATTGTAGTAACATTATTATGTGTATATACAAAATTTAATAATATAATCGAGAAAAAAGGGCAAAATAATATTTTCGAAACTTGGCGAACCGTAACACAATCGACGGAATATATACGTATGCCTTTTTGGTGTGCGCATCTTTCGTTCCGGTTCCCAGTGATGCAGTGTGTATGTATTATATACGTATTATCGTATCGGTTTGACCATATAGTCCGCGGGACAATGAAACGTTACGTTGCCGTCCCACCCGCTGGTCGGCTTGGCTGTTGCCAAAATGTTGTGACAATGCGTTTTTAAGAAGGTCAGCTCCGATTTCCTACGGAACATTAATAAAACCGTATGTGTTCGACGCGACCTTCGGGTACCTTCATTATTATTATAAAAACGACGCTACGGTTTTTAACTACCTTCGCAGCAAAACATCACACGATACGGACTTCTCGTGTTCGTTTTTCCTTCATCCCTCTCCCAGGCTCTATCATGACACCACCAAATCACGGGGTTAGGTTTGATATAGGTATCTTTAATAATAATGGTACGAAGGTGAAAGTGATTTTCTGAGAAACTGTACAGAGTGATTCTTTTATCACGAACCAGCGTTTATGCGTCCGCAAATATTTCGAGTACATTTGAATGAGTGTTTCTTTTCAGACATGATATAGAATCTTTTAACGATCTTTCAACATTTTACCCTTATTCCTTATGATTTTCAAATAAATTTTTGGACAGATTTTCAGATTAATAAGTTACCCTTCCTCCTCCCCTGTAGTTGCATCCTTATCTATATAAATTATTGGCAGAACAATGTAATTGTAATCCAGAGTTAAACATACAATATATTATGCTCTTTACGTCCAATTATTTATTTATTTAATGATCAAAAAATGGCAACACGTTGTCCACGAAATTACAAATTATTTTTTTCAAACTGTAAAATAATCGAAAATGCAATTACCTGTATTAAGCACATGTAGGGATTTTGTACCCTTCCCCCTCTTCAAAATTTTAAAACCTTAATTCACATTATATACTATAGTTTTATAGTTTTAAATGTTTAATATTTTTACTTATGAACCTCTCCCCCCAGAAATTGTTTTCTGTAAATTGTATTCTACAATGGCCAACTTGATCAGTAACTGTAAGTGATGGCAATTTTTGTTAGATATTTTACTAATAGTAACGATAAACTTAATAACGGATATTTTCAGTAGCACACACTAGAGAGTTCTGTGGTAGCAGCTGCTACCCCAGTATTTTAGATTGATGTTGGTGGTACTAATTTAGTGTAATTCTGAGTGATTCGATATATGGGTGGTATACCAGCTAGACATTTAACTTACTAAATCCAATTTAATTTTAAGTATGTACCACTGGAATAATATAAATCAGTGTTGTTACGAACGCTTTTTTGAGAAGCAATTCTCTCGGTTATTCAAAGATTTAGGAGTGAGATTTTTAATTTTTAAAAATTATTATAAACCGTAATATTATTGATTATTAATAAATACTAACAAATAATAGTATGTGTTTATTAGCACTGTTCAATGTTTATGGTTTAATCCGCTCACACGCTGTTTGAAAGAACCTATTTATGATGAAACTATGATAAACCATTTAGGCAGAGATAGTGAAATGTTTTTTACAAATTGTTGAGAAGCTATTAGTGAATGGATTTGGTAAGGTAACGAGGCTTAAGATCCTTATTTGCATCCATGGTTTAAAAAAAATAATCAAGGAATTAAAGTGGGAGTAAGGTGGGATGAGTGGGTAGGCAATCCACCAAAATATTTCCGCCTCTCGAAAATATTGAAGTTCGCCACACTGACCGGATATTTTGTTTTTCTCGTATTCGCTGTAGGTACTTTTAGGGGACATAATATAAATCGATCGGATCGTAAATATACTATATTAATACACTGTAGTAATAGTAGTAGTATAATAAATTTGAAATGGACATTTTCCTTTTCAAATAAAACTACACGTCTTATACGGCGGCTAAAAAAATGAATAAAACCATACACACGCACACAGATTATGAATAACGTCGCGGTAAATCGTCTACCGATATATCAGCGGTACTTGCGTTTACCGCGCAATATAAATAAATAAATAAATGACTTTAATAAAAATTTACGACGTACATTATAAGTGTAATAATGGTTATGAATGGTGTAGTCGTTCACGGAGAGGATTAACGTCCGTGTATGTTATTATGAGCTACTGTGTGGGCTCAAACACACAGTACGCGCGTATCGTCGTAACGCCGCGACCGTGCGTTCAGAGGCGCCCGCGCCAAATATTCCGAATAAGATTAATGACTTGGAAGTCGCGCATTGATACCGTCGCCGCAAGTCGAATAAATAATAATAAAAAAAAAACGAAAAAAAAAAAAAAAAAAGGTAAAAATGGTACCTATTTAAAGGTGTATTATGTTTATAATACAGTAGAAACAAGGGAGGGGGATAGCAACGGCTAAACAAAACGTTCTTTAAGTATGTACAATAATATATATAGTATACAAACTATTGTTCTCTTATTGGACTGGTTATTATGGTAATGAGAAAGCGATCGTGGTCGTGGTCGCCTTCCCTCGTGTGTATGTTTTTTTTCTTTTTACGTTTTTTTTTTTTTTCAAACTATATATTATTACCTATGTAGGTTTAATATTGTTCTACGTATAGGCATTCTCTCGGGCACAGTTCGTTGTTCTTCTCCCCTACACGTATGTATATATATATATATATGTATACGTATATAAATATCGACAGCATCGGACGCGCGCACATTAGGGAGATGGCCATCTAAACAGTAAATAAATCAAAGCCGCGGTGAATGGGGCATGAGACTGCGGCGGCGGTGGCGGCGGCAGCTACGGCAGCGGACAAACAC
Source organism: Cinara cedri (assembly GCA_902439185.1). Classification (NCBI taxonomy): domain Eukaryota; kingdom Metazoa; phylum Arthropoda; class Insecta; order Hemiptera; family Aphididae; genus Cinara; species Cinara cedri. The sequence continues at coordinate 1,089,267 of CABPRJ010000486.1, read as the reverse complement.
GCGAGGAGAGCATAATATTATAGGTATATAATATAGAGGTGGTTAGGGGGGGAGGGGTAGAGAGGGAGGAGGACCCGGTAAAAAACCCACACAGGTCGACCATGTAACAACTTGTAAAAAACACACCAGCAGTTCATTTTGTCAGACTCGGAATTCTAATTGTCGTCGTAGTCGTCGTCGTCGTCGGACACACAGACAGCATAAGTTAAAACGCGCTATTAAATACGCATTCCGCCGCGGTTCTCCGCGACGGCGATCGGATCGGATCGGGGGAGAGTGAGACCAGTTTACCGGGGTTACCTACCTATACCATAACCATACCATACCATACTATACCGTACACGCACACACACGCGAGCGCGCACGCTCGCACGCTGCGGCTACATGACATTTAAACAGCCATAAAACACTTTTTATTAATTCCCCAACAGATCCGTCACGAAAGACCGTTGTTGTTGTTACTTGTTGTCCGTCGTGTACATGTATATAAGAAGTATTAAGTAGGTATACGCGTATGTTGTTGTTTTTTCGGTTTATTATTATTATTTTTTTTTTTTTTCCATCTTTTTTCACCTGCATCACCATCGTCGCCGTCATATTATACACTATATATACACATACATAGATATATGTATCGAGTACTCGTCCTCTCGTCCGCACGTACCGCCGGGTGTGGTATGCGTGTGCGCGCTCGCGCGCGCGCGTGTATGTGTGTGTGAGTAATGTCAACTGGATTCTCTATATTAGCTGCGCGCGCTCGTGTCAACACTATCAATTATATATTTATAAACATGCGTACACCATATAAACGCCGCCGCCGGGAGTTGTAAATGCATAATATAATATTATTATACGGCCGTGTAGTTGTAATATTTTTTTTTTTATAGTCTTTCGGAGACCGCGAGGGTAATTAAAAATGCACGGGTAAAACTCTCGCATTATATACGCAGCGGCGGCGGCCGACGTGAGAATTTCAATTACGCCGGTCGTGTAACTTTACGTTACCTTTTACGTATTTCACATCATTGGAACGGGAAAGCAAATAAATTGAAACAGGTCTTTAAACGCTATTCCGTTTTATCGGGTATTGATACGTTTGAGAACATTGAGTAGGTTAAAAGCAAAACTTGCGTATTTTTCAAAAAAATAAAACTAAAAAAAGGATTTCCTGTACAATGAAGAAATTCAAAATACATTTTGCTTACACAATTTACATTGAAAACTCAAAACTGCCATTATAAAAACTAAGATTTCAGTCGTTATCTATACATTTTATTTTTTTTGACGTTGAATTTTGGAGTATGTGAGTTTTGACTCTAATAATACTGCGTTATTACGAATCAAGTGATTATCGACAGGGATTAAATAAAGTTCAGTATCAAAGCTTACATGATCCATATATAAGGTTTAGTATCGAAAATCACACGATCCAATGGAATTTGAAACGTTCCACACAGTGGCGTACGGAAGAGAGTTGGAGTTACATCCAGAAGGGCCGTATAGACGGAGGATGGAGGTTTGATGGCCTTTTTTTTTAATCTTAGCACAATTTAAATATATTATTCAATGTTAAATCTGATTGAAAAAAAATTATTTTCAATATAAAGCAAACGGCTTCGTGATATTATATTATTTATATAGTTATTGTGATTTTGGTTTTGATTGAAAAAAAAAAATCAATCAAAAACGATAAGAACTGCACAAATATTTGAATGGCGCGAGAGAATGACGAGAAATTGTGCAATAATTATGAAATAGTAATATTCAATATCAGTAATAAATTGTTCCTATTAATTCATTGAAACGTAACTATTGCCCAAGACTGGAATTAAACAAAATATTATAATACGTCGAAAAATAATCCATACTACGTCATTGTAATATTAACTATTAAGAATTTTATTTTTATTTTATCGATTTGGAAAAAAATGCTCGTATTATCTGCACAATACAGATTGATACTATCATATTCGAGAATTTTCTATTGTATTATTTTTATGAAATATATATATATCGTTTTTATTTCTACTGATAATTTTATGTGGAATATTTTTTCTCTGGATAAACGTGTTTTAACTTTACAAGTATTATACAGGTGTTATATATATGTATAATATTATACAATATTGTCCGAAATTTGAGACGAAAACAGAAGATATTTTTATCCGCGGTGTTACGTAAAACCACAAATTAAATATTATAATTTTTTTTTTTTTTCGTAAATTATTAGAGTGTTTTTTTGCGGAATTTATGTGTATGTATATTGTATATATTAAATATTATTTTCTCACCTACTCAAATTATATACACATTTCTCGGATTAAACAAATTATACCCGAATTCATATCAAAACATCACCTTTTGCATCAGCGAGCTAAATAGACGTTTGGTGGGTTTTTTTTTTTGGTTCCTCTCTCGCTCCTCGTGTTTGTGTACCTACTACACCTAGTGACGTTAACTTATTTTTCGTCGGTTTCCAATTACCTATATACACTGCACATCGGATCCTAGGCTTATGTTAATCCCTACATCAGAATTTCATTAACGGATTTCATCGCCACTATATTATGTAGGTAATAATATAACCCAGTTTGACACGTCGTTTCTGATTTACATTTTTTTTTTTTATTATTTCTTTTATTAGGTGCTCGTAGTGATGTGCTCCACAGTGCTATTTCTTATTATAGTCCCTTATGATATATAGGTACTAATAATAGTCGAAATGAGTATAGTGATGATGCTCGTAAAAGAAAAAAAAACAACCCATTCCCTCCCTACGTGTGGCGTAATTCGTGGGCAAACAACATGCACGTAAACACGTTTAAAACGTGTGCTATTGTCCGATCGAATGTCATACGTGTTTTTTTTTTCTGTTAAGCGCATACTATTACATATTATAAACAAAAAAAAAATAAAATATTGTACGACAACCACCCCCGCCCGAAAAAAAACGCATTGTTATTGCAGTGCGCAGTATTATTAGGTTGTTTAACATATCGTGTGAAAGCGAACGAAATTTTGATCCGTCGTGCGGTGTACAATATTATTGTTTATTTCAATACGATGAGTATTATAACTCAAAAAAAAAAAAAAGAGTTTACTTTTTATGTACCATTTCTTTGAAATATCGTCTCCGTGCACGTGCAGCTTGTCGTCGGCTCATCGTGATTTCGTGACGATAACACGGTATCATTGGATTTAACTGCGGACGGCCCGGCGCCGGCGCCAACGGTTCTGTCTGTCGGCTCGGTATTATTATTATTTATTTTTTTTCTGCTTCTCACGCGGTGATTTTCACACCTTTTTATTCGTCGTCGGCGTGAAAATCAATCCAAAGTCACGTACGAGAGAACAATGCGCGGTCAAAACGATTCGGCGAGGAGACCGGCCGCCGATTTATATTATAACATATTAGGTATACACACACATATATATATATATACCTAACTAATAATCGTGTCCGGTGCACCTAAGATATTTTATAATACCTACTCATCTGTTCGAAACACGAACGATAAAGAGGACGTGATACCCGCACGTGTGCTGTCTCCGTCATAGATAACGTATACGACAGCAAATTTTTGTTCGGCATGGACCACTCTGTCCTATTAGTTTTAATATTGGAGTCAATTATGCTTTATCTTGCTTTATCATCATGCTTAATGGTAAGAGAACATTGTTTGTGCAACCATGTAGGTTTTTTGTCGATATTTTAATTTTAAAGCGAGGTACGAGTATATGCGAGTTGTCTTAATTTGTCAACGCTTAAATTATCTCGCTTGAAAATGAAAATACATATACGGTTGCACAGATATTGTTCTTATCTTTAACAGTTTGATATTAGTACAATATGCTCCATAGTGTTTAAACCGACAAAATTGGTCCTGCAGAACGTAAATTTTATATGTCTCGTCGTACGTTTGTAAGACGGAAACAGCGCGTCATTCGGGTATCAAAGCCCACTTTCAAACCGATCTCCGAAAATAACCATTTCAGATCAGGATACGACAAAACCTATACGCTTAACATATTATAGTAAATCCGAAAGTATGAATGGTACTGTTTTCTACAAACCATATCATATGTGTTTGCGGAGGCGATATTTGTTATTATTGCAGCTCTGCATCTTGTTAAAAAAAAAAAAAACCGTTTGTTTCTCGGCGCGTGTAATATAAATTATTGTGCGTCGGGAGGATTGAAAAAAACACCCATGATTATTTTATTGTTTACACGAATGCGCAGTGTGTTAATTCGTTTTAAAACATAATATATATTACCTATAATAATAATATTATATTATATATATATATATATATACTATATAGGTACCACGGTGGTACCGGTTGCAACGTACTTGTGTATAATATGAGCGCGTGTGTGTGATAACAATACCAAAGAGGTAAAACGTGCTCAGACTGCAGGCAATAAAATAAAAACACGAAGGAATAGGAGGGCGGAGGAAAAAAAAAAAGGAAAAGAACGAGAGAGTCTGATGCCGCCGTCGACGACGACGACCCGTACGGGTCAAAAGCTGTCAAATTGCCCGTGCGCGTACACGAAACCGATCATAACAATTAATTGCATTGTTTGGACTGCGCCGTAGTACGTATATATACTTACTCTAAATACAATACGTCGCGTTTTATATACGTACACAAATCTATAAATTATGTATACGTTTATTTAATCTCCTTGTATCTTTCTCCCTCGCTCTGTCTCACTCTTTATCACTCTCTCTCTCTCTCTTTGAATTTCTGTTGGACCGCCGCGCCATGTCGCCGTGTCGGCGTTTGACACCCGAAACTGAGAACCGGAGCGGTCGACCGAAACGGTTTTTTTGAATCCGGCGGTGTTCTCCGCCGCGTACAAAACGACGTAGTTATAATATGGTGTACACGATCGTTAAACTGCACTGTCCGTCTATATAATAATATAATATATTATACCTGTGAACATACTGTTTAACACTCGATGCACACGATTAAAAATATATTGTTTTGTTTTATTTTTTATTTCTGTTGTGGGTCTAGATTTCCGCACACGCCGTAGACAATTAACAGCTATATAATGCCTATTGTATGATCTATGATGGTAGGAACGCTCTGCAGTGCCGTGGCGAAGACTATTATTTTAAGCCTGTGCCTCGACCACAATTTGTGGGTGGGTTGTGGACGGTGGGATGTTGGATGCGTAACGCTGCTGTATAACAGAACCGTATAAAAAAGAACAGCGAGTTTGAAATGATAAAACTTGACTAATAACAATTTATTACTGAAAAAACGGGTTAGAAGAATAGTGGTATAATAAGAAGACTATCGAGCTTTACAACAATAAATACGCTCGGAATCTAAAATTCTTATATGAACCGGGGGCTGTGTGCAAATAACCATCCTTGAAAATGAAAGTTTAAAAACCACAGTGTTCACCATTTCTAGAAATCCATGGTCTAAAAAGCTAAATGGTTTTAAAATAGGCTAGACAACGATACTGCACCGCGAAAATAATAACGAGACTTTTCTAAATGTGAAACACTAAGCCGTCCAATGAGAATAAATTCTGAGGACCGCATCATGGCGGTAACGATTTAAATTTGTAACCATTTTTTATAGCCCAGCTATAGGTAAATATATTGAATTACTGTAATGCAATATATTTTCACCGTAACGATATGCACATTATTATTATTATTGCAGCAGGTGCAAGTACAAAATATGTGTATTATTTTACGATGCATACAAATTAAGGTGGTTTAATTTTCCTATATTTTAATAGTATATATAAGTATCCCTGGAACCAATAACAAAATCAACTATTGTTCTTATATATATATATATATATGTATAATATCTTAACTGATTTCCGCTAAAAAAAAAAAAGACCGGTTTATTATATTTCGGTCGTTGTTAAGTTTTTATCACGTTTAAAAAATCAAACTTCACCTAGTCCGGAGCACACGCGGCGCGGCGTCCCCGACTTTATCGATTCGTTTCATTAACAATGCGGGCAACTATTATTATAAGGAGAAGTCGTTCGGCAACTGGTTTGGGTTCATTGTTCTCCGGGTTATAGTCATTGGCAAACGATTGATTTGTACATGCACAATATTTATTCGATAGTCGATTATCATTAAAATTGCGGATACAAATGAGAAAATATCGTTGATAATCTATTTTATAATATTACTAGATAATGGAATATTTCGTTAGTATATAAAAAAATATTTTCGTAAAATAAAAGATCGGTGTTTAAACAAGTATGTGTATATTTATATCTGTGGCTTGACCAATGAAAAAAAAAATTTTTTAAAAATAAACTGAAAATAAGAAGTTGAAAACAATGTATTTATTTCCAAAAATTATAAAAATCTAACATTAAATTAACAACATTATTATAATACACTTTTTTTTCGACATTGTACTTCTTGTACCAAAGTGCAGATACTAATTTTCTAATATAATTTTAAAATTTAAAAGTTATGGTTTTTAATGCATTATAAAAAATCATTGATACACCTATTTCATCATAATTATAATATTTAACTATTAATAATACGAGGAAATTGATTCAATACAACATTTTTTTTTTTTCGGTACATATAATCGCTTTAATTGATTTCGTCGTTCACGATTTTTTTTTATTGACGTAAAACCGGATTAAATTCGAAAAAAAATATATTAAGAATACGCATCTGTAGTCTGCATCGTTGGCGACATTTTTGAAATGACAATTCACATATTATTATCTATAATGGAGCGTTAACCGTTTGCGTATTTAAGTACATAGTAATATATTTGATGATTTTTTTTTTATAAGTAATTTTACCTATTAATTTCTATAACAAAAACTATAATATGACAACCAGTTTGGGCACATTTCAATACGGATATTATTTAATTATTGATTTTTTTTTTATTTAAAAATATATCATGTTAAAATGATTAAAAAAATGGTATAAAACAAATTAAGAGGACGCTATACGTTATGCATTTTTTGCCCCTACAGACTTATAAACGTACGACATAACAAATTTGCATTCAGAAAAACGGATTTTGCAGGGGATTTTTTAGAGAATTTTCATCAAGTATCCTCTCAATCCTCCAAAAGTTCCATGAGGAGATGGATCAAACCATCAAAACCCATTAACTCTCTCCAATTACCCCTTCCCCGTCAGTGAAAATATTTCCAATCAAATGTAATATTTTCTAACAAAATCTACTAATTCAATCATTTACTATTTTCTTACTAATAAATACACATTAAACAAAATCCTACATTACTGGGTTTCCAATTGACTTTACAATATGTCCATCATTTGGACACAGAAAGCTTGGTAAACCGCCTCAAAAATCTCTCGTAATTTTGTGATTTTAGTTTTGATGTTAGAGTTATTACAGTAAATTTACCTATTATGAAGCTTAAAAGTAATACAATAATCTGTATTTCATTATTAGTTTTTTCCCAATATTCGGGTTTCTAAGTGAGATGAATAAAAATTTTATTTTTACATATTTCACATTCACCATATCTCGCTTAAAAATGTTAATAACAAAAAATAAAAAACCAACGTAAAAACACTGCAGATAATGTTCTTCCGTTTAAGTTTGATCATAGGTAAATTCACTCTAATATTAAAACGAACAGTCCAAAATTGGTTTTGCCGAACGAGCATTCACTATGTCGTACATTCGTAATTTCGTATAAGACTGAAACAAATAATGCATCATTAGGACGCCACACCTGCATCTCGATCTTACTTACAAGCAATGGACTTACAGCTATTAAAAACAAAAAACAAAACTTAAATGGCCATAATTTTTTTGTATAACAATTTCTTTTTTAAAAAAAACTACACACAGCTCTCTCTTCTCTTTAATTTTGTATTTTGAGTTTAAACTCTAAATTCAATCAGATCACCACAATTTACTTTCAAGTAATTATTATTACTATAGTAATAATTATATTATTTTGCTATGATACCTGTTAGTTCGGCGAAACAGTAAATGCATATAAACCGATAATGTTTACAATAGAACGTGTGTTGACTGTTGAGTAATATTATTAAGTAGTATTATTTGTTAATATCAAATTACACTCACCAATAATAATATTAGCTTACAAAATGTGACTCATTTAGAAAAAATAAAAATAACTTTATTACTTATAATATAATAATATAATGATTAATTTAATGTCGTGACATTGACAATTATAATATTATTATTGCATTTTAAACATTGTAGTAATAATAATAGTAACTACTTAATAAAAAAAAAACCAATGAAGATAATATTTTTAAAATAATTTAACGTCATTATAATTTCTTCGCGACTAAATAAATAGGTACAATTAATAATGTAAACCGCTTGTATTTAAGCGCCAAAGATATATATATATATAATAAAATATAATATGCAAATCATTAGTAACAAAATTATTACACAGTGACTTGAACGTCAATTACATCACATAATAACCAATATATTCAATTATGACATAAGTGTCAAAGATAAGAAACGAAATAATCATATTACAATGTATACATAGTACACCCGTCCAAATCTAAAATGTCTTCAATCGGCTCAGATCGGTTTGGTCTCATAACAATAGGGTGAAGTTTTATCTTTTCCATTAATGAGTCCCAATAAAATACCTAGCAAAAAACTATTCATACAACCTAAGCTCAGAATTATCAAGAGCAGTAACCAAGGCTATTATATGGATGTTCCTGTACTTCGCCTTTTTCGTTAGAATGTGTAATGATAAAGGCTTATCATATAAACTAAAAACTGGTTGCAGGTTTTTTTTTAATATAGCTTTTACAAGCTTAATGAAATTTCCTTGACATTCAACTTATTCAATATTCACTCCACGTTGGTGTACGTTAATAATTTTTTTTTTTTAATTTTTAAACATACTTAATTTTTTAATGGTTTTTATCGTTAAAAATAAATATAATATAATCAACTTGACTTTGATCTCGTTTTGACGTTTATTGTTATGTTTACGATCCAGACATTTTCTACAATTTTATCGTTTCATGTATTGTAAGTTATAAGATCAGTCAAATTTAAATATTCTCGGCAAATCAACAATAATTATTGACTTAAATAATTACTTCACTTTGGCTTACTTAACGACCCATTTCAAAATGTCTCCTATCATTTGTGTCACCTATATAATATATTTAATGTATGTATAAAGTATAATTTCGTAAAGGTAGTGACCGTGAAAAAATTCTAGCATAATATTTATAATATATGTTTGTTTGTTAAAACTATAATAATGTTTTAAAAATATTTATTTTTACGTAGGTATTCCGTAATAAAAATATTTGTATTTTGTTCAGTAGGTAACTATAACCTATTTTGTTATTGAAAAATGTGTAAAAATCGCACGTTCTTTAATGTGAGTTATTATAATAATAATACCGCACTATAATACCACGAAAATAAAAATCTGTACTATCTAAAAAAAAGTACAAAATTTATTACAAATGCAAATCGCGTTAAATTTTAATAGGTAATCGATAAATCATCAAAATTAAACGATTTGTATACATGTATATATTTTTTATTATCACTTTGGGTGTTTGGAAAACTCGAGACGGTTTTTTTTATGGACCATTTATGACATGTCTTTGTGCATATATACATCACCTGCTGTACACAAAGGTGTATATGTTATTGGTACTATAAAATATTGTATAGGTGTAATGTATATACGTTGTTTTAAAAAAATACAGTTTGTACGATTTTTTTTTCTTTTAGACTGTGACCATATTATACTTTGGTACAGTGGCGTATTTAAGATGTTCTTCCGGATAGGGATTTGCACCTACTTATTTTTTTTTTTTTTTATCTTTCATCATTCACGTTAGGCCCTACAATAACAATTTGGTCTAAATTTTCATTCGAATGACCTAATTAATGACGATGGTGACATACTATTATAATGAGCATTATATGTTGCACTATATCTTGGATCGGATGATAGTATTACACAAAACTGAAAAATAATATTTGTTATATCTTATACATACAGTTGAAAGTCTGGCTGTCTATCTGTCAAATATACAGATTTATTCTAATTGTCATGAACTTGATGAAACGTTTGCACACTTGGCATTAAAAATAAAAGAAAGCCTCTATCTTATTTTTAACTAGAAATTCAACCCATGATGGGTGACTCACGTTTCTGATATTTTAATTTAACAAAATTAAATTTGTTTGGTTGTTTTTTGGGTTATCATGGTGACAAGTATGAAATAAACAAAAAAATGTATTATTATTTAATTGAATTGTCATTACAAATAAGGAAGTATCCTTTTAAAAGATAAATTACAGGGAAACAACGATTAACTGTGATAGGGATAAAGGTGGGAAAGAGAAACACGTTAAACAGATACACTTTAAATTTTATATAATATAAACATATGGTACCACTTTTCAGACGAGCTCTGGAAACACCTGATAATTTAGCTAGTTAATTAAAAAAACGTAAAATAAAATAAAATATTTTTTATAGAAAGTTTCTAGGGTGTAATTTATCAATAGAATCATCTCTGTAAATAAGCCATTGCTGGGTTATACACAATTATTACGCGATAACCGTCGTGGTGTTAAACGAGTATTGGACAAATAATATTTTGACTTCAGTGGGTTTGGTGGTTTTTGTGTTAAATGACTCGCTGTGTCGTCACCGAATAATTATTCATCCAATAAATAATATTAATAATGTAACACGACCGGTTGATGAGTGACAGAAAAACAAATCGTTGCCTGCGATGACCTTTCCATTTTACCTTTTCAACACTTGTGCTATCAAAATCGGTTTTGTATATGGGTATTATAGCAGTCATTTCCGTGATTCATGAATATGATTTAGGTATTAAGTCGATAAGAGCAGGGGCGGGGGTCTACGATCAAAATTCGTGTGTGAGGAAGGAGTGAGTTTGCAGTTTTCAAACAATTACCGATTATAGATTTAATCTCGAGTTTTCCATTACTATAATACACAACTACGGTCAAAACGAGTTTAAAACGTACGACAAAGACCTCTTATTGTTCTCATGATGTAACTTCTAATAGTTTCCAAAACCTATTTGGTTTTACTATGATGTGTGTTTTTTTTTAAATCCATGAAAAAGTTGTTGACACCAAAAGTTTTATTTCAATCGAAAATTGTTTTTAAAACCCTAACGGTTTTTTCGTTTGAATCCATAGTTGATGCTATGAATAAAAATGTGCAAACCTACAGCCTGGTTTTTGACAAAATGCATTAATTGCAATTCAGTATGAAATTCAAATATTATCATGATATAAACATTACATTACTATAATGTGTTCAATGATCATTTAATATGTCTATAGACGTGGTATAATTATTTACAAAATATTTCTGTTCTTTATGAGTTATTTTTAGCTCAAAAATTCGGTACAAAGATTTTTCATTATATGAAGTCGTTCTTACTGTTTAATAATAAAAACTTTAGTATAATTGATGTTTTTAGTTTTTTACGCGATTACTTTTTTCAAACTTGAAAGTTCAAATCTCAACGAAATTCCATAAAAATCAAGTACTTACCTAAGAATTACTATTGTTTTATAATTGTACAGCGAGAAAAAAAAAACTGATATTGTTGATGGGTATACCACTGTTTTAGGAAGCAAGTTGGATGGGAGGGCGTATAGAGTAAATTCATTTTTATCTGTACGTTACGATAAACCATTGATTGAAAAACGATTCTGAACAGAGTACAATTTTTCCCCTTGTTGCCATACCAACTCAGATATCAACAAAAATCTTTCGGTTTTTACTATTTATTATAACGATGTAACTACAAGAAAAATCGGAAAAAGACTTCTCCGACGTACCAACTAGATGAAAAACGCTAGCTACCGGAAAATGCCCGTACGATTTTTGATTTGAGCGAAATTTCTAGAAGAAAAGTGGTTTGCAGACGCGCCAAAAAAAAACACGTTGTATAATCGGCAATACATTCCTCGTATAGGTCAGAATCTAGAAGGGAATAAAAAACGTTTAACCGAGCGGTTACTATATTATGTAACAATAGGCGTGTTTTGGCGATGTAGTTTTGAGCAACCTTGTTATTAGTTTAGTGAACAAACTGTTTTAGCGACATAGTTTACGGTAATATTGTTTGATAGCTGAATGCACTTTTCGGCAACCCAGTTGCCGAAATAAGCAAACAAATCGAAAACTACGTTTACTGTTTTCGGTTAGTAATAATCTATTGATAAGGACTATCATTCCATCTATTTTCTATAACAAAAAACACTATACAGTAAACAAAACATTTTGGCGAGTAATCAATAAGTAGTAAACTGCAGTTTACTGAAAGTAGCATCGCCAAAACACGCCAATAATCGCATTCAGTGCCGTGCCAGAGGGAAAGGTTAGGTGTTATATACCCTACCCCCCCCCCATTGGCTTAAAAATACAATAACATTTGAGTAATCTAATATCGAAACTTAGAAATTTCGGCCGATTTCCAAGAAAAAACTTAATGTATTGCTTAGAAATTGGCTTTTTTTTAGGATCTTGATTTTAAATTATCAATTCCCACAGCCGAGTTGGGTAGAGAAGACGATTTTACTCTTTTTTCACGATTTATATTTGTTAAATCCCTTCCCGAGGACTTCGGCAGAGGATACCGGCGGGAGCCATGGCCCCCTCCCCGCTTTTTTAGTTAATATTAAAAAATATAAATTGTTTTATTACTTGCATGGTTTAAATATTTAATCCGTTATTACTTGTAAGTTGTAAAAAAAAGTATTATACTTTTGAATTTGCCCGCCCGCCCCCCCCCCACATATTCATATTTTTCTGCGGGCGCCCTTGTCCCCTCCCATTGAAAAATCCTGGGCACGTCACTGTTCGCAGTGTACATTATACGGGGGTGGTCGCGACGGGTTCACGGGGACGGCCAGAATACTGATAACGGCCGGCGATAACGCGCGCGCAGGTTTTCAATAATAACAATATTATTGGTGATATGTTGTATAATATTATTATTATTATTATTATAGGTAGGTACGCCGCAGCGCTAATTAATACGGTATACGGCGGCGTCTGGTATGCGGAGTCTTTGACTGCGGCCGGCGGGGGAGTAGGCGCGCTGCGGTCCCGCGCGTACGCGATCCGGGCGTATCGACGAAATCCGAGACGGCGGTCGGAGGCCAACCGGGTCCCGTTCGACACTCTCGCGCCCGGCGCACGTTATACCCGCACGGCGGTCGCGCGGACGGACACCCGGGAGGCGGCGTACCCCCGCAGCGGTGTGTACCTATATAATATAATATAATCTCTCTAATATATAATATTATTATAATGGTAATATTATTATATATTATATTATTCGATTATAATCCCCTTCGGGATCGTGTAAACGATAGGAACGCCCGAAGAACACGGTTGTTTTTTTTTTTTTTTTTTTAATGTATATACACATTTTTATTTTCCCCCTCCGCCCCCCCTACCATCTCGTTCTTCCTCGCGTACAATAACGATATATTCTTCTTTTCGGGCCCGCGGTACCCGGCGTCCGCGGCGCGCGTATACTCGAGTTTTTTCGGAAATTGATTTTGACGGTACCGCGCGCGCGTCCCGCATCGCCGCCTCGTTGGGTATACATCGGTACCTATTATATTATACATTATAGGTACCGGTGTATAGTTTACGACCGACACGGCCACATATTACAGTGTATGTGTGTGTGTGTGTGCGTGCGTGCTTGTCCCCCGGACAATTGATTCGGTCTCGCGCGTAGTTGTTCTTTTAGTGTTTTTTTTTTTTGCCCGACACTACTTGAATTTCCCATCACGGTTTGTTTGTTTGTTTTTTTTTTCCATACGCTTTTGCAGATCCTATATTATTATACACGATCTCGTATGACGTATACGCGTATACGTATATATACATAATATTCTAAAGGTCCGTTGTATACAATATATATAGACGGGTGAATACGTTTCGTTAGGAAGAAATAAAATGTGTCGCGAGTTAGGTAGGAAAAAAAAAATTAAACAAACGAGTTCTCGCGCGGTGAAATCGATAGTGATTCGGTCGAATAAATTCTGGTAGATACGCGCGTCTACGTATAATATACGCGTAGGAGAAACGACGTTATTTTTTTTTCTCAGCTCGTATTTATCAATATTCAATACGGTATACGCATACGTATACCTTGTACACATTACAGCCGTACAGGCAACAAGATTTTTGACAAATTTTCCCGACGTTCGAATAATTAATTCACTCTCATTACTATAAATTATACACGAGTGTTGCAGCATATTATACACGAATCTCGGTACACTTGTATAAGACGCGGAAAAAATGCCCGTTTCACTTTCGCGGACAAACTTTTACTTTTCATCAATGCTCGTGTACATAAAGTGTGTTTGTCAAGCGCGGGTTAATTACCAATATTCCATTTTTTCGTCCGACACAACAATAATTAACTAGACCATTTTTACGGGCAAACGGTCCGACCGATGTTGCGGAGCGAAAATAATTCTGAATTCAGCGTGGTTCAGCGTACACGAGTCGGCCGGACAGCGTTTGTCAATTTTCGAATCGATTCTTTTGGAAATCAAAAACTGAAAACTGGAAAACGTGACCAGAACGCAAATCCGCTTTCTAAATTCTTATCGCTTCGCTATACACCGATCGGACTGATTTCCGTAAAATTTGTCTAAAATCCTGTGTGACGCACGTGTATTACGCACAAAGAAAACGGATACCATCGGTATCCAATCCCCTTGATATTCAACTTATTTAACGTAGTTTTTAACAAGGACTTTAACGAAATCTACCGCGACCCATCGTATAGACACTCGTTTGCCTTCAAACGTCCAACCATTAGAGTTCTTCTGCAAAAAAATTGCATCCTGATGCCGATAACCGGAGTTATAAAATATAGATCCAGAAAGTGATTTGTAAAATATTCCGTAAAGGGCGGCTTGTAATTGAAATGAAATTGCCTACGTACAAATGGAATATTGTATACGAACACTCGTATAAACTGAGGGGGTACGAATAAAAGAAGTCCGATATTCGTTTATAGGCGGGGGAGGCGAGAAAAAACGGCCAGAAACGACCGGTACAAAAAATTAGCGGTTTTTTCTTATACACGCGCACAAAATACTCACGGCCAATCGGCGCGGCGCACACACACACACAAACACACCGCACCGGGTTTGATCTCGGCGAGGACAAAGGCATGTGCTAAATCATCGCGGTTTATTTCACGTCAAAATAATAATAATTCGACATAAAAACTCGGCGTATAAAAAAAGGAAGAAGAAAAATAACCGCCCCGGCTGCAGTCTGGTATCACCTGTCCCCGCGGTGCAAGGTGTGTGTGCGTGTAAAGTCAAAAGACCTATGCAACAAGCACACGCGGTACACACTGCGCGCGGGTAATGCGCTATATAGTCGGCGGCGGCCGGTTCATTGTGGCCACCGCGTAGAAGCGTCGTGTGCAGCGCGGCGCGGGCGCGCGCGGCCGACGCGTTCAGAATGCCTATTATGTCAAATTGCTTGTCAAAATAAACCGCGGCGCCTGATGCCGCCGACCCCACAAAAGGACACCAACACCGCCCCCTACCGACACCGCGTCCCGTCGTCGTCGCGCTCGGCAGCCGTTCTTCTTTTGGGGCACCTCCGTCCCGTATTGTAATGTATACAGCGTCCTCCCGTCTTCGTCTCCCGCTGCACCGATACATAATAATACATAATATATATACATACATGAATAAAAGATCGTAATCTCATAATAATATTATGTATGTATGTATATAATATTATGCGACCCGTCCCGCACCGGTGTACAGCTCACCCCGCGGTGCAGTGCGCGTTCTTTATATTATTATTGTTATTATTATTATCATTATTGTTGTTGTTATTATTCTTATTTAAGACAATGCTTTTTCGGAATGCAGGCCACGATTACAAAATGGCCGCTGCCGACCCGGGCGCAATTGGGTTATTAAGCGGGGGCGGGGTACGGACAGAGGGAAAGAGGGAAATACCGCGTCGCACCGTAACACGTTCATCAAGAAGTCGACTGCGGCGGCGGCGAATTCGATTTTTCCCCACCATCGCCGGGATTTCGTCATAGTCTCTCTTTTTCATTCTGGTGATTTCCCATACATATGTGTTATAATATTATTATTATATATATGTAATACACCTATAATATTATAATAATAATATGTGAGTAATACGGTCGTGTTATATATATTATATTCTACTATAACGCGGCACTACGTATTATTATTATTATTATTATACATAGTACACAATATTATTTTATATTACATATATACGCGCCCAACGCGGTGACGACGGCGGCGGCGGCGGCCAAGACATTCTTGGTTTTCTATCTGTGCGCTGCTTTTGACCTCGCCGACGCCGACGGCCGCCGCCGCCGTACGTACCAACGCGCCGCGTACCTATGTACACGTTTCGCCCGCGGTGAACACCGGGCCCCGCCCAACGGTGCCACCTCGGCACCACCGTGCGCCGCCGCCGACTGTCTCATCATCTTTTGTTTTCCACGCCGTTGTCGTCGTCTACCGTGTCGTTTCGCCGCTTCTTCACTGTCACCTCTCGCCGTGCGCCTTGCCGACGACGCTGCCGCGCCGCATCACGAAGACGCGATATTTCAATGATACGCCCGTGACGAACCACCGCCGCCGACGCGAAAACGCGTATTCTACTGAATTTTCGGCGTTCTCTTAGCGCGCTAGTTCGCTACCAATCGTCCTGTTGCCATAATAAACCGGCATGAATGGTATACTATTATTAAAATACCGTATACGTTGTAGCAGCGACGAGGATAGAGTGATATGAATATTTGTTAAAAATAAAAAATAATAATAACTATATAATACAGTATAGTATACGATCTCTCTCTCTCTATATATAGTTTCAATCCGCAGATTGGTTTGCAGCCATCTTCCATTCTTCTCTATTATCCGCTTTCCTTTTAATTTCTACGTATGAGTTGCATCCTTGGTCTTTAATTATTTGTTGAATATACTCCAGTTTTGGTCTTCCCCTATGGTTCTTACCGTCTATGCATCCTTCTATGATCAATTTTAGTAGTCCCTCGTGTCGCATTATATGGCCTATCCATTCGTTTCGTCTTTTAACTATATTTTTCCATATTAATTTTTCTTCTGATATCGATAGCGTTTCATTATTATTTTCCGTCCAACGAGATGAACGAACAAATATTGTTAAAGTGGCGTGTCGCACACTCGAAACCTTGGACGGGTAGGACAAATTTGTCCTACCGGGAAATTTTTAAATGATTTTTAATTTTTTTTTTTTTTTGCTTATCGGCCAAATACGTTGACAAACATACTTAACATTCCGTTCAGTCGTGTCCATCACTACCAAGAACGATCCAAGGATCCATTAGGGGGCCCATCGGTAAATTCCTGTCTCCCCAGTAGGCCTATCCGCCCATGCTTGAAATTTTGCGTTATTTTTTATTTTAAAAAAAAATTCCGTTCTAAAACTCTTTGGAAATTGATGTATCGCCCACATTACCTCTTTAAGCAATGAGTAAACGTCACGCAAAAAATATTATACACGTTCGCGTATCATATGAACGTATTATAAATTGTAACGCTTGGGGTCTATAAGAATGTCTTTGTTTCCTTTTTTACTAAGAACTTTGCTTTAGTCAATTTTTGGCTTGTTTTACAATTATGTCTTATGCAATTTGTTCCCATACATTTTTTGGTTTAAATAGCTTAAAAAAAAGTATTTTCAACATTTAATTTATTTGTATTGAAAATTATTCAGAATTGACTTAAGCTCTTTTTCTTTGGGATCAAAAATTAATCCGCTAAGCACTGGGATTTATCTATGAATTTATTATGTTCATATTATAACTGCGTGTGCAAATTGCGTTTACCACTTACCAGGTAGTAAAGTGTTTTCGTATTAAACGATCTAAACTAAAAACTGAGCGTCATTTTACACGAGTACATAAATAAAATTTAACAAGTGCCTATAATAAAATAAATAAACGAATAAAAATAAATAGAAAACACTTAAATAAAGTACACAAGTATAGTTAATAGTAATTTTATCAGTTGGCAGTCTTGTTTGGTAACGTTTAAACTCGTGATTATGAAAGTATATGTTATGTAAATATCACCATCCAGAATTCGGGCAGCTTGGGCAGTTTAAAAGGTGATAGGCACGGTCTGTATAGTCCACACTCACATTTTGCTGAAACGTTAAGTGTAAGTCCCCGTTTTACCTGCAGGTTATTTTGCCCCTCCCTCCACCCCCGAAAACCCACATCTGTCCGATTATTGTTCCTTCAAACCGGCCACCCTATATAAGTCACCCAAAGTGGTAGTGATTCGATTGGCTTCATTCACTCCCTACAAATGACGCCCTATTTGTAGACAGAGAGTTTCCGTTTTTCTCGGTATTCTTTTCCGTGTGTACGCACGCTCCGGAAAGCACTTCTCGATTTCAGCCTAGCTGCCCCGTCACTGGAAAAGATCCGTCGAGAAGTTATAACGTGACCGACCGCGGGAGAAACGAAAAAATCTGATTCCGATAATATCATAATCCTTTATTCGTGTAATATTATACGATGTGTGCAAGTATATAACATATGATAATAATTCGTTATCGGACACATTGATCGTAACAAAAAAAAAAAAAAAAGCTACACGATTTCAATAAACGTATACGAACAAAAAAAAACGCGTTATTGTTGTTAAATACTGAAAAAAAAAAATGTGTACATATATATATAAAAATCGACTTATTCATGATTATTCGTGTATTATCGTAATACGTTATACGCGTATTACAAATTTGGACCGGGCGTATAATATAATATACGCCGCGCATAAATTGTGTCTATGTAAGTATATTTCGGCGTATGTATGTAGGAGGTAAAAAAAAAAAAAAAAAAAAAAAATTTCAAAAACAAAACCATCTATAAATAATAATTAATAACGTGAACAAACAATGTGAATTCTCGGTATAACGCGTTGCACACGCTGCGCGCGAGCCGAACGAGTGCAATTTTTCACGCGCGGCCTCCGTCGGCCGCCGATGCCGCCGGCGGGCCAATTTGTCGTTTCGGTTTCGTACGTAAACCTTCGAAAATAACGCGTTTCCTAGAAGATCCTATGCGATGTTACAACGGACGCGCGTGCGCGCGCGTACGTATCGCGGGTACGGCGTATTATACGTAACAGTATTACAAGTTATACGCATATACAGCGACATGGGCGCGCGCGGCCGAAACAGGCATAACCAGAATGCCGGAGCCGTCCAATAACTCGCCGCGCTCATATTATTATTATTATTATGATTATTATTAATTCCGTTTAACGGCGCGCGGTGGTCGCCGGAAAGTATACCTGTATAACAACATCGTAGCGGCGGACGGCCGTTATTACATAGAGAGCAGGACGAGAAGGGAACGCCGAAAACGAGGGGAGAAAAAATAATAATGAAAAAATACGTACGAACTACCAGCCGCGGCGATTGTTGTTGTAGGCCGTGTATAGTGGCAGTGAAAACGGTGGGTATACATCATCGCCGCGCCGTTTTTCCGGCACAGTATCGCGCGGCTACGTTTCGTAACGCGGACGCGTTTTGTTTTTTTTTATGTTATTATTTTTAGGGATAAGTAGTTGGGGCGAATCCGTCTTCGAAAATACAATAGGCACACTGGCTAATGCACGCGCTACACACGCGAATAATATTTTGAAAACACACACATAGGGACACGCTCAGTTTATCTGTCGGTGTAACTGAATCCTCGCCAGATGAAAAAAATTGAACGATTCACCGAATTGAACGAGTGCAGTCATGACTCGGTTTTTATCTGTCGGTTTCGTGCGGGTAACCGGATAGGACAGAGGTCTCGAAGCTCAGGCCGAATAACTAACGTTTTGCCGGATAGAACTGCACAGTTACCGCGCAGTTAATCGTTCAGTCTTGACGTCACATGGTTAAACTGACAGATAAACTGAACGCCCCTAATCATATATTTTGTGATAAACTGATAACGAACTGATAACAGTGCGTCGTTTCCTATTTCTGATAGTGTATAATTTTTAAAATATCCGCCTCGGCAACGCACTTACAATAGGCCCGTGAGTCGTCATTTTTCCCCTATTTATATATTATTATAGTTATAATATGTAATTAAATACGGGTACACCTACATTTCTAATAACGAATAGTTTTGAAAAAATAATATTTTTAAACTTATACGATTTGTTCGAAATAATTATTTAGTAATAGCGATTTTAGTAAAGAAATCTTTATGCGTCCGAATTCAATCGAAAATCCTGCAGACTTATAAACGGAAAACCAATTCGGATTTACAATATAAATTATTTTCCATAACATATTCTAGAACTTCGGCGCGGAAGTATCTATTATTCGAGGTCTCGCAGGGTATATTATTCGTGCAAGGCGAAAGGGTGGAGGGTAATATATTTAGCGCAAAAGAGTTACATAAGGGTTCCCCGACAACAATATCAAACGACATTTAGGTTATACTCACATAATAACTGTCCGCTGTAATAATGACGTATTTTTTTTTTTGTTTCAGAGGTGTAAAGAGAAACTTAACACGCTGGCCATCAGCGTGATGAACTTGTGGCCGCACGTCCGGCTCCGGGTGATCGACGGATGGGTGGACCGGGCCGGCAGCAGCCTGCACAACGAGGGCCGGGCCGTGGATATCACCACATCGGACAGGGACAAGTCCAAGTACGGCATGTTGGCCCGACTGGCTGTCGAAGCCGGATTCGATTGGGTCAACTACAATCGCCGGTACATTCACTGTTCTTGTAAATCAGGTGAGTCACCGACTTGGATTTATTTCAGTTAATAATCTACATTATATATAAAAGATATCCGCGGAAAAATTGTCCAAAATCGAAAACTAAAATATTTAAAAAAAATTAATTGACAACAAACTGAAAATGTCGATAGTGCTCGCGGGCATGCCCTCACTATTGTAAGTGGGTAATAAGTAAAGTGGGATAATTCAGTTAATATTATAGAAGTATACCCCGAATTTTTTTCCTTTTTTTTTTTTGACGTTCTTATACCGCGGACATTTTTTTCATTGGGTAGTATACCAAAATTATCACCCCTCCGATGACTTTATGATAAAATCAATAGTATTATGATAATAATATATTACGAGTAAACAGAAGCAAATAGCTAAATATAGGTGTACGTTATTTGTTAGAGGAATCAAAAAAAAGGCAACAGAGTTAAATATGAGGGGTGTTACCCTCCCTAAAGACAAATTATCGTTATTTTCTCGCGACTCTCGCAGATTTTGACGTTATTATTATAATTGTTTTTTTTTTTTTTTTACAATAAGTACACATTTTCGAAAAAAATTCATATTTTTCATTCAAAATCGAAAACGCTATAATTATGCTGAATATAATGTTGTCTCAGTTAATTTTCACATCGTATGTACGCTTAATTTGTACAATTAAAAAAAATAAAAAATGTCAACGGGGGCCGTAGTTGTTTGGGAGTGATATCAAACCCTCAATCCCTTCCCGCGTATGCGCCCCTAAAGCGCGCCTGTGGTTTAACGCCGACGTATATACAGTGGACGCCGCTTAAAATACTCACTGCGGATATATAAACGGTTCAGTCGCTTATTAGACTCAAAATCATTTAGAACGGTCCTGACATAGCCAAATACATTCTATCATTTCTCCACTTCGCCTATAATGTTCATTCGATTATAAGACTCACTTTGTACTGGTCCCAAAGTGAGTCTTATGAGCGGCGTCTACTGTATAATAATATTGCAGTACATCATAGCCGTTATTGGCACCCGGCAGTTCGTTTACCCGAATTTCGTATAATATACCTGGTAATAATACTCATGAACGACCGTGTGAGAAAACCAAACGTCGTCGTGTCGTAAACGCGGAACACCGCGCGTACCTATTATACGTATGTACGCGTAATATACTATACATATACATAATATGATATCGGTATGCGTAGGTACAAGTACTCGTGTGTGAGTGTGTGCGTGTGTGTGCAGTCGTCTGTGTGACCGTGTGAACGAAGAAGCACAACAACAAAGTATATACAATATAAAATCCGTACAAACAAAACGAAAAAAAAAAAAAAATAATAAAATAAAAACCGACCGGCCGCTCTATACACGGTCTGGACGTCGTCGTCGTCGTCGTCGTTGTCGTCATCGCAAAGGGCTTTCCGCTGATGTAAAATCGTCTCGCCGCCGCGTTCGGACGACGAGTCAAAAGGAGCAGCGGCGGCGGCGGCGGTTGGCGGCGGCTGAGATGTAGAAAAAAAAAAAAAAAAAAAAAAAATGTTTGCTCCGAGCAAACAGTAAATAAAACATTTGTGAGCGGCGGCGGCGGCGTCGGGCGACGAGTGCCGTGCCGTACGTACAGTGCGTGTTAAAATATTCGGAAATTATTATTGTTTCCGACGACCGTCCGGGTTAAAATACTTATATACACACATACACACATAATAATAATAATAATAATAATACTCGTGTACTCGGTGTTGATGCGGTGCGCGTGTATGCGTGGCTGTGTGTGTATACACTCATCGTTCGGTCAACAAGTGCTCTCTCTCTCTTGCTCTCTTCATCTATCGTCGTCGTTCGGTACGCCCTGGCGGCGGCGGTCCTGTTATTTCCCGTCGTCGTCGATCTCCTCCGTCATCCGCGCGCGACCTACAGTCAAAAGGGCCGCGTATCGTTTTCACGCCGCGCGCCGGCGCGGACGGGCCTCATTAATTATCGTTCACCGCCGCCCAGAAACGGAAAAAACAAAAACAAAACCGCCATCCGCATACACACACGAGGGCGTCGGCTATCCATCATCACGCACACGTTGAGGCGGCGAGGAGGACGTCCGGTTCGCACGATTTCCTCGTATTACTCCGTATACGCCGCATGAGTATAATAATAATCGTCGGACAACATCGTTTTCCGACATCAGAAATAATAATTCGGAAAAAAAAAAAAACCAACACGTTCGTAATGTTATACGCGCGGGGTGAATATCTCGTACATAATTGTATCCGCGGACCTATAATGCGTTGTTATCGGCAATAATGGTGGCTAAAACAAATGTAACCGCGGCAAAAAATGTCTAGGTAAAAATACTATCATCGTACGCCAAAACGGCCAGACAAAAATGTGGCCAATGAAAAAACTACGGTAGGATAGAAAAAAAAATTGCAAGAGATAATATGGCTAAATACGAACATTTTAATTTAAATATATATTTTTCTCTAGCAATTTTTGTATACAGGCATTTTTTGCCGAGGCCGTTTTTTATTTGGACGTTATCTAGATTCGTTTTATAAATGGCCCTGGGTTGCCCGAGTGCGTCCAGAAATGATCCTTTTGCAATGTCCCGGGTGCGTCCGGAAAATAGGATCGCCCGAGTGCTTCCCAGTTCATCGAGGGCAGGTTGACGCCCCAAAAATGTTTTTTTTATTTGTATACATCAACTTAACTTACGCTCATTAAGTTAGAGTGAATGTACTAACTTTATGTTATAAAATATCTTTTTTATAATTTAGTAATTTTTAAATATTAACAATATTGTCTATAAACTAAAGACTAGTGTTTAAATGCCATTCTTTAGACAAAATCCAATCTAGACAATTCATTAGTTCGATATTTTTTTCGATGAATGCAGTATTTTAGTACATTTCCTTTATGTTTTCTTATTGTTTCTGTGTGTATTTGAATTTTTTTTTTATGTATAAAATAAATAAACTTTTAATAGAATTGCGAACACCCTCGGGTTATGAAAAAGGTAAAAATGTTAAACGGGACGTACTCGGGATATTCCCGTATAGCCTCAATGAATACGATTTCGAATAAATTTGTATTTCGATTTTTTTTTTCGGTTTCGTTTAATATTTTTAGCCTTAAAACAAAAAAACGGTACCAATGGCGAGCATAGGAGAGAGTGTGTTAGGAGTTTTACCCCCTACTGACTTGAAAATACAACAACTACATGAGTGTTTATTTAGTAGTTTTTTTTACCCAAATTACAAGCAAACAGCTTGATTAATTGAACACGAATTGGCTTTTTCGGATCCGGCTTTTAAATTATCATTTATAAAATTTATTTACGAATTATGATTATTATTAACTACAACCTCTTGGGCTGAAAATTCCTGAATAGGCCACTGAAAGCACATACCTAAGATTCCCCAGCGGGAAGTCGAGATGATAAAATATAAAGGGAGATTTATAGACCTCAATTAACACACTGGATGATGTATTTAATAAATTCGTATACAGACAAAAACCGATTCTGAATATAATATATGTGTTTTGGACGTGAAACCGTCAAATTCGTCTATTTAGACTTTTTTTCATGATCATTATTTACAAGATTAAGGACCACGGGTACGTTGAAAACAGTGCGAAAAACCTTCTGCGGAGAAACGATACGGTCCTGTCGGGCCGAAATCCTATACCGAATGTCGTCGGGTCCGAGTTATAATATAGGATTATTAAGCGAAAATTGAATTTTTGCAGAAAAAAAACTCCGTGTTATACTATAGCATTAGATGATTAATATCAAACACCCACGAAATCGGTTTTTTTTTCAACTCCGCAGTGAATGAAAATTCGATTACGCTGGCAGTTTTTTTTTACATTTTTTTTTTATATATATATATATAATACTGTTGTAGTCCTTATTTACGCATTATATAAGAGTATAATTATTATTATTATTGCGGCAGTGCACAATGTACGTACAATAAATCATTACAGATTTTGATTTATTATTATTTATTGGCACAACGACGTTCGCGCGGCGTTTAAAAACCGTATAACATAATATAATATTATCGCGTTACACTCTCGATTATATGGACCGATCCGTCAGTCTATATAATACGTAATAACGATGTCTGATAATTATTCCGATTGAGTATAGTACACGCGTTTACGACACGCGAATCAAGTATATACGAGTATATATATATAAAAAAAAAAAAAAACAAAAAAGTTTAAAGCAATAAAAAACAATTATTAGCTTAATTCCCAAACGTGATCTAAAAATCTGAACGCGTATACGTACATAATATTATACCTATATAGTATACTTTATTATATGCTTTTTTTTTTTTATAATTACATTGTCGGTTATCGGCGCGGTATCGCGAATCCGCGTTAAACGCCGTTTACCCCTTCGTTTTAATACGAAAATAAAATTGTTTGTAATTAAACGGGGTGGGTGGGGGGAGGGAAGAAAAAAATTGCCGATAATTATAATAAACTTCATCGTCGTCGTGATTTCGCAAACCCAATTAAATATATTATTATAACACGCGTAAGAAAACGGCTCTATAATATTTAAAACTTCGTTGCCTATTATTATACTGCGTCATTCGCCCATAATATATTATAACGGATCGCTATAATTTATAACCGAATCGCGTTTAATCGCACGCGATAAATTTGTGCGTTAAGTGGCCGGTTGCAGTGTCGTTTGCAATCTCTTCAACCGTTCGGTAATATGATTAAAGAACGAGTTTGCGAAAAAAACCAATGCGAAACCTTTTAAAATCGGTTTTAGAAGTTTAAAAAAAAAACTTGCACAATAATTATTTATAGATGACAACAAACGTGTTGGCGGCGTTTCGTAACAATCCTCTAAATATTCGACTCATTATTGAACGTATACACAAAAATATTGTTACATCTTTTTATTTTTTTTTTCAAGAACTGTAACTTGTTCAACAATTACATTTTATAAAACGCCGGCGTGGTTGTTATCTAATTGTTGTTATCTATACACATTATACTATAATTTATTTTTTAAAGGTCTTCGCGTTTGTTTTACGCGAACTCATTTTTTGGCACGTAAAACAAAGACGGAAAATTCTGCTGTATCGGTCTAAGCGATACATGTGTAAGCGCTTATAGATTACACGTGTAGAAAAAAACTGAAGGTTGACGACACCATATTGACGATTTTCGAAACGCAGACTTAGACTGCAAACTGTAACCAAATAGACTCATGTGGAATATACGAAATTTTCTAAAAATCCAAAAAGGTATAGTGAAATGGGGAAGTTAATAAAATGCGAGTACTGTAGACCAGTAAACTAAATATTAAAAAAAAGCCAATTATAAGGAAGACCGCGGCAACGTTGGACGGACCGAGTATGGCGATAAAGAATATAACGATAAGGGGCGAGATTGAGAACGCAGAAGATCGGGAACGACGGTGATCTTATACATGGCGGAAGCTGCAAATGGCCTGTGAAGCAAAAAATATAATAAACCAGAAAACTGCAGCGTGTGCCGTCGTATAATATACAATAACATAAGCCTGTGTTTCGGAGAATTCGATGATTTGCGCGCCGATATTTTTCAAATTGTATTTCTTTCGATTGAATAATAATAATATTTCTGTTTCTTATCAGTTTTGTTTATATACAAAAACGATCGACATATAAATATATAGGTATAGCATATTTAACATGATAAGTATATTACATTGCCGAGTAATCGATTTGAGAAATTTGTTTGATATTTATTTTTATTTTTTGCCCTTTGTGTGAACCGTGTGCAATATACAGTGAGTTTTTCAAGCGGTTCGTTTCGTGTATAACCAGTGAAATATAAATATAGAATCCTATACAAATATTATTATAAAAAAATTGTGTCATAATAATATGATAATGGTTGGATAATTATTATTGCCTTATACCGTGCGGTTATTATTGTAGAGTTATTTAATTTATATCTGTATACAACGATAAATCATTTCTAACGAAATATGATTCTAAGAAGAGTTCGGTTAAACTTATTTTGAAACGCTGTGCCAGGATTTTCACAATTTGAAATTTGAACTTTTAATACGTATATAATAAAAAACTATTTTATTAAACTTTTTTCTTTTTTTTCACCACTTAATATAACTTATGAATCTCGTGTTAGATTGTCATGGTGCAATATTTCTGACAAGCCAAAGCAATATAATTATCAATAAAAACTCAATAAATTAAAAATGTCAAATGCCTATAAACAGCTCAAAAATCAAATTACAAAAATATCGATACAGTTATTTCCATAAACTTTCCCGATTATCTCGATGATTAAGAAAAATCAAAAAACAACTTTTTTAATTCACCAACCAAAGACAAAATTAATTTTCAGAAAAAATGCTACACTTGAAAATTGAAGCAAGATTTTTGGTAGAAAAGTTGTTTACAGACACAAAATTAAAAAAAAAAAACATCATAGTAAAACCAATATATTCCTCATTGTGCTCAGAGTCTAAAATATATATGGTAGGTAGGTAATGTAAATATTACAGTTAAAATGTTTAAAACTATGCTATTGTTTATAATATATTAATATCTAATTTTTTTTTCATCCCAACAACAATGACACTATAATATTAGTTTAATCGCCCTTGATTATATTATAGCATATCTACTACCTATATTATAACGAAAACGAACAACAAATATCATAAATTAAAATTATGAAAACCGATCGCCGAAAGGATAGTTGTACTTACCACCGAATTATTATAGTAGATAGACATGCGTCTTTACCTACGTGTTATTAATGCGTGTTAAACAATATAAGACCTACGACATGTCCTATAGAAATAGTATTCTTAACAGTTGACACATCTCTATGTATCATTATCTGTTACATATCTAACCACAATATTATACTTGGGACTCGGGCACACGCCAAGAATCGGATTTAAAACATCACGACAAATCTATTAACATAATATCATTATATTTCATGGACTTACCACGTAGTTTTACAACGATAGCGTGGGTAATAACAGACACAATCATATGGATATACTGCTGTATTATTCGGACGAACAAATAGCTCTAGATGTCTAATAACTAGATAATAGATATTGTATTGTATTATTGAACATATTTTCTGTTCAACAAATTGTACAAAATTAATGACCCCATCGTGTACAAATAATATCATCTACGATTCCCTTATAAAAAGTTTTCCCCGTCATATCATTATATCATAACCGGCTATAACTCTATTTGCTTTAGGTTTTTGTAAAAATCACAGCATTTTAAAACATATATAATCCACAAATTCGCTCAGAATCGTATTTCGTTAGCAATGGTTTATCGTTACGTGCAATTATAAATTGTTGTTATTTGAAAAAGGAAGACTTTTGTAGGTTTCATTAAACTAGAAAATTTATAAAGCATCTAAAACATTCCAATTTTTGTTATTTTTCAACCTTTATGCTGACCCTATACATAGACACATAGTGCATACAGATTTAATCAAAAATTAAAGTTTAATGTAACCTGTGTACAATTTTGATCTTTCAAATAAAAAACAAATATTGAAACAGGATCGTTTTACGAGGCGTGAAAATTTTTCCCACGAAGTCATTTTCGTCCGTAAAAACGGCAGTACTCTAAATGGATATCTAGCGGTAAATTAGGGGAAAATTATTTTATTTAGTGTGATCATTAAAATATTAAAAATAATTTTAATAATTTTACAAAATAAGAGCAAATTTAGATAATTGGCTCCGACAGTCATATAAGACTAATTTATTATATAAAATATAAAATTCAGGAATTATGAATTTTAGTGATTTTGGTAGAGGCAAACATTCCTTAAGACACTCAATTTCCGTCTATTAGATGAATTATGAATCTATTATGAAGATACTCTTCAAAGATGTTTATATTTCGTGAAATTGGCCTAAGGACCTAGCTTCCTACACAGCAGTAAAACTTAATTTATATTTTAATACTTTTATCTTATTATAAGATTTATTATTTTCATATTTTCGCCACTTAAATCATTATAAATAATGAAACAACGCATACTAACGAAATCGGTTAAAATTGTCAGATACTAAAACCAGTAGGCATTAAATCAGTCATAACAACTTACTAGATCACTGAATTTTCTAATGCCCTTAAAACATTTCATAATTATTTATGAATTTAAATATTATATTAAAATTAAACGAATAGTTTATTATACGCCCACTTATCGGCCTTATTGCTTTTATATAAATTATAATATTAAATACATTTATAATTAAAAATCCATTTTATATTTTTTTTTTTACCACAAGTCTGAAACATTTTCGAAAATTTATTATGCACATTTGTTTCATATATAATCTAATACTTGCGAAACAAAATTAATAATTGAAAATTTGTATAATAAAAAATCTGCAATGATCTGAATACTATTTGTATTAGTATTTTAAATACACGTCTCCTAGAAATGTATTATAATACAATATTATGTCTTTTGTTTTATATTAATTTTTAATGAATATATAAAGTTAAGTTTGTCATTTTAATATACAATAATTATGCAGATACCTTTTTACGTGTATTAATTGATGATTAAATGAATCACTTTAATTACGACTGCAATAAATTGATCAATTTAAAAGACAAATTGCGAGTCTTTATATATTTCAATTATATTTATTTTAAATACCTACATTTTAATAATTTGTTTTTTTCAATACACAAACACAGTTTACAAAATGCGGTTTATATTTCACGTGAGATCATATTGCAAAATGAAAAACGCATAAAATTAGATAACCAAACCTCGAATAATAATAACTGCAGCCTGCAGTTGTTATAATCTAGAAAGAAAAATAATTACTTTACTATACCTATCAGATTATTAGAACGTGACTATACGGATTGATATATTTTTTTTGGCGACAAAAATATTTTTACAAAAAAAAAAATACGACAAAATAGCATTATACCTAATCATACTTTATACACATCAGGACGCACACCAAGGCTTTTCCGCCCTAACACTAAACGCGCGTATCTCATCTATATATATGATAAATAATAATATATATTATGTTTTAAACAATTTTCTTCGTATTTGAAAAAAATTCGGTCCATTTTCAAATACTATATTATACAAACTAAGCTATATATTATCTATAGAGTGTCCCACAAAGCTGTTTAGGTATACAAAGTAACTTTCCTCGTGTGAACGTGCATATTATATTATAGGTACTCACTAAATAATAAATTGTTTACTCGCTCCGGTAACACTGCTGAGTATACTATACAAACACGTCTCGTAATCGCAGTACCTATACATGCATTTATTTGTGATCAAAATTCTTAATGAGTTTTTCGAGAGCGCGTCAAAAACATCATAGTAAAATGTGAAAAACCGCGTGTCTGAGGAAAACCAGCATCGTTTAAGGCAATTATTGTTTTCGACCCGGGGATCGCGACCTAACCCATAAAGGGGTCGCGATTGATAGTTTTCAGAAACCACGAGTTTATCGTGTACACTTTATATCGTGTATAGTGTTCATGTACTATTAAACGGTTTTTGAAGAGGTCGATTTATACGTATGACAAAAATTAGAGAGCCGCGGATTCCTAAACGGTTGAAAACCGCTGGCTCAAGATGCCGGCGATAGGTGCATATAAACCGGCTCCGGAGTGACGATTACCTAAGATTACCTATTATAGTTGACACATTAAGACTCTTAGAAAAGTCCGATGTTCGCGACGGGCCTACCCTCCCTGATTATTGTACAGCAGTACACAAAAGTCAAAAATACGACTGTCGTAATGCGCTTTGCGGTGGCGACCGGTCCTCGCGAAATCGATACGCGAGCCGGACGCGTTTTTCTCACACGTCTCGGGACGCCGACGAGTTTTGCGTTTCGAAATACACTTTACCCCCTCCCCCTCAATACTATACACGACTACTACTGTAACCATATAACGCTAATGTCCGTAATACCGCTCTGTATAATATCGTCGTATACGGACGTAAAATATCGTTATTATTAATATTATACGATGTTTCGGCCGCAACTATGCGGATCGGTGTCCGGCTTTCGGTCGGCGTGCGGTGTGCGCGTATACCCGCTGCAACGTGTGTCACGCCGAGATCCGATTACAGAAGAAGAAAAAAAAATTTTTAAAAAAAACACGAGACCGCAACTGCTTATTATAATGCGTATACACACGGTGTATATGCACGAACAGTTGTAGATCAGGACCCGCGTCTATATATAGGTAATATCGTTATAATAATATTGTGTATACGCGTATTATAATAGTTGGCTGCTCCGGGTACACGGCGCGTATATGATAAAAAAAAAAAAAAAAAAAAAGGAAAAAGGAATATAATAATAATAAAAATCACCATTTTTCCTACCCGGATAACGAATACACACGTGCACACGTCGCATTACAATATAATAATATATAGGTAGTATATTTTATAGGATGCGTACCTATGCGACGGAGACGAAGACCGCGACGACGACTTTGTGCGTACCAATACAGAGAGAAGCGCACGCGTTTGTGTAAACACGACTCGGCGTGCGGCGCGAGTGTTGTGTACCGAAAGCAAACTCGAACAAACTCGTATACCTACGTATATATATACAATATACATTATATACATATTATATTATTATACAAGGGATGATGATGCATAATTCGTATAATATTCCTTTTCTTTTCTTTTTTTTTTTTTTTTTTCACTTTTTTCCCAAACATCGAATATACGCCTACTATAATAATAATAGACGAGCGCGATCGTGACCCGTTCGAAAACTACTATTTAATGTATCGAATCCCACAATACTCGTTAAAAATCGACCGCGTATATTTACATATATACAGGTGCATAATAAATATTATTTACCCACGACGACGCGCGCGTAATAATAACCGACGTGTTATATTTATATTGTTATTATTATTATTATTATTATTATTATTACTCACGTTACCTATAATACGTAGACAATAATAATAATAATAATAATTATACGGTCAATGTAACGCGGTCGCCCCGGAAGATTCGAGTACTGTAGTTCTGATCGCATAACCCGAAAATCGTTATTCAAATCGATCGCGAAAACGGCTGGGAAAAATTTGAAGAAATATTACTTATCGTAATGTATACTATACAGCGCTATCGCCCGGGCACAATCCATCCGAAAAACACTAATAAATAAAATTGTTTCAATTATTATTAACGTGTCTTCCCGTTCTACGCGTTTTTTTCCTATTGCAGTTAATAGCCGTTGCCCGCGGTAATGTATATTTCAAAAAAGGTATAGGTACTTCCTAGTCCACGGCAACCAAATTGAATAATTACTTTTTTTTTTTTTCATTATAGTTGCCAAAATAACCATCAACAAAAAAAGAAAATAATCACCAAAATTCTCGTATCAAGCACCCTATAGAGTTAGAATTTTTAGATAACAAGTAAACAGCGATCATCCTCTTTTTTTTTTTTTTCTGAAAGTTGCACTAAGATCGGAACAAAACTGTAGGCTTGTATAGCGGACAGCAGACAGACGGACATACATACCGACAGAATTTCAATGTCAGTTATAAAATATTGTGACGAAGTATCGTTGTTGACACGAAAAAAATCATCTCATGTACTAGAAAATCTGATTTTTTAAAAAATACAAAAAAAAATCCATAGAGATCTACCGATACAAGTTTAAAACTAAAACCTCTTATCTTATAAAATACCAATACTTTATAATTTACCTTAGATACATAATATCTAAAACAAATTGTTTTGGAGCTTGCGTCCAATTTGTTTGACGTAGAAATTAACTTAAATGGATTTAATAAAATTAGTTATAATTCGTTTTTGTTTCATAAATGTTTTTAATTTATTTATTATACAATTTTAAAATGAGTCAGTTATGTGGATTATTGAAATGTTTGGAATAGTTTTTTAATTTTTAGAACATTCAAATTTTCATCATTTTCGAGAATCGATATATATTTTTTTTTAAGATAAATAATTAAAAAGAGGAACTATTTCGGCAAACTTACAAATCAAAATCGGTTTATTTCACATAGTTGTCAACGTACAAAAAAATGTAAAAAGTGCATTTTACATAAAACCTCGAAATAAAAAATTTATCTTGTATGTATAACTTCAGACAGTAGTACAATATAACTAACGGTGCAAAAATATTTTGTTTTGTCTATGATTTATCAATGGGCAGCTGCGAGTTTCCACAATATAATCTCGTAATTTTTTTTTTTTTTAACTGTTTTAATAAAACACTGGAGCGTTAATCTTAATCAGCGGATTAAGATTCCGGATTTATTGCTATTGTTGCAGTATTCTGATATCGTTTCGATTGTTGCCGTTTCAGATTCGGCCGTTCCATTATAACATTTATTTGTGTATGTACTAATGTAACAATATTCAGTGACGCGGCGAACGCCGGTCTTTTAAATAAAAATCGCGAATCGGGGAATTTTTTTTTTAGACATCGATTAAACAGGCAGGGTGGTTGGTCCGTCGTCCTACCTTGTTACATACGTGTATAGTATACTATAACATGCCTCCTTCCGTCGCCGATTTCCATCAACACGAGCGTATATTTTTATCGTACACGCCCGTCTTCCAAGTTCGCCGCTCCGACTACATTATAATAACGCTATGTGTGGGTTCTGTACACACTATGCGCATTATGCTATTATGCGTTTCACACGACGTCTTTGTGCGTTATTGTGATGCGTACAAACGGTCGCGTACCCATACCAACGTCAATAACAATGTAAATAAACCTAACCTCCGTATTCTGTCGTCGCGTATTACCCTTTATATCATACAATGTACCCCGCAGTAGGTATACGCGCAAAATGTACAGCGTGTGCGCGGATATTCCATACACGCATTGCAACCAATCACGGTCGGACCGCGCCGCGGCCGCGTCAAATCCGATTCCTGTCCGAAATTCCTGG
Organism: Cinara cedri; assembly: GCA_902439185.1. Classification (NCBI taxonomy): domain Eukaryota; kingdom Metazoa; phylum Arthropoda; class Insecta; order Hemiptera; family Aphididae; genus Cinara; species Cinara cedri. The sequence goes on along the minus strand of CABPRJ010000486.1, from coordinate 1,055,418 downwards.
CCCCGCGCGTTGCAATATTTTGATGATAACAAAATAATATTTCGTATTTATATTATAGACCTGTATTTGTGTGTGTATATATATATATGAGGTATAGTGTGTACGTTTGTATATTATTATTATTGTTGCCGTATATATTTATTATTATATTATTATTAGAGGTATGTTTCCGCAGACGCATCGCGCACAATAGACGGAAATTTCGCGGTTTTATATGTAAGATTAATATTTCGTCAAAAACTGACGGCAAATAATAATAATAATAATAATAATACGTAAACCCGTATAATACGCGCGTATGTCTCGTCTAATCTCGTCAAGAATTCCGAACGAACACGCACAACGGATAGTGTTATTAGTACTGCTTATATTACTCGTACAACTGTACATGCATAGATAGGTACACACTGTACAATATAATACAGTTAAGGTACATAATATACCCATACGCCGCCAAGCCGTTTTCCACAGCCGCGCGGGCCAATATTTTATGTTGTTTCATCTGTTATATTATACGCTGGTATTCTCAGACCGACTTTGGAAAAAAAAAAACAAAAAAACAAACAAATATAATATAACTATAATTGTACTAATTGTTCGTAAAAACTCGTTTTAATATCTTCTTACTATCGGTGTTATTCGTGTTGATTCATCTGCTGCGTTTAGTGGCGTTGCCTTCCTCTCCCCTTCCCACTATTTTTTATTATTTTTCATATTTTCGTCACTTTACAATATCATCGTGTATGTTGTTTTTTCATATTTCATTAAAGATTAAGTGCCTGAGTAATAAATGCATTTATAAAGGCATTAACAAATAAATTTGTAATTTCGGACTTGTTCTCCCCCAAGAAATTCTGGCTACGCCACTGGCTGTATATTTTATAATATATATAAACGTATTATCATTGATTCATAGACGAAACACGAGTAGACCAGGAATGATACAATGATGAACAGCAACGTACTTGGGGTTTTACCAAAGACCGTCTAAACGTATATTGTAAAAATAGTAATAATTTATTCAGATCAGTAAAACAGTGATAATATCATGGCTCGTAATTTGTAAATTTGACAATGCGTAATCGTCATGACTTCATGACAAATCGGCGGAGTTTTTTTTTTTTTTATAGTCGAGTCTATGAAATTCAGTATAATTTTTGCATATAATTATCACAGAAAAAAAAACTATTTAAAAATGTTTTTGTCATGAAAAACCTTATTTATTTTGTCTGTTTCTCTCGCACATGTTGTCTTCGATGTATCATAGCAGTGACGGTCAAATGATATTTCATCATTTGTGGGGGGAGTCTAGGCTGATTTTTTTTTTTTAAAACATTGGTTAACAATAATTATTATTTTATTTTCTATAAATATATAACCCTAAGTCCATTCCATTCCCTTTCGTTTGATCAGCTCTGATTAGTGATTACGTCATGTAAAACAGCCGTCTATCCTGATCTATTTCACGTGTCTATGAGCCATAATCATATGCAGTTGTCCACTATTATAATGACAAATTATTGATAATATTATAATCATACACTATTCGAGGTAATATAATATAACATAAACTATTAATCAATGATAGTAATAATATTGGAGCAATAACTATTTTATTCGGTATGTGTACACATAATAATATCGTCTCGATTTGATTTTTTTTTCTAAATATATGTATATATAGCTATAATTAAACGACTATATATAATATTATTATGTCACGCGTGTCCGTATAATAACATGAATATGATAATATTGTATATAATTACTCCAAATTCTCTGATATGTACGTAACCTAGTGGAAAAGCGGTTTTATAAAAAAATAATAATTAAAACAAACATTATTAATATCCTATCCTCACTCGCCTAGTGTCGTAATTACGTCGGTATAATAATAAACTGAAATTGACATTTCAAAGGGATTCGTTTTAGATTCCGAGTGTAGCGAAGAAGGTATATTAGTTTCTTTTTTCTCGGAAAACACTTTTTCGGTTAAACGCTCCAGATTATTTGAGTATCATACCATAAAATAGATATCAATTTTTCGGTGACCTTTAATTTTTAAATTCTCCACAGTTTTTCTAAACTAATAACTCCAACTGCAATTAACCGAGTTTCCGTCAGAACCGATTTTTGTTTGGAATGATTGATCGTTGCTTTTATACATCAACTAAATTACCTTGTATCATCAAGTATCTATACCTTCCGAACTCCATCCTTCTGATCTCGGACTCAATAGTTCATCCGTAATCGAACGATCAACCATCATCAACCGAATTTTGAAACGGGTGAACCGCAAGTTTGTAAATTGCTGTGCAGTATACGAGCGTATTTGACCAATATTTTTGTACAACAATATATTATTATAGGTATCTAACCTATGAGGGCACGCACGCATATAGGAGGTTATAGATAACATAGTTAACTGCACGCACAGCACGCGTACAGGGATAATGATCGCGAGTATTGGGATGAATGCCGACGGTTTCCACATTAATCAGAATCGCGAACCCTATCGCATCGTTATTATATGTCACTATTAATAGTATTAATATTACAGTACTATATAATAGTATTAATTAGTATTGAAGTGCAATAAATGCATGAACGTGCAGTTGGTTTGGCTACCTATAGTAAAAACTGCAATCGTGTCAAAATCGTTGTTATATTATAAAAATGTATTAAAATGGCATGTCCACACTTAACCAAATTTAGGCCAAGCAAACGCGATCTGGGATCCTTATTGTTGGGTTAGGTTGGATTATTGGTTTAGGTGTCATGTAATCAGTCTCCAGACAGAACCAAAATAATTGTTCGTGTATGCAGTATAAATTGTAAATATTTTAAAAAAAATACACAGTAAAAACCGAAAAATCTTAACATTTGCATGTATAGAAGAAATAATATGAAAAAATAATTTTAATTAGAATCCAAATTGGCAGCACGAAACACATTTTTTTTCGACTTGAAATATTATGCTCTTATTATATTATACTTCTTGAACAAGTCACAAATCCCGGGCTATGAGTGTTATACGTGAACCTACGTATAGGCATTTTTTTAGAAGTATTGTTTATTATTTTAAAGACAATTAATGCGAGTTCACACATTTTACAAGGTCCGATTTGATACAAAGCGAATTACTTTAAAGAATTTTTTAAGAGCTAAATCCGAATCGTGCAGTAGTTTTTAATACTTAAGAAACCGTACAGAACTGGGTAATAAAAAAATAAAATTATTTCCTTAAAGTTTACGGATTTGTGAATTTACATATTTTATAGTAGGTACTTGGCCTCTCAAGAATATAGTTTGTCGCGAGCGAAGCGACCCGGGGTTTTTTGAACGGTTCAATCTGATTATGGATTTGCACTTGTATTAATAACGCAATATTCGTCATAAACGAACGTGCGCCCTAAAGTTTTTTTTTTTTTTGTATTTTTTACGAAAACAACGCTGGCCGCACACATTATATCGCCCGTTGGAACGAGACGAACGGCCACTGTGTACCTATAATATCGTAGCTGTCGCACGGCCTCTTATAGTAACGTGATTTTCGGTGCTCCTCCTTTCTCCCTCCCCTCCCCACTCAATACCCCCGCGATCACCCGATCAACGGCGGCACAACACGGACTCGACAAATCCGGTTTTTCGGAAATCCGAACGTTATTATAATATACAATTATTATTATTATTATTATTAGGCATCGGCTATACCTATTTTTTCACCCGCTGCGGCGGCGGCCGCCGCCGATTAGATCACAGATTTGTTGCGCGACTGTTATAATAGCCGCCGTGTAACTATAATACGGTCGCCCACCGCCGACGACCGTGTGCGGCGCGAGAGCTCGACGCGATCAGTGGTTGAGGGGGGGGAGAGGGCAAGGGAGAACGACAAGAATTATTGCCCTTTTTATCTCATTAACTAATTTATCGCGGTCGCACGACGGCAGTTGAAATAAACGCGCAGGAGATAATATTATACAATATTACCGAACAAACAAACAGTGTACCACCGCCGCCGGAGTCGTTTATTTTATTATTATTACTCGTTTTTTTTTCTCTCCTCTTCTCTTTTTCTTTTTTTTTTTTTCAACTCGTCTAATGGCGTTTAAAAACCGAGACAAATCAGCGGCTACGATCTCTCAGCGCGCGCGACTCGTCCCCGGCGCGCAACGGTCGTCCTCAATACAACATAAAATATTGCGCCGCGTCGGGCGAGCTGTACGCAGTCAAATACAAATAATATACGTATATAATATTATCATTACCCGTAACACCGCGGGTACCATTATATTTTTAACGCGTCCGGATAATTATTATCGCGCTAATTTGCCGCGCGCGCTAACCGTCCGGGCAATTAGCCGCGTTCAAACCACACCGCAAATAATTTTAATATCGCCGCAGCGGCAGCTCTCGCGCCACTGGTATAAGTACCTGCAGGCTGCAGCGGCTATTACTCCGCCGCACTTAGGCCTTCGACAGTAGTAACAGTAGTAGTAAACTTATTATTGGACCGATTTCGGGGCCGGAGCGTCATTCGAGGGGATTTTTTTTGTTTTCATACAAGAAACTGTTTTTGCCGGACTTATTTTAATAAAAATAGATAGGCATACCTACATTATAATATACCGACGCATAGAGACCAGTTAAAACGTTATGTATGAAATGTGGTTAAGTATTGTGTAGGAAGGAAAATAAGCATTGAAGTACATACTTAGAACCAAAGGCGTGCGCAGATTTTTTCCACGAATTATAAAATTAGAACTAGAAAACGGCCCTCCCCAAATTATAATCAAATATAATTGAGACCCTTCACGAAAATATTTAGTTTAATCACGGTCGATTATGTTACGATGTAATGTGATCTATATTAAATGAATAGCAATTATTGTACAAACGTTCAAGTTTATAAGTATGTGGTATAATGGAGAATTTTGGACTTCTTCATGAAGCTGCAGACTATATATGCAGCTGTATATACAGGGTATGCAGGATATGCATCCTGAAATCCTGCATACCTCGTGCGCACGCTTTTGCTTAGAACTGTAAAAGAAAAACGTACATTCATGGATGCGATTAGAACAAAGCGATGGGCAATGGAGGGCCAAGGCATGAGACACCCAGACGGGTTGCATGATATAATTATAGAAGGAAAGAGAATTGCGGGACATCCTCAAAACTCTTATAACACAAAACAAGTTAAAATTAATGCAAAAACATTGAGGAACTTAAAAAAAAGGCGAGACCAACCTACGGGATGTAAAAATATATGAAAGCAACGAACGAGTATTTACCGTATTAGCCAATCTATAACGGGTAAAATATAATGTGTTTTCGTACTTATAATAGTGTTCAGGCCCTGCAGGCGCGTACAGGCTCGCCGGGATACCGCGGAAGTTATTTTCCGGTTGGCCCTTCCCTATTTATATATAGACGTTTTACTTATACGTCTCGCGAATTTTTCCATTCCTGTTGCCCAAAAATTACCTATTTTAGCTTTGTAATTTCTTTGGTACCTTATGAATAATATTTATAATCTTTCTTTAATAGTGAAGTTTCATTTGATTATTTCTCAGTAGACTTATACATACTTCATACAGTAGTTTAGCACAGTATAAACTTGTTTTTCCAAAACTAACACGAGAAGTTGAACTAAACGTTTATGGAACAGTTGTTTTGACATTTTTTTCCAAACTTAAATTACTTAAGTATATATTATCGAATTCGCCTTTTAAAATATATTATGATAAAATCAGTAGATAAATAAAAATCTGAAAAAAAAAACTGTTCTATAAACAGTAAAACTTGTTTCACTTAAATGGTTTGTTAGAGTTCTCTGAGTGTGTACTATCGGCACCAGTTTTTATTATTTTTTTTTTTTGAACAACGTATACCTATTTTAAGTTTTTTTTTAATTATATAAGATATAAAACATTTGTTTGAATTTAGATCCGCTTTCCGTACAATATACTAATTGGTGATATTTTTTTTTTTTTTTACAGAGACGAAAATCAATACGAGGACGATGGGCTGTTTCCCGGGCGAAAGCGTGGTGACCACGGGCACGGGTGAGAAGAAGCTGATGAAGAACTTGCGGGTCGGCGAATCGGTGCTGGCGTTATCCGACGACGGACAGCTCCGGCCCAGCAAGGTGCTGTTGTTTCTGGACCGGAGCGAAACGGCCCGCACTGAATACGTCACGCTGGTGACGGACACGGGCAAGTCGATAACGGCCACACCCACGCACCTGGTACTCCGGTGGGAGAAACCGGAGCGGTCGCAGATCCGTAACGCCAACCCGGTGTACGCGAAACGGGTGCGCGTCAACGACACGTTGCTGACGGTGGTTCGCGACAACGACGGCCGGCCGCGACGGTTGAACACGGAGCGCGTTGTGGCCGTCCGGCACACCCAACGAAACGGCTTGTACGCGCCGTTGACCGTCGACGGTACCCTGGTAGTGGACGACGTGGTCGCGTCCTGTTACGCGGTCATCGACAGCCACTGGCTGGCCCATCTCACCTTCCTGCCGACCCGTTTGGTGGCCGCGGTCCGGGCATCCCTGCGCGGCTTCGTCTGGCGGCTGGGCCATCCGCTGGCCGACTCGGCGGCAGCGACTGACGTCGATCCCGACCCGGACGCGGTACAGCCCGTCGATGGCATACACTGGTACCCCCGGATGCTGTACGCCATATCCGACTACGTGATACCGGCCGGATGGATGGACACGAACTAAGCCCCCGGAGTTCTGTTCGGACATTTACGAAATATATAATATAATACGACGGATATTCATATCGGTCATATTATATTGTTGTTGTTTTTGTTGTTGCGGCGCGGTTAATATAAATAACCGGTGCACGGTTATGCACGACGATGTTCGGAGGAGCCCGGCCCGTGCACAAAAAACGATAAGCGGCAAAAAAAAAAAATGTTTTTCTTTTCTTTCCCGCGCTTATTGTACTTTCTACTTCCGAGGTTTTTAAACGCGGATATATTTTTCATACAATATTCGCGCCTGCGCCGAGAAGAGCGGTGAAGTTTTTCCGTTTCGTCTATCACGCCCGGGCCGCCGGGAATAGGGCCGGGTCGCAAAAGCCGTTTCTACAACCGTCGATCGCGCGGGAAAACAATCGACAGAAACGAAATAAAAAGCGCGCCGCGATTGACTTTTACTCCCCGCGTCTACACAACGAACAATAATATAGGTATCGCGCAAGTACCCACGCCGTTATCGTCTCGCGTATGTACGCCGGCGAAAGTTAAACCTAACTTAATATGACCTATAACCGCAATAACCGACCACGGTATCGTTATTATTATTTATCATAATAAATTATTTTGTTTGTGCGTTTTTTTTTTTCTTTATTCAATCACCGGGCCATCCCGACCTCCGACGCGCCTGACACAAAACACACGCCAACGGTTTTCATCCGATAATCGTAATTAGGTATTTTTTTTTTTTACATTATAATGTTATTATGCGTTTAACGGTGTGATTGTCATTTATAATATTTATCGATTTTGTATAAATGTACATTTATTTATTCCCCCGAGCCAATTATTACCTATATATAATATATTATAACATTATTGGTCTACGGTCCAATATTTCCCCTAATATTATTAATTTAGTGCCCGATTATAATATACCTATTTATGTGTCGTACCTATATATTATTATTATTATAATACTATATTATTATTGTCGGACGCGTTGTTATCTTTATTTAATTGACTCGTATTATATTATTATGTATTCGTGTAAATCTTAGCTGTGTCCTGTAAATATTATTATAATAATATGACTTATTTATTTTCCCTCGTATATATTGTACCTACCTACCCGTCGTCGTATGAATTTTATGTAAAAAAAAAAAATAAATAAAACGTGTCTCTGTATAAAAAATAAACTACCTACGTGAAATCAATGAGCGCGTTGTTTTTTTAATTTTTTCTTTTATCTACCTTTTCGGTCGCAACTGCAGTTGAACATCGGTAAATGGATGGCTACCATCGATTGAGCACACCTATATAACATTGTTGTTCGCAAGAGAACATTTGCGATCGATTGACCACAGAAATGGACACGTTTCACAGAATACTCAAGTTACCTGTTTATTTTATTTAAAAACATTTGATATTTTTTTAGTTTTTATTTGGTTTTATGTGGATAAAACTGTTTTGGCCTAATAGAAATGCTTCCAAAATCAACACGAGGTTCATCATAAGTAGTATTTATTTACTTATTTATTTAGAAAACGGGTTGGGTTGCCCAAAACATAGACGAACAAGTATATATAAAACAATCTCTAAGATTACAGGTGTAAATATTGAAGATAATTAAGAGGGGTCAGTAGCCAAAGTTAGGGTCCTCATCGGTCAAACGCATTAGACGGTTAAGAGGAGAATTCGATAAATAGTGGCGGAGGGAGGTAAGTAGAAGGGAGTAGAATTTCTAAGTTGACAGGAAGGCATTCTAAAGTTGAAACCGGCTAATAAGGTCAAAGTGACCAGATAAAAATTTAGCAAGGAAAGAAATATAAGCAACTGACTAATAGGCGTATAGTCATGTGTGGGGCAAATTATGTTTAGAGATTAAAAAAAGTATTCAGCCAAAGGTATTAACTTTGAGATTCTAAGTAAAACGAAGGATGTATTGGTTTTACAATGACGTCTATTTAATTTTTTTTTTTCTGTGAACTACTTTTCTACCCAAAATTTTGCTCCGATTTTCAAGCGTAGTACTTTTTCTGAAAAAAAATCTGACTGGGTTGGTACTATTTTCGTTGGTCTAAACCTATAGTTAATGTAGCTGATACAGTTACAGTCTCTGCTATATCTCAAACTTAGTTAATGAAAAACTATAACGGATAATTATGGGGAAAAACCCGATGATTGGAAGAGGTTAAATATCCGATGGGAAATCGATCGCTGTGCAACGTCCGGGTTCGTCCTCAGTCGATTATTACCGATAGTAAAAACTAATTCACTCTGCATCTAAGCTGTTGTAAATGAGATGGTGGAAAGATAAAAAAACGGGGCCATTTAATTTATATCTGAACACATTGATTAAACCATTGCAAACGAAAAACTATTCTGAGCGAAGTATATAATTAAATCAATTTTGATAAATTGCAATTTGTATTAATTTGTATCTACAAAATAAATACACAATAATTGATAGTGAATTTAATAATTTTAACATTTATTTGAACTTAAATTATTGATAAGAATAATTTAAATAATTTTTATCTGAACAAAACCGAAAATAATTCGATAAACTCCAGAATGTTTTGAAAAATTATACCACGACCATAAAGTGCTAATTTATAGAATTAGCGATTAAATTATTTTTTCTAGTGGAAAACGTCGTCCATGTTTTTATAAAACAATGAAATTGTGAAATTGTACGTTTTTCTGCGTTTTTTTCCCACATAAATGCTTTTACTTAAAAAATGTCGTTGAAAATTAAAAACAACTTGAACTTTCAGAAATGTTGCTACATGTAAAACTTGGAGTAAGTTTACTGGGAAAAAACGTGTCCACAGACTAAAAGAAGAAAAAAAATAAACATCTTAATAAAATCAGTAGCCCCTCGCTATACTCGGAATCTAAAATTATACAGTCAATAAGCTAAAATGATAATAATTAATTAGCGAATACGATTACAGACTTTTGTATAATTATAAGCACTTTTCTCTGAACTTTGAAAAATTATTAAAAATCACGAATTTAACGAAAATAAAAAGTCGATAGTTCAAAATATTTGGAACAATATAAATTCTCTAAAATGGTTATCTTCAATTATTTTAAAAAAATAATAAAATCAATTTTTTTTTTTATAAGTTTTTTACCAAAACATACAAAATAAATTGAAATATAAATATGTGTAGTCCTTATCTCTACGAGTAATAAAAATAAAAAAAACAGAATTTGATTATTATTATCTCAGGAGATATTGCAATGGGTATATTCGAGGGACACCCTATATAATTATTCGGTAAAATTTTCTGGCATCTACGATTAACTAAATTTTAACTTTATTAACCAATAGATTTATTACCTATATAGTATATATGATGTGTGTACTTTTATTGTTGGTCTACAATAAATTTATTATAGCAGAAATACTAATCCGATTGGTCGAAAATTTTGTCTAGTTGATGCCTTAAGGAGATAATTTTTAATTTTCCTTGGAATTATTTTAATGACTTAGAAAAACCTTAAAAAAAAGTGACGTAATGTACATAATAACGATATCCACTTATTTATTTGTTTTTTTTTAGTAATTTATTTCAAATTATCGTCGAAAACTAAAATTTGTACAGAATAGATGGGTACTTACAGCAGTTTTTTCTAGACGTAGTAAAATGTTCAAAACATTCCGGCAGTATTTGAGAGTTTTTATTTATAAACATTCGAAATTATCAAGTTTTTTTTCATTTTTATTTGTTTTTGTGTGAATATAATTTTTCGACTGATCCAAAATACTCAAAAATTTAACTCGAGGTATAAAATGAGTTTTATTTGGTGTTAAAAAAAAAGGTTGAGCGTATTGTAGCAGTTTTTTTTTTTAATTTTAAAATTGTACGTTCAAATTTTAATGAAAATCATAGAAATTATGAAATAATTTCAAAATAATGTTTTACTGAATTTCGATCAAAATCGTGTTTCGTCATCAATAATTCATCATTACGTATAAATATTAATTTAATTTATCCATTGTTTATTATTATTATTGTTCTTGCAGTATGATTTTCGGGCATTAGACATTGACAAAAAATATTATATTCTTGTGACGTTTTTTTAAGAATATTTTAATTATTTGAATAAACAAAGTAAACGCCGTAGAATTAACGTGTAGGCCACTTAACGTGCGCAACTACCTGAACTTTTTTATAAGCAGAACTACTTAAACGTTTTCTACCATAACTCATTTAAATTAACACGTTTAAATTAATATAATATTATAAATCACAAAAAAAAACACATAAACACGTCAGGGTTGTGCCACACGTAGCGGCAGGCGCGTGTACAAGGGGAGGGAGGTTTACGAGTTCGAGCCCCCCATCCCAAAATTGCATGAAAATTGTAATAAGAGTAATTTTTTTTTTAAAAGTGGCTTCTGTCAATGAGGAAGACAAATGCAATTTTAGTTTTATTTTATTATAGTAGATTGTTATTATTGTAATTTTTGTGATTTTCCTGTTTTTAGAAAATTATAACTGACACAGCGATATTTTTACTCATTATCATCACAATAATATGAATTAGATTATCATTTAGACTATATTCACTAAAAAAAAAAATATTAAATGTAAAATTTAGTAATAGGTATACCTAAAAAATTAAAATCGAATGTTATAAAATATTGACATTGAAAAATAAAAAAAAATTTTTTGATTGAAAGTATGTAAACTTCTTTGTTATACGAGTATAACAGTGTACAACCTTAAAAAATTGTTTTTCAAACGCACCTGCGTAGTGGTTTCAACCGCCGCGTTTTTGGAATACTGTCGAAACTGTCACAAATAGATGAGCCACGTCAAACAGTGTCGTGCTATAGATCGCGGACTAACGTGATAAAAAACGCCGAATTCCCAAAACGCATATTATCATTAAAAAACATCGATTTAAAATGAATGGTGCCACCCTAGAGAGTTTTCCTGCCGGCGATTTGATCAATTTGCCAATAAATTGTCATCGTATTATCATCTTGACACACGTCGTACCTCTCGTTGGATACCGTGTTACTGTTTTACTATAGACAGTCAACATATATTATAATTGAACATAATAAAATAAACATAATATTAATATAAATGCCGACGTGTTTCACGCGATACACTGATGCCGTGCCACTTATTAATAATTAACATCGGTACCTACAGCCATATTGATTAAATATATTTTAATCGATATAAATTATGTTTAATCAATGCTACAACTGTTTACACTTTTACACTTGTAATAATTATTACTCGGTAATAAATAACAGGTACCTAATTATATCTATTTATTCGTGTTATTTTTTATTAATAGGAAATTAGTACGAAGTGACTAAATTCGTCACGAATCACGACCGTACGATATAAAAATCGATAATAATTTATTTTATATATTTTTGTTTATGTTTAAATTGCGTTTAAAAAACCTTGTATGGTTGCATTATCTTTTAGCGGTTGAACCGCGACACTATTATCTCAATCTGATCAGTCACTCGTAACCGGTGAATATTTGTACACAACAAATAAAAATAGTCTATTATGACCAATTTTGTACACAACACTTGATAATTTTATTATAAACGTTACGTGTATAATTGTTTAATTATTAAATAATAATAATCGATGATTGATGGTCGGTAAGCTGAACTCTGAATAAAAATATCAATGTTTCGCTAAAAATAGATAAACATAAACAAGCACGGACTGGTAAAAAAAGGACAAAAGATGCTAAATATTTACCTACCTATATAATTTTAGGGCAAAAATCAACAACTATTTGGACAATAGGGCAAATTTTAAAAAGCTCACATACCTACTATGTACACAATAGGTTTTTTGGGGCAACTATCTCAGACAAAAATTTGGTGGGTGTATTAAAGAGTTGTAAATAATTGGAAACATTTGAAAAAAAATTTGAAAACTCATGCATATACTGATAATCTATACAATATTCTGATATAAGTCATGGATTATATTCCAAAAATACCAGATTAGATTCAAAACTTCATACCATACATCAACAAATATTTTTAACGCATTTTTAGCTAGGTAAAATATTGCAATCAAAGGACAGTAGTATAAGTAGTATAATAAGAAACAGTAATATCCCAAAATGTGGACATTGAATTTAAATATCTTATTTTTGTTAAATTATTTGAACTGTATAAAATAATTTATTTAAGCAATTTCTTAGAACTAGGCATTAAAAGTTGTTGAATAATACTATGGTTTACTAATGGCTCATTGAATATCATATTAAAAATTTAAATTACAAAAAAAAATTCTAATTCTTGGTGAAAATGTTCAACATTTCTGAATAAAAATTAATGTGTTAGGTAAGTTTATTTGTTATATTAATCTATATGTAAAAATATATCTGCTGGTATGATTGTATGTAATGACATATAGGTATGATAACGAATCATGGACATTTTCCATATTGACTGTTTTTGATGTAATAGGACATTTTCTCTCGATACATGTTTTGATCTAAACATTTTCATTCAAAAATTATAAAATTGTATAATTTATTATGAAATTATTATTTTTTTATATATTTTTTATCATTTTCTATTTGCCAATAATATACATGGCTTATAAAATCACAATATTTTTTCAAAAATTCATTGCAATTTAGTGGATTCTATTAAAGTACAGTATTAGGTAGCTACCCTTGTAAATCTATTTATAAATATAAATGTCCAGAACCATACTATTAAAATAGGTTCCAACATTATTATACAATCTTTCATCTTAAAACTATTAAAAGCTTTTAGTAGTGGTTTAGTAATTAAGTTAACTTTAGAGATCAAATTCACAAGAAATTATTATATTGTTAAATAACTATTCAAATTGTAAAAAAAAAATAATAATAATTTCATATTACTTAAATAATAAATAATATAATTTTATAATATCCGAATGAGAATGTACACATCGAAAAATGTTTTGAGGGGGGATGTCCAACTACAGTAGAAACTCAGGTATTAACATCTGTTATCCGTCATAGGTCACCGTTTTACTTCTTTGTAAAATACAACGTTGCCTCTCAAAAAGCTCATGCCTAAAAAAAAAAAAAGATGATGAATTATTTTGTTTGGTATTTTTTAGTATGTTATTATTTTTGTAATTATTATTTCATTATTTTTGTCTGCAAATTCGGACGTTGTAAAATATACACGTCTATTGCAAAATATGTGTTAACCGTGTATTCGATTAGCCATCATAGTCCCAGTCCAGTGACTGACGATAAATCGAGTATTCGAATTTCTACTGTACACCAAAAACAATCGAGAGGGGGGGGGTAAATATCCGGAATATCAATGATAATGAAATTAAATGAATAATAACATTATAACAACATGAATGTCGACAATTTTGTTTCGGCATCAGTATTTCAGGGGTAAGTGGGTTGAATAAAATTGTACTGTACCGCAAATTAAAATTGTTTGCGCCTTCACAAGCACTTGCTACATACCTACTATTTATTTAATATTTAGCGTTGTGTTATTATAGGTACTCGTATTTCATAAAGTACCTATGCTCAAATTTATAAGAAAACAAAAAGTTTGGTGCCTAGTGCCTACAGTAAGCGATGTGGTCATTCCAATACCCAGTGACGCATTTAGAGGGGGGGTCGAAGGGGCGAATGACCCCAGCGTCAAAATGTTAACAGATTTAGGAGCGGCAGTTTTTTTGAAAGTATTAATTTTTGTTTTTATCACAAATAATATAACACTTAATAGCATCATTGGTTAAGTTATAAATTAGCATGCTAGAACACAGATTAAATTCTTTGCTATGTGGTTTTAATTTTTGTACCTCTACTGTAAGCACAGGGAAAGTTGAGTTATCCTCCGCAAAACAATTTTTTAAAGAAAAAAAAAAACCTAAAAAATTTAAATGTTTGTAACAGATTTCTTTAGTTTGTATTTCATAGATTGATTAATCTATGATTTTATTTTTTCAAGTTATAGGTAATCGTAAGCGCTATTGTATAAAAGGACTATGAGTGATTTTATGTCGATAACGATCGCCTTTTGTATAAACTTTTTTCTACACGTGCTGTCTACACTTTGCACCTCCAAATAATAAGTAATTCGTGATAACAGATTATCGTATCAAATGATTTTGAGCTGAATGTAATATGAGTGAAACGACTGATAACTTATAAAATTTACTTATGTCATTATTTGGTACGATTTTTTTTTGAATATAAAACACTTTGAAAAAATTGTAAATTTGTTAAACCCTAGGATATACATTTTAAAATGTTATTCAAAAAAAGCAAGAGACACATTTATCAGTAATTGGAATGGGGAGGGAAAGCCTGAGGTGAAGATTAGTGGGTGAAATATTTTATAGGGAAGAGGGAGGCAATTAAAGAGTTTTGTCCGGGGATGCATATATTTTAAATGCGCTACTTGCAGCATCACAATGGTGCTCTCTGTTTGGAACACAAACGATCCTACGTAAAAGTGAACTCGTTTTTTTGAAATGTGTGTATTTCTTAATAGTGACTAGAATACTAGAGTTGTAGAGGTTAAAATGTAAACAATTTGAGAACTCACCGTCACAGTCTCTAATGGCGCTGCATATTTGACACCGAAATTTTTCATTCTTGAGGTTTGACAAAGAACACCAGTATACCAACACAATAATATTAGCGACGACACTTTTTAATTTAATAAAATATTGGCCGCAGAAAAAACGGAAAAAAAATTACGAACTCTAATGACACCGCGGCAAAAAAAAAAAAAAAAACACTACACAATAAAATATTATACTATACGCGGACAAGCTTAACGCTCACAAGTCGCAACCGAAGCCCGGCGAAAAATGTGCTAGAGCTGTGGAATCACGGAGCTCCGAAGCTTCAAAGCTGTCTACATCGAACCAAAACACCAATGAACGCGTTCCATGTAGAACCGTTACGGGATCGGATTGGCTACTGAGTACTGAGAAAATCTCGTTGAGCTAATCGCAGTGCCGTGCCGTAACCAGGAAGGCACGGACCCCGTGGAACTTTTTATTTTATCAGTTTTAACAGTTATACAAAGTGTCTCACTGTTTTCCCAATGATTAATATCTCTGTTAATATTAAAATAGAATTTGAATCGCAGTGTAACGGGCAAATCGTACACCCGGATTATCATACCACAGTAAGATTATCCGAAGATTATCATATCTCTAGGCTCTAATACCATAATTCTAGGATAGGTACATCCAACTCCTAAAATGATGTAACGGTGGTACCTATGGCTTTCCTAAAATAATTGTACCACTCGCCGGTAACCAAAACATTTTTTTCGTAAGCAATGGTTTATAGTTGCTTACAGATTTACATTCAATTCCCGTCCCTATATCCATCCTACCTTACCGACTTCCCACTTACACCAGTGGCTGCACCCGTCCCCATTATCTTACCTTTATTTTTAAACTCTACGTCTATAGTACGTATGATAGTACGTTATCACGGTGCCATCACAAAATGTAAATAAATCGCCTAATGTGACAATGATAATGACAGTCGCGTTTTGGAAATCTGGACCGTGCCCGACGTATCTAACAATGATAAAATAATCCATTCTATTGGGCCCACAGACATAAAATAACTAACAACATATTACAATAATATATATAAATATATAAAATGTTACTGTGAACTGTGATTAGACCTATACACGAATTAAGATATACAGGATACACGTGACCCTGTTATCGGCAAACTATTGATTCCCAACGGTCCTTAGTCCATAACTAATAATGACGACAAGGGATATTACTGTATTTATAAATGAGAGAGAAAAAATTTTTAAAACTAAAAACTTAATTAAATACTATCGTAGAAGATGGTCGATGGGATATTGATGCTTATACACCAATATATCCAATGGTTATATAGTGGATGTAATTTTCAGATATCCATAATATTAATTATTAAATATTTATGACTTCCAATGGTAAAATCTAGAAGTTATCCAAATGTCCGTTTTTTTGGCATTTTTGGATATGCTATGTCAATATCCATTAGTTATTTGTAGAAGTTATTCATGAGATGTTTTATATTATCAAATCCTAATGAATAACCACAAGTTATTATTTATATACTTCAGTATATGTATTATATATCCAGTGGATGGTGACTTAAGATATTTTTTTTTAGGTATACAGGAAAAAATAATAGAAAATGTTTATCTAATTGTATTGAATTACTATTTTTATAAATAACAACAAATTTAACACACTGCATTCATTTATTTTTAATAAAATCTAGCTTCTGCATGGTTCATCCAGTTTTTGATACAAGTTATAATGCCAGATTCTTTTAAATCTTTGGCATTTTTGAAAACAGCATTTATATAAATGCTGTTAAAAAAATTAAGCATCAATTATATTATCTTACCATTGATTATCTTAGACTAGTATAAAATAATAAAGGTTTTTTTTCCTTTTGCTCCGGTCCAATTGTATGACTGAGCAAATTAATCGGTAAAGAGTTTTCTTATGTAATAACATCTTCAAGGAATATAATTTTTATGACAATGCTACTTTTGAGTGTGTAGTGAAATTTATATTGTGTTGAAATATTTTCTGCGGATAAATATTATAGATTTATTTTAAGTTAACTAAATAATATTAGTTTTAATTTAATAGATAAAAAAATGACCTAGTAAAAAAACAAATTGTCAATTTGTTTATCGGGCATAACAAAATCCAGAAAACAGTTGTAATACAGTAACTGCCCAAATAATCAATTTAAAATCTTAAGGTTTTTTGATTCACCCTGAAAACAATTTTTTTTATACTTATTAAACATATTTAATGAGATGTAATTTTCCAAACATGTTAATAGTCAAAATGTATTCAAAGACATTGATGATTTTAATTTAAATTTAATTATTTGATTCTATTTCGGTGTTTTGAATATAAAAATTATATGGCTAAGTATATATTCACTACTTATATTACAATGAGAAAGAGACGACATACTTCTTATTTTATTTATCATCAAAAACAAGGTTAAAAAAACCTCTCTAAATTAGTTAATAATTAATTTAATAGTTAGGAATACCTACAATATAGGTACATAGATTGTTTATTATTTTATATAAGAATACTAGTTATACATATTTCTTGCGTAGAAAAATATAACAGGAATAAAAGTATTTTACCTATTATCTAATTTGTATGAATGCCAAATTCGGAATTCCATGTTACGATTTTATTGATAATGGATATCATATAATCAGTACAAAATTCGTCACTGTCACCTTTAAGCGCTACCTGTCAACTCAAGAACGAATAAAGTTTTCATAACAACTGATAAGTGATAGTGTATCCTATTATTATCTTAATTCGTAGCCATATCCAATATTTTATTATCTATGATTGCCACCGTAATATTATCTAGGTGTTAACCATTTGTTATCACACAATTATTAGGAATAATTTAGTTCCGCTTTTCTAGGGTCACTATATGTTCGGAAATTAAATTTCGGATAAAATACTTTTGTCTTATAACACCGTTCGGCAAAAATAATTTTTGCAGATGTAAGTTTGAATTTTTTACGCGTTTCTTACGTTTCTTAATGCATTTAGGATTAAGACACTATTCTTCAATCCTTACGCTAGAACCTGGTTGGAAATTTAGGTTATAAAATATATTATTTATGTGTATGGAAAATATATTAACGACACGAACTTCATCTTTTTATCTGTGATCCACGGCCATAGGTATATTATCTGTCTAGAACTGATAATAAGTAAATGATAAAGAGAAATGACCGTGAACAGTACAGCTGGTAAAGTGATAACATTGAATATTAATAATCATATTCGATTACCTATTGGCATTTGTAAAAGAAAGTTTCCTGTAGTCGTTCAATGTTGTCACGTCTCCACGTCTCACTTGTTGTTTGTGCCAAAGACCAAAGTACATAATTAAATTTATCGTATTTCCTCTTCCGTGTTCATCGTTTAATTTTATATTTTAATCGTTTAAGTTAAATATTTTGAACAAATCTCAAAAATGTCGTGTATTAATGTGATCTCTAGAAATTTTTCAACGTCCGTCGTTGCCCGCGCGGCAATCAAAAATGTTACCGTGGTCGGTGGTGGACTGATGGGTTCAGGGATTGCACAAGTGTCCGCCCAGAGTGGACACAACGTAACCATCGTAGAACTCAACCAAAGCGTCTTGGACAAAACGTACAAGAGCATCGAGAATAGTTTGCAACGGATCGCCAAAAAGACATTCAAGGAAAATCCCAACGATGCCAATGCTTTCGTATCCGAAGCACTTTCGAGGATCAGCACATCGACCGATCTGCCCAATGTCGTTCAGGATTCCGATCTGGTGTTGGAAGCTATTGTCGAAAACCTGTCGGTTAAACATAAGCTATTCAAATCTATCGACGAAGTCGCTCCAAAGAAGACTATATTTGCTTCTAACACATCGTCACTGTCTATTAGTGAGATCGCGTCCGTCTCAAACAGGAAGGATAGATTCGCCGGCCTACATTTCTTCAACCCCGTACCAGTGATGAAACTACTGGAAGTCGTCAAGACCCCAGAAACTTCTGATGAAACGTACCAAAAACTTATGGCCTGGGGAAAAGCCATCGGCAAAACTACTATAACTTGTAAAGACACCCCCGGATTCGTAGTCAACCGACTCCTTTTGCCGTTGATGGCTGAAGCAATCAGGATGTTAGAAAGAGGCGATGCTTCTCCTAGGGATATCGATATAGCCATGAAATTGGGTGCTGGACATCCCATGGGACCAATTGAATTGGCAGATTATGTTGGACACGATACTACCAATTCTATTATAAACGGATGGCATGACAAATTCCCAGAGAATCCGTTGTTTGAACCATTGAAGTCTTTACAGAAATTGGTAGACGAGAAAAAATTGGGAACCAAGACCGGTGAAGGTTACTACAGTTACAAGAAATAAAATTTCAGAATATCCATTAAGTACCTTTTTATATTGGTACCGATCTATTTTTTGGGGGCATAATATATTTTTATCTCTATTATTGGTATACCTTTTAATATTATTTTTAAGATTTAGGCACTATTGAATTATAAAACTATGTCTTACATTGTTTTAATATTAATTTTGTTATATTATTTATAATTGTTTTCAAAATTATTAATCAAAGGAAATATAACTTTATTTTAAACGAATATAATAATATTTTAATATTTTACTTATTATATTATGTACATCGTGTATAAAGTAAATAATATATCTACATAAAAAATTGAAAACCACGGAAATCACCCCGTGTACTATCTATAATGTATTATATTTATATGTATAAATTAATGTTTATTTTGGTTAGTAAGCGCATAACTTGAAAACGGATTGCCGATTTGGCTAATATTTCGTAGTTCAGAACAAGGTTTTTATGTATTTTTGGAAAAGTCGTAAATTTGGATATCTCTCATTACATTTTTTTTCATCCTTATCACCAAGGCAACCTGTAATCAACAATAACAATTCAATTATAGATGTTCAGTTCTTCTGTTATATGTTTACATAACAACAATTTATATAAATATAAAAATAAAGGTTCTGCATTGGATTTTCAATATTTTTCTGGGAGAGGTCCTGAAAAATAATATGTATTTAAAAGGAATCTCTATTAATAGATATTTCTCATTTAGACGACATTTTATTAAAATTATATCAGGGTTTGGGAGGGTCCAGACCCTCTAGACCCCGACCTCCGTAACCCACTGGTTTGTATGAAAGAAATTTTTTTAGAAAATATACCGGAAATTTGGACGGTATTTTTGTGTATATATTTTTTTTTTTTCTAACGGTAATCTCCGAAACTTCCGTACCAATTTACGTGTTGTTTTTGGACTGGATACAAAGTAATAATTTATAGGTGTTTTGAATTGGTTATACTTTATAGTAATTATGTAACTAATTTATTTATGTTTAAAAAGAAAACGCAATTTTAAATACGGATGGACATACTTTGCACCACGGTTTCGCCACTGTTTTGAATGAGAATTTGAGGAAGTAGTATCATGTATATAGAGGGGAATTTGGGCGTTGGCAAATTGAGTCCCAAACGAATTTATCGTTTTCCAAATTCGGCAAATTGCGTTCCTCGTACAAAAGTGAAACCGGTAAATTGATTCACGTTTGAATTATGATCAAATACTGTTATTTTTAATAACATAAATACATTTTTACGGAATTACATCGTACATATTTATCAGTCAATAACAGACAAAGTACGTCATTTCAGACAGAACGCATTTTTGTAGATTGTTACTTATATGTCGCGTATTAGATACTATTTTTTCTTATACTTATCGAATTTGGGAAATACCGACTACCTATATTACACGCGAGACGGAATTACCCGTCTACTGTTTATTATATGAATAGTTTTCAAGATTACCTATACGAGCAGTCGTGATCTTTTCAGTTATTGCGACTCGCGAGTAATATAATATACATACCTATATCAATTTTGTAATGGAAATAATGAAAAGTGAATAAAATATTAACATTTTTATTTTTAATAGTTATAAATTTTGGTTTCATAAAATTTAGAAAAATTAAATCCAGTTCCTTATATTCATGCAAGTATTATATAAACATGAATGGTACTGAGAGACTCAATTTATTTACCTAAAAATCATAAAATGGGTCTCAGTTCGTCGAATTTAATTTGCATTTGTATGCAACTATTAATCATTAAAACGAAAAACGATCCTGAACAGAGCTCAGTAAATAATATTGCTTTTTCAAAATTGTGTGTTTTCACAATAACAATAATTTAAAAAAGGTAAAAAATTTTCAAGTAATAAAAACAATTGCCGATGACAATCTTATTTTTAATTTTAACCCAAAATGCCAGTTTTTATTCATCATATCAAATTTTAATGAGAATTTTCAAAAAATTGTTTTCTAAAAATACCTAACAACAAATTAAATGCAACAAAAAATTTATCTTGTCATGTTTTGATTGGAACAAGATTTTTAGTAGAGATTTTGTAAACAGTATAATAAAAAAAAAATATATCATAGTATAACTACAAATGTAACAGGCAGATTGTACCCCCAGATTATCATACCATAATAAGATTATCCAAAGATTATCATACCTCTAGGCTCTAGTACCAAAATCTTAGAATGGCTTTCCTAAAATAATTATACTACTAGCCGGTAACAAAATCCTAGAGTCCTAGAATGTAATATTATACACTTCCTAAAATGACAAATCTAATGTACAATAAATTATGATAGGAAATCCATAACCCTCGTCAATATGTACACATATTATGCACTGAACTATTATTATTTTAATTTGATAGATAGGATGAGAACTAAGAGAGAATAAGTTCACCAAAACCAGAGTCAGATAGGATCTTGAACATAATGTCATGGTTTACTCGATCAAAGGCCTTTGAAAAACCAGTGTAGATAATGTCCACTTGAGAATGCTGAACGAATGATTAAAAAATAAAAAAGCTAAATACAATATTGCAAATAATAGATCATCGACCTGGTCCAAATCCGTGTAGTTCATCTATCAAAAATGAATTAACTTTTAATTGGATAGAGAGAAGAACTAAAATTTCAAATACCTTTGATACATGACAGAGATTAGCAATAGGGTGATAATTTACAACATGAGAATGGTCAGTCGCTTTTATTAAGGGTAATAAAGAACTGAGTTTTAGTATAGCACCAATATTGATCCTGTATTTCTATCTCTTATAACACAAAAGAATGATCTATAAAGATTATCATTCTGTGTTATAAACAATATAAATACTAGGTGAATAGGTATTCCAAAATGATAGTATACATATCCAATCCATAAGAAAAGTTTCATATTTTTCTACCGAGTGTCTCGATACATTCTATATTACACAAAATAAAATTATATTAATAAATATTGCATCATTTTATTAGAGGAAGTATTGCATAATTATTTTCAATTAAATATTTTAAGTTATATTATTCCATATTAACATAGTTGTTTTTAATTCTGAGTATAATTTCAAAAGCCCTAGGATTTGTTATATCGGCAACTAACAGCTTACAACCATCAGCGATGCCCAACTGTTCTAATGTCATTTTTAAATTTGGCCTAGTTTTTAACTCGATGGAAGGTACATTAGGCATATACAGTGTTTTCCTCTTTTCTTCCAATTCTATTGTGAGTGCAGGATTTCTCATCTGATATTGTGGATGTTCACTTAACATTTCAATTATTTTCTCCAATCGCACATTTGTGTCATCAATATCGAGATACTTTGCTGTTGTCGGACTGCAAGTTATACAATCTGATTTACGTTCTGCTTCATATGTATATGTATATATACCATCTGCATCATTAAATACAGCGTAATTATTTAATAAAGGACAACAGCTAGTGGCAACTTTGAAAGCCTCAGTAACACAAGCTGCAGCTATCACAGCATTTGTCGATGCGACTGCCGGTATTATATTTTTAATTACTCCTTGCACCAGACGATAATTAATTCCATTTATTCCTAGAATAAATAATTACAAAATACTCAATGAAAAATAATTTAACTAGGTAGGTCAATTTTTGCTTAAACGCTTACCAAATTCATCAGCACGTTCAAGAGACTTTTCATAGATCCAACTTATATGAGCTGGGTCATCTGTATCTATGTTAGAATCAAATGGATTGTCTTTAGGCCATTGTATTAGCTTGATATACTCTATACAGTGTTCTGGTAAACGAGGTGTACTTGCTATAGTACATAATGGATAAGTCACCTATGAACAAAATTAAATAAAAAATTAAACAGACAGTTACCTATTACAGTATTATGCTGAGTCGAACTTAAACATTAGAACATATGTAATAATAAGTTTATGTAGTCTTTTATTTTAAATTCTTATTTTGAATTTAATTGGAAAAATAATAATTGTTAATCAATAATATTATTGAACAAAAGTAAAATAAATGTGATTAAAATCAAATCAGATTAAGTCAGTTCATGATCCAATCAATGTGTTTTTTAATACTTAATCTGATGGTGTTTTAAAAAATGGTTTATTGTAGTTGCTATTTGAGTTGTCGTAGAAAAAAACATTAATTTGCAATTTACAGAAAATTACTATTATGGTTTTTTTATTTTCAAGTCAACTTTTTTAGTGAGTGGAAGTTTAATCCAACAGTGGCCCATCAGAATCCAAATTACATACTTAATTTTCAATAAATAATAATAAATAAATCATTAAAAAGAAATTTTAGCTTAAGTCACCACTTTATTTGTGTGTTCTAGTTTCAGGTTTTCTAAATTTAATAAATTCATTCACTTGGTAATCAGAAATAAAATTCCCAAAAAAACTTAAGAGTGAACCATTCTATTATATTATATAATTGAATATAATCTTTTTCTAAACAAATTGTAAGATTATTGTTTGGAAATTGCGTCAAAATTATCAGATGGATAATTTCGTGGAATATTTTAGGCGAAAATATTATAATCTACCGTATTTTAGATTTTGAATGGAGCGAAGAAGCTTATAGTGTGACAAACATGTTTAGTTATTTGACCGTGTTTTTAAACTCTACGTCTATGGTACGTCTGATAGTACGTTATCACGGTTTACATTTTGTAAACAAATCGCCTAAAGTAGACGTGTAGTGACTTTCATGTTGCATTTTGGAAATCTGGACCGTGCCAGACGTATGGCGTATCCCACGTTGATAAAATAATCGATTCTATTGGGCCCAGACATATAAAATAACTAACAATAAAAGAAAATATACATACAAATAAAAAATTGTTATTATTTTATAATACGTCTGTGACAAGGCATATCCATTATTTTATTATCTATGATTGCCACCGGAATATTATCAGGTGTTAACCATTTATCATACCATTATTAAAAATAATATAGTTCCGCTTTTCTGTGGTCGCTATATGTTCGAGAATTAAATTTCGGATAAAATATTATTGTCTAAAATACCATTCTGTAAAAATAATTTTTTCCAATTTAAGTTTGAATTTTGTTTGGATCCTTTGTTACTCTATGCAATTTATGATTAGGACACTTTTCTTTAATCCTTACACAGGAATCGGGTTGAAAATTTAGGTTATGTAAGCGGCAATTCCCCCCCCTCGCTACGTATACGTTACAACCAGCTTAACAAAATATTACATAAGACAATATATATTTGTGATAACACGGTTATTTTATGGTTATCCCACATATCAAATAACTTATTTATTCATTTTTTATTTTAACTATTAGTTTATTGGAAGTGAAATAATTATTTTTCATACTTAATAGATACGTTGATTATTTGTAAAAACATCATGTCTACTAGATGGTAAATACACAATAAGTTTGTACATCAATTCATAATTAGACAAACGATTCTCAAATAATTTAGTTTACAAAGCTTTTAATATATAGTTATATGCCAATAATCAAAACTAATGATTTTAATTTTAAATGCTAGCATATTCACCAAAAGTCCATTATTACCATAATTATCAAAAGTGATACTTACAGTAGTAAGTATCACCTTAGTAATGCTCTTTGTTTCAAAATTGTATGTCAATTTATTTTAAATAATTAAGTATCAAATATTAAATCACAATTTGAAAACCAATGATTTAAAAAATTTAAGTCAATTTCATATTTTAATGTTTGAGTTATATAACTTTTATTATAATTGTATAGGTATCCTATTTATCAACGTGGTAATCCTCAATTACGTATTTTTTTACCAAATTTTTGGATGAAACTAGTACGGCCAGAAGAAAAGCAACCTAAAAATGTAGTTCAATTTATAGTGCCTACTGGAATGACAAATTATGATATTCGGAATTATTTAGAAAAAATTTATAAAATTAATATTATTAAAGTCGAATCAGAAATTGAAAACGGTAAGATTTTTAATGAAAATATCTACTTATGAATGTAAATAAATTAAATTAAAATTATCTTATTATAATATAATAGGTAAACTTAAAAGAGCAATTTATAACAAATATGGACCAGTTGTAAAAGAAGATGACTTTCGAAGAGCATTTGTTACACTAGTAAATATAATACATTTTTTAAATTACGTTTTATTAGTACTAATGTAAATTGTTTTTTACTTTTAGCCTAGAGATCAAGAATTTGAATTTCCTGATATATGTTCCTCAGAAGAACAAAAAAAACGCCTCAAAGATGACGCAAAATCCAGCAAAATAAGTGATGATATGTATAAGGATTTTTTGAAAAAACAAGGAAATCGGCCTGGATTACCTGGCTGGTTTTCTTTTTGAGAAATTGTATTATAAACTATGTTAATAATTTAATTTTAGAATTTGTAGTTTTGTTCATAACAATAAATTAATTAATTCAGATGAACTTGATTAATTAATACATTAAAAAATAATAATTCTCCTAGCACAAAATAAACCAGGTTCTGGTAAATTGTGCCAGTTTAACAAGGATTTATATACAAATACAGCAGAAACATTTATGCAGACTTTATAGTAAGTTTCTTGTATATTTTTCTACACATTTATGTTACATGAAAAGGTTCATTAAATAATTTGTTTAAATGGTTTTTTTTTTTTTTTTTTAAATTGCCAATTAGTTAACAAATTTAACTTAATTTGGTTTTTAGGGATTAATTGAATGTTAAATATTGAAAATAAGATTTAAAAAAAAAAAAAATAATTTCAACACAATAACGTCTGATCCCTCAATATCCTTTATTAATTTTTGCTGTACCTAGTACCCAATATTTGACTTGATTTTATATAAGTATACCAATTTTTATAATATAATATGAATGTGTAACTTTTTTTATAATGCATAAATATTAAGGTTAAAAATAAATAAAATACATGAATGTTTTAAAAAATTGTGATTCAGAGTTTTCCTTATTGTCTTTTCATACATCACACATAATAATTTATGTTAATACTTAGTGCTTTTACTTTTTTGATGTAGCAATTTTTTTGTTTAGTATAAATGCCCTAAATTAATTACTTATACCCTAAAATATGCGGATGTTTTGCCTGATGGTGTTTAATTTTTAAAATAATATCTTGATTCTCAACAGTTTAGTCAATTTCTGTAGGGTTAACATGGCTATACAATACAATACAATAGGAGTAACACCGCAATTAATACTAGTTACTAGTCTACTCAGAATTGATTTTGGTTTACAATTATTGTCAAGGGTGTCCAGAGAAAAAAACCTTTATTCGAAAAGTATGCCATAAGTCAAAAATGCTTGGAAAGCTGTATTAACTTTTAATAGACAATACAAGTAAAACCAATTTTAAACAAACTTTTTTGATTTTCTCTTTCGGTTCTAACCCAACTTATTGTAAATTGGTATATGTTAATTATATAATTTATATTTAATTGTACCTATAGTACCTATAAGTACCTATATCAACATATAATTGTGTATTGCTATAATAAATTGTACATGTATTGCTCAAAGATACCAATATAACTATGCACTGTGCTAAAACCAAGATTTTAGACTATCTATCAAAATTTTGTAGTCATTAGTAACTCTCTAAGCGTTAAATTTAATTTTTATAATCATTTAACATACAATTAATAATACATATAGTCACTTAAAAACACAACTCAACCATTAAAAGTAAAATATATTTTTACTTTATGTTTAAAACTGATAGGTAGTTGATAGTTTAAAGTGAGTTATTTATGTAATAAATATTTGGTTATGATGTAAAGCTACTTATAAACCAAATAATAATTATGA
The DNA here is from genome assembly GCA_902439185.1 of Cinara cedri. Lineage (NCBI taxonomy): Eukaryota > Metazoa > Arthropoda > Insecta > Hemiptera > Aphididae > Cinara > Cinara cedri. Next base: position 1,027,913 of record CABPRJ010000486.1, on the reverse strand, counting down.
ATATTCAAATCAACATTAAATATATTACCTGCGGTGGGAACAAATCCAGTGTGCAATCAATGCATGGTGTGATACCTGGTAGTATAACACGAATATTGCCTTTAAAACCTTCAGTTCCACCGTCAATCAATGGTATTATAGTAGAATTGTCAAGCTGTTGATTTTCGTCGTATGACAACAAAGACACAAGCATACCATTAATCCACCGTCGGGCGACTACAGAATCGAGACCACAAACGACAAAATGAAACTGTCTGTAAAAGTCTTCGTTTTTGTCTTGTATTTTACAATGATGAGGCGTAACGTGACATGTGGGTACTCGTTCGTTAATAAACTTAGCGGCGACTTCTGCTTTGGAACTGTTTACGTCCTTCTTGCGGAATAAAAATTGACGATTCAGATTTGACAAATCAATAGTGTCCATATCGATTACGTGCACGTTACCAAATCCCATCATAGCAAGGTCTTTGAGCAATTCACAACCCAATCCACCAGCACCAACCACAAGAAGTTTACATGAATTTTGCAGAAAATCCAGTATGCCCGTGCCGGGCTCAAAATCTGGATGACAAAAAGGACTAGAACGTTCTAGGATTTTTTTTAAATGATTCCATCTCCGAGTATCGCTTTCAGACATCCTTAAGTTAGTAATATGGAAAATTAACTAAATTTAAATAATATAATAGAAAACAAATAAATAATTTAAAGCCTTAAAATTAAAATTTGGTAGGTAAATTGACTATTTTGTCTTAAAAGGTAACTGGTAAGGAAATTATTAAATTTTATCAAAAACCGGTATTTACTGATAAGAAATGTTTTTGTTGATAATAAATGTGTAACCAGTGTATTTGATGATATTCCACCAAGATTTACACCGTCGATTTAGATTTCCCGTGTCTAACTAGATCCCCATGAGACAATATTAGTTACCTTGTTAATCCCCGTGTGTAAACTAGATCTTCGTGAACAGCCACCTAGATCTCCAAATTTTCTAGATACTAGTGAGTAAGGGATCTAAATGACTAAGAGGACTTAATTGTAAAAACGATCTAAATGCTCTAAATCCCCAAGGAATATCTAGGTAAATTAATATATTATATGTGTATGGATAATATATCCACGTCACGAACTTTTTTTATCTGTAATCTACAACCACTGATATATTATTTGTCCACAGCTATAATATAATAATTAATAAGTAAATGATAAAGAGAAATGACCGTGGTGAGTAAGAGTACACCTAGTAAAGTAATAAATGGTAAGTAGCTGTTAAAGTGATAACATTGAATAATAATAATATTCTCTTAATGTTATTGGTAAAATAAAGTTTCCTATAGTGGTTGTATTCGTTGTTCAATGTCACATCTTCCCGTCTCACTTGTTGTTCGTGCAAAAGACCAAAGCACATAATTAAATTTATTCCGTGTACATCGTTTAATTTTATATTTTAATCGTTTAAGTTAAATATTTTGAAAAAAGAAAATTCTCAAAAATGTCGTGTATTAATGTGATCTCTAGAAATTTTTCAACGTCCGTCGTTGCCCGCGCGGCAATCAAAAATGTTACCGTGGTCGGTGGTGGACTGATGGGTTCAGGGATTGCACAAGTGTCCGCCCAGAGTGGACACAACGTAACCATCGTAGAACTCAACCAAAGCGTCTTGGACAAAACGTACAAGAGCATCGAGAATAGTTTGCAACGGATCGCCAAAAAGACATTCAAGGAAAATCCCAACGATGCCAATGCTTTCGTATCCGAAGCACTTTCGAGGATCAGCACATCGACCGATCTGCCCAATGTCGTTCAGGATTCCGATCTGGTGTTGGAAGCTATTGTCGAAAACCTGTCGGTTAAACATAAGCTATTCAAATCTATCGACGAAGTCGCTCCAAAGAAGACTATATTTGCTTCTAACACATCGTCACTGTNTTCAACCCCGTACCAGTGATGAAACTACTGGAAGTCATCAAGACCCCAGAAACTTCTGATGAAACGTACCAAAAACTTATGGCCTGGGGAAAAGCCATCGGCAAAACTACTATAACTTGTAAAGACACCCCCGGATTCGTAGTCAACCGACTCCTTTTGCCGTTGATGGCTGAAGCAATCAGGATGTTAGAAAGAGGCGATGCTTCTCCTAGGGATATCGATATAGCCATGAAATTGGGTGCTGGACATCCCATGGGACCAATTGAATTGGCAGATTATGTTGGACATGATACTAACAATTCTATTATAAACGGATGGCATGACAAATTCCCAGAGAATCCGTTGTTTGAACCATTGAAGTCTTTACAGAAATTGGTAGACGAGAAAAAATTGGGAATCAAGACTGGTGAAGGTTACTACAGTTACAAGAAATAAAATTTCAGAATATCCATTAAGTACTGTCTTATATAGGTCATCGGCATCTTCGGATCGATTCCATGGGGATGGGGGCGAACAGTTTTTACTCTTGAATACCACCGTTTTGGTCAACAAAAACTTAAAACCTTTAGGTCTGATGTCATTTATTTTTAACTTATATTAAGCTTAGAATACTACAACAACAATACCCAATATAAGTATAACATAATGTAAAATATAAGTATGCAAAAAATCAAGACTATACGTTACATATTACTAAAAATAGTAGCAGTAATAATTTTTTTTAAAAAAAACAGATCATAAAAGTCTAAAATATTAATATTAAATTTAATACAAAATTTCACAAATACATAATATGGTCCAGACTAGAATTATAAAAACTATAGAGGTAGGGCAGGTACAATGTTTTGATCGATTAAACTGATCAACGACCGTGTGTGCTAGACAAATATTTGATACATTAATAATCAACTGCTAGACTAATACTATTATTATTGAAATGTTTATAATATTCAACAGTTAAATAGCGCACTTTTGTAATTTATTTTATATAAAATATTTCTATTCCATTGTTATTTCAGCTAAAACCAATTAAAATATACTACGTAAATTTAATACTTGTGTATTTTTTATTTTTATTTTTATTAAGTATCAATCATCATTATATTTTAATTTTCTTATAGGAAAGGATCAGAATATACTCACGTATATGTACCTTTGCCTGTCGTAAAAACCGACAAATGGGGTGTCGTCAGGTCGATAGCCGGTGTACAATTCAGTATGGGAAGTTCTAATACCTAGTTTACATTCAGATCACTTCCAGGGAAGTGAGCATTAAAATGGGCAGCGCGAGTATGTAAACACGTCACACGCGCTGATCACGCTCCTCGCACTGACGCTGCCCGACGCTCCCGTCAAGAGCGGTAAACTGAGCAGCAACACAACCGGCAATGCGATCAATCCGGCCATTTCTGCTCGCGCTGCTATAATTAGCAGGGCAATGTAAACACTCACTGCCGTCTACGCTGTCACAGAAGTATTTTGAAGAGTAAATACGGCAGCGCGAGTAGCAATGGCAGCAGCTGAATGTAAACTAGGTATAAACAAGACTGGCAGATTGATCTCGGATGTGCGTGGGGACAACAGGTGAGAGGAGGTATTATGATGTGTGTTTTGCAGATAATATAGCTTTGTAGAAGAAATTCTGGAATAGATTAGCAATAGGCTTGGGGAATGGAGAGTAGCATTTGAAGGACAGGGACTAAGGATAAGAAGAAATAAATCAGAGTATGAGTTTGGAAGAACAAGACAAGACAACTAACGGTAAAAAGCAGTTATAAGCGAGGTTGAGAGTTTTCGGTACCTAGGATATAGTATTAGTTTACTACTTAGATTTGTCGAACTTGTCCACATGATTACGTACCTAATGGCTAATACGCTGATAAAAATTAATAAATGTGTTTTCACAAATATAGATAACAAATGTGAATGTTTCTGATTGGTCATGCAATTTTGCTTCCGAGACGCTCGTTTAACAGTGATAACGGAGATTAAAAAAAATCCGGAAATTACAGAAAGTTAATGAGTTGAATAATTAACTATTAAGTTATGATTTTGCTGTTTGACCGTTTCAATTTAAAATTTTAACCGTTTTGTACCCGTAAATATGGCGGTCACAGATGAAGAGGAAGACGACGATTACATGTCTGACGCTTTCCTCAACATCGAGTATGTATAGAAAACGTAGGCTATGCAATCCTTATTAAAATAATTCTCATTTTTTTAAAACATTAGCCTTTTCGCAAATTTAAAATAATTCTTGGACATTATATTTTTGTGAATAACTGGATAAAAATGAAGCACGTTTAATATTGTAAAATGTTCTTATCTAAATTAAAGAGAAATATATACATTTTACAACAAATTGAACAAAGTTTTAAAAATTGAAATAAGTTACCACATATATATACCGTATTCCCACTATCATAAAATTCTAATTGTTTATTTTTCTATTAATTTTTATATTAGGACTACCAACAATGTCCGGCCTGGCCTGTTAATGACACACGAACAGAAACGTTTGCACGATCAAATGAAAAAGAAAAACGAATGTGAACGATTAAACAAGACTGTTGGTATCAAAGCATTGGAAGAACAAAGGCGTCAGGAGGGACTGGAAAAAGCTATAGACAGCAAAAACAAAGGTTTTGCTCTGTTGCAAAAAATGGGTTACAAGCCTGGTTCAGGAATTGGCAAAAACAGTGAGAGCCATTATATTTTGGTATTATTGTTCATTGTAGTAACAGTACTCACCAGTTGTTTAAATATTATTTTTCTTATAGATTGTGGCAGGGTTGAACCTGTCAGCATCGTGCTAAAATCTGACCGTAAAGGTCTGGGTAGAGTCGCTGCGCTCAAGGAAATCAATGAAATGAAAAAATCAATTTTACGCAGTAGACTGCGACCTGTAGGACCTAGCATTAATGAGTACAGAGAAAGGCGAGCTCAGGAAGCCTCTGAGAAACTAGACCGTTTGGACTTATTAAGAAGCCAAAGAGTTTGCCGTCAAATGGATTTAGAAAATGTAATTATATTACTATAAAATTGATATTTAAAAATCTATAATTCATAATTAATTTTATTTACTGCATTCAAAATATAGAAGTGATGGAAACTTGTTTCAAATCACTTGTTACATTCTTTTGAGTTGTCTTTAATATAGTATATGAATACTTTATATTTAAAATTTATTTGGTCTACTTTGAACTTACTTTCCAATAGAAATAATAATTATTCTACTCTAATCTAAAATTTATTATCATGTTACAAGGAATTTTCTTTTACTTATTTGTATTTGTATTTCAATTATTATACTAATACAAGCAACAAGTAATACATTGTACAGCTAAAAGATAAAATTGTAATTTTTTAAAATATTTATAGTAAATTTTGTTTTTAAGGATATACAAGAACCATCTGAACATTATTTTTGGCCCAATGATTCCACTGATAATCTAAGTGAACAAAATGCTGAGGAAATGGAAGAACATAAAGAAGAAAACATAATGTCTATAACTGAACAATTTAAAATACTTAACTTTTATTTAAGACGTACATATAATTATTGTGTTTATTGTGGAACAGTATACAATGATCAAAATGATTTAGAAGAATGCCCTGGTCCCAACCGACAAGATCATTAGAAAAACTACTTCTAAACATCTTACATTCATCTTTGCCACTTAATTTAACTACCTTTGTAATGTTAGAGAAATAAATTAAAAATAAAAATAATATTTTTTTATTATTTACGTTTTTAGATTTTGAGCGTAACAGGAATGTTTCAGAAACATTTTCAACAGTTCACGCTTTAGGTTCTATTTTTGAATTATCTCGAAAAACACTTTAAGAATTTATATATAACTTAGTGGCATAAGAGGAAAGCAATATTTATCTGCTAGCTAAAGATAACAATCCTGGCATTCAACTGAGCATAAATTATGACACCCCTAAACAAGTACCCGACAAATGCAATGGAGCATGTCTGTCAGATCATCCCCAGGCAAATTTCACACAATCTAGCAGGTAACAAGGTAAGGGGCCAATATGTCAAACCAGATACTTTACTTTGAACATTGACTAAGCATTGATACTGCTAATTTTTTGTTATGTACAATGATTAAAGATATTTGACTTATTAAATATAAATAGACATTATTAAATTCACATTCTAACATAAATTGAATGCATTTGTATTTGCCATTTCTAAACATAAAATGAATGTATTGACGAATTCAATTTTTCCAAACACTAGCCATTTCTTACTATTTCATTTAACTGTGTCTGTAATGACACCAATAAAAAAAAAAAAATATTTTCTATCAGTTCTGTTTTTTTATTAATATTATATAAAAAAAAAAAATACTTATAAAATAACTATGCAAATTCATATTGATTATATATTAAAAATAATCAAAAATACCTTGTTGAAATTAGTAATTCATTAGATTTGAGCAAATAGGAACTCCTTTTATAAAGCTAAAACTGCTGTTTTTATAACAGGTAGATCATTAGATGAAAATAAAGTTTTAAATAGAATTCGACGCTTAGCAGCCATTTCAAATTCTTTAGCTCTTTGTAGACCTATTTTGATAATGTCTGGAGGCATGCCAGCCAAACGAGCAGCATTAAATCCATAAGATTTTGGGCAAGCACCACTTGCAAATTTATACAAGAATGTAATTGTTTCTTGTGTTTGTTCAGAATCTAACTCGTTTGTGTTGTCATTTTCTACCATGCATGCCTAGAAAGTAAGAAAATAAATAAATTGATTAATTATTATTTTAGTTTAATTTTAAGTATTAATGATAATAATATATACCATATGACCAAGAGAAACTAAGGCATTAGCTTTAAAATCTTCAACAAGCGAGTGATAATGAGTAGAAAATAATGTGCGACACTGTTTTTTTACCAATTCGGTGACAACTGCAGATGCAATTGCAGTTCCATCATATGTTGAAGTTCCCCTGCCTATACAACAGACGTTTGTGTTGAGAATTAACATGTATATACATACAAATATATTTCTGAAAGAAAAATAACAACTAACCTAATTCGTCAACCAAAACTAAAGAAAACCGACTAGCATGATGAAGTATAGCTGATGTTTCACATAATTCAACAAAGAATGTTGACTCTCCAGCAATTATATTATCATTGGCGCCAATCCTTGTGAATATTCTGTCTACTGGATTCAAAAGAAAGCTTTTAGCAGGCACCCGACAACCCTAAAATTGTTATTTTATAATTTTAGTAAATATCAAATATAAAATCAGATTTTCTCTAAATTAACAGAATACCTTTGGGACATAATACATTTGTTAATATTATGTATTTTAAACATTTTATAGATAAGGAAATAATTTCTGTAGTAAGTGAAAACATATTCAATACTTCACTTAAAAAATATCCTGTGTTTGCTTCTAATGTCTTAACATGGAGTATTTATTTATACCGAGTATTAATATTATTCTTACCATATGAGCCATTATCGTTATTATGCCGAGTTGTCTCATTAAGGTAGACTTTCCTCCCATGTTAGGTCCCGTTACTAATATCAAACTTGAATTCCATGTACCATCTTCATCTTTTCCAATGATCGTATCATTTGGAATAAAATTTTCACCACCTGAACTACATGGGTAGCGCCCTTCAACGAGTTCAACAAATGGCTATATATTAAATAAACATCAGTCACACAAGGTTCTACCATAAAAAAGTAAATTACAATTGGAAAAAAAAAATGATACTATTAATAGAATTATTAACAATATTGTGAATTTTATATAAAAATTCCCATAATTGTTATAATTATAATAATCCATAAGACTCAAATACACCAATGTTTTAAGCAAATAACTCTTAGTTTTCATTTATTAAAGATTTAAAGTGTATGTATCAAAATAATATGTTATATATTGATTGATGAAAATATTATATATAAAATGTTTACTTAAAAGTGCAATATTTTAGTTTTCTCATTGATTGTAATTCACTTTTTAATAGGATACTGTCACACAGTTGTAAATAATAGGTTTATTTTTAACAACTATGTTAAATTTTACTTACAGTTTTTCCATTGATAGCTGGAACAAATTTAGGTACACACATGATCTCCTCTTCGCAGCGGCAGTATTCTGCTAATGACACGAATACATCTAAGGTAGCTAAACACTGGATGGCATTGTTCCAATCATCAAATTTGTCACAAAAACGTGTAAACACTCTTTCCCTGAGACTTTTTAATACATCTATTTTTTCCTCCTCATAGTGAGTCATTTTTTCCAAAAGCTCCTATAAAAAATATAAAAAAATACTGTTGAAAACCATTAAACGACAATTAATAAAATTGGCAAACCTTAGAACGATTAGTAACAAATCTTTTGAACCCTTTTCTTTGACTTGCAAGTTCATAGCCATCTCCTGCTCTTTTTGATGCAGCCTCAGGCACTTCTAACTGGTAGCGGTTTTTATAAGAACCAAAATATTGAACCTTCAGTTAAAGAATAAAATGTATTATTAATATTTGTTCAAATCAAATTTAATACAATGGTATATAACTTACTTTACATCCAAAGTGTTTGCATTGTTCATTTAAATAAGAGTTTAATTCCGTATTTACTTCTTTAATATTTTTTATAACTGTATCATAGTCATCATCCATTCCTGCTTCGGGAAAAATGCGGCCATGTTTCATAGCTTCATCGTGATCAAATGAATTCTATAGCACATGTCAACACAAAATTTAATTTTAAAATGAAAATATGAAAAAAAGAAACATTTTATTTAGTAATTAGAGTAAAAATTTGCAAAATAAATTACTTCAAAATTATCAAGAATTTCAGTTAAATATGGAAATACTCCAGGTATAGAACTATTTGGATAGTTACAAATCATAGTCAATAAATTTGATCCTTCATTTTTTTTTCCGATATCAGCTTCTACAAACAATTAATATTATATAAATTATTTTTTTTTTTGTTTGTTAATGTTTCAGATGTGAATTTTTAAAATTAAACATTACTTTGCAATTTTTCCATTATTTTAACACTTGTTCTAAAACCTTTCAATATTGAAATAAAATCTATTATTTTTTTTTTAGAATAAGTTTTCTCTTCAAAGTATATAGCTCTAGTCTCAGCATGATCTGATTCGACTCCATTAGTACTCTGAGAATAAATCCTAAAATAATAAAAATAAATACAAATACAGTTCATAACAGAAATTATGTATAAATTACTTTAATTAGATAAATTACCTAGAAAATAAACGTTCCAAATCTGGCAAACTGGCCAAATCTAAATGTATTTCATGCATCAAATCAGGGATATCTATTAGAGAAGAAATAGCATTTTGTCTAGCTATTATACTGGTTATTGTCGTCAATGGATTACATAACCACTGGTGTAGTAATCTATAGAAATTATTACACATAATATATTAAAAATATGTATGTTAAGCTGAATTCATGGAATGTTGCATATATTCATAAAATTAAAAACATACCGTTTTCCAAATGGTGTAGAGCAATGGTTTAACTTATTAAGTAGAGTTCCTATATTTGAACCTGATGAATTTTCTAATACATGCAAGTTTTTTAATGTTATAGCATCGAGGACCTACAAAAAAACATTACAAAATTATAAATAGATTATCAGAAGACAATTTTTTTGTGAAAACTTTTTAAGTCTTTAAAATAAAAATAAATCATTTAAACTCAAATTAAATTAAAAATAACATACAGATCTACCATATAACAATAAAATTAATTACCATATGTTTGGTATTTATATTATCTTGATTAGATAACTTGACACATTCAACATCTACTGGTTCAAAAATATCAAATCTTCCTCTAGATAATAACTGAAAGTCCATCTTACACCGTTTTAAATAAAATATAACAGCACCCAAACTCCGAACACCGAGTTCACATTCATCATTAGCATTTAGTTGTAGTTCAGAGTCTGAAATTAATTTATATTAGATCATTGAATTTTTAATTATTTTGAAAATAATCCTCTTAATATTATTTCAATCTTACAAGTACCTATTAGATATTATATCAATTAAAAATTTACTAATATTAGTTTTCACTTTAAACTTGGTAAAAATTAAAAAAATACTATTTACATACACAAAAGTATGAACTCATAAATATTTTCCATATAATTTAAAAATGTTTTTAATTTTCATTATCTTGTAAATTAAATTTTTTTTTTTAATGAATACGATAATTATTAAAATTTTAGTATATAGTATATATTACATAATTAATTTTCTGTGGAATTCAACAAAAATAAATTAATAAAAAGAGATTAATTTTAAAATAAATACACACTTAATACATGATACTATTACTTACAATCTTGCTATTCCTTTTCTCAAATTTGGGTCATTGAAATAATTACTATATCTATTTAAAGGGTGTTTAAAGATATACCCATTGCAATATCTTCTGATATAGTAAAGATAATTAAATTATTTTTTTTTATATATTTTCTCTGTACTTCAAATAATTATTAAAAATCACGAATTTAATGAAAATAAAAGTTTATATGCCAAAATTATCAGAGAATAAACTCTTTAGAATGGATATCTTCAATTTTTTTTTTTTTAAATAATAAAATAAAATAATTTTTAAAGATTTTTACCAAAACATAAACAATTAATTGAAATATAAATATCTGTAGTCCTTATCTCTATGAGTAATGTATATATATATATATATAAAAAAAAAAAAATTGATTATCTTTATATTTTTGGAGATATTACAAATGGTAAATCTTCATGGGATACTTTATATAACTATACTATTGTTATGAACAATTATTATAGGTACTTTGAAATGATTTTAAGTACTATTTTGTGTAAATAATGTTTCTTTTTGATGATAAAATAATATTATCTGTAAAAATTACAAATAATACTTACCACTGCCCAAAAACTTTTTCAATATTGCTGGATATACCACATTGTCATTTTTTTTAAAATAATCCCCCTCTGCTAAAGTAATCAATGTTTTTGATGATGACCAAAATTCTACGTCTGGAATCAGTGCTTCTTTAACAGCATTAGAAAGCATTGTGTCAATAACTTTTTTAGTACGCACAGTTAGTTTATTCCTTTCATATAAAACCTGAACATAAAGAATAAAAATAAATTTATATAACAAGGCATTAATAATATTGATGAAAATCAATAAATTACTTAAAATGAACTTAAAAATATTTAATTCATATGATAAATAAATGTATAAAAACATATATCTTTTTAAATAGATAATGCAATTAAGTCACAAATAGGATTCTTAAAAAATTATTTGTATTATATGTTATGAACTCTATAAGTGGTTATTACTCTACAATCATCTCTAAATAGAAGTAATTTTTTTACACATAAAATTCAATAAGTACTAGTAATTTACTTGAACTGGTGGAAAATGAGCACACAGTGTTCTTAAACGAGAACAATGACAGTCATCTTCAAACTGACCAAGATGGAAAAGACCAATAGAAGTATCAATGAAGCACACACCATATAAGGAAGATGAACTGCTAATTTCCTAATAAGAAAATTAATTAATACTTATAATAAACATTTAAACAAATACTTATAATAACATAATAAGTTTACTTTTTCAGATACAGCTATTAAAAATGAATTTTCGGCATCATTTGTTTCACCATCAATAATACCAAAAGTTCTAGTACCTTTAGTTGTAATGCGGCAAATTTCACGCCGTACAACTTTATCAAATTTGGTAGTCTTTTTTACTAAAAAATATTCATTACATAATATTAATGATAAACATACTTATAAAATACTTCATCAAATATTAACTTACAAGTTTTACATCTCTCTGTCATCATATCTGGTGTTTCAGTTTGTTCAACACGAGCAACTTTATAACCCTTTTCAACTAGGATTGCTGAGAATCTACCATACGCAGTTTCTGGAAATCCCACATGAGCAAAATCTCCCTAAATGCATTAATAGATATAACAAAAACGGTAAATATTATGTTTTAGTATTATGTTGTTTATTATAATTATCAAGCACCTTCATATATAGAAGATTTAGTTCTTTGGCACATGTAACTGCATCCATATGATACATCTCATAAAATTTTCCAACTTTAAAAAATAATATACAATCAAAATGTTGTGATTTTAATTCCCACCACTGTCGGACTGCCTTAAAATAAATAAATATAGTGTTATGTAAATATATATAATGTTAAAAGTTGTAAAAGATGAATATAGTTACTGGAGTTAATTTAAGTTTAAAATCGTCTGGTATATACAATGACCGAGGATTGTAATTAGGATCTGATGGCAATTTTTTATTAGCATCTCTAATTTTATTTAGTTGTAAGAAATCCAAGTTTAAATGTGGCCAACTATCATGATCAACTATACCTTTGGTCACCTGTATTGTAAACATTGCGATATTCAATTAAATTGTTAAGATATTACAGAACAAACAGTATAAACAGAATAATTTTACCTTAGTAGATTTATCAACAGCAGGACTATTCAAAGATGCATTGAAATTTGAAGAATTTGATTTTCTACTAACTACAACTGATTTTGTTTTAACACTTCTTTTTTTCTATAATTGAAAATATATATAAATTAAATAGTAACTATTTTTGATTTAAAAACTAATATAATGTAGGTATATACTTTTTCTGGAGTTCCTTCATCATCGGAACCATCATCAATAAAAGAATCGTCAGAAGGTATTGGGCTTTCTTCGGATTCAGACTCTATCATAGCTTTTTTATCTTGAAAACAAATGCAATATAATTTTAAAATGACATAATTATATATCTTTACGGAGAATCAACTATTAAGAAGATTGTGATAGTGGTTGCTGAAATATTTTTTATAAAATAGTAATTATTAACCTGGCACATATTCATCACCAGAATCTTCATAATCACTTTCACCTTCACTTGATTCTTCCAATATGAGCTTACGTCGTTTTTTTATAGGCAATTCTTCATTTTCGTCATTTTCTTCAATAGGCTCTTCTATTAAAAATAAATAAATAAACAGTAAGAATTATTGAATAAAATAATCATTTTTTGTTTTTTGTATAGATGATATTAAGTTTGTCAGAAAAAAAGAATTTATTTTACTTATAATTTCCAAATTTCTTCTCAAATAAAAATGTGCAATTATTACTAACTACTTGAAATATATAATTAGTATTTAGTGTTGGTTAATAAATAATAGTTTATAATATGCAACCTCTAAAAGTCTATGTCCATAATCCACATACATGAAAATAATGAATGCCTAGTTTAGGGTAATCAGTCCTCAGTAATACACTCATTATCTTGAAAAATATTACATTTAATAGACATTTTTTGGGGACAATTTGAAAACAATTATATTACATTTTTAATTTTGGAAGAGAAGAGGAATATCATTTGTGTGGTATAGCAGGACGCTCTATTTGCATAGTGCAAAATGTGTAACATAGATTGCTGTAAAAAAATCGAGTTAGGTTAGAGTAGTGATTTCATTGCCAAAAATACGGGGAACAAAAAATAATGATAATGTAACATTTTAGAGTTGCTTGTTTCTTAAACTGATCTCAAAATACTTTTCAATATATAAAGTGTAGACATCTAAAATGGATTACCTTGTATACTTAATATATAAATATATATATATATATATATATATATATATATACACATATTATATATAATATTTTAGACGTCTTTTCATAAAATAAGAAATATATACTCAAATTTTGCTATACTATGTATATTTAACTACCTATACATTTTCTATGACTCTAGATAATGAATCGGAATATGTTGATTGTTAAATAATACAATTATTATGAATTTTACCGATTTGGTTTGGTTTTCTTTTCTCAGTTTTTTTTTTTAAACTTTCACTATTGGGAATCTTCTCTTTTTTTGAACTTCCATTAATAGTCTTTGGAGTCTTCCTTTTGGGAGTTGACGAACTATCCTTGGACGGACGTTTTGGGGTATTTGATGTCACACTACTGGGTGACGACGATCCATTGGTATTGTTCTCGGAAGTTGGCAATTTCTTAAAATAATTGAACAATGTGTTTTGGGACATGTCGATTGGGCAAGGAAAACGTACCTCCAATCACACAGAATCGTTTAAATTCTAGATAAACATAGAATCATATTTAATACGTTTAAATAATGTTAAGTAAAATACAGAAACACGCACAAGGCCAATGTAATTATAACCAGTTTAAGTAAAGGTAAACCTTAGCATACAATTGATAAATTATACAAAATAAGAACGGTGACGGACGAAATTGTCATGTGGTCATTGATTCAGCTACCATCTGAAGTCCTGAACGTTGATTTATGATTGTTTGGAGCATAGCATACCTAAGATAATTTGGCGCAAATTCTTTATAATCGAATTGTGATTTGAACCATTAACCTGAAATTATGCCGCCATTTCAAAATGCCGCATATCTTGAGTGTGACTGAGATAATACATTTATTATCTATGTATACAAGTAAAGTATAATTGATAATTCCACTATCGTGCTCTATGGGGTACATTCGATATTTTACCGCTTGCTGATGGTGAATGTTGAATATAGTTTCCTTTTTACTTTTCGATTTGTAATTAATTCATACTTGCATAATTTATTTCAAAATGACCAGAAAGTGCAGTATAAATAATTGTAAAAGTTTTGATGGTGAATGTACATTTTTTAGTGTACCAAAAGAATTTAATACTATCTGGACAAACATTATTAAAAATGTTAATAAATGTGACACTAAAGTTAAGTTTGTCTGTGAAAAACATTTTCGTCCACAAGACATTGTGACAACTTATAGTGGAGTTGAGGTATTTGAAAGTTAAAAAATAAAGTAGAGTTATTATTAAATAACATAATAAGCATGCAACATAAATATTAAATTGTTGTGTATACTTAAAGTGACAATATGTACCGCTTTAAACGATACAGTCCCATTTCTGTGTCGTTGTCTTTTGGGAAATCTTTGGGACACAAAAATATTCCGTTTTCAAGAGGTAAACAAATAAATGAGAATCAATTGTGTACACGCGGAAGGTCGGGTTTGTAGTTAAACTTCTTCATCGTTGTGTGCCGGTTATTGGACTTATTGAAGAAAATATGTTCCAAAAAAAAATATACTAGTATATAATTTTCTTTATAATTATTAAATAGAAAAATAAATGTCTATTATAAAAATTAGTTACTTATTAATAAATAATAATTTTAATCAATTAATTTCATTTTTGTTCCGTAAAAATATAATAATTGGTGTATAACTTTGTTAATGATTATTAAAAAAATGTTGTGTTTTTAGTAAAAATGACAATGCATTTTATTTGTCTCATTTTCATCAAAAAAATATATGGTCACCTTATGTATACATATTATATAGAGTATAGACAATTTAAAGACCTTTATTATCAAAATTAAACAAACATAGTTTTAGATTCCTTTTTGAAAAGCTCCACTCCAACATATTTCTCTTTCTCCTCTGATAGTCTTTATTGCCTGACCAATATTAGAAATTATAATGCCTATCTTATATTTTTCAGAGTTTAGGTATTGATTTTCCTAAAAGAATTAAACCTAGATTATCTAAAGGTGCTATTCCTCAAATTTTTAATAATGACAGTCATAGTTCTGGTGAAAAGGTAATTTTAACAATATCAATTTTAATACTTAACATAAAAAATTTAAAAAATTATGGTTATGTATTTAAAAAATATTTATATTTTTTGATAGGAATCTACAAAAATAAATATTGATGAAAGTACCCAATCAATTGTGGAGTGTGGAAGATATATGTTCCCTGAACACGATTATAGTTTAGCTATGGATAATTCTTATGAGGTAGTACCTTCTTATAATTAGAGCAATGGTATTTTACAATACATTATAATTTATATAAATTATTGAGTATAAAAATTTAACAAATTATTTATTCAATATTTTTATTTTTTGTTTTAGGTTATTTATGTACCCATTGAATCTGAATGTCTTTTTAGTTTAAAAAACATTGAAAAAACCACCAGTTTACCAAAAGATTGGTACTCATCTATCGATGTAGATGCTCTGACATTTTTTTATGCTAAACAAGAAACAATTAATGAATTCTTTAAAGTTGTTATTGAAAAACAGATAGTAATAACTAGCGACAAACAAATTAGATGTTATATATTAGATAAACTATGTTCTGAAGAAGATTTATTTTTACCAAAAATAACATCTTTCTCGAATATTGAAATAGAAAAATTAATAATTACTTTCGATATTAAGCGTCTATGTGTAGGTGGGCCGAATGAGTTACATTATCCAGGTATGTAAACATTTTCTTTCAATTTAATAAAAAGAGGTCCCAGGATAATGGGGGGGGGATGGGTGCAGTCACTGTTATAGATAATTTAATGTATACCTGTAAGCAATGAAAAAACCATTGCTTACAATAAAAAAAAGATTCTGAGCAGAGTTCAATTGATAGTGATGCATTGACAACAATATATGTCATTTTATAGTATAATAATTAAATAGACTTTATGTATTTTTTTTTATAATATTTGTTTAATATTGTTCTGATTTTTCTAGTTTTCCTATGTTTTATCCCGGTTTTTCACATTTACTGGGAAAACTTTGGAAAATCGAAAAATTACCTCTCTAAAGTACTTCCTTAGTAAAATTTCCTTTTAGAAACATTGCTATCATTAATATTTTAGGAATATTTTAGTAATATATTTCGTACATTTTCCCATATTTTTTTTTCTTTTTGGTTTTCCAAATTTGATAAGAAAACAGAAAATTGAAAAATGACCTTCATGTACCTCCCCATGCCGATTTCCTTTCAGAAAAGGTGCTACACTTAAAAATCTAAGCGAGTCTTCTGGTTTCAAAATTACACACAAATAAAAAAAAACATCTTTGTAAAACCATAAGCTTCTTCCCTCCATTCAGAATCAAAAATAAATAACTTATTTTAGAAAAAATTTTTTTTTCAGAATCATACATCATAAAATGTTTTTCTGTTTAGGTATATCAGTTAAACATGGTATTAAATATAAAAATAATATTTGGAGACATAACAAATGTTCGTTTATAATACACGAGCTTAAACGAAAACGTTGCTCATGGTGTGAAAAAATTATTGCAGCTTTTCGTGTCCAGAAATATCGAAGAACATTAACTAATAAGCATAATCAAATAGGAAAAACATTTATCACAAATCAAGATAATAGAAAATTATTAATGTTAAGAAAGACAATACACAATTTACATAAATCAAATTCCAGGTAAAAAATAAAAAAAAAAATATATTAACTTATAAAAATACTATTTACATTTCTAATGTTATAATTTTTAAACATGTATATTTTCAGATACAAAATTAAAATTGAAAAACTTCAATGTCAATTAAATGACTTACAATCCGTGAAGAATAAGGTATTGAATGCAAAAACAGTCCAATTTGCAGCTATACAAAATAGAGATCTTAAAAAAAAAAATAACGAATTTCTAATTTAATTATCAGAACATTCAAGTTTTTAATGAGGTATTGTAATATTTTATCATATTATAAATTATAATTTGTATGTTTTCTATGATTACTCATACTTGTCATTATTTAAAATTAAATAAGAACTGAATAAATAAATAGGAACCTAACCTTTATATTAATACTAAATTTAATGATAAAAATACAAACAATTTTACATAAACATATGAACAAATCTATGTAATTTGATATACTACCATAGTTCTGTATATTCATGAATAAACTACAAGTGTGGTTTTTTTAGATGATGATAGAAGTTTTTTTTATGTTAAGTTTAGCTTCTCAGAACAATATTCTTTCATCCACCTGTAATGTGATAAAGTTATCCATTTAAAAAAAAAAACATTGGTTTTTGAAATAAAATATTTTTTATATATATATAAAAAATAAAGTGTTGATGGCAATACTGTATCTTGTATAGAAATGTTGAGGTTAAGAAATTTTTTGAGAAAAGTAAATTAAAGTATGGTGGACATTCTATGTGACTTCCCTTCTGTTAATTATTAATTTTTTCTTAATTTCCTACAATTTGGTCAAAATATTTGAAAAATTAATGATTTTTAGCTTATCACATCTTTGAAAATTCAATATGAATAATGGACATTGGAATATGAGTTATTGTGTATCTTAAAATAAATTTATCAAGTTGAAAATAAAATTTAAAAAGTTGTATTCCTATTTTCTAAAATGGCGAACTTAAAAACAAATTTTATTTGAAATACATATTAATTGATACAAAATGATCTATATTCAATATTTATACAATTTTAAAATATGCTATACTCTAAAAATCATTGATCAAATAGTAAGAAAAAATTAATAATCAACATGAAATGCCTGATACTTTAAAATGTTTGTTTTTTTTTTTATCAAATGTTTGGCCTTAAACAATTAAAATTCAAATAAAACAATAAAACTAATTTTTTTTAAATGTAAAATTTTACCACATTATAAAAAGATTAAAGGATTATGCTAGGAGGCTTATATGGCTCAACATTTTTTGTTTTGAAAAGTTAAATACTGTCATATTTAGATAATAAAGCACAATCAATTAACAATATTAAAATATTGAATTTTTAAAATTCTATAATAGCTAGGACAGGTAGTAGTGTAGTACTGTAGTAGACAGTAGCTGCAGTAGTTATTATCAGTCATATGACAGATAATAGTGATAGTATTTAGTTAATAAAAACACCGCTAACATCGCTGCAGTCTAATAAATTATATTGTAAATTATACAAATTATAAATATTGCATCACAAATTTGGAAATCTGAAATGTTTGTTTTTGTTCAATCAAATCAATGCTGTTTAGATACGTTATATTATCCATTTGAACCAAAATTGAATATTCACAATTTAGTATAATTTAAAAAACAAAATCCTATACATTTAGTAATGGAAGTATACACAAAAGCACCAACCGCCTACAGAATTGAAAATGTTGATGTTCCTTCGAGGTAAAAATAACAATAACCTTAAGCTATTTTCAACATAATTTTCTAAAGATTAATTTTATATTCATAGAAATCATCTTAAACTTATATTTTTTTTTCAATTAATCATACTTTTATTTTTATCAAATTTTCATATATTAGATTTTCTTGGGAGAAAAAGCAGATATGTATCAAAGATATGATCTAAACAAATTACCAAAACATTAGCTCAGTAATTTTAACAGCTAAAATAAATAGATTAGAGTACATCATTAGAGTACATTTTCCTAACTAACAATCCAACTTTTATAAAACATTTTATAGGTTTAGCTTAAAAAATTATTAGAATTAAAGAATTATTATTATTATAAAACAGAAATTATTTCCAAATACATTATTTTTAATTAATCTATAATGTAATTAATGAAATACAATTAATTTGATTTTATGTTTTTATTATAGTTACACACATAAATAATTTAAATAAATAAATACCAAATTATTGTATATAAAGTATTATACAAAATGTCTTTTAAGGGTTTATATTTATCAATTTAATATTTTTTATTTATTTTTTGTTGTACAATCTGTGAAATATTTTTTACAATAAGTACAAGTGATAATAGTAGTTAAAAATAATTAAAAAAATAAGTATTTAACGAGACAGTAGTTGTGATCGAAGAAGCCGATTGGCTGATTAGTGTTGGGACTTCGGGATCAATTTAATATGATGAAATAATACAGATTATATTTTTCCACCATTAAAAAGTGACGAATCAATGTAATCATTGGTAAATAGAGTCTTCATTAAGAGTTTGATATTAAGGTATAAATATTGTTTTTATACTTTCAGCAGATTTTTTTACTTGTAAAAGTAATCCCCAAATTTAAATATTCATAAACACACATGTACATGTATATATTTTTTTTTAATAGAAATTAAAAGTTATGTTAATACCAAGTGTGTATTTGATAAATTAACTGATAGAAAGGGATATCATTTATTCCATAATAATAATTGCTAGGTTTTCCGATACACTGCTACTTATAAATTAATCACCTTTTTAAATTGTTTAATATCCACTTATAAATTACCTTTTAATATTAAGGTTATTGGAAGCAATGATTTTATGTCTTTGTTTTACACCCGTGCAAGGTGAGGAATTTAGACATTTATATATTTATTTATTTATTTATTTATTTATTTATTTATTTATTTAAATACACGCCCCAAGAAAGAATAAAGTACAAATTAATAACAATTTTATTTTACATCATTCTAAATTAATATGTAATAAGTATATAATACATTAAAAAGAAAATGTTTTATTTTCAACAAACCGATTGGTCTAATGTATTGATAACAATTCTGAAAATAGATTTGAATTTTTTGTCAAGTCTACTTGAAATCGATTTTCTTACTTTTTGATTTTAATTTTTCCAAAAATCTTTATTTTTTTTTTTCAGTGAATTTTCATTTTAATTGGGAAAAACTAAGAAAAATAAGATATACATATTGACAATGTAATAATTTCATGATTTTACATTTTTGTAAATTATTTTTTCTACTAGAAATATTACTTCAATAAAAAAAAAAATACTAGAGACCATTGTTGCATTTTTAATCTAGTTAATGATTAAGAAGCAAATTTTTTTAATAACTGAAAACAAAAAACAGAAAGAACGCGAAAATTTACAAAAATAATTTTATTTCATTATTATTTTAAATCTCGTTTTTAATTCTGAGTGGAGCGATCAATGAATTGATTTTACAATGATGTTTTTTTTTTTTCAGTGAAACTTTTCTTCCAGAAATTGTACTTCAATTTTCAAGTGTAACCCTTTTTTTGAATCTGACTGGGATGGCAATTTAGGGAGGTAATTTTTTGATTTTCTCAAGAGTTTTCATAATATATGGGAAAATCATTGGAAAAATGGAAAATTTACAAAATTTATTATTTTCAAATTGTAAATATTATGGCCTTTTAAAACATGTATATTTTGTACCGAATTATTTTTCATTAGCAATGGATAATGGTTTATAATGTTAACAGGTATAAACTAAATAATTTTATGTATCCTACCTTCCCAACTTCTCACCTACAACAGTAATTCACCCATGGTGTAAAATATGTCCATTTTTATTGATTAATTATCTAATTGGTACATTGGAAGTAGAACACATAAATTAATATGTGGTGCGTGCATACGACAGATAGAAAATTACTGCTTCCAATCATCTTAAAATGTATATCTTAAGATGATTCATTCATTCACATAATTAAATATTTTATATCTGTCAAACTTAAAAATATTTTAGTATCATTCCTAAAATATTTGAATGGTTTATTAATTACTGGATTGATAACAAATGTTGCTATCCTTTTATATAAGTATAGTATAAACAACCACAATTGACTTGTTCATGGTATGTAGTATTTAATATTTATTAAACAATTTAAACAGCTGTTGTTATATTAAATCAATCATTTTGGAGTACTGAGTTGTAAAATTTTAGTTATTTTAGTATTTAGGTACAATATTTGATAATCTGAAATTTTGTGAACCACATGTTTACATGCACATATTTTAAAAATGGATTAGAATAAAATTTTACAATATAATAGTACCTATTACTCATAGGCATTTATATATTTATGCACAGTTCATTTCATTAAAAATAATTTACAAACACATTTATGAATCTTTCAATTGTTTTTAAAAAACAACAAATTGTGTCATATGATAAATATAATGGATTTCATTATTTTATATTCTTAAATTTATTAATATAATTTTTGTAAATTATAATTTTAATTATATAAATCTTATTGTTTTCATTTAATTTCATCATTCATGATATTCGTATCATTCAGAAAAAAATTTGTTTCATGTTTTATTGTATAGTTAACAGTGATTTATATTGCTATTTTTATAAGTGAGTAGTAGTAGTAGTAGTAGTAGTAATTTATATTATTTCACAAAATATCATACAAAGTTTTTAATTAAATTAATGAATATTAATTGCATATAAAATTTTAAACAAGATATATTTGATGATTAATTTACACAAAATATTTTATGTTTTAGTGAAGGATTTAAAACTGAGAAACAAATTTTTATTGAACTGGAAATGGAAAACGGCACAATCAAAAGTGTTAAAATGTCAGCACTACAACTGCATAATTTAAGACACAATGTAGCCAATTTATTGAAGCAAACCAATCGGCTTAAAACAAAACTTCAACAAAATTAAGTTTTTGAGCGTTTATAACAATATGGGCGATATAAATAAAGACTGTAATCATTAATAAACCACTTGTATATTAATTTATGTTTCTAATGTAAATTTAACATTTATACTTTATATAATAAAATAATATTTAGTGCATTTGTAAGTACTACAATGTTTCTAAAATCATATTAACATATGATTTACATGTTTACCATGATAAAAACTAATTAATACAAGGCCAAATTAATATTAATTTATTTGTGAATCGTTTTACAAATAATTAACGTATAATAGTGACGTTTTCACATAGTATTCAATGAGCGTGTTCTTTGTCAGATCAAAACAGCTCTTGATTGTATACGTCTTTTTCCATAGACTTTTCAATCTCAAGTGCCAATTTATATCCCAATTCAGGCCTCCTGTCACGTCCTTCGACCATTGCTTTCACCTTTACATACATAAATGCAAAAGTTACAGTAAAATTTTGGTGCTAATACAACAATATAGAATACGCATTTCTCATCAATGTGTTCACCTGTGTTAAAGATTTGGATTTAAATGATACTAGTTAAAATCGAAAATGTGTAGATTGAAACCAGGAGAGAGATACGTAAAGTAGAAGTTGGATCAGGATATAAAGGAGGAGAATAAAAATACTTTAACCTGTTACGTGGATTAAATGTGAAAACAACTAAGAACGACTTTTTAAAATTATAGTGGAACTTTAATCATTAATATTCTATATCATGTTTTTGGCAGTGGTAGAATTCAAAATAATTATCTGTTTTCATACTCGCCTCGTTCGACTGGACAATAACCCCGTGATTTTTAACTACGCTGTTCTTGGTGTTTTCAATGTCATTCAGGTTGACACCGCGACAACAGTCATCAATTAATATCGTCCGATATCCAATTGACAGTGCGTCTGCAACAGTTGCACCTGTACATAAAAGAGAATGGAAATATTATGATGGCAGAAACCGCAAAATAGTCAGGAGCAGGGTATAGCAGGATGCTAGGGATGATGACGGATGTTGGACAAGAAAGGCAAATAAAATTAAAAAAACAACAAAATGTCAACTTTAAGTTTATATTATACATTACCAACACAGACATCGTAGGCTAACCCGCACACGTAAATGTCTGTGGCATTTAACTGGGAAAGTTGCGTGCCTAACGTGGTTTGTGTCAATTTCTTATTGTCCCAAAACACTGAATAAGAGTCCACGTCCGATATCGTCCCTTTATATATTTTTACTGCGTTGTCCACGACCTGTACACATTTATTTATTTTATAAATAGTTAATTGTATTATTATGGTTCACCAGGTTTGCAGTGGCCAACTCTGAAAGTTACAAGCTATATGCCAATATCCTTTTTCATTGGCTTTTTAGTACAATAAAAATGAGTATTTATTTAATTTGTATACCATACTAACAAACACATTTCATATACAATACATTAAATATTATAGTTTATAAATCATAAGTCTAGTCATTTGATCTATTCTATAGCTTCTGGGGGTGATGTGGATACTAGTCAGACCTCGAGAGAAAGTCTTTTTAGGCACCCCGTCACTATATGATCTATTGTTTGCTTGATATCTCCACAATCATATGAAAGGCCTTTGTACTTCCTTTTATGTATAGAGTGTAAAAATCTGCCTTGCTCTGTTCAGATGAGATTCACTGCCAACCACGTATGTCTTGGTAGATGTATTTACATCATACAAGGGTTATCTACCAGCTTCTGATTTCTGTCTATTCTTTTTTCTATGTCATGAAGTCGTAGAAGTTTGAGCTTATTTAATTTTTAGCAGTGACAATGGAGGTTTCCTTGATTGATTTAAGTTTATATGATGAGACTTCTTGTAATATTTGGTACAGTAGCGAGTTTTGTTCTCTTTACATTTTGTTATTATCCTAGTCAGTGACTCATACCTTTGAATATGAAATGGCATAATATTCAACAAGATAGGCAACCATTGTGTTTGGGTCAGCTTTACAGCACCGGTTATTCTCATAGCTTCATTTAATTATATGTCAATTCGTTTTACATATAATCCACACTGGGGGCCTCATATTCAGCCGTATTGCAGACCAGTGCCATGGTTGCGATTTCAGAGTCTTTGCATCTGCTTTTCATCCTATTTTGCTAGTCTACGTAGTATAATTGCTAGTGATCTCTTTGTTGTCTTTTCAATATAGCTATTGAATGTCATTATTCTGTTTAGAGTTATTTTGAGATATTTTGAAGTAAAATTATGACCATGTCTCGGAGGATGTTGAACTGTAGCTCTTAGCTTGCTTGTTTTTCAAGTGAAAAGCACACACTATCAATTTACAATGAATCATTATTAGATCATTAACAATAAATTTCCAAAAGCTATTAAATTGAACTTAATAGGTTCAAGATGTGTATTTTAAATATTAGTGTGAAAACCTTAGATACTTAAGTCTATATTTAATATTAATACTGTCTATAATTTTGAACATAATATTATACCATTTTTTTGTTATTGAAATATTATTCCTTCAAAGTTATATGATTTAGGCTATTAGCGCACAGGTAGATTACCAAGTACCAATGCATGTGCTCTAAAGAAGGGGGGCATACATAATTGGTATATTAGTATCACAGGGAAGCTTAAACAGTACGAAAGGAAAAAAGTGAGTGGACATTTTTGTTAACTGAATATTCTCTCAATTCATATATTTAATTGTATTGCAATATAAATAAATAAATATATAAATAGTTTACTTTTATTCTATTTTGATAATTAAAATGGTAAAAAATAATTTGATGAACCTTCAATGCAGTTACAAGCAATTCTGCGAGTCTTAGTAGATATTATATAGGGAATACTATAGTAACAATTACCTTTAAGTCTTTGTAGAGTTGAGCGCCCCATGAGTCTTGAACACAGTGCTTCGGCCACAGACGCTGTTTTATCTTCGGAGATCCTTCAAACACAACTGTGTCGTACAGTTGTGCGTTATCTGCTTTTATCTGAAAGACGAGCCACACAATATACCTATTATTAATAGTGTTACCTATAACATTTGAGTGATTCTTCTTTTTTTTACCGGCGACGATGGGTCCACGGGACGCAGTGACAGATTTTCAATAAACGATATATGATCGGTCGGGTGCCAATCGTATGAATAAAACACAGAATCGAAATTTACAGTGTCCAACAAATGGTTTATGGGCTCGATGACCTGAATACGTGAAAAAAATAATCAAAAATTATTAGTATTTCCAAGAGAAAATTTGTTCATAGAATCTTAAATTAAAAAAAAAAAAACAGCACACACAACTCAATCTATATTATAATTTCCGCATGCAATTCTGTAACAGTGGTGTTCGGTTAAACATGTAAATAAGAAAATATATTCATTTAAATGATCTGCAGATGCTAGTTTTGAAATCCGTTCACTATAATATTTAATTACCTATACAACATTTCAACT
Source organism: Cinara cedri (assembly GCA_902439185.1). Taxonomy (NCBI): domain Eukaryota; kingdom Metazoa; phylum Arthropoda; class Insecta; order Hemiptera; family Aphididae; genus Cinara; species Cinara cedri. Next base: position 1,002,258 of record CABPRJ010000486.1, on the reverse strand, counting down.
AATGTTCATTCAATAGTATCCTCGTTGCTAATGATCACCGTAGTCTATGCGAGAATAATAACGCCAAATAAACTGATCGAAATATATCATTTAAAACAAATACAAATTTAATAATATTATAAAGTGGAGCGACTAAGCTTATGGTTTTACATAGATGTTTATTTTTTTTTTTATCTTCAGACAACTTTTTTACCAGAAATCTTGCTCCGATTTTTAAGTGTAGCACGTTTACTAAAAGGAAATTGGTGTGGGGAGGTACTTTAAGGAGGTCATTTTTAAATTTTCTCTGGAATATTCTCAACAAAAGCGAAAAATCGAAAATAAACAGAGTTAAAAAGGGAAAATGTACGAAATGCATTAGTAAAAAAAAACTATGGCCTTCATTTTTCCTGTGAACAACTATTTTACCAGCAATTTTGCTCAGATTTACAATTATAGCACTTGTCTTAGCAAATGTGAAAACCGGGATAAACATGGGAAAATTAGGACAAATGGTACAATATTAAACAAATATTATTAAAGAAAATGTATAATGCTTATTAAATTATTTTATCATAATATGACATATATATTATTGACAAAAGATCACTTAATTGATTCCATTGAACTCCACTCAGAGTCATTTTTCCGTTAGCAACGGATTATCGTTATATATATGTATTAAATTCCCTTCTGTATCCTACCTTTTCAACTTTTCACCAACAACAGTGGTTGGTTGAGCCCGTCCCCAATATCCTAGGACAGCATTTTTATGCGTGAATTCCATTATTCTTACCTCCAAGCCGTTTTGTTGTGCTGAACAATTGCTTATGTTTAATGAACCGGATATGAAATCGTTTTGAACATCGATAATGAGGAATATGTTGACGGGTCTAATGATCTGTAAATTAATAATCAATACAATGGATGTTTTTAACGGACTGAACAAATACGTAAATTAAGCTCTAGCACAGATGCTATATTACTTAAAAACTTCTGAAAAGCACATAAAAAATATTTGAAAAAGGCAAAAAGGGTAGTAGTGTTAAAAACTCCTCCACTTAACAGTTCTAACTTATTAAATACAATTTTCTAACACTAAAAAAATTACTTCGTGGTAATAAATTTGAGGAGTTACAGAATTGTATTTAATAAGTTAGTCTAACGAATAGCTAATAGAGGGAAATTTTAAGCCCTTCAACAATTTTTGCATTTAAATATTTTTTTATGGGCTTTTTACACGGCTTAATAAATAATTTATGGATTTTAAGTGCAATAAGTTTCGAACCAAATAGTAATATGGGTTATATATTATATATTTTTTGATTAAATTGTATCATTTTTGTATTGATGTACCGTTTTGATCCATTTGTTCCAACAGGTTGTGAATTCTTGTCTATCAATCAGGCCATCCTGGAATTTGAAAAATATTAAAACCGATTTAAAAAAAAAAAAAATATGATAATTACCACCCCGAAATTTGACCTATTAATAATACAAATACTAACTTTTTTCGTATCGAATATATTAAATATGTGTTTGAGCGTGTGCTCGTCGAGACTATACACGATTCCGCGGTCGTTCCGGAAAAGTCCTTTGCAAATGCCGTCGAACTCTTCGATGTTTAGATAACCATCGCTGTAATACGAAAGATATAGTTTAGTTGTAAAGAATATTGGCGTTATTTTCAAATAATACAATATGGTTATATACCAGGTGTACTAAACGTCCTAACTCCTAGTATAAAAATTCAATATAATGTTAATTCCAAATTTGTGGAATTTTTCGTTTGAAAGCGGACGCCCTTCGACGATATTTGGTAAATACTTACAATAACATATAAGTAGTGTGTATTACGAAATTATTATGTTTCAATAAATGTATGCGGACATTAAAATAATCAAATATATATTTAAAATAGTTATAAAAGAAATATTACACGAAAAAATATTATTGTTTGCCTTATTATTACAATTTATTAGGTGTTTAAATACCAACAATAGTACCGACTTGGTTAGAAATTTGTATGGTTGATTTTAGATTTTGAAGAATAGCCTAATTGTAAATTATGTGCTTTGGAGTGTTCAAATGACAACAGTGTGCGTAGAATGAAATACACGAGCTAGGTTTAACGTTAGATGTTCACATATAACCGCGTTATGTATAAAAGTTGAAAATGAATTTTCAGAACAATAAATATTTTACAGTTATGTGCCAAATTTACTATGTATACCCCGAACTTTAAAATGTTTGCACAAAATCTAAGAACCAATTTTACTATTATGGGTAGTTTAAGACGAAAAAAAACGCCAATAAATTATATGGTATTCGTAATAAACGTTTTAACATTTTAATATTGTTTTTTTTTTTTAAAAACTATTTATTATACTGAATTAAATTTGGAACCAGTATAATAGGCAAAACTAAAATATACTACCTACTTAGTTTTTATTGTACACCTAATTTAAGGTAAACGATCGAGTAATTAATTCAGAAAATGATACATCAATAATGTTGTACAGATTCATAAAATAATTTAATAAACGGAGATATAAAATAACTTTTAAACTAAATTTAATGTCAACGATCTTGCTACATAAAAATATAATACATATACAGAAATATATAGAAATAAGGTTATACACGTACAAACCATAAAAAAGAATAACTGATAATAATAATAACACATAATCGTTTTTTGAACCTAAATAAAAATATTCTCGACAATAGTTGCAAAGTTTACGGATAGGTAAACAAAATATCTAAAACCAGATCTATCAGATTTTTAAACCCCAAAAGACTATGAATAATAATAATAAAAACAAATTTTCAAAAGTGAGAATGTCAAGACCAGAGACGGATTTACACAATTGCCGCCCCTGGGCAAATTTTATTTTGTCACCCCATTAAACTTATCAATGAGAAAACGTATTTTTAAATACTTATTTAACATAACTACTAAAAAGAATAAATCATATATATATATATAGGTTCGAAAAAATAAGATAGAATGATACTAAACAATAATTACTAGTTATATCCATAAACTGGTCTAATCAAGGAAATAGTATACTAATACAATATTTATTAAAATATAATCTATCATTATGTTTTCAAATAAATTTACCCTACCAATTAAATATAATTATTTTATAGATATAATTAGATTCATAGGTTCATTAAACAAACTAATGTGTTCAATCAAATTTAAATTATATTATTAAAAAAAAAAAATAGCAAATAATAATCAAATTTAAAAATGAGTATGTACTTATTATTATTATAAAATATATAGCAAATGAGAAAAAAATAAAAAAATATTTCATTTATTTGCATCTTGCTTTCTTTCTGCGAAAGTTTGAATTATGTCTTCAAATTGTATTTCATGTGTAATTCCACTTTCAACCGACAAAACCGCCAGAGTTTAATTTTTACTTGTCCTAATTTTGAACGCAAATAAAGTTTTTATCCGCTTTAAAGAAGAAAATGATTTTTCCGCAGTACAGTTAGTGGCAAGTGTTGAAATATAAATCCTCAAAATTATTTCTATGTTTGGAAACACTGACTTCAAGTCATTTTTAAAAATTATAATAAACAATTATTACGATTTTATCTGATTATCTTTATTACGATAATTATCCTATCCATGTTTTTTTTTCAATCGAATAATTAAAAAACGCTGCTCTAAAAATTTGTATGCACAGTTACATAAAATTAACAAATACGTCTGATATTGAAATATACATGATTTTTAAAATTAAATCACAATAATACATACAGTTTTATCTTTCTGCAATATACCTATACAGTGTGATTCACTAAGCGCGCTCACCCTATTTAATTGGTTAAATTTTGCAAATATTCAAATTCTGAATTTTCGAATTCTTAAGTGGTAGTTAAAGTCGATATTTTCGAATATTTAAATATCTCACAACAACCTGTGGTGATGCCAACTTTGGTTTCTCAAATGAGAACCTACATTATAAATTGTATAAAAAGACGGAGTGCTATTATAAATAAATTTTGATGTCAACATTTTTGACTTCCAGAAACAAATGACAAAAAAAATGTGTTTCAATACAGATGTATATTAATAAAATTTAATTAGGTATAATATGCTTTTTAGTATTAAGCAAACATATTTGTTTTTTTTTTCCAAAACTACAACCGCAATACGTCTCACCACCGCACGCCATGTCGGGTTTTAATATCAGACCCCATGTCATTTAAAATTTTTGCAAACCATGTTACCGAATTAAACTAAAACGAAAATACGAAAATGCATTCCACCCGCTTCTACGAGGGACTCGAGGAACATTTACATAGCGGCAGAATTGACAAAACTTGAGGGGAAAGAGCCTAATGAATACTTAACTCAAACCAACGTCCATAAATTTCTACTTTATTTTATCGGGTTATGCATAGCATGGCATACCCTTTTTTAGATGATATTAGGAAATACCAGTACTTAGTAGATAGTTATTAATACATTCAATTAAGTATTAGAGACTTAAGAGTTTACCGACATTTATTATACGTACTCGAATTATTTTGAATGCATGCAAAAATTTAAAACAAAATACAAAAATGCACGCGTCAAAGTGTTTGTTCGATGATATAATACGATTAATATAGAACCTTGTTTAAAGTCTATCCTAAAACAACAACGGCGTTTTTACTTTTTTCGTAAATCACCCCGTCATAATTGAATCACGAATAATAAAACTAAATTGTTTGTTTTATACCACCTTGAACGTAATATATATAGGATGCTCAGTAATCATCGATTATCACCTACGACTACATGGAAAAGTTTTTTTAGCCTAGCTGTTGCCAAGAAATTAGGCACCTATACAATATGTAAAATCAATACCCTTCAAGGTTCAATAAATGTCTATACTTATCTAGTGTATTTAAAGACGAATAAATATGCTATAAAATAATATAATATTTAATTATACATATTGTTCTTATACGAAAACAATAATATGCTGTATTAATATTATTTAATGTTCAAAATGATCATGTAATAATAATATTAATTTTTATTATTTGTATTATTGATCTCGGTAATGCCTATAAATGGTTCAACAACTTAGCAGAATATTTTGAAAATTTGACCAATTCTAGAAAAGGCTAATATAAATGTTTAATGAAAATTTCAGGTTTTTACGATTTTTTACCGAATCACATAAATAATACGTAACCGTTATTGAGTAAATGTTCACGTTATACCCCCTCAATATACCAACTGGACAAAGTCTGATTTAAAAAAAGATGCTATTCTTGAAGATCGGAGTAAGATTTTTGGTGAATAAGTTGTTCACAGACCGTAAACACACACAAAAATATATTAAAACCAATAAATTCCTAACATCGCTTCTAGAATCTAAAATGCCAAAAAAAAAAAAAAACGTAAGATCAGGTAAGATACATAGTTTTCATATTTGGGAAAAAAACGGGAAAATGTACGTATATATATAAAAGAAACTTCGTTTCGAATCGTTTTTCGTTAACAGTGGTTTATAGTTGCGTATAGCTGATATAAATTAAATTCCCCTCTATATCCCATCTTTCTAACTTCTCATCTATACAGTGGCCCACCCCTCGTGCGAAGCGTATGTCTGTCTTTTTGTTTATATGCTTGTAGTACATAAAGTTATATGCCTTTATATTATTCATTATGTATCTATAATAATGGAAATTTATTTTATTAAGACAAATATTAAATTACATTAAATATTGTGTTGAAAATTGTACAATAACTATATAGTTTTTCTCGTATCATCTAGGTATATGAATCATATTATAAATATTAACATATATTATTATTATTCCATGCTGTGTGGGATGATTTAAAAGGCCATAATATTTATGATTTTATCTTAAAACCATTTAAAAAAAAAAAATACTACATTACACTATATACTTATTTTTTATTTTTTACCGAGTACAACTTATAACGAACTTCTTGTACAATTTTCAAGCATTTCTGACCATTTCATTGATAAAAAAATTATATCTAAATTCCAAATACAACTTACCAAATAAAAACTCACAAATATTAAATACTTCTAAACAATCCAAAAATGTCCAAAAAAAGTTTTGACCACGTCCAGGAAAAGCAAATATATGTTTTTTGTTAAAATTTCAAGTCTCTATGAATATGTTTAACTGAATTACAATACAATTTACCCCTATATATATACACAAGAAAATAATCAAACTATATATGAAGGGATAAAACTTGCTAACTTTCTGGAATCAAACGACATACTAATAATCAATGACTCCCTAAGTATCTTATTAGCACTTAAAAGTCCATCTTCAAAACATAAAATTACCTTCAAACACTCGGGTAACATTAATCCGAACAAAAATAAAACACCGTATTCCCACACCGGTATTGCTGGAAACGTAGTAGACAAATATGGTATGCCAACTTTGAAACGAAGAATATTCCAACTCCACAATAAATAACATACTCACTAGTGATATACAATTTTTTAACTAAAAACCAAATCCTCTTATAATAGAAAAATCATTGGAATTCAGTACCAACCGAATAATAAACTCGAAAATATTATATCAATCACCCAAATCAGAAATGGACCTCCTCTGGCACACACTCATACTTAATTAGTAAAGAGCCTCAATCTAAATGTAATACATGTTACAAAGCACTCACTAACTATCAAATATATAATGAAGGAGTGCACACAATAAACTTTAATACGCACAGACTTAAACATACCACCCAACATAATTGAAAAACTTGATGAAAGTCAAATTTCGAAAATCATTGCATTCACAAATTATAGTAAATTGAAATCTAACTTAACCTATAAAATATGTAATATGTGATACAGCAATTTCTAAACCTAGCTCCTAAAATTTGTAATATGTAATGTCTAATGGCTAATTATCTTTGCTATTGAAGCCTTATTTTGAATAAAAAGAAAAAGAAAAATCAAATTACGTAGCTGTAGTACTCTACATTCACGTGATTTTACAGGAAAAACAGGACAAATGAGTGAGTCATACCCGTAGGCGTACCGTGATGCATAAATAATTGTTACTAATTGAAATTAAATTGTTGGAAGTATGATGCATAGCGATTTTTAAAAAAATACATTTAAATAATATTATTTTATAACCTAAATAACAACAAAGCTAAAAAAAACATAAAGCCAGTTAGTTGTACAATACATATTAAATCCATTATTTATAAGTGCACAGGAAGTACACACCTACTATACGAAACTTTATACAATTCACTATTGTAAATTATTTTATATATTTGTAACATAATCGCACCAAAATGACTGAACGGATTTTGATGAAATTTAGCGCATAGTTAGAACATGTTCTATAATAACACAAAGGATATTTACTAATTAAAGGGTGGCTGTTGTAGGGTTTTTTATAATATTGGAACGAAAACCCAATTAATTTTGTTGATTTATAAGTTACTTTGGCAACATGGATATACAAAAAAGTTATTATTAGTTAATTCGGTTGTCAAAGGATAAATAATACCCTTAAAAAAAAGTAAATAAATAAATAACTGCGCAACAACGATAAACTGTGAAACGTACGGGGTGAAATCATGAAAACACGTTTTTTTTTTCTTTTTTTTTTTTTTTTTATTCAATGTGCATGGGCTACGTCGTGCGGGATAGAAAAATATATAGCTGAAACCACTGGGTCTAGAAACTTAACATTTTTGTGTAGGATTTTCTTATAAAAATTATAAACAACCGTTAAGAAAGGATTTATTCGAAATTTGACCTTAAAGAATGAAAAGAAAATACATGTTTAAATAGTAGTAATTATTAAAATATGGTTATAGTGTAAGTTATAACATACCTACATTAATTATGAAAGGAGCTAATACTACTGATAGGTCTACTGTTGTAAGTGGAAAGTTAGGAAGGTAAGAAACATAGTTATTTAGTTTATATTTGTGAGCAACGATAAACCATTGCTAACGAAAAACGATTCTGAGTGAAGTTCGTTTATACATGATTTATAAGGCAGTAAAATATTTGGGATTTTCTTTAAAATTTGATCCTCAATTATAAAAAAAAATAACCGCATTAGTCTTTTTTTTTTTACCACTAAGTACTTAATGAACTTTTAAATTTTATTAAATTTCCAAGAATTTCTGGTAGGTTAAACAATGATATTCACATAGTACTCAAACTATGAAAACAATTTGGAAAATAAAAAAAACAAAATACTTACTCACTAACTACATTAAACATGCAACAAAAAGGTCTCTTGGCATTTTTTTGATTAAATCATCATTTCTGATATAAAACATAGTTTGTAAAAATTAAAAACAATGAGATTGGCAACGCCGAAGTGTGCCATAAATATTTGCCGTTTCAATTATAATTTTGTTTCCAGATATTCCAAATATTTTGAAAATCGATAAATGATCTCTCTAATGCATCAACTAGATCAAATTTTCAGAAAACTGCATTTAATATTGCAAAGCAAGTTTTCTTCTCAAAAAGTTATTTACAAATAGAAAAAAAAAACACACATCATAGTAAACTTTCGCTTAATAAAGAACAGCATTTACTAGGGAATTTTTATCAATATACTATGAATGTTTTAATTTAAATTAACTGTCTTAATTTTAACCTTTAATCTGCACTTATTCAAAAATGATTATAATAATAGGTCCCTTTACCCGGAACTCAGAGTCGCAATCGCGAAAGTAGCATTTGCCGCTACATACGAGTATAACGCGCGAGACAGGCAGAAAAAATAATTTATTTCGTTAAGTAGTCAAGAGCGTTCACCGTCGAAAATTCTGGGTTGGGACATTGTATTTTTTCAAAAATATTTACCTTCCTGTTAATCTATTAACTGCTATATGTAAGTTTACGTAGCATAATATTATAAGACGATATTCCTCTTTCCTATACAATAGTATTAATCATAACTATATAATTATTTATTAAACTAAGAATAGGGTATGTAGTTTAATTTCTAATAAATTGAAACTGAACCTCACTTCATGTCAATTAATACAAATCACGTCAATTAAAATTAAACAACGAATAAAGACACTGCGTATGCTGATAGTTTATTATCTTGTCTTTGTCTTTAACAAACTGTTGAACGATTAACGTTTAATTGTGTTACATTTAGTTAACAATCCCAAAGCCGGATTCAATATCGAACAGCATAATAGATTAAATATACTATAATATTATGTCAATATGATGTGTAGATAACAAATAATATCTAATCGTATACTCTTATACATTAATTATAATATTATTTATCAATCAATGATTCTGCTAATTCGTAAAATCGCCCATGTTATTTTGATTTTCCAATTATGTCGTCAATAACCACTATTGAAAATAATCCTATACCATAATATATAATCATCGATTTTAGATTCTGAGTAGAGCGAAGAAGCTTATAGTATTACAAAGATTTTATTTTTATCGGTGCACAACTTTTCTACCAGAAGATTTGCTCGGATTTCTACGTATAGTGTTTTTTCTTAAAGAAAATCGGCGTGGAGAGGTACTTTTAGGGAGGCCATTTTTTAATTTTTTCAAGAGTTTTCTCATCAAATTTGAAAAATTAAAAAAAACGGGAAAATATAAAAAATGTAGGTATTAGTTAAAATATATTACGGCCTTCCTTTTTTTCTGTGCACAACTTTTCAACCAGCAATTTCGCTCCAACTTTTAATGATAGAAAAGTATTTAAAAGGAAATTTCACTAGGGAGGTACATTAGATAGGTCATTTTTCGATTTTCCCAAGAGTTTTCCCAGCAAATGAAACCGGAATAAAACATGAGAAAACCGAGAAAAATGTAGGAAAACTGGAAAAATTTGGACTAAATTAAACAAATTTTATTAAAGAAAATATATAAAGCCTATTTAATTGTTTTACTACAAAATGATATGTATATTGTTGACAAAGCATCACTATCAACTGAATTCCGCTCAGAATCTCGTTTTTTTCGTAATCAATGGTTTATCGTTGCTTTTAGATATACATTAAATTCCCGTTTATATCATACCTTCTTAACTTTCCACCTACACCAGTGGCTGCACCCGTCCCCATTATCTTACCTTTCTTTTTCAAAGTATTTATATACATTTTAATATTTTATGTATAAATGTATAATATAAATGTCTCCTCCTTGACTTCCCCCCAATGAAGAACCTTCCGCCCATGCATGTGTCTACATAGTTGTAGACACCTTAGGGCGGTCGCGACGAATAGTCAGTACTTTTCGTTTCCCGAGCATAAAACAAAATTGTAATTCAATGGTATAGACGGTATAATATACTATAATAATTAATAATAATATGTTTGACGATTTAAAAGAGCAATTCTATCGAACAAAAACGATCGATCGTCACTAGCTGCAGCAGTTGTCAGAAGTTGATTCGGACGTGTTCGTGTAGAGAGAAGTAGAGAGGTTATAAGTAGTGAGGTATTCATAATATTGTATTATACAGGTGTGTACCCCTATGGTGATGATATCGCTGCAACTATAATCGTTTAAGTTGTACACAATACATAGGATTTCTTAATTATTAGACACCCATCGGTAAAAATGCGAGTGTAACCCATTTTCGCAACTGGCCATACAACACGTACGTATATAAAATTTGAGGAATAAAAATAACGTAGGTGAAACCTATTTAGGTACTCGCAGTGTCCTTCTCGCCGAATAATCACGTAGTAATTATTATAATCCGGTAAAAAATTATTTTCGTCTGGAACAAATTACTGTGGTCGACACGGCACCGAAACCCGCGACAATGCAGCGAGATATCGTATATCGATTTCAACCGTTGGCACAACAACAACATTTATTATTATAATATTATTATTACCTATGCAGTAGGAACAAGTAATCAATACCCGGTTCTAAATATTATTATTATGAAAAAAAAAAGTGCAAATAATTTAGTTTATAGGGGTACTCAAAAAAAACGATGTAAAAATCGTTGCAAACAAAAAAATGATTTTGAAACCTGAACTGGCAAACTGGTTAAATTGAAGGTCGGACGATTTCACTGAAAGAGCACCAACAGAAATTAAAACGAAAAATGCGAAATTTTTCAGTGTGAAATTAAAAATTGAAACTATTTGAAAATCCAAATCGAGTATACATCTGGCTGAATCAGTATATTATTGCCATTTGTTGTCGGTTTTTTTAGAAAAACCTGTTGGGAATCTCGATAAAACTTTTTGAACGAAATGTACTTATAAGCGGCCCATCGAGTTTTTCTCGGTACAGCTCGTCCATATATTATATTATAACAACTAAAATCCGGCCTTGCTTAGTAAATCTAAATTACACGCGACCTGTTATTCTGCTCAAAAACACGCTTTACGGGAAAATATCTCACGCGTCGATTTCGATCATCATTTTTTTTTTTTTTTAAATCTTATTTCTCTATGATTTTTGACAACATGACGAAAAGTCAAAGTCCAATGCGTCTTGCTCCTGCAAACTCTTGAATAGTAGAATTTTATGAATATTTTAGACTGAGCCAAAACGTATTTTTTGATCATTCATGACGCAAATATTTTACAACACAAAAAAACTCTCGTCAAAACTGCGTTTTTACTTTTTGCCTTCTAAGAGATCACTGATCACGGGAGAGCACCGACACGGAATGACGGAAAGGTACTGTGAGGATGACTGTGAAAAATGGATCACGGATGACACTGAACACTTCCGGCTACGGTACTATCACGTCACTAATATGTGGGAATCGACCTTCACTGTATCATTCGGACGTGGTCGCTCCACTGGTTTAAAATTTCTTTTAAATGACCCTTAAGGATGAAGACTCGAGTAGACCTTCGCCTTTGTTTTTTTTTATTTTTGTCGATAACACTATACATTAAAATGAAAACAGCACTAACTTTTAAATTAGACATTTTGATGATACGTTACGCACATTCACTCGGACGTTTGGTGAACAAAGTGATGGATTTATAGCGTACAATACATTCGGTTTTGTGATCGAGGTAATATACGAATAGTGAACACGAGCGCGAACACGAGCACAAACACAAACACACGTTACTGCATTACAGCGTTTGCATTACGCCGAAATGTTCAAGTGTGTATCCACCTCAACAATAAGTTGTAAATTTTACAGTGGGTATCCTAAAAACAAAACACGCATAATGTGTAACTTTCTCATTGGAATGCACGTAGCACGTTCTTAATCTAACTAATCTAATCTTAATATTAAATGGTAAACACTGCGAACGACGCAAATTAAACGGACACGGACAACACGTGTCGACGATCGCAGATCTCAAAACACGACGATTATGTGCGGTAAAATACGTTCTGGGAATTTTCAGATTCTAAAAATATATCGGAATAACATCTGGGCCACTTATTCCGCGGTGAAAAAAAAATAACACGAAAGACAATCGTTATTGTTAACAGCGTAAAACGGAAACCGCGGGCAGGGCAACGGTGAAAACGAAAATTACAGGGAGAAACGAAATAAGATGCGATTGGCAATTATTACCCGTCTTTGTCGAAGGCGCTAAAACACGCGTCCATTGTGCAGGCGAGTGAAGTGCCGACGCGTTCGATGGCTCGATAATGACGTGCGGAGGAATCAATCTTCCTAGGTCGTCGTGTCGCGTCCGCGGCTATATTTAAACGGCCGGCGGTGTTGTCGTTCCGATAATATTCGGCGGAAGTTTGTCTGGCCGCGCGACGATAGCGCCCCGAACGCGTTTGTCGTGCGTCACGCCGCGGCGGTGCACCGTCCGCGCAAACAGTGTACAGCACACTAGACGACGCGCGCGCGCCGTTTGCACGTAATTTCGTATCTACAAGGAGTAGAGTAAAAAAAAAAAAAAAAATATAATCGATAAAACGACGTTTCGAACGTAAATATAATAATAATAATAATAATAATAATATGCTGGCCGCACGCAAACGTCAACTCGTCGTGTAACTGGTACTGACGACGACGACGGCGAGACGGGCGTGCGACACGTGTCACGTGGCCTGCGACAGAGACGTTAGTACGTTACTACAATGTTCGCTTGAGCCCCGCTCTTCGGGGAGAGGGTAGAGAATGGCGTTACTAAAGTTAATACGCAATACCTACTGAAACCTGCTGAAAGATCCTCACATATATCGCATCGCCGAGGGTTAGGCCCCGCGACGGGCAAAATCTCTAGAAAAACCGCGACCAAATACAATTTATTTCCGAAACGTACAACAGACGGGCAACAAATTAAATGCAGGGTTGCACAAACTACCGATAGGAACAGCTCGATAAGGTGGGCTGTCGACCCGATAGCAATTCTTTATATAAATCGTTATTACTTTATTATTATTGTTATTGTTATTATAAAAGATTATATAAATATCTTTCTCGGTTCCGTATAGTACAGTACTGTAGCATACAATTTTGAACATAAATAAATTTGATAATTTACCCGGATCGTGTGGTATATTCAATAATCGGTCGTTATTTGTTATGGACTTTTTTTTTTTTTTTAATGATGAAAAGCAACCGTGACCCGATGATGATGTATTTGGACACATTATTCAATGAATGCAAAATAATAAACTACAAATTAAAAGCTGTTCTAAGATAACGGGGACAAGTGCAGTCACTGTTGTAGGTGAGAAGGTAGGATATAGACGGGAATTTAATGTATATCTGTAAGCAATAATAATACTACAGTTGAAAGTATGTAAACTCTTTTGTTATAGAGCTACGTCCACACCTAACAAGCGTTTGAGGAAATATTTTTTTTTCAAACATCGTCAAACATTTGTCAAACATTTTATCATGACAACAAACGTTTATTCATAATTTAGTTGTTCGCTATATGTTTACCAACAGTCGTGATTATGTCAGATTTCGAACAAATTGCATTCTTCATTGGCGCTGCTGCATTTGTTCTAATTTGTAATAAAACATAAGAAAAAAAAAAAAAAAAAAAAAAAAAAAAAAGAAGGTGGTGGGAAAGACAATTTTTTCAGCGAAGTAAGACTTACAGTGGTGAAAATTTAATTTTAGATTTACATGATGGTGATTTATTTAGTAATTTTACCAGAATGTCAAGTATTGATTTTGAGTTTTAAATTAATTTAATTGGCCCAAAAACCCCGAAGAAAACACACATTTTCATGAAAGTATTTCTGTGTCAGTGCGTTTAGCAATAATTATACAATTTTTAGCTACTGGTGATTCATATCATCCTTATTATTTATTTATATTACATCACAGTTTGTCACGTATTGATACTTCATGATAATAATATCATATTCAAATATATTTTATACTTAATACATTTTTCAATAAATATTATCATTTAAAACTATTTTAGTTACTTATAAGTAAATTTGAAATTATTTAAATAGAGATACATCGGTATTACAAGTATAAATACAAGTACAGTATTTCATGTTTATGCATGCAAAATTTTCGCTTGATAAGCGAACATTTTTGTTTGGATTATTGACAAAAAAATTGGTTTGGAAACACGTCTATATCAAACAAACGTTTTTAAATTGTTCGTTAGGTGTAGACGCAGCTTTAGAGTATGCAAGTGTAAAACCTTAAGCCCCCCTGAAATATTTGTCTATAAATACACCTGGAAGGTGCTAACTTCTCAAGTTAAAGAGGTATAGGTAAAATTGAATGTACATCTTCACGCAGCGATTAACTATTGCTAATGAAAAAACGATACCGAGCAGAGTTCGATTAATAGTGTTTCTTTGTCAACAATATATACATCATATTTTAGTAAAATAATTACAAAATATGCATACAACATTTTCTTAAATAATATTTGTTTTATATTGTACACATTTTCCCATTTTTTCCCGGTTATTACCATGTTTTTCTCATTTATTGGGAAAATTCCTGAGAAAATTAAAAAATGACCTCCTTAAAGTACCACCCCGATCAGATTTCCTTTCAGAAAAAGTGTTATGATTATAAATCGGATTAATATTGCTGGTAGAAAACTTATCCCACAGAAAAAAAAAACCATCATTGTAAAAACATAAGCTTCTTCGTTCCACTCAGAATCTAATAGAACAGACTCTAAGCGCTAATACTGGAGATGGATATGGCCTCTGTTATAGGTGGGTAGTTGGGAAGGTGGTATATATAAAGTTATTTGAATAATACATGAAACCCAACAATAAAACATTTTAGGTCATAACACATTACTAACGAAAAACGATTCTTAGCGAAATTCAGTTATACATGCTTTGAAAGGCTGTAAAATAAAATTTTCGTCAAAATTTGATTTTAAAATTCTTATAAAAAAAATATACTACATAACAATTAATTTATTTTTACCACCAAGTACGATTTATAATATACCTTCTGTCATAAGTTCAAGTGTTTCTGTTTAGTCTAACAATGTTACACACAGAGCACTTTTCAAATAAAAATTACGAAAAATTTGTAAAATTAAAATGTTTAAAAAATGGCTCAAATGTTTTGAAAGTTTTACCACGTCTAGAAAAAGCAAATTTAAATTTTTGTAAAAATGTCGAGTCTCTAAATACAAATTTAACTGAAATACATAAAAAAAATTTTAAATAAGGGAATCTTAGCACCGTCAATTTATCAGTTCTTATTTTTCGTAATTTTCTGGGTTTTCTAAATTATTACAAAAATTACCAAATAAATGAATTTCTTACTCACGAACTAGATTAAAATTGCAAAAAAAATGGTCACTTATCGTTTTTTTATCGGAGCAATATTGCTGTAGAAAACATATACCGCACAAATTTAAAATAATGAAATCGTTGCGCCATAATTCCAAGAAAATCGTATTTTTCGGTTTTTCCCAGTTATTATGAAAAATTCTATGGATAATATGAAAAATCGAATTTCTTTCTTTATGACTATACGTTAAAAAAAATAAAAGGTACAAAATCAATCTCTTATCATTTTTAAATTGGAGCAATAGGCCCAACAGAAAACATGAGTTGCAAAAATGAAAAGCAATGAAACCGGTAACACCACGGCGTGTCGTAAATATTTCCTGTATATCTATAATTTTATTTAGAGTTTTTCCGAATTATTTCGAAAATCTCCTGGAAAATGACACCTCCTTTAAAAAATGATCCTATACTGCATGGGCGGCTAAACAATTTAAAAGTCGATCTCCCTTTTGTTAGAATTTATTTGTATGTAATTAATAAATAAATTTTAAGTGCTGTTCATTTTTTATACTATTATAGTTTTGTTATGAATTTATCAAGTAATACAATTCAACAGCGTTTGTACTGGCAATTGAATTTATAATAATATTACATGAGTGCTAATAATAGTGTGATGAAAAACATTATTTCACTAGATATTATAATAGGCTTATTATTTGTACTTGTACGTTTATTATTAATACCTATTAGGTAATTTATAATTATAAATTTTTGTTAGGAAGTCGATCCCCAAGAGAAAAATATATTCTTAATAGATCTATCAAAAAAAGTTTGGCCACCTCTGCTATACTGCATAAATTAGAT
Organism: Cinara cedri; assembly: GCA_902439185.1. Classification (NCBI taxonomy): domain Eukaryota; kingdom Metazoa; phylum Arthropoda; class Insecta; order Hemiptera; family Aphididae; genus Cinara; species Cinara cedri. The sequence goes on along the minus strand of CABPRJ010000486.1, from coordinate 985,741 downwards.
CAAGATTACTTTTCGAAAAGTTATTTACTCTCATTATTTACATCTCATCAAAAAAAAACTGTTTTTGAAAATTCAATATGAAATACTACCCGGCTTTGGGTATGACCACTTTAGTAAATGCAGGAGTGTGATCAAGCCATCATGAGGAGGGGTGACCATGAGGATGAGGGTATTATATACCTGTGGTGGAAAAAAAACGCCTAAATAGCTATAGTATACTGTACACCAGAGAGTGGCCAACTCAGTGGACGTTTTCTATTGGTCGGCTGTTATCATAGCTCAAGAACGCCATTTTTCATCCAAATAATTTGATTGAGTATAGTAATTGTGTATACTGTTGTGTATAATTAACTCATTTTCTATATACATTTTTCTTAATTTTCTTATAAATTATTTAAATAAATATTTTAAAATACATTTTACATAATAAATCATATGATAATGATTGGTTGCTGTGCATTTGGATGCCAAAATCGGTGGTTAGGATTCGGTGGATAAAATTGTTAGACTACTATAATATTATGACTTTTTAAAATATGCATAACAGAACATCACTCCAAATTATTTTTCGTACGTAATGGTTTATCGTTGCTTGCAGATATCAATAATTCTCCCTGTATATCTTACCTTCACAACTTCTCATCTACAACAGTGACCTACCCATTATGGGTCCGTGCTGCACGTTTGTCTTTTTCATATTGGAGTTTAACAGTTTATACAAATATTAGTCATATTTTATAGTTTATATACTTAATTTACATAATGTAAATGAGAAATAAGTATTATAAACATAATAAATAATAAATATAAGTATAATAAATAATTATCATTATTTTTTACGCAAAAAAACAAATAAATAAATAGTTTTTAATAAAATCTCTAAAACTAACATTTTCAGTTGAGGTAAATATATTTATGTTCAAAATATAATTATTTCATAAGAATTTATATTCAATCATAAAAAGACGGGAAAATTGTGGACAAAAATGGCTGCTTTTATTCAAATGGCCACTCTCTTATTATCTAGGCTTTCTACTGTATACTGTTTGTAGTTTGTACGCACTAATGGCCGAACACGACAGGTGATAGTGATAGTGTAGATAACGAAAAATAATTTTGTAGAAAAATAGGTCATCTAATAATATTAAAGAATACGGTTAAATACGCCCCGTTCAATTTCGTGGAGTACATAATATACTTTTTGTTATACATCACGATAATAATTATTATTCTTATTATAAAAAAAAAAAATAAATAAAAAAAAATCACGTCGGTACATCAGTATTAGCTATACACGTTCCACTATGCAATACATTTCACCCACGCAAATTGTCGACGATTTTCATTAATGGTCGTTCCACTCCGCCCTTTTTCTTCCGCGTGTCTAACTACTTTTTGCCAGACCGATATTTTTTCGTTCATTATTTGTTTACGCTACCCGCAAACAATAATCTAACAGCTAAATTACGCGACATCACAAATGTCTCTCAGAAACACACGCCCACCTTATTGCGCGTTTATATCCGAAATAAGTTCAACGTTCAAATAACACGTAAGAGTTATTTGTTTGATTTTTTGAAAGCGGGTTTATTTCATACGTTTTTTCGACAAATTATCGCAGCTACTATACATTTAATAATATTGAAAAAAAAAAAAATCTGATACTGGGGATAAGAGCGGCCACTTGTAGGTGAGAAGTTGAGAAGGTAGGATACATAAGTTTATTTCATTTATATCTATAAGCAACGATAAACCATTGCTGACGAAATACGATTCAGGGCGCAGTTCGGTAATACATAATTTGAAGTGCCTTAATTTTTTTTTGCGATATTCATTTACATTTGATTTCAAAACGCTTATTAAAAAAAAAAATTCAACAAAAATATGACCTCTTGGTTTTTAATTTGAGTATATTAGTGCTAGAAAACGTGATCTTATTTTTTTCCTGGTTAATCGTTTTTATTTTAAATACCGTTTTGAAAATAAAAAAATCACATCTTTTATGTACAATCTAGACAACTTAAGATTTCAGAAAAGATGCTATACTTATACATCGAAGCAAGTTTACTAGGAAAAAACGTGTCCATAGCATAAAACAAAGAAAAAAATTAATAGAATTGGAAAACCAATAGCTCCTCTGCGCTATGCTCAGAATCTTAAAAAGGCTTCCTTGCTCTTCGCTCAAAATTATAAAAAAAAATCATTCGTGAAGGGTATTTTATCAAGTTAATACATTATGGAGGTTATTTTTGATTTTCCAAGTGGTGTTCATAAGAACTGGGGAAAATCAGAGAAAAAACGTAAGAAAAACTGACAAATTTACAAATCGTGCTTTAATTATTATTTTTTGTTGTAATTCAGTTCAAATGTTCATAGGGACTTGAACTTTGGGTAGAAAATTTTTATTTACCTTTTCTAGATGTAATTCTTTCTAGGTGAAATTTTCAAAACATTTGAGCAATTTTTACGCGCTAGGTACTCCGTGTGTAAAATTGTTAGATCAAACAGAAACGCATGAAAATTTGACAAGCCATACTTTGTGATAAAAAAAAAAAATATTGAGTCTATAATATGAAACATGTTTTTGTTACATAGACATTTTTTATCAAATTTAACGAAAATCATAAATATTACGGCCTTTTAAAGCATGTATAGCATACAATGCATTTTCATTAGCAATGATTAATCGCTGCATATATACAGATATACATTAAATTCCCTTATATATATACAACCTTCCCAATTTCTCACCTACAATAGTGGCTTTCCCATCGTGCGAAGTATGTCTGTCTTTTTTTACATTTATACCCTAAATAGTGTCTTATATACAGCCGATTCGTAACTTATAAAGCTTTACTATTCCATGACATTTTTCTCGCATTTTAAATCATATTCCTCTTAGAAGAATAGAATTTCCTCCAGGAGATTTTCCAAAGCCATTTAAATTTTAATACTATTATTATTATTTAATAAACCTACCTAATTGGTAGCAATATTAGATTATGTGCGTATCGATTTTTGGCAACAATATAATGTATTTATATGTTCAATATAAATTATTCAATTAGAATGAAATTATTATTTAAAGAGTCAAATTATTTTTATAAAAATACTTCCGAAAAACGTCGAAATATAAAAGTTATACTATCAAAATTGTGTACTCTCTAAGATTTTGTTGCGATTACAATTTATCCTTGATAGTTATTTCATACCAAGGATAACATAATATCCATATATATATAAATAAACTTTTTTCGTGTGTGTACTGTATTAAATTGCTTATTCCTTTTATTGGTATCTTCCTGAATGAATTTTATACATGAAAAAAATTAATATTTTCTGAATTAAAAAAAAAAAACGTATTACGTACAAGTCTATTTATTGTTGAAGATCCATTGTTTATATGATATTTATTAATATACTGAAAAAAAAAAACACAGTAAACTAAAATTTTACATTACTTTACGCATTTCGTTCGAATATTACTATAATAATAAAATAATTTAAGGTACCTACTAAAAAATAAAATTATACAAATTATCATTACTATATCATCATTATAATAATTGTTTAATATTGATGGTGATCACCTCCAGGCAGGATTGTATTATCGGTTTTAACTCGTGTCTTGGTATACTGACTGTTTAACTTATATTATTACTACTACAAGATATTTGACGTTTTTTGGAATGAAAAAAACAGCGTATTGGTTTTAAGGGTGTTCATACATTTATTTTAAATACAATTCGTCCATACGACCATACATGAAGATACCTAAATATTTTCAGTGATATAGTATTATGTGATATAAATTATTATATTTTACTTATCAACAATACCAAGTTAATACATTCACGGTAACCGCTTAAAATATATCCACAAAATACGATACAAAATTTTCCATACAACTAATACGTATCTCTAATGGAATTATCTTTTAAAAAATAATGTCTGGGACAGTAAGACTACTATATTATTTAGATGGTTATAATAATAGTTAAGTAATTTTATATTGAATAATAATTAATATTTATATTTGTTCAAATATTTCTAATATTAATCAGTATACTCAATTAAATTATAATATAGCTAAATAAATAAATTTAAGTTTTGGGAAAAAATTTTATTTTATTTTATTTTATTTTAAGAGATAATTTTGGGAGGAATAATATTAACAGTGGCTAAGTTAGGCAAGGTTAACTTTAGATAATACTACGTGTCCGATATTTCTATTGAAGATAATTAAGATTTTGTGATTCTTAATTCATAACGATATTCAATCGTATAGCTAATATTTGTGGAATTTTGAATTCAAATATCAAAATTATCGTTAAAAAAAAAATAATAATAATATGTGGAACGACTACTAAAAAATAAATTTGAAAATATAAATGTCAGAGTTCAAAAACTTTATCCTTCACCTTCAAGGATGTTGTGTTTTATTTTGACGCGATAAACCTACATCATAAATAATAAAAGGTATTAAAGTGTTAGTATATTCCAAACAGAATTGCGTGTTTGGATTGCTTGAAATTTGTGGAAAATATCACGATCGCGTTTTATATTAGACGGTAAAACTTTAACGGTTCGTATTATAAAATTATTGGTGCAAATGCAATTGTTTTAGTTTTAGTTATAAATATAATTACAAACCGATCGATGTTTTATATACTATGTATAGACATATAATACATAATATATAATTTCAATATCCATTAAAAAAGTTATAATAAGATGTATAAAGGAACATACTGATACCGATTATTGAAATTCATAACACTCTCAAAATAGAATATATAAATTTAAACTGATTTTGAAAATACTTATTTATTTTGGGGTACATAAATTTTATATTCGTGGTTTGTGTTAATATGAGAAAAGAAAGCCGGATATACTTCGCATCATGGTTGTAGGTTGGAATTTGGAAAGGTATATAGTAGTAATGTTTAGTTTATATCCTAAAAATAAAACGATAAATCATTACAATCAAAAAACGATTATAAACGGAACGTTTTGTTCCGTTGTAGCTAACTAGCCAAGGTAACTCGAAAAATCAACAAAAATAAAACCGATTACTACGAGTATCATTCATTTTTAAGAAAACCTGCTGAGAATTTCAAAAAGTGTTTCAAGTATAGTACTACCGGATGAAAATTTCTAATTTTTTAAGGTACTGTGTGAAAATATCGGAGCATTTTTATAAACCGAAAACCTGTTCTCCGAGAGACAAAACATATATTAATAAAACTAAAAAAATATAAAACTAATAATTTTCGTCGCACTTATAGATACTTTACTAAGCCTAAATTTCAGAAAAAAACTTAAATTTGTTTGCATAATGTTATAACATAAGCTTTATATATAAGCAGTGGTGTTCCCTTCCATTTTTTTGAGAATATACTATAACACCTTGTACCTTATAAATGAGGTATATTGTGTGTCTTTATTTTGGTTTATGCTGTTTACTTATAGGGAAATAGATATCGATTATTTAAAAATTAATTAAAATTACAAAAATAAAACATTCAACAAAAAAAAAGTATTGTAAATCTTAAGAAAAATGTGAATTTTTTGTTATAATCTATAAAATAAATATTATTATTATTATTAATAATATTTCTGCAGTTTTAGTGGCATGTGGTATGAACGGAAAATGATAATAAGATTTAAGCAGTATACCCGAAATTATTCAGCAAAATGTTGAAAGTATACAACAGTATATAGCACACCCTATAGGAACTGGAACACCACTATATAACAGCCTAAAATCATTAAGAATTAGAATTTCTTCACAAATCATAATATTTATTTAAAAATAAATTATACTTTTATATTTTAAAATAATAGTTATTTTAGTTTAATTTATTGTAAAATATTTAAAAGTTTATCATGTAAAAATATGTTTAAATAGGTCACGGTAAATATTTTTTTTGTTTGAAACTTTTGATATACCAATAACTTGACTTTTCTTGGTGATATATTTTTACCATTTTGTTTCGTTTAAAAGTTTTGTAATTGTTAATTGTATTTCGATACATAAATCTAGGCTGGACTCAATCATGTCATGGTACCTTAGTTTCATTAAGGGAGGTTAGAAGCGATTTTACAAATGTTTTCTTGTGAAATTTGAAAATTATGTTTTATCTTTTAATGGCTACTTAAATAATAAGACTTCTCAGATTTTCTAGAAATCCATTGTCGGAAACCCATTCAAAGGTAAGAGACAGAGACGTTTTTATGGCGTTTTAGACCAAAACATTTGAATAAAATTCACCCACTACCGCTCATTTAATTTTAATGTTGAAAAAATATTTGAATATTTTGATTTCTTGCTTATATATAGCAATATGAACATTTGTTCATTTATTTAATTTAATTAATTTAGTTAAGGTACATGATCATTGTCGGTTTATGATTATTAAAGATAGGTATATCGGTCTAAAATGTATGATAAGACAAATTACTTTCAACCGCTTTATGAAAAATTATTAATTTCACGATTAGTATGAGTACTATTTTAGCTGTCCGTAAATCGATAAATTCTGTTACAGAATGTATAGAACGTAAAATAATATCATGTCAATAAAAATTTCACGCAAACCTATCACGCTAGTCGTTGTCTATACTACATAGTACATTGTATATTATAGGTACCAACTATCATCAACTTTTCAATGAGAATTTATCGTGTCTAACGCAAATTTATTTATTTTATTGTTGTTGATGATTGTGTTTCGTGTGTTTGGCAACGTATACCTATAGTTTTAGTATACCCAAGTTTTAGCGTACAATTAGTGTTTTGAAATTACACATTTACGGTGCGGGATATTGGTACAGTAGGAAATTTGCGTCAATGCATCAAAAAAGAGTACTGTCCTACGAAAAAGTGTACGTCTGGTCACCATATTTATAAGTCTAAAATCATCGCTAGAGAATTAAAAATGTTTCTTCTCACATGTTTTAAAATGTTAATGAAAAGAAATTATATAAATACAATATTCGTATATATTTTAATATTGTTATAGATTATTATCTATAGAGAAAAATATAAATACAAATGGAGTTAACTACTTGTGAAACTGAATGTATTAAATTAATATAATATGCTTTTATATGCTAACAACACTTTAACAGTACAAGGATTTGTTCACTTCATTTTTATCAATCATGTTTGCACTATTCGACCAATGAGTTTGAACTCTGAACTGAATTGCACATAGTAGTTAATTTGTTATATCTTTACAAAAGTTAAATCCCTATATTGCATATGTTTGTTAACACATTGGATATGAAAGACTCGTCCGATAAGTTCGTGTTATTAAAATTGAATAGACGATAATGTTATTTGTCTGCAATAACGTTGGAGACGAGCAACTCATACGAGTCATTTTAGTTATGATAATATAGACGTTCGGTTTTCCTCCGTTTTTGTACACGTGAACGATTGTTATTTACACATTTTCTAAAAATGGGTGTAGGATTTATTAATATACATATTTAATTAATTTTTTTTCTTCTAATTTTAGATACATTGGTTAATATAATAATATAATATTATAGATTTCCTAGAAACACAGTTTTATAGTATAGTGTATTTAGTCATACAATAATATTACGATAAGACCGGTTTTTATTTAGATATTTCAACAATTACTCATAAATATTCTTTATTTATAACAAGTTATTACAAATTAATATTATGCATTTAAAATTATGTACAGAGTGAACCAATTATTCAGTACTGGTTTATTTAGCTAGTCATTCGGCTAGTGGCTAGTCTATGCTGCTTACAATAAATGTAAATAAATACTTTTATAAACAGATAGAATAGAAGTATGTACGAATATTCGATAATAATCATAAATAAATATATTTATGTAATATATTAGGAAAGTATTTATTTGTTTCAAACACACGCGCCAAACAACATCGAAAATGCGCGGCTGTTCCAATACTAATCGGCGTATCGGCTTGCAAACTGCGGTTTATACAAATAGCACGGGTATGACAAAATGCCTCCAAAATAATATCTAATTTATATTAATGTTATGTTCTATATCAATTAAAATAATTATTAAGCTCACTGGAGAAAATGTTAATTTTATATTGATATTTATGTAGGTGTAGGATGTAGGTGAGAAGTTGGGTAGGTAGGATACATATGTTTATTTCATTTATATCTACAAGCAACGATAAATCATTGCTGACGAAAGACGATTCCGAGCACAGTTCGGTAATATATAATTTGAAGTGCCGTCTTTTTTTTTAGGATTTTCGTTTAAATTTGATTTCAAAGCACTTATTAAAAAAAAAAAAACTCGTCCGATGATTTTGAAAATTTTACCACGTCTAGATAAGTTCAATTTAAGTATTATAACCAAGTTTTAAGTCTCTACGTGAATTTATAACCGAATTACAGCAAACAAATTCCCAAAAATTAATATTTCTTAAAAGCCCAAAAGTTGTAGTGATGATACCGTACGAAAGTAAATCAAAAAAGCAATAAAAAAAGTATCTATGTGATTTTTCGATTAAATCAGTTTTTCTGGTAGAAAACGTCAACAGTGTTTTTATAAAATAATGAAATCGCGAAATTATACGTTTTCCTACGTTTTTCCCCACCTACGTGCTAAAAAAAGCATTGAAAATCAAAAAATCACCTCTTTTAAGTACAATTTAGACAACTTAAGCTTTCAGAAAAGATGCTACATTTATACATCGTAGTAAATTAATAGAAGAAAACGTGTCCACAGACTAAAAAAAATAAAAAAATTAACAGCATTGTAAAACCAATATAATATTATAATTGAATTGAATTTATTCATTACTTTATTACAATTTATTAATTACTTCATTTTACTTTATTCATATTTTTATAAATATACATTATGAACGTTGCCAAAATTCGTTCAAATGTCCCGCAGCACACTCTATCAAACTAAATACGAGTTAATTGGCCATTTCGGCTGAAATACGTTTAACTGCAGTATGTTTCGGTTAAACTGGGTACAGTTAGGACCATATTTTCAGCTAAAATGTTTTCAGACGATTTATCGGTTCGGCCAAGATACGAATCGACTAAAAAAAGTTGGCACTAAAATACGAATCGGCCAACACCCTCTCTGCTGTTTTATAGCTTTCCATTGATTAACCGTTTATTATTAATTTCAAATTAACAAGTTACATACTATTATTATTAAACATTTATACTCTACATTTAGTCTATCACTATGGATGACCGGTCACCGGTAGGTAATCGTTCTGGTTGGTTAAATTTCGTTTTAAGTGTTACACAATAACAAATGACTCAAGCTATTCAGTGTACAAAAGTCCACCAATAACTAATAAATAATAATAATAACTATTTGAATTTCCGGATGAAAACAACGTTTTTTTTACCTATTACGCATTAGTTGAGATTTCTATACGAAAATTATGTATCTCCCAAAAAGTTGTCAACACGGGATAGTATTATATTTAACCTTTTACTATTATACGCGGTCATGAGGTAAATCACCCAAAAAAAAAAAAATAAAATACGAATTGACACTCACCTGAATAATATATAGTTGCTCGGACACAATCAACAGACAACGAGGGCGCGTTGAAGCGTCCTTCGAAAAGGAGTTGATAAATGTCCAGATTCCTGTTATTTGTTCGGTATTTTAGCGGGACTTTTCGATTTCGTATGGTGATTAGCCGGTCGGTTTACTGCGCGAATATAAGAAAATTACTAAGCCAAAAGAGTTTGTTGATTAAGAAGGAAATACGAATCTTCTGATATACCGACCGTGATAGTCAGATTACGGTAGTTGAGTAGGTACTGATAACAAAACGACCTTTATCGTAAATACAGATACGATATTACGATAACTGGAAAACAAAACGACAAGTGATGGAAAAACACTATAAATCACGCGACACTCAATGATAACATACCGCGGACATGGTTCAGAAAACGTAGTAGTTGCCTATATTTACCCCTTACAGATATTAGCTTTTGAATTATTAGCAAATACCCATTATTATCGAACATGCTGGCTGCTGGCGGCCAACGTCTTGTTGCGTCGAAACGCGGCCGTCTCATTTCTCTCATTTTAACCACTATCGAAGTCATGTCTATGTTTTTTTTTTTCCCCCGTAGATTTGTTAATTGCAGCTCTTCGTGCATCTCTATCGTAGCACAATTCCTTCAGATCTTGGTACTTTTCTCTATTCGCATGTTTCATTATCTGTGCCATGTATTCTGCCCTTGGTCTTCCTCCTGCAATGTGTCCTTCAACATCTCCTTTGATTACTTTCTTCAGTAAGCTTTTATGCCTTAGTATGTGTCCTATCATCTGACTTCTTCTGGATTAAATACTTATAGAATCCATATTTTTCATTGTTCCTTGATTTTATCAAGTAGGTACTTCCTTATTCGTTACCTCGTAGGTAGGTTTTCGTTCCTCTACTCTCGTCAATCCACCTAAGCATTCTCGAATCCGTTACTCTCATTCTATTTTTCTCGTTTACCGCCCAACATTTCGAACAATATAAACATATATTCGGTCTCACCACACTCTTGTAGAACTTATCTTTAAGTCTCATCGTGACTATCTCGTCACATAAAATACCCGCTTGTCTCCACTTGATTCTATGTTTCATATTCTTTAAGTCACTGTTCTTTCGTACAAAAGATCACAACGTCACCGATTTCAAGAAAGAATATAAGTTTAAAAAAAACTAAATGTTAAATCAGGTTCCCATTTTATTTTTTTAAAAAAAATAACCGTCCTAATTGTGTTAAATTGATTTATATAATATCATAATAATAATTATGCAAGTACCACAGTGTTACTCCCGATCATGTCCTGCTACATTCCACGTTGAAACCCACCGCACTAATTAAGGCCAGCATAGTCCACTAAATCGGCTCTTTACCGAAGGCAACTTATCAATATTTTATTTTTTCTTCTATAGTCTATCAGACCTTGAACGCCACTACACTGATTTTTGATTGTTATTATTAATTTGACTTGACTAAAATGTTCTAATATTATATTTATTCACTTCTTATATTCTACTATTTATAACATTCATACAATTGTTATACGTTATCTAATTATGGTATTTCTGTACTTGAGTCTACCAGGCTGTTATTCAATAAATAAATAACACAATATGACCACTTTTTTGAACAATCTACAGTAAAATCAAAAAAAATCCAATTTTTCATTTAATTGTTTTAATTTTTCGAACAGTAATCTACATTCATATTGGTGATTAACTGGTGATTTTGGACCGGATTTATATTCTATAGTTCTATAAAACACCTAAAATATAATGCTAAATATTTTTAAAAAAAAATACAAATATTCTCCGATATTATCTTAAAAATTAGAAAAACATACAAAAATAATCAATGTATGTATATCAATATGTCATGATTAGATTAGTTAAACGATTCAAAAATATTTTCTTCAGATATATCAAAATTCAAATTAATACTAGGTAATAATAATTTAAAATTACAATAATTTAGTATTTCTTTCTAACAATTTGCAAAATATGGTAAATAAATTAAATATTTTATCCATAAAATATTCTCAAATGTGAAAAAAAAACTTTTTCCTGTGAACTCTATGTTGAGCGGAATCGTCTACATTTTCTTTCAGAAAAGACTGCATACAATATATACAAATATTAAAATCCGGACTCTAGTGATGACAGAGCGCGCTACATCAGTAAATTGTGATTCGTGTTCTGTTGATCGACGATTGAATATCTATTTAATTCGGGAGATAATTATATATGGAACTTGACTACATGTGTCCAATCATACTCTGATACCCGAAAATACTGCGATGCCAAAAATCTGGTTTACCGTAAACCGTTACAAACCGGTACGAAAATAAATATTGTATATCTAGTATCGATTTTTAATATCTTCAGCTCTACTAAAAATAGAATATTATTGTTTATCTACAGACTACTGTTATATATTATTCAAACTCATTGCGGATACCAATATGAAGGGAAACTATAAGCATTCAATACGTTTTTGGGGCGTGCAATATTGTGTCATAATTATTATACGGTTTGTCAAACGACAAAATTAAGATAATAATAACAATGTCATTTGTCAACTTTATACGAAACAATAAATTCCCGCACATCGTAATGGTATTATCATGTGTTTTCAAAACATCCTTTCACTCCCAGAATTAATTTTTTTGTTAAATAATATAATGAAGAAACAAGTTATACTAATATAGTTGTGTTTAATGCTGTATTTGCACAAGGGCAGTGGGAGTGAAAAGGTTAAAAAATGTTTAAATAGGTATTATAAATTTAGATGTAATTTAAGTATTAAGATCATTAATATAATAGATAAGTCTTAATTCGAATGATAGATAGTTACATATTGTTTTTGAAGACATTTTTTTCAATGTTAGAAAATATTTTTCCGAAAACGAACTCAATTACAAAATAAAATACTCTAATATTAGTTTTCTTTTTTTTAAATAAAAATTAGGTTTTTGGTTTTTTGGTCATTGGTTTTTGTATAAATATATGAAAAATTACCAAAAACATTTGGTCTCCCCGATGAGAAAATAAATTTATATATTTTATTATGATAGGTACAATGTTCATTTCAGTTTTTATACAAAAGTTATTTCATGGATTAAAAATCCTGTTCATAAATTTGACTATCATTGACAAATAATATAATACACTATTTCATTATGATGGATATCTATAGTAAATGAATATATAAATACAAATTTTTGTATAGAAATAAATAAATTAATGTGTCACTTGAAGTATTCTAAGTGCATTATACGACAGGTTTTCAAATAAAAAATTCATCATCAGGTATCACAGTTAAAATGTTAAACACGACTCAATGCGGATTGACCTCTATTGATACTTAGGTATCTAGTCTTAAATGGATATAAAATATTTAAACAATACACATTTGAAATTAATATCCTAATAAAAAAAAATTAGATTAGATACTAAGATAACTCAATGAGTTATAATTCTATAATTTTGTTTTTAGAGTTCAGAAATCACATATCTCTGGAGGACAGCCTGTATAACAATAAATATTTGAGACTTATAAATACACACAATTTTAAAACCATAAACAGAATATAGATAAAATAAAATTTAAATTAAAAAAAAACAAGTTTTAAATGTACATACAATGAAATAACTCAACTAATATTAATTGAGTTTAGAATTGTAAATGCTGGTAAAAAGAGTTTAACAAGCTAAATATTTCAATAGATTACTGTTTGGTAATCAATTATTACTTTTTTATCTATCAACAGATGGTACAGTGGGCGTACAATTTTTATTAAAGTTGCTATCACTGTTCAATGCATCCACGACTTCAGATATGAAAATATTATCAGCAATGACTTTTACAATATTTAAGTATTTGAAAGAATAAAAAAAAAACTATTCTCTTATTGTCATAAAATAATAAAAAAAAAAAATTGGTTTACATTGAGAGGATTTCATACCCGTAATTTTATTATAAAAATTGATTTGCGCAGGACAGCTTCTTTAAACTACCATGTTTATAATGGAATTGCCAAATTTCACAACAATTGAAGAAGCTAACATTTTAGTTTTTTTCATGATTACACAAAAAATACTTCAATATTTATAATATTGATACAGGAATACATGGAAAATTATTTGTAAAAATGTCTTACACTCTTTAAATATTGGGTGACCATCCTCTAACAGTGAAATATAAATGACAACCTTAGCGTGCTTTATTTTATAATTTAGAGTAAAAAAAATATAACATTAATTTCAAATATTTTATATAATATAAATGATTTATTTTTTTTTTTATGAAATATATTAAATATAATTCATAATAATAATATTATATATATATATATTTTATGGATATAATATATTAAATATATATAAATATATTTTATATTAATTTGTAATTAAATTTATTAGGTATGTTTCTAAACTTATAATAAAATATATTAATATCTAACCAATAAACAATAAACATATGAGTACCTGTAATTGAGAATACTAAAGTAACATAACAATTCCATTTAGAGTTGTTATGTTTAATTCCAAAATATAATTTTGAGTACAATGAGATTTTTAAAAAATTAAAACAAAATGTATATGACAATAATAACCAATATTCATTAACATTATTAATTACTAAAAAAAATAAGATATTTATTGTAAATTATTATGGGGATAAACAATATGATTAATTATATTTTAAAATTGGGTAGTAATTGATTGATGGAACATAAATAACATTCATAGTCGAAGTTGGTTAAATCGGCTGTTTATTTGTAAAACACAGTAAGTGATAACTTATCGATTTGTATTTTTTTTATATAATGTCATTATATTTATTTTTTTATTGTATTCTGTATTTATAATATAGATACAATAGATAAAAAAAAAGACTGCAAATTTATATAATGGCGCTTACTGTATTTTATAAAAAGACAACTGAGATGTTAATGAGTTCCCTACTTAAGTATTTCTTATTTTACCCGGCACATAGCATTTATCAATAACTGGTTCTTGAAGAAATATATGTAAACATCTTTCATTTTGTGCCAAAGGATGGCCAGCAATTCTAAAACAACATAATTAATAATGTAAACAATATTATTGATTCAACACTAAATAATGATTTAAAATTAAATTTAATACTCCTTTTGTTTTATTTAAATTATTTTGTAAAGTAACAGTTAGATCACAAATTCCATATCTAAAATAATAATATTCAAATAGTGTATAAATAGTATTATATACAATTATTATTTATAAATGATAATACTGATAATGGTTATTGAATTTGTAATATTATAAAATATTTATTATGTATTATAATTAATGTACAATTAATCAATAATTAATTTAATCAAAATGTGTGTACATTAATATATTTTAATTAATCAATTAGGTTTATAAATTATTATTAACTAAAATATTACTTGTTTATAAAAACTTCTAGGCCTTTTCGTCGTTCTTCAATAAATTCTTCTTCGAATATCCCATCATCATTTCGGAATGGCATTTGTCTTTTCCAAGCTTTACCAGGTAAAGGTGGTACTACAATCTGAAAATAATAACCAAATTAAAAAAATTGTTAATACTTTACACACCAGGCAAATTGCCACTATTTAAAAGAATTTTAAAAGTCCATGACATTTGCAATCTGTCTTTTTAACATACAATATAATAAAAACGTGTTCACATAAAACAAACAAAAAGACATATAAAATTGGTTTTAGAGATAAATTGTTTATTATAAAACTTATAGATGACATTTTGAAGACACCCACATCATTTTTGAAAACTACCTCTTTAAAGTTATTAGTTAAAAAAAAAAATGTTCCATTTATTATGTAGGTAACTACAGATAACGAGTTATTTTTTTAGAAAATTGTAAAAGTTCAGTTGATAATGTTGTTTTGTCAACAATACAATACATGGTATTATGTCATATTATGGTAAAATGATTAAAACAATGTGCGTTTCCATGACAAAAATGATAGTTTAGAAAATATTAAAATAATAAAACTTTAATAATAACAAAAATAAATAACAACGGTTGCTAATGACAACCTTATTTTTAATCTTTCAATCTTATTTAACCTAAAGACCAAGGTTTTCCTAATAAAAATAAACATCATTGTAAAACATTCCACGTTCTACTCAGAATCTAAAATGTATTTATTTTATTAAATAAAACGTTAAAGTAAATTTCACAATTAAACTTTTTTTTTTTTTTTTTTAAGAAAAAAGATTGTAAAATAATGTATTACACGGCTTCACGGTTTACATTCTGAATTTAAACAAAATAAGGTCTCCCGCCGAAATTGTTCTATAACCTCTGTGGAATTTGTTATCACGGTAGAAGTAACCTAAAAATGTCGGTATATTTGATTATTATCTAGTTTGTTATGAAAGATAAGAGGAAAATACAGAAATCATAAAAATTTAAATTTTGTTTTAAATCTAAGTATTTTATAATAATATAAAAATCGTTTACTCTTAATAGGTAATTAATGTTTAATTATGTATTTTTAAGTAATATAAACAGTAGTATTTATTTCTGAGTGTTATTAACTTTCTATTTAACGAAAATTAAAAAGAAAAAAAATGACAAATAGAGATTGTACAGCCATACCAAATACAACTGCAAACGAGATTCAAGAAAATATTACAACCCATAATATTCTTGTTATAATAATGATAACACATTACATCAGAGAATATGTAAATGGTTCTTATATTCCACAAGAAAATTCAAGAGACACAACGGTAAACTCAAAGTTCCATCGTACATTCAGTATGCTTCTCTTACACTTAATCCAATGCCCTGATCTTACATTTGAAGAATTAAACAATTTAATATCATGTGGAAAATATCAATTACCTAAATTTTTTATCAAAACTTACTATTCAGAACTTCATCGAATAATTAATAATGATCTAGATGCTATAATAGCAATGTTTAAGAATTTAGATGGTCAAATCATAGAACATTCACTATCAAAATCACATCAAATGAAAATAATTAACAATTGCAGTCCAATCGGTATATTTCTACGACGTATAATGGTATTTTTTGATAAAATGTTATTTTTACAAACTAAAGCAGTAATGAAAGAAGTGAAAAATTGTTGTAACGAGATACTTAACCAACTTCCGGTAAGATAATAATTACTTAGAATAAAAAAGATATTTTAAAATTATTATTGAACATGTTAAGTACCTATAGGTTATTTTCTTTTTCAGGAATTTCAAAACAACAGAACAGTGCTAAGTGAAAAAGAATCTGAACCTAAACCTGAACTTAAAGAATTAATTAACCTAATCAAATTAATCAAACCTAATGAACAACAAAAACATATTTATCTAAATAGTAAGTATACTAAAGTAAACTCTTGGTCTCCACGACAAGTAGAACTTTTTATTGCACAACAAGTTAAACTTTTAAAAATCAATGAATCAGTTGCTCTTGATCCACCAAGTTTGCAACAGAAACTAAAAGATATCCTACAAGCTAATCCTGACCATTTTGATGTTCACTACTTGAACTACCTTAACTGTTTGAGAGTAAGAGAATATTGTGGCGCTGTGAATAGTGTACAGCATTATTTTAACCGTCAAACTTTTAGGGTTACAAATCCTGATGATAAAAGTAGAGGTTATAGATACACATCCCTCAACATGGCTATATTGAATGCATTTTTTAATCATAAAGAAGAAGCTATGAGTTATTTGAAAGAGAGCATAGCAGTTGCTCATCAAGTAAATGACCATGTTTGTTTACAGTACGCACTCATGTGGATGTATACCTTGAATAAAAAAAATAAGTCAATTATGTTGAAATGTTCTGTGTCTAGAAGTAAAGAATTAGAATTACATCAGATTACTTCCTTTAGCTTACAGTCTCTGGCTCAATATTTAGTTGAAAACGCTGAAACTCCAGCATTAGTACACAAAATACTTAAAAAAAGTGAAATTTACAATTATTTCAACGGCTTAACTGATTTACGTATGACAAATAATGTACAAAAAGCAGCAATCTGGAACACGTATGGTTATCAAAGAATATCAACCATATATTCTTTATTAGTCTTGGAACATGATCAATGTAATAACGACGTATACAATGTGGAAAGTAAATGTATAGCTATGTGTAATATTGTGAACGATTTGATTGCGCGTGGAGACTATTATCTTGCTCCCATATTAATTAATGAGGTTGCTCAAATTTTTCCATACACACATAGCAAATTTTGGATAATGGCTGAACAGTATTTAAATTTCACCATAGCTCTAAATAAAGAACAGTGGCCAAAAGCGGAATTCGCTGCAAAACAAATGGCCTCTGTAAACATTATAGAGAGTGCATTACGATTGGGTGAATTATATTTAAAAAAAGAAGACTATGTTGGTGCTACCAATATGGTTAAACACTTAACAGAGAATAATGATGAAAATACTGTAATAATTAAATTACGAGCATATTTAATTATTGCAAAAGCCAATGAAAGTGCAGCATTAAACATACTTATGGATGCAAAATTAATGGCTATAGAATATCATTTAAAGTATATGACTGCAATTATAAATATTGAAATAGCCAAAGTTTTGATGAAGTATGATTTTCCTCATAAAGCATTAAGATTATTACAAGAAACCAAAGAACATATATACTGTGGTATAAATCTATTTGACAAGGCATACACAGATTTACAAATTGTTAAAGCGAAAATGATGGTCAACTATTTTGATGAGCATGAACAGAATCGAGAGATCTTGGATTGTATGTATAATAAACTAAACAAAATTGCAGAGAGTTTTCGCATGATAGAAGCAGTAAGTGAGTTAAAAGAAGTTATATATTTACAAGCGCTTATAGCAAATGAATTGAATATGAAACTAAACCGAAATCAGCTTGCAATGGAGTTCAGACAATTAGAAGAATACAGAGTACAACAGTAATGAGTAAAACAATACATAATAATTAAACCTACTTGTATATTGTTTTTATTTTAAATTATGATATTGTGTTACTTTTTTACTTAAATATATTAACATATTGTGCCTCAGAAACTGTTTTACTTAATTTTTTTTCAAATTTAAGTTAATTTAACATAATATATTTACTGTTTAATGATAATTTCAGTTACTTAATCCAAATAAAATGTAAAACATTACTTGTTTGTTTATATATTTAAAACACAATATGATAATACAAAACTATGTGTCAAAACCCATAGATATAAAGGTTTTTAGAAAGTTCGAAAAATCAACATAAATAAATTCAATTAAGAATAGCATTTCTTTTCTTTTTGTGCAAATAAATATAAAAAAAGTAAATCTTGTAGCACATTTTAAACTTAATGGGTTAGACCTGCATTTTTTTTTTCAAAGTAATACTAATTATTGGTACATAGAAAAAAATAACTGCATATATTACCTATTTCAGTGTTTCTCAACATTTTTTTTTATGATAACCCACAAATTTACTCTTTGTTGGGTAGTAGGTGATTCACATACAAAATAAAAAAAAAATCAAGTATAACATAATATAATATAATATCCAACATTAATAATTTTTTTTTAGAATATTTATTAATTTATGATATATTGGACTACCTCATTGAAATTATTTGGACACTTATATTTTTATTTGCACCACTGGTTGTGGTTTTATGCATAATAATTGATGGATATTTATCCATTAAAATGTTTTAACTAAAATTGAATTGTTTTAAAATAAGTATCTAATCATAAATTAAAAATTTTTATTTTTACTTTCAGTTTTCTTTTACTGCTCAACTGCATGAATAAATATGGCAATCATAGAATTAACATATTAGCATATTTACTGAAAAGACAACAAATTCTTCATTCTCGTAATAAAATCAAACTAACAAAATTAATTACTATAAAATATATAATAGGTACTTATTATAATATTATTATTTTACATTTGTATAGGTATCAAATAAAGACATAACATTTTTAATTAATTTACCAATAAAATTATTTTTTTTATTTTTGTTAGTTAAGATATTTCTCTTGTAATAAGTTTATGAACAGATCATCAAAGCCATCAAAAATATTTTGAGACCAATAAAATTAGGAAACACTGACCTATTTATAATAAATGGCTATTATATATTATTTAAAAGTTTGTGGTAACTGGATGCGAATTTCCACTACTATTTTAATAATTTGGTGATATATATACCAACTTTTACTTTATAAGCATAACTCTACAGTTAAAATTCTGGTTAAATTGTAACTCATTATGAAAAACATCAGACTTCATCCATCTTAATATAACATACAGCATGATAACATGAAATGCATTGCAGTTATATCAGTGACATAACTTAGAGAGGCCTTAGAACGAAATTTCTAATGGACCCCTCTCCCTACTGAAATTATATTTTATATTAGAAAATAAATATGACTGCATGTATGATTAAATACACATTTTATCATTATTAATAAATATATGTTAGGAATAAAACCATGTTATTAACAGTAATGATAAAACTATAAGTCATATTGTTTTCACTATAGTAGGCAAAATATACACGAATATTATATTGATAACATAGTATTCACATTCATATTGGCTACAACATAATATTATAATAATAAAAACATTGTATTTCTTTGGATTTTCTAATCAAATTAGGGCCTGGGTGTGAATCACTGATCCTTCTTAGTTTAAGTCACAGAGTTGTGCTACTTTACCAGGTTATAAGACGCTACTCAGAATCAAGAGATGGGTGATCTATAATATAATAGGATCAATGTTGAAATAAACCAAAAAAAAATGATTCTCGAAAAATCAACATTGTACATATAAATTAATGTTATGCAATCACCTTAATAACAATATATGACAATATACGAGTCCGGATTTGTATATTTTTATACATTGTGATTTGTGACCAAGTATATGCAGTCTTATGTGAGTAAAAATTGTGTTCAACACAGTTCACAGGAAAAAGTTTTTTTTTCATATTTAGAATAATCAGTATATTTAGCATATTTTGTATTGCTAAAAAATTATATTAATTTAATGTAATTTTAATTTTAATGTACCCGAAAAAAATATTTATCAAATCATTTAACAACTATTATATTGTATACATATAAATATATATTTTACCATTTTGATAAAAAAAAAATTAAAAAAAATTATTTATTATAAAGCATATATTGATGTATATTGATTGTTTTTGCATGATTTTTCTATTTAAAAAAAAATATTAGAAAATATGTAGTTTGTTTATAAATAATGTGCATGATATTTTAAGAGAATATAAATCTGGACTATAATGTTACTCAAGGTGGAAAAGTTATAAAAAATAACCCCTGGTCAGTTTTTTATGCATAAAACTCATGACCTTTAAATAGTAATAATATCAATTATAATGATAACAATAGTGATAGTAATACGTCCTAGGATAATAGGGTCAGGTACAGCCACTGTTATAGGTAATTTAATGTATATCTGTAAACAACGATAAATCATTGCAAATGAAAAAAAAAAATTCTGATCACAGTTAAGTTGATAATGATGCTTTGTCAACAATATATGTCATATTATGGTAAAATAATTAAATAGACAATATATATTTTCTTTAATAATATTTGTTTAATATTTTACCAATTTTTTTTATGTTTTTTCCTAGCTTTTCACATTTGCTGGGAAAATCAAAAAATGACCTCCCCTAGTTACCATGGAGATAAAATTTCCTTTCATAAATAAGCTATAATTGATACATTGGGGCAAGATTTTTGGTAGAAAAGTTTTCTGTTCAAATTTCAAGTCTTTACGAATATTTTTAACTGAATTACAACAAATAACAAAACTAAAAAATAATAAGACCTATATTTTTGAAAATTTTCAGTTTTTCTTATATTCTATTATAATTTTTCCCAGATATTATGAAAACTGCATGGAAAACCAAAGAATGACCTTCCAAAAGTACCATCTGGATAACATTCCCTTTCAGAAATGGTGCTGCGCATAAATATCTGAGTAAGATTTCTGGTAGAATTTTTGTAGTTTATAAAAAAAAATAATAAATAAACATCTTAGTAAAACCAATACATTTTTCACTACTCAGAATCTAAAATTATAATATTACAGAATTCAAATATTTTCAAATTCATATTGCCAATATAGGTATTATCTAATATTGTTGTATAAAATATGCACATATATCTAGACTATCTATATTTGTATTAAAACAAAACAACTTTATCAGTATATCACTTATCTCTATATAAAGTCTAGGTAGTTAGAACTTTAGAACTTGGATCATACACGTTATACAAAAAAATATCATTTGAGAAAAATTATATTGGAAAAAACTCTGAAAAAAAAAAAACAAGAACCACAATTGTGTTGTAATTTAGGTAAAAATCATTGTATCAGATATTATATTTCCAAATATTTTTACCTATTTTTTAGCTATTCATTTTCAGTCTACATTTTTAAATATTAACAATAATAAATAATATAAGTTTTAAACTTTACTATAGACTTTGAAATAGATATTTTCCAATATTCACTATTATCTTACTTAATGTACAATAGATAAATTTATTTTTATTGTTCTAATTGTATAGCTGTAAAATAAAAAATAAAATATCTGTAGACCGTGGAAAACTTGCTTTGCAAAGCCTAAAACAAAATGGTCTAATTCAAAAAAGAAATTTAAAATCTTATGTATATGATTTTTTTTAAAAATATTGTTTGATTTAAGAAACAGTGTTACTAAAATGTATACAAAATAAAAAATGTATATTGTTTACATTCATATTAAATGTAAGTTAAAATAGTTTTAGCAAATTTATATAATAATTTGTGTTTTTGTATATAACAACAGTGGGGAAAACATGTTAGTTATATTTGTTACATATATTTAAAATTTTATATAATTCAAATCAAAAATGAATTCAGTGTGAATCAAAGAAGAAATTATAAAATATAATTGAATTACAAAAAAAAAAAATGCAGTTATTTATTTATGAAAGATCTTTTAGATACATACTAAATACATAACGCATTAGTTTAAAACATTTTATGTAGATTAATTTTAGATTCTGAGCAGAACTCAGTAAAATGTACTGGTTTTAGAATGATGTTTATTTATTTTTTCTGTGGACAACTTTTCTACCAGCAATTTTACTCCGATTTTAAAGTGTAGCACTTTTTCTGAAAGGAAACCTGACTGGGGTCTTAAGAGTTTTTTAGTGAGGCCCTCATAATAAATGAGGGGGAAACAGGTAAATGTAATACTTTCATATCATAAATATTAATCTTTCAAAATATATACAACTGAACTCCGCTCAGAAACATTTTTCATTAGCAAAGATCAATCGTTGCATTCAGATATACATTAAACTCCCCTATATACCCTACTTTCTCAACCTCTCACCTACAACAGAGATCCACTCATCGTGCGAAGTACTTTTGTATCTTTACTCTGATTTCTGTCCAATTTTTCAATAGGTTTGAATTTAGCATATTGATTCAAATATCAATATAGCAAATGAAAAATGTCAATTAATAAAAAAAAAAATTGATTTTTATTGTCTATTACTAACCCAGATGTCAAAATTACATTTGAAATTATAAATAAACTATATTATAAATGTTAATGTTTATGTATAATGAATAACTCATCTGTTATTGTACAGTTTGTTATCTTTCTTGTGGTGAAATATAGCTTTTGGGTCTGAGAAAAAATATAAAAATATTGAAAAATGTTCCATAGATATTTTGTTTGTATACTAGTCCTAGAAAATTTCCATTTTTAGTCAGTACGCACTCGTACATATATTTTTTTTTTATATTTTGATATGAAATTATATATTTGTAGGTACCTATTATTATTTGTGAAAATACGACTTTTTGTTTTTTATCAATTACCTATATATGAATGAGTGTAAACGTGAAGAGTCAGTTATTGTATAAAACATAATGTAGATAATTCAAATTATTCTATGTTATTTGGTACTATTTAATAATTCCATTGTGAAAATTACATAAAATGTGTAGGTATCTTCTATTAAAAATTTGATATTAATTACAAACCGATAAAACAAATGTTGTACTAAAAACTGTTCTTTACAGGAAGAACCCTATTAAAACAGCCCTTTTTAGGGCCACCAATTTATAAATTCTTTATAAAATATAAAGAAAAATCCACAATGTCTGTGAAAATCGGTTTGAAAATAGGAAAATCGAAAATCTGATCAGTGGAGGTTCTAGAACGGTATACAAACAAAAATATGAAAGGTTTATCAATAGTTTGACATTTTTTTCTTACTTAAAAGCCATACTTCAGCCGAATCAAGTTTATTATAAAATAGTTCTAATAAAAATACCTATATGTTGTTGGTTCAATTAAATTATTTAAAAACTTACTATTGAATTAATAGCTACCTATAATACATACATATCAGAGTATCTGAAAAATGTGAATTACATCAATTTAATATTTTTAATTGTATCAAGGTGTTAGAAATTTATCAAAAGAATAACTCTATTCATGACTAAGCTCATATATTTTGTTGGAATTATTAAAAGGACAATAAGTAAATTAAATCTAGGTATTTGGTGTTAAAGAAAAAAAAAATAGGGAGGTAGTTGAATAATTGAGATAATCTTAATAATCTGTATAAAATCAGATACACAATATTATGTTTAGGAAACTTACAAAATTGAAGAATAAATTTGTTTATACTTTTAATTTCAAATGTAAATTTGACAGTGAATATATCTAAGATAGTAGTATGTAGTAGGTATTTAATATTAAAATGGAATGTGCTTTACCTTACTGTCTCTTTCTAGCTCATTGCGTAACCACTCAAAGTCACTATAACGTCTACGGACACTAGATTCTTTCACCTTAAACACTGGCAAGTTTGTCTGAAAACAATTATTAAAAGATTGTCACGCACAAATGACACAAGCTGTATTCAGTACCCGTTGGTATTAGGGGTCATTCTTTTATACATACGTATAGGTAGGTACTTACTCTCATGCGAACTTCGTAGTCGGTATATCGTTTCTTGGCCACTCCGTGTGTAATTGGGTTAAGAATGTCGATTTCCAAGAAATTCGCAGGCGCCGCGTACGCGTCGTCTAACGTTTGTTTCTTGACATTTAATCGTCTAGTAGCTTCGGCAGTGTCAACCATTGTCCGTATGCTGTTGTTGTTATATTAGTATCAACGATAAATTGACGACAACGACGACGCCCGCCCTTTACAACAACCGTGAATGAGCGGGTTACTTGAAATTTTAAACCCGATTAATGCGGGACGGAAGATCTCGGCGGCCTTGGTTTTGCGTACGGATGTTACCACGACACAATCGATGACGTAACGAAACCGGCAGAATAAAATAGTACGAAGATAATAAAATAATATAAATTAAAAAAAAACCAGACCCAACTTACGAACGAAAATACTGATGACGGTCAAAATTTCCGTCCGCTAAAACTAAAGTACGACGATGATGATTACACGACGTGATAGTACGAATATTATTTGACGGACGTCCTAAATCTAAAATGGGTAATAATAGGCCAAACGTAAAAAATTCAACGTAAATGATAAATTAACTATGAATTATGATAATGGCATTCCGTTTCAAAACAAATCGCACGCACAACCACCACCGCAGAAATGATCAACCATTGATGGATGAGATAACAATACACAATAGAACATTTTACCACGATTTACACGACATGATTACAGCAGGTTAGCCAACCGAACTTTTACGTTCGAGCTGATAAAAGTGATGGTGGTGAAGTAGTGATAACACAATCCCAACACGAGCGCGCGCGCGCGGAACAACTTGCACAACACCGTTTCCGATGGAGATAAGTTGTAGACTAGTAATTTCGTGGTTACACTACACGTTATTTGGTTGTTTTTCTAATAAGATAATACCATCGGATCACAATATTCACCGGCGTAATTTTGTCCGCAATGGTGATGTACCAACCACAACGTCATTTGATTTATTATTGACAACATTGAGCTTTTCGGCCAAACCTCATTAGTGTTCAAATAAAAAAAAAAAAAACCCTGGTGTTCAACAATTTGTGTATTCCTTTTATCCAGCCATGGATTTTTACGCTTTAGTTTTCTTCGTCGTAGTTTTTTACATAGCCCTTCTATTTTTTGATGTCTTGTTCAAGGTGATCAATCGCATGTCTTACTGCTTGGTTTGCTGGATAATCAATTAATCAGTTGTTTTTTTTTTCGCAGTCTTGTTCGCATTATCCATATTTGGCGTTTATGAAAATGACAGGATTGAGTGTTGGACCATTTCAGCTACGATGGTACACAACTTCATTGAACCGTCTAATATTGAAAATGTCATTTTGGCATCCCAGAATTCAATCAGATTGGTTCACTTTTGGATCTTGGATAACTATATGTCTAATTGTACCATCCATGTGTATGGTCATTGTATCTTCTGCCCAACTATTCAAACTTATATTCACTGAGGCTACATCCAATGGTCAATCAGCAAATCAACCAGATACATTTCTTGAACCTATCGTAAGTATATTCATATACAATTCACACATTATAGAATAAAATTGGTTGCATGGTTGTTTTATTTTTTTTAAGGTGCCTGGCATAAACTTACCAATGGCAGATTTCAGTTATTATATATTAGCACTTATGTTCTCAACTGTTTTTCATGAACTAGGTCATGCATTAGCTGCTATCAGGTGTAGTATTTTTTTTTTTAAATATAAATTTCCTTTAATATGTTTGTTCAATTTCTATAGGGAAGACATGCATATTGATGGGGTTGGTTTGATGTTAATTTTAATATTACCTGTGGCTTATGTTCATTTGGAAGACATTACCTCATTGCCAAGCAGCAAACAGCTTCGCATTATGTCAGCTGGTGTGTGGCATAATATAGTTCAAGCTTTTATTGCATATCTTGTTTTATGGCTCTTGCCTTATACATTATTTCCGTTTTTTACTATTGGACATGGTGTAATGACCACACAAATAAACCCGGTAATTGATGTTTACTATGTAGTATTTTAGTTTTTTTTTAGTTTTGATGTATTGTAATCGGAATTTGAACAAAAAATGTCTCAGTTATTCTACTTTAAATACTAAAGAGAAGCCATGTGTAACTAAGTACATGATTTCTATGAAACAGTCAGTTAAAAAGGCTATTATCATAAGTATTTAAAGTAGAATAACTCAGAAACTTTTTGTTAAAATTTTGATTATACTACGTCAATATTTTCAGAAAAGTTATCTGGTTGCCAATTTCTCTTAAATCATGTAGGTTCTCTTTTAAAAAACCAAAGTTGGCAAAAACATTATGTTGCACAACACTTAAAAATTCAAAAATCAGAATTTGAAGTTGTGCATAATTTAACCATTAAAATGGGGTGAGCATGCTTGAAAAATCACTCCGTATATTAAAAGTTGCTGGTGTAAATTTTTGAATGGAATATTGTGATGGTGTTAAAATTAAATTCAATTTTTGCAACTTATTAAATCAGTTCTTTTTTTTAATTTGTATACTGTTTAGAATCGATGAAATAGTAAAATGTGTACAATGCGATTATTTTTAATTTAGAGATCAGGTATTAATGACCAAGGAGGACTAGTAACTGGTGATGTAATTACAAAGTTGGGAAATTGTGATGTACGGGATTTCGGATCATGGATAGCTTGTTTAAACCACACAATGGCTAGAATAGATTCTGGATTTTGCTTATCACCCGAATTTGTTCAACATCACGACGAAACAAAACCAGGTAAAAAGCGTTGCCTAGAAAATTAAGATAAATTACTAAAAAATTTTTATTTTTAGTACATTATGTAGATGATTACATCATAAATTGCTGTGATCCAAATTCAAAGACAAATTTATGTTTTGAATACATTGAATCATTGTCTAATCCTCAAGAACTACCAAGTCATTCTTGTTTAAATGTTAGAAAAGTTATAGAAAGATCAACGTCATTTTGCGATGCAGACAACCAGTGTGTGTCAGCTCACTGCTATTATCCTGCTATCCATAAAAATCACAAGCTTGTAGTTATTAAACGCAAAAAGAAAAATGAAGTCCTATTTCTTGGACGGCCTATAGAATTACAATACTTATCTGTTACACAATATATACCTAAGACTGAGTATCTATCTTCTAATATACCAGACTCTATTGAAAAATTTTGTAAATACTTAATAATGTTTGCAGGGGGTTTAGCGATTATAAATGTAATACCATGTTTTTATTTTGATGGGGAAAAAATATCTAGAGTGTTGGTAAACACCATGTTAAAGGACCACGTTGAACATTTAAGTGTTCGTTTGGCAATTTCCATTTGCCTGACAATCTTCGGATCCTCAATGTTAATTATTTATACAATTTTAAGTTTTTGGTCTATTCTGAGGGTTATAAATTAAAAATATACTATTTACTTAACAATATAAATAGTTCCTATTTTTGTCTTAAAGTGGTAATTGGGCAACATTATGATTTGTGTCAAATTCCAATTAATTTTTATTATTTTCTATAATTTATTGTGTTAATACAGGTGATATTTGAACAGATGTTACAAGTATAATGTTCGCATATACACACTGTGATTTTGTATTATTATTACTATTATTATTTAAATAATGATTTTGCTTAAAATTAGTTATTTTTAGAAAAGGATACCAGAAACAACTTTATAGTACCTAATTTAATTATATTTTACTTATTAATTTTATAATAACTTATTATACCATGACTATGTTAATTTAATGACTGAACAAAATGTATTTATTATTTTAGAATATGCAGTAAATCATAGTAGTCTTGTATATTTTTATGATCTGGGAATTGTCTAATTTTCATTGTAATTTAGTGAACATAAAGTTAACCACGATTTTAACAATTAATACTGTTTAGATACCAATCATATCAGTATAATACATCAATATATTAGTTAAGTAGCCCTAGTCTTATAGTTATTTATTGATTGATGTAAAGTGTATATAATTATTTTAAATAAAACAGATATTTATGTATAATAATATTATTTTTAGTGTGGACAACAATTTTATTTTATATAATATGTTAAACTAATAACTTCAATCGAATTAATATTATTTAATTAATTTTTTACTATATTATACTATAATTAAAATTAAAAATATATCATGAAATTGTAACTTTGTTGTTAAATGGTTATAAGATAGGCGTGAAAAATCTATGTGGAAAAAACACAATTAAAATATTTGACGAGTTAATTAAAGTAAACTGTTTACTCATTAAGTTTTGTCAAGATTCCAATTATTTAACATATGAATGTACTTTTCGACAAGCTATTTGCCGAAATTAGTGAACAATATACAAGTGGTAAACACTATACTTTACACATATATAAAACATGATATTATCAACATTATAATTATAGTAAATATTTTCTTGCTAACATATTTCCTTTATATAAATAAATAAATGCGTCCCCTGGAGTATTAAGATATGTGTATTATCTGATGTATTATTGATCGGTTTCAAATTAAAAATTCATCATCAGGTAAAACGCAAAAAAAAAAAATAAAGAAATACACAGAGAAAAAAAATTATACAAATTGGCCACAAAGCTTTTCGTTTCTATAGATGTTCTAGAAATAGCTAGAAAAATCTAATTAACCATAAAAGGAGGAGGATACAAATAAAATTCATCCATGCATTTTAGATATTAATTGGAATTAAGTTTAACTTAATTATTTATAATTTTGTAATGTATACTTCTAAGCCCCAAGGTAATGAATGCAATTAACCTAGCATTTGAAACCTATTAAAGCTATTCCATATTTGTATATTATAAATTCAAATGTATTGATTATAGATATTTTCTAATTCATTTAAGTAAATTAAGGTACCTAATTAATATTCTTAATAATGTAGGTAGGTGATCATAGGTAATGTTGATGTTTATCGCTTGTGTTCTTAATTAATTAATAATATCAGTGAAAATTAATTTTTTTTTTGGTAAAACTTAAAATAATAATTACAATTAAATATTTGTCAATTTGGATTTTTGAAGACTTATTTAAAGTAAGTATCTTTACTTATTTATTTTTATATATTTATTTAATATATGATTTTTTGTTATGGTATTTTATTAAAGGATTATTTCTAGTCCTCTTAAATTTAATTTTAAATTTTTCTTTTTTTCAGCAATAAGATGGTATTGTATCAGATATTTTGTTTTTTATGGATTATCTACATCATGGCAACTTTATTAATATTATTTACTATGGTGTTTATATTTTTAAAATAAGTGATAGGTTTTCAGAACAACTTTTGATGTGAAATATTTTTAGCTTTAAATTATCAAAACATTTATTAAATCTGTGTACATGAAATAAAACATTTAATAAGATGAAAAATTGGTTGCTTAGTAAATTATAAAAATGAATGGATCTTCAGACTGGATGGATAACCATATATATAACCTACCCTACTCTAGTATAGTAAGTTTTTCCTTTTTTTAAATAATCCTTATGGTTTTGTTGCATCAATTATATGAATTATAATTTGTATTTGTAATTACATTTGATATTTTAATGTCTATTTTTATTTTTTTTTAATTAAAAAGAAATAGATTGACACAATAATATGTAGTATAATAATAGTAAAAAAATACAATTTTCAAATGTAGTGATCTCTGCCAGTCTTGATAAAAAACCATTGTTCCTATTTGAATACCTACCTATTATATTAGACCAGGAGTCTTCAACCCATGACCCCCCTAGTCATTATTTGCAGCCTGCGATCACATTTGAAATATAGCATATCTTTTCTATTTCGATAAAATTAGAACGACCATAAGCCATCGCTATTGAAAGAATTGGAAAATATACGATAAAATAAATTAAATTTCTCTACTCTTTTTGGTAGTACTTACACTTGTGAGCATATATTTTCACGTATGAAAATTGTGATATCGAAAATTAGAGCCCGGTTAACTGACATATACTTAGAAAACTTGCTGATAATTGCAGCATCTCAGATCTAACCAAATATACACAAATTAATGAAAAATAATGTCAATTATTAGTTATCACATTAAATACATTAAATATAAAATAAATAATAATTGGTAATTCAAAATTGAAATATGTTAATCTATATATGTTTTAATAATAATAAAATTTAATTTTTGTATAAAATACACTTATTTAGGTACTACGAATGCTACCTGCAAGATATATAGAAAATAATATAATATGCCCCGCCGCATAAAAAGGTTGAAGACCCCTGTATTAGACCATTGAGTAATAGTAAATTAAAATCGAATACTTTGCAAAAAAAAAAAAAAAAAAAAAAAAANCGTCAGCAGTTCAGCATCTCCACCGCCTCTACATATGTGGAGGGTCCATATAATATTCTTGGGGGCGAATCCTCATGCTTGCCAAATTGGTTGAGACCATGTAACCAGGGTGATGGTTCGGTACCAGGCAATTTGATACCGACATGGATGGCATTGAAGAACTACCGTGGGGTGGACCACCTGCAGGACAACATAACATTGTTCGTTAAAAATTAAAATATACGAGGGCTAACTCTAAAAATATATTTTACAAAAATATCGGTGAAATCAAACCGAAGAATTTTATAGAGAAGTAATAAAAACAAATGTACTCAGAAAAAGTCATAGAAGCAAGTGATACCAATCCTACTGCTTTTCGATGCTCCTTTTCCGAATGATACTACCAGTCTTGATACTTTTTGATTAGCCCTCGTATTGTTATACCTAGTTATTGTTTTTAATGTTTGAGAATTATATTAATTAATTATTAGTTATTAGGTTACCCCAAATTTGGATGGGTTAATAAAATTAATAAAGGAGCTCATACTATTAATGGGTGTGCCACTGTTATAGGTGGGAAGGAAAGACGTGTAAAGTTATTTAATTAATTGTATCTGTAAACAACGATTAACCATTGCTAACGAATGCGATTTTGAGTGAAATTTAGTTATACATATTTTGAAAATAAATTCTGTAATATTTACGATATTTGTCACAAATCTCAAAACGCTAATAAAATAAACTACTACATTGCACTGAACTTTTTTTTTTTACTATTAAATACAATTTAAAATGTTTTAAAATTTTAAATATTAATGATTTGAGAATAAATTAATAAAAACTGGAATAATTTAATCGAATTATGAATTACAATGACTGTTTAAACAATAGGTAGACATTCAGCGGAGGATCTTGGGAGGGAGAAAACGGGGTCATATGCCCTCCCCAGACACTGTAGAGGAGTATGATGTTTTGGTTCACAAGATATTTTAATTTACTATTTTTAGTATTATATTTGCACGTTTGCCCTTCCCAAAATTGAGCTCTGTATCCTTTTTGGTAGACATGCCTAATTGTTGACTATGGACGAGACTATTCGAATATTATTTTAACTATCCCCAGGCACGACGGGAAAGGGGGCAGCCAAGGTTGTAGCTCTAAGGCCCAGGCTCGACTAAATGATCCAGGTCTTATATTTTACCTAATTTGTACATTAATATAAAAATTATTTTTATTAATTTCATAATATTTTACTTTATAAAATAATTTTTTATCTTTTTTTAGAGCGTTGATAAATTTCAAAATTTATGGATGTACAACGTTTAGCATGGATTTAAACGATTCATGCCATCCTTAAAGTTCAATAGCATTTTTAATCCTGGGTATATCATTTTTAATTAAATTAAAACAATTCTATAATTGTATCACAAATTTCGGAGATCTTCATTAGGTTAGGTTAGGTAAGATAAGTATAAATAATATTGATAATGGTGAAAACCGTAATAGCCAATAGATACTTTTTAATCTCATAAATATAAATTCATATATACTACACGTTGCGCACAAATGTCTGTCTTTTTTTCTGTTAAATCCCTTATATCTCAATCTTAAACTTTCTTTTTATTACTACCTATATACATTTTATAAAACGATGCTTAGTTTTAGTGGTAGGTTAATTATTTGTCCCTGGGTCCTTTGATTTTTCTCTACAACCTTGATTGTCAATCTGATAATTATTCGGATATTACTATCAACAGTTGTGAACAAATCAAATCAATTAAATACCTAACCATTAAATGAAATTAGTTTATATTGATTCATGTGAGAGCTATTGTACATATTGTAATATGTACTATATAGTTACATAGCTTGATAAATCATATTTTATCGGATTAGTAAATATGATATTATATTTGTATATATTACCGGCGGAGACTGGCAAAAAAGCCGGATAACCGGATGTGTGCTGGAACATTCCACATGGAGGCATTCCGTTTGATTTCCACGCTGAATAGTCTAACAGACCGCCGAAACCTGAACCTGTAAAATCGATATAATATACTATAATTAGATATAAAAATATATAATGTTATATAAATTATAATATTAGAGTTAGCATGATTATGATTTTGCACGTTTTAAATTCGGAGCATAGCAAGAGATCTATTGGTTTTACTATAATATATGTTTTTTTTAAAATTTTTTTTTTCTGTTCGTGAACAACTTTTCTACCGGTAAACTTGTTTTGAAGTATAAACCGTAGCACCTTTTCTGAATGGTAATTTTCTCTAGTTGTTGCATTGGGGAGGTGATTTTTCGATATCCAACAAAAACCCGAAAGATAATTATAGGTAAAACGGCAAATATTTATGGCGCGCCTCGGTGTTATTGTTTTCATTGTTTTTATTTTGTTAACATGATGTTTTCTACCAGAAATATTGCTCTAATCCAAAAATTACAAGAGATCGATTTTGTTTCTTTTAACACATATTCGTTTTTTATATCTAAAGTATTTGTATAATAATAGGGAAAAACTAAATAAGACGAAATATACGATGTTTTACAAATTACGTCGCAACGATTTCATTATTTTAAATTTTTACGGCTTATGTTTTCTACCATAAAAATTGCTCCAGTTAAAAAACATCAAGAGATATTTTTTCGTTGAATTTATAATATATTTATTGAAAAAGAAAGTTGTTTTTTTAATTTTCTATGTAGTTTTATTAATAATTGAGTAAAACCGAAACATACGTTGAAAAACGAGAAAATGTACAAGCATAATTCTTTTATTATTTTCAATTTTGTTTTTAAGTTTTTTAATGTGTTCATAAAGACTTAAAATTTTGATATAAAACTTGTATTTGATTTTTCTAGAATTCTAGACGTAGTAAAATTTTCAAAACAATTGGTCCATTTTTGTAGTATTTTTTTTATAAAGGAATTTTAATATCAAATTTTGACGAAAATCTTAAATACGGCCTTTCAAAACATGTATAACCGAACTTCAGTCCGAATCTTTTTTCATTATCAATGGTTTTTTGTTGTTTAGAGGTATAAATTAAATAACTTTATGTATTCTACCAGTAGTCTACTCACTACCCACCTATAACAGTGGCCGCACCCGTCCCCAGTAATCAGCTCTTTTTTTTTTTTAGGTTTACTGACAACATAGACATGTATATCAAAATTTTTGTATCCCTTTGATCATGAAGGGTTGCTCTTGGCAAAGCCCCAAAGTATTCTTATCTTGATTTGCATGGCACATATATATGAATTTCAAAATACCCATCCACAATATTGTTCTGGGTTTGCTACTAGTTCTCGTTGTAAAAGTACTCACCAGAGGTGGTGAACGGCTGTTCTGAATGAACGAGTAGACTGTTGGTATTGGACCTCGGCAATAGAGGTTGTTCGATGTTCGGAGATCGGTCAGAGCCAACTGACGCTGCGGGGCTGATGGTTCTCGATAAACTACTCCTCTCGTTTCGTCTGAATTTTGCCCGCCGGTTTTGAAACCAAACCTAATCAGATACAAGTGAAAAAATGTGAAAAAAACCACATTGATGCAAAAAAAAAAAATAAAATAAAATATATATATATTATCTATTTCAGATCCTGACCATAACGATGGAGCTATTTGTTTTATAAATATGTGGGTTTTTTTCCTCAGAAAACCACTAGGACAAAATATGTTATTAAGTCTAATAGAACCTTATTAGTGCCTAACTCCTTATATTTTTTAAACCATATTCTCAACTCTCAAGTTGGCAAATGCCTCAGTCTAGTTTTGAACCTCCATTTTCATACACGGGCCTAGCGTATTGTTAAAAAATAGGGGCCAAATTCGATGTCAGTACTATGCCAATGGTGGTCTGTTTAAAGTGTTATATTTGAGATTTAGAATTATAATGAATCATTTAAATGGTTAATTTAGGAGATCTATATGGACAAGGAACATCTAAGGCTTTCTCGTGAAAAACCTGTAAGTATTTATCTACATAGTACTTGATAGCCTCCCCACAGATTGGAAATCTTATAAGAAATTGACATAAATATTTTATAAAAATATTTATGCCAATATTTAACACGAATTTGCATGACTAATTCCATAAGCACATAATTCCATCCCGACATATACAGTTTTTCAGAGGGGGAGGAACTGTTATATCCAGAACATTTTATCGAATGTTGTGGTACACGATGAAAAAATAGAATTTATCAGGACGATGGTATACTGCAATATTGGATTGGGCTTACGATATAAATATTATGTACAGCATTTTTTTTTTAAAATTATTATGTTATAATGTTCATACACGTACAGTATTAACTACGAATACCTATATAGATAATATTATAATACACATTCCGGTGTACCCGTTACGAGCGTTCACGCGTATGACGATCGAGGTTATAGCGATTTTGACGAAAAGCCAACGGGAAAGAAGAAAAGACCGAGTAATATATTAATATAAAAATATAAAATATCCATCGTAAAACCGCAGGTTTCGGGGAGGTGCATATTATAATAATACGTCATGACGTTTTTCGGGACCGCCGTTGCTGTCGTCGTCATAGCGTTCGGACGCGGTTAATATTTTTTTTCCACATACACGCGCGTCCGCGATGTCTTTCGAACGTTAATTGACTCGGACTCGTACACACGTGTATGTGTGTGTGTGTGTGTGTGTGTATGAGAGAGTTTGATCTTACTGAGAGAGTAAAACTGCGTTTATTTTTTTTTTCGTTGTCACACACGTATATTATATACACGTCGTCGGACTATAGCCGTCGCCGAACCTTCTATCCGAGCTCATCACGAAATCAGTGGTCCGCGAATTCCATCGCGCGCGCGCTCGTTCCCGGCTGTACCTTTATACACTGACAGCTCAGTCCTCCTCTTCACAGACACACGACTTCCTTTGATTTACCGCTCATCCGTATGTGTTCGTTCGCCTATACACACACGCACACATACACACTCGTATTTATATATCGCAGTATTATACTTGTTAAACAGGCGCCGCCGATCGGCCAAATTAGAGACACATGTCAACACGTGAAGTCTCGGTGCGCAGGCGTATACATTATTGTGTGTGTTTGTGTGTGAAAAACCACGTCCGCCACGTGCGCCTCGGATGCCGAGTGCTGGTCTCTATGCGGCGGCGGTGGCTGCGACGACGACGGTCGCGTCTTCATTAATTAACGCCGCCGTGTCCCCAGGCGAATTATAAAAGTCCGCCGTCGCGGGCGTCACAAGCGAGCAACAAGTGCTCGCATCCGAATCCGCGAATAGAACATACACCCCGCGCCGGGGCCTATTTTCGGGTCCGCGTTGAACCGGCGAGCTACCGAGGAAATCTTATCGGCGCCGTGGGCCGCGTAAAATTATAATCGACGTTTTTCGTATATCGTACAGGGTTTACGTCAATTTTATCCGTTTTCTATGTGTATAATGTTGTAGGCCGGTGAAATTTCAGCGCGCCGATACCTCCGCGACTCCGCCTGTTTTCGACTGTAGAGCTAGGTTTACACGCGCATGGTGGTACGCGCCAGTAAACCGTATCGCCAGTGTTTACTGGCGTGAAGTTGGAATCTCCCGACTTTTTCTATGCGACTGGCGCCACTAGAACATGCACGCGTACACCTGGCGTTCCTGGCACCGTTCATGTATTGTTATTGACAATCACTGCATCGCTGCCGCGTGAGTTATTCAAAATTCAAAAATGCGCAGGGCAATTTATGATGCGCGCAATCGATTTAACATCGTGTGTTTATCGTAATTGAAATTTGTCATTCGAAATACTGTCTGTGTGCATTTATGTATGCATATATGTGTGTACAGTGATGTAGCGGAGGGTATACCATCTCGTATATAACATACTAGCTGTCCCGCGATCCGCGTTACCCGTGCCAATTTTTATTATTATTATTTTACCCGTATTCGTTTTTGGTTTTGGCCGCGTCAGAATTGAATGAAAACAAATAGATGGAAAGTGACTAAACGTGATCTATTGTGAAATTTGAATAGCGTAAATAACAGTAATAATAATAATAACTATAATATTTTTCTTTTCCGTGGCAACTCTTGAATAAACAAAAATAAATATATAAGCAATTAGATATTCGTACCAGATATACCTAAAAAACCCTACTTTACCCTCTTAGGAGTTGAATTTTCAAAAACCCTTTCTTAGTAGATGCCTACGTCATAATAACTATCTGGGTGCCAGATTTCAACCAGATCTGTCCAGTGGTTTGGGCTAGGCGATGATTGAATCAGTCAGTCAGGACATGTTATTTTATACATACAGAAGATAAGTAAAAACCAAAAATTTTTATAAAACTCTTCGATTTCATAATGACTACGGGAAAAGTTCACAATTTATATGTTTTCTACAATGCCCGGATGATACATAAAATATTGACCGTATATTGACCAATTAAAATTTTGGATATGTCAGGATATGTTATTTTATAAATTTAGATTAACGGTGTTAAGTTAATATTTATTTAATTTTGTATATTATTTTGATGCCCAATGACATAAAAAAAAAAACAAGCCTAACATTGCCGTCTGCGTGCGATTTGAATCACGGGATTCACAACGTAATATGGGTGGGTGGGTCGTGAACACCCAGGTGTTTAGAAATAAAAATAAAAATATTATGTTTGTACAAAAAAAGTCATTCAAATATGCACTAAATAAAAAGATTTTCCTCTGAATTCCCTGTTTTAATCCCCGTCACTATCACTGCAGTTAATCGTTGTTGCCCTTAAGTTTTTAAAAATGTATTTTCTTTTCAAAATTATATAAATTAGTTATCTGTTGATTTATATTTTATGTATAATGTATACAGTTTTTTTTAGGTATTAGTACGTTTTTCTATTATTGATAGTTTATAAGTTTCAATAAGTATCAATTATTATTTAGGTAATGTAAATGAGTCTATAACAGTTAAAAAAAGTCTAAAAAGCATTGTCTGTAGAAAAGTAGACAAAATAGCGGGGAGAGGGCAGAGCCCTTCACGTTATATTTACTCAATGATTTAAGCCTGTACTCATGCATTTTTTTAGGAATAAATCACTGTATGTACGTATATATAATATATATGTATACTTATGTTTCGATCTTGATGAAACTTTGTATACTTGGCATTCTAAACGAGAAAATCATTAATGTATACTTTGTATCTTAAAATTAAATCTCTAGAGGGATGGCTACCTGAAATTTTTGGTTCAGAAATGTATTTATTTTTTGTTTTGGTTAATGGATTACCTTGGTGACTCGTATGAAAAAAAAGTTATTGATTTATTATTATTTAGTTTGGTTGTCATATGAAAGTAAGTACATTTTTTTTTTAAAATAAATTACCGGATGATAACAATATTAACATGTGATATCTGATAAGCTAAGATTGGAAATAGAAATACATGCTAAATTGAATTTATTTTATTGACTTTTGTTTTAAAAAGGATGGAAACCAGAAAATTTCTGGTAATGTTTGAAAAGAAAAATCATACTTCAATAATCCAAGTATACGTAATTTATAATATCGATCGGAATATGTTGGACGTGCTTGGTGTGTGGAAGAGAGATTGATAGGAAAGGTAATGGTAGGAAAGCTGAATGTCAATAAGACCGTCAGGAAGATCAGAAATGTATTTACTCCGTGAGAAAATATCTAATCAAGATAAATACCACATTGGATAGTGAACATTTATACTAAGTGATAAATAGAAAAAATGATTAAGAGAAATAGTTGAAGCGACGAAGGACCATGAATAGTTTAAGATAAAGAAGATGGTCATTGGCCATAATATAGTTAACAAATTAATTTTGTTTTTAAACTTAACTAGGCAATTTATTGTATTATTGGTTTTGTGCCTTTCTCATAGATGCACCAAAACCAAAGTAACATTTTAAAAGTTCTCCACTTATACTGGAATATTATTTACTATATTATATAGTTGACAACCTTTTCCGGTAGGTAGCTCGATTCGCGTTACATTAATATTCAAAATTCAATAACAAAAACGAAAAATTAAGCACGTATTATTATTATTGGTGTTCTTACTTGAACTCTAGCCTCAGACAGACTAACTCTTTTCGCCAGTTCTTCTCTAACAAACGCGTCTGGATAATGCGTCCTCTCGAACACCTTTTCTAGTGCTCTCAACTGACAACTAGAGAATGTTGTGCGATTTCTTCTCGGTTTACCTTTCCGTTGATTGTCGACCTCTGTATTAGTTTCTATAAAAATGAAACAGTATAATATAGATAAATCATTTATAAATACACAATTAGGTTTTATCACACTGGCAATGACACATATTGAATTTTTTTTTACATAATATCAATTATTACCCTATTTCGGATGTGTACATTTTTTACACATAGATAAAATATTAAATAGGTATTTTTGAAAGGTGGCCATCGGAATCTCGAAAAGAAAAACCTTAAATGGCAAAAACTCAAATAAATAATTCTGACAAAATTTTGAACAAAAACAAAACGTGGTGGTCTATAGTTATCCCTTATAAATATTTTGTCGTTCAAGATTTTGACATATTATTTGAAAAACAAAGAGCTGATGCTGCTGATGTGTGCGCCATTATTGTAAATAGGAAACTAGGAAGATAGGATACATAAGTTATTTATTTTATGTTTGTATACGTAACGATAAATTATTGCTGACGAAATACGATTATGAACGATGTTAAATTGTACATGTTTTAAAATGCCGTAATTTTTAAAATTTTCTTCGAAATTTGATCTTAATACGTCTAAAAATAAAACTACTACATAAACTTCGTGTTAAATTGTCAAATATTTTTACTCGCTTAAACTAATGTTATACATATAAAACCAAATAAAAACTAAAAAATTCGAAAATATCAAATTCTTATAAATAATTTAAAAAAATGTCCAGAATGTTTTAAAAATGTTATCGACCATAGGCGCAATTTGGGGGGGGGACTTGGAGGGGCTTAGCCCCTCCAATATTAAAATTAGCCCTTCCAAAAATTTCTATTTAAATTTAAGTATTAAATGCTTCATTAATTATCTAATCTACATAATATGTTAAACGTTGTTTGAAAAAAATAGTTTCTAAAATTTAAACATGAAAATAATGGAAACGAGCCCGTGCAACGACATAGTGTTAGTCATAGAAAATATATACAATATAAAATATATGTATGGTGTTAGCAAGGTTTATAGATTATTATTATCTATAAACCTTGGGTGTTGGTCCTTTGTGGCTTTGTGGGTATTACCCATATNCATGAGTGGCGGGGTACACTGCGGGTCGGCTTGTTTTTCATTTCTATTTTACGTATGCCCGTATGCGATATGCAATATGCGTAGGTACCGTATACCCCACCCTTCCGGGAGACGGTGTTCAATAGTCAATAAACTGATAGTACATGGTGTATTTTTAGAATTGGTTCTGATGTTCACAATAAATCCCACTTATTAGGTCTTAATATCTAAGATTAAACTAATAACTAGTCATAACGCTATTGCTGATCGGTGCATCGGTTTACGAGTTGAAAATTTATATGTTCAATACTTATATTTCGTTTTTGTAATATACTTATTTCGAAGTGTCGTTCTGCTATTATTAAAAACCCTTAGTTATAATGGATAAAAATAAAGTGTTTCAAATTTTCAATTTTAAAAGTAATAAAAATGCAGGAAAATTGGTGAGATAACTATGATTTTGGTATTTGAATGGGGGGGTGTGGGGGCAGATGTGGATCTGTTTCATTTAAAAATATTGAGCCCCTCCAAGTTAAAAACTGAAATTGCGCCTATGTTACCGACCCAGGAAAGGCAATTGTTATCATTTTGTGAAAATGTTAATAATAACCTAATAATAAAAAAAAAAAAAAAAATGAAGCCATTATTACCATAAATTTTCCCGTTTTTCCTGTACGTTTTTCGGGTTTTTCCAAATTATTAGAACAACTAGTTGATAAATCAAAATATGATCTACCTAATACACTGACTATATTCAAAATGTTATAAAAAGTTCTCTAGACGTTTTTTGATGTTTGGTAGAAAAGTTGTTTACATCATGGTAAAACCAATAAATTCCTCTCTACGCGTTCAGAATCGAAAATGACGAATTAATATTTATATTGATAAACTGTTTGATTAAATTATGGTACATGGTATCACAGTTATAGCCTATAACTACATATGTTATAATGATGTGGTTATAACCTTTAGGCTTATGGGCTTATAGGCTAAAACCACATAATTCTAAATTATTTAAATATTAAATACGATTAAGATAAGGCTCGTTAATTATGTTAAATGTTTTCATTAGAGCGTATAAGTCGTTGACGAACCGTAAAATGAAAGTGTTTTACCGTTCTGGTCAAACGTAAATAAAAGTCTGATGAGCGTGTCGTTTGTATTATAATTATAGTATTATATGTAAAATTACCAGTAGGTGTATGTCTATTATACACCTAATATAAAAACGACAGATAAAAAAAAAAGATTAGATACACCTAAAATGATTATTTTAAATTTAAATTAATAATAATATATAAAATATACAAAATTATAACAAGTGTATGCAGCCCAATTTTTTTTTTTAAGGTGTAAAATTAATATTCCATAATATTAATTATTATATACTTGATTTGGGAGAGCTTATTGAGTTTTTAGCCCCCAAACCTTATTTACGCCTACGCTAATTAACTATACAATATAAGTCGTAAAGAAAATGAATCACTGAGAATACCACTTCCGAAGAGATGTCTCAAGGGAA
This sequence comes from Cinara cedri, assembly GCA_902439185.1. Classification (NCBI taxonomy): domain Eukaryota; kingdom Metazoa; phylum Arthropoda; class Insecta; order Hemiptera; family Aphididae; genus Cinara; species Cinara cedri. The sequence continues at coordinate 944,035 of CABPRJ010000486.1, read as the reverse complement.
AAGGCCTCGTGGAAGGCGCAAAAAAAAATGAATTGATATAATTGTTTTAGAAGATTTGAAAGCGTCAGGTATAGTAAATACCGATAAATTATAAGGTTGAGATGAAATGATATTATAGGGGCCAAAATTAAGAAGAAATTAAATACCCTCATTTTTTTAAATTTTACTGTTATACATAGGTATGTCCGTGTATTTATTTAATACAATATTCAATAATATTGTTAAAATATAATGGTAAATTAATTTTGTATTCTTGCTTTGCTAAAAGTTACGGTCTTTATTTATCAAGCTGTTTCAGAGTTGCAAATTGCTGAAAGCGGTCATGTTATTCCAATAGGTATAAAAAATAACTCCATAGTACTTGGCAGGCCTTATCCTAATAGACAGTAGGACCCAAATTGGGTAATAGGAAATATCAAAAGTGCAGTTAGCTTCATGAATGTAAGCACTTTACAAAAAAATATAATTTTCCTTATCGTTGAGAGTGATTGAATTCTTATACAGTATTTGTGTAATTTATAAATCTACCTTAAACCTGAATCATGTATGTTTAATTTTTAAACGTCCGGTAGCTAAAATAAAAAAATGTTCCCCAATATATTTTAAATGCATTTTGCTTATCAGCGTACATACCACGCGATTCATACGCCGCGATTGTAATACGTTTTTCTGCAATTTATTCGTTATTTCTCTGCTGTATTTTTTTTGAATTTCATTTTCTTCATACAATTTTTTTTGTTAGGGGAGGGGTCAAGTATTAAAGTCCACATAAAGTTCATTAAAACAAATTTTTGAGTGTATTTCGAGCAATACATAAAAATCCTTAGAATAAACCCTGGTGCTTGGAAAGTTTGAACTTAATAAAAAATTTTAATTTTACGGTATAATATATTTATTATTATAATTTAATTATTGTATCGTACTATTTATACAACAAACGAACCATAGGTTCTGAAACTATGTAACCGTAAAATATCGGTTTCAGTTCCGTCTATTAATAATATCAGTTACAAATTTTAACTTAATTTTTTTTATATAAGTACCTATAGTGATCAGCGGTGGTTGAACATTTATAAAAGTAGGAGTTCGTGATGCCACTCATTAAAACAATTTTTTTAAAAATAGATTTTGCAATGGGATACGTAAAACAAGACCAACAAGAATCATAAGGACGATTAACAATTATTATTCAATTATCCTTTTCATGGGTCCCAAAAAATAAAAAACTATTGCAATACTGAATTAGTTCGTGTCAATAATAATTAATAAGCAGCAATTTTAATTAATAATAGCGCGTAAAATATTTGATCACATTTTTAACAACTCGTTATACAGCAGCGTTGTTTTTTTTATAGATTTAATTTAAAACATCTGTTTTCTTGTAGCCACGCATCATATCTAATTCAATTTTGAACGATAATTTTTAATAGTTTAACAAACCATATACACACAAATTATGATGATCATATTATTATTATTGTTATTAATTGATCGTTAACATTAATTAAAATAATATTTTAAAGCATTTTATTTTCCCTCAAAATCTTTGAGGGGAAATCTTCAATCTACATAATGTCATAATATACTCTACACTTCTGCAGTTTTATTAGTTACGGTTATTATTTTTAACAGGGTTTTTAATATCAATTATGCCACCACACGTATACACGGTGTTTCGTTTTAATTGATTATACGATACAAAAATTAATTTAATCATATTATAATAATACCTACACACTACAGTCCTGAGACGATCGCCCGAGAAGTTTAAATTTACGGGAGACTAATGCAATGGAACATGTCCAACGACACAAACGACGACGTTAGTGCTTTGGTCTATTAACCATATATTAGTTAACCGACCTAATAAATAACATTAAGAAAAACATAAATCAGACGCATTTTAACAACACACCCGGGCTGCTGTGTGGGGAGCAAGACGACGTTTTTAAATTATTGTATGTATTTCCTTGTGTGTCTGTCTCTGCTGCCACCGCGACGAGCCGTTCGTTTGAATACCTTTTCGAAAGTTTTCGGTTCGTCCGTTTGTTGGTTTATTTGTTGTTTTTTTTATATATATACATATATAATATACCATACGTATCAATTATTCCGAGAGAAAAACATTTTAACGCATCATAGAGTTACGTTATTACATTAATTGTTTTGTCTACACGAATCGGTTGAGATATCTATTTTTAAACAATAACTATATTAAACGCACAATTATATTATATTAAGATGTACACCGTATAATGTGCCATACTGCATGCAATATAATATTAATAATAATTATTATTATAAAACATAATTAAATAAACACTAATAGGAACAAACATTGTAATAATAATAACACAAATGAAGGGAGTAAATTCTTTTAGAGGAACATTCCTGCAATTACTGTAGTTCAGCCCTATTACCATGTAATAGTTGCTATTTGTGCTTCCTGTTCCGCTTTATCCCGCGCAAGCTATGCACAATGGCCTAAAAATAAATAGTCAATTTACGCGGAAAATGTTTCAGCGTCGAATATATTGATTTAAAATTTTTTTTTTTTGTAATATGTTCTAAACATCCCCTAGCTAATATATTAATACTAGATAATTTTTTACTACTAATTTTCAAGTTCCTAAGTACATATTTAAATAATCTACAACTTTTGGAAAAAATATATTTCTATCTTTATTTTAGCAAAACGTATCCATTTTTAATTTTATTTAAGCCCTTTTCACACGATACTAGTTATTGTGATATCTTTTAGCAAACTAACTAGTTTTAAATATTGTGTATAATTTAATGCAGGCACCTTTTTACCTTAAACTTTTTTTTTTTATCTACAACTTTTCTACCAGCAATTTTGCTCTGATTTAAAATGATAGTACTTTTTCTGAAAGGAAATCTGACTGGGAAGGTACTTTAGGGAGGTCATTTTTCGATTATATTAAAGTATATAATATTATTATATATTTAGTTAATATAGATATAGTTAATACTCACACTGATAGGGGAGATAACTGGGGGTAGTCTAAAAGTTAAAATGAAAGTTCGGTAAATCTGCTCATGAAGCTTTTAATAATAGGACGAATGGACAAGCAGTGGATAAATATGCACATCGTGTAAATATAGGAGACCTATTCTTGAGTTTACACTCTTCTGCTGGCTGCAACTGATTCCAGCCGGGTCCGGCAGAAAAGTCTCCCGATGACGATTCAATGTAATATGTAATACGCAGTATCATAATAATGCGTCAATTTCGCGGTGGCGGTGGTAGTGTTTCGGATGCCAATAAAAAAACCCGACAGACCAGGTTAAACGGTTGCGCGTTTGGCAAACGCTCAGTGCACACAAGACAATTAAAAATCGTTCCATCAATCGTCGGCACGCACGGATTCTTGACCTTTGAATACGTATCGTGACGGGGACGTCGATCGTTTCGTATTTATTTTGTACGGGACGCAAAATAAATAACTAAAACCGGAGGCGTTGTGTATATTCTTTTTATTTTTGAAAGAATACAAAAAGTTGTTAACTTAAAATAAGTATAACATGTCAAAAATGTAGGTATACGTTTTAAATTGAAAGCGGCCAATATCGAGGCAGTAGGCCGTTCTTCAATCGAAAAACTACTACTTTAGGTTTAAATTGTTTTTTAACCACTAAGTTTAACTTATAATGAATCTCATGTAAAATGTTTAAGCACTACTGTTCGGATAAACGGTTTTATCCATTTTACACCAAATAAAAACTTATGAAACTCAAAAATGTAAAATGAAAAGATGTTGCATTTGGATTTTTGTACAAGATTTCTGGTAGAAAAATAAAATCGAACAAATTTAAAATAATGAAATCATTAATGCTGAAAATATTCATTTTTCTTTTACATATTTTTCTGGTTTTTCAGTTATTATGAAAATTACTTGGAAAATAAAAATATACTTCATCACTGCACTAACTAAATCCAAGATTCAATAAAAAAAATTTCTTATGGTTTTCTTATAGAAAATTTATTTACAGACGAAAAAAATTATAAGCATGCAACTAGTAAAACCATTTATTATAAAATCAATGGTAAAACAAACCAATGTATTCCTCACTACATTCAGAATCTAAAATAATACCGGCATTTTTAGAGAATAATATTATATATTATGTGAATACGTACGTGAAGTTGGCTCCCCACTTTGGCCGATTGCTTAAGAACAAATTTCAGTAAACAATTGTAAACCCATTGTAAATAATTGTAAATTAAATCCCCGAATTCGTAAATAATCCCTTCGGCCGTTAAGTTAAAAATAGGTTGTTGGGGCCAAATTTACTTAGCCCACCCACATTGGCCGATTGTTTCTGAACAAATTACAAATCACATTTATGTTAAGTAAATAAATTACTTTTGCGAAATAAATGGCTTTATTTTTTCTTACCTAATATAGTTATATTAAAATTTGAAAGTATGTTATAGGGAATAGGGATAAAGGTTTGCCGATTTCGGTATATATGGCGCGGTGGCAAGACGGATGCGCACCGTAAGTCAGACTCAACCGTGTCTGCTGCTAAATTTAAATCCATAGACGTCTGTGAATGTGAAATAACGATTATCACTGACCGAATAAAATATTATACTGTGTACTAACCTTATTCGACCAACAGTAGGTATAAATCCACACAATTTTACATTTTAATGACGTGGTACGTATAAACATACTACTTAACATACTACATCGGGCAAATCGTTGAGGGATCTAGGTGCCTAATCTCCCGCCCTTGTTTTTTTTTTTTTTATGTTGTTTCTATTATGTTAGTTATACAAAAAGAAACTATTTTGACAAAGATTACCTAAATGATTCATACCAGTGATGGATCTAGAATTAATTTTTATGTGGTTGCTATTTTCCTAATAATGTTTCTTAATTGACTATTAAGTATAAATCCGGGGTAAAAACGAATTAATAATTTGAGCCTTAAACAGTCAGTAAAATCAGTTGTTCAATGTGTATGTATTTTGGTTATAATTTGTAGAACGGTATAAGCCTGATTGCTGATACTTTTTTGTACATTATTTTTTATTTATATAAGACGTATATGGTATATATTATTAAACAATACTATATAAGACAAAATATTAAATATATAATTTCTAAATATGCACATAGTTGTATATTTTAAACAGTTAGGTAGATAGACTACTTCTCTGATTGCATTCTTCTTTTTTTCTTTCTAACAAACCGATTGAAAACTAAATCAATATATCTACATGTTTATCTGTATAAATATTTAATAGAGCTAACAATTGCACTCACCTGGTTTTTCAAAAAAAAAAAAATATTGAAAAATAATTGGATCCTTGGAAACAGGTGAGTAATGTAACCATGGATAAGTTGCAAACCATTCTAAACGAAATTCTCTCGTAGAGCCGTTGCTCAAATCTTTTTTAAAGTCATTTTTTTTTAGGAAGAACTCGAAGCTCTTTCAATAATTTAAAATTTAGTTCATCATCAACATAGGAATTTAAATACAGTCCAATATCTAATTTATTAACATTAATAGTCAACTTATGAAGGAACTATGGCACTTCTTTTTGTTTGTCATTTGTTGATTGATATCGATAGTACCTACTTAAATAACCTGTCTCGTGACTGTTTTTTAAACTAGTTTTATTTTCATTAATATTCAAACTGGTACTCGTACTTGAACCAATTTTACGGTTCTTTTGGAAAAAATTTTACTTAAATAATAATAATAATTATTATTATTAATGCATTATTTAGAAATCAGCGTATACTATGAGCCCCCCCCCTGAAAAATATCCTGGCGACGCCTATGAGAGCTAACTCGTTTAATATTAACTCACACATTGTATAGTTTTTTTTCTCTTCCAAGGGTCAAAAATGATCTTTTAGAGGTTGCTATTAAAAGTGGAAACATAAATAATATTTATATGAGAATTTTGATGTTTGAAAAACAAACCCTTTCAAAATTCACTGTTGAGAGCAGTTAATTGATAGATCCAAAACATGTATTAAATTAATTATAGCTCTAAAGCCAAGGATTTAGATTTATATTACTATATGAGGTTTTTGCTTAAAATAATTAAATAGTCACGTACCTATAATATTTTTGAACATTTTTACTGGTCAATAAAAATGATATCCACTTATAGACACCGATAAACAAAAAAAAACTTGTCAATTTCAAATATCTATAAATAATTTTAAAAATTTCAGAATATTTAAAAATTATACGTCTAAAAAATGGTAACATGAGTATTCAATGAAAATATCGGATCATCTCTACGGTTATTTTTCATTGAATTACCAAAAAAAAAAAATTAAATTAAATTAACAGAGCCCGTTATTATGTAGATATTTACTATGTTCCTTGATTCCCTTATTCATTATTAAGAAATGTGTAAGGTAAATCGAAAAATAATTTCCTTAATGCATCAACTAGATCAAATTTTTTTACCAGAAATCACTTCTGATTTTGATGATAGGAGCAAAATTCACTCAAAATCCAAACATAAATTGTTAATATATAAGTAGATACAAAAAAAATATAACCATTGTATATAAAATATGATGGACATACTTGGCACGATGAGTGGGCCAGTGTTATAGGTTAGAAGTTGGGAATGTAAAGGAGAAGTAGAGGAGAAATTACGTCCTTGAAGTTGTCCCCCCAGTGCGGTTATACACGTTATGGAAAGTTGTAATATTTACGATTTGAAAACATAACATTTCGTAAATTTCCTATGTTTTTCCCGGTTTCACCATTTATTGTGATAATTCCTGGAAAAATCAAAAAATGACCTGCCTAAAGTTACCACTCCAGTTAATTTCCTTTCAGAAAAAGTGCTAAACTCGAAAAAAAATTTCTGGTAGAAAAGTTATTTGTAGAAAAAAAACAACTTTGTAAAACCAATGCATTCCTCGTACAACTCATAATCTAACTTTAAAAATAATGAAATCGTAATGCTGTAAATTTATCAGTTTTCATTATACGTCTTTTCTTGGTTTTTCGATTATGATAACTACTTGAAAAATCAAAATACTAGTGAGCAACTAGATCCAAAATACAACAAAAAAGGTCTCTTGTCATTTTTTGATTGCACTAAGGTTTTTAGGAGAAAAATACATAAATATAATATAAAATACATAAATGTAAAATCATGCAATCGTTATAACGTAAATATTTGTCCATTTATCCCTACGTTTTTTCTGGGTTTTTTCCAATTATTATGAAAACCATTTAAAAAATCAAAAAATGATTTTTTTTAAGTATTAATTAGATAAAACTTCCTTTCAGAAAAGGTGTTACACTTTGTACATCGGAGCAAGATTTCTGGTAGAAAAGTTGTTCACATTATATAAAACAAAAATTAAAAAAAACCAATACATATTATACATATATATAGCAATATATTCCTCTCTTCGCTCAGAGTCCAAAATGTGCACTCAAAATATGTATAGTATACTTTATAAAATACCAAAATACCTTTTCAAATAAATCTATTTAACTGCAATAACGCTCAAAAGTTAATATAATATATAACTGCATATGTTTTTTGTTTTCGTATTGTTGGAAGTTCAAAAACTACATAAGGAATTTACATGAATACCGACAATTTTTCCTAAATATAACTGTGTAAAACACGTTTTACTAATTTGTGGTTTACATTTTATTTTTATTTTTTTTTAACGCATAGTCTAAAATATGTCCAATAGAAATGTAATTTGTAAGTATAAATTGTAGTATGTGTTTTTCAATAAATGGTTTTGCACCATAAAATTAGATACAGTGGAACCTCGATAACTCGAACCTCTATAAGTCGAATTTTCGATAACTCGAAGGAATACCTTGGCCCCTGGCTTCCAATATATGATATGTGTGATAAATTTTTTCGATAATTCGAATTTCGCTAACTCGAATTTCTCGATAAGTCGAAGTAATTTTAGTTGTATTTTAAAAATAATTCCAATAACTCGAATTTTTTTTATGCAGATTCGAGTTATCGAGGTTTTCCATAAGTCGAATTTTCGATAACTCGAATTTTTTTTCGCCCCCAACCGATTCGAGTTATTCCATTGTATATGACTCGAAAATATTACACCGCATGGTTATACACTTAACAAGAAACATGGGTGTGGAGGTTGAAGCTTCCTATTTATAAAATAAAATAAAATACTTGTTTTATTAATATAATATGCTAGGTATACTTTAATTAAATAAAAGGTGATCTACTGTGTACTTAAACAATTATTAAAATACTCTTACAAAATATTGCAATATCATAATACAGGACGTTTTTTGAAAGATGTTTTCTGTGTCCAAATGGACACACAGTTAAGTAGGTACTTATTATAATTAACCTACCTATAATTAACCTAATTGGTACTTAATAAATTGATACCTATTACCTAGTATGCAACAATTTTTCTTACTACGGTGTATCCATTAATGGAACATATAGAAAATTATAGAATTATATAGACACTATAAATAACACTGCATAGAATCACGCAGACTTCTCTTGTAACGGAGGTAAAACGTAAAAATAGTATTTTGCATTTGTGTACAAAAAAATACCATGTACAGTTGTTTAAGTTGTTTGTTTGCCCCCGTGCTGAAATCTAAAAACCGGTGCCAATTAATAATAGTGTAAACATGTATACACTGCAGTATAGGTAAATAATTTATATAAACAATTAAAGTGAAAATTTATTAGTGTAATATATTAATGAATAACAGTATTTTGTTATTTTATAGATACGTGAATTGGGTGAAAATAAACTAAAATTGAATTCAATTTCGTTTTTATTAAGTGACGTTAACTATTTTATTACTTTGTCCTTGTCCGTGTCTATATATCTGTACACGATCCATCTTTTACATAGTGACGAATTTTAGGACAAAACTGAGCAAGAACGTGAGAAGTTTGGGCTTTTCTAATGTTATTTCTAATGATATTTACTAAAAAAACAGCCTGGACCATCATTTATGCTGTTAACTGATATTAATGATATCATAGATTATGTATTTTGTTTTATTTCACGTATTACACTATAATATAAGTCAAAACTAAATCGAATTGCAGCTATTGAACAATTTTGTAATTAGGTTCACCCATCCCTATATATCAAAATGTTTTAAGATACCTATCTAATATGTTGTAGCGCCTAATATCACATTAAAAAGTCATACTTATGTGAATAGAATGCCTAAAAAATTAATTTAATATTATTATTGTATAATGGAAAAAAAAAACAACGAAAAATATATTGTCCTAAAAGTACTCTAAAATAACGTAGAATAAATTAATAAAAATATGGTACCTATATTTAATCAATGCTAATATAATATGCGTATTATATTAAAATCCTGGCCCTACTAATACAATGAAAAAATATTTTAATATCGTCACCTCCGTCGAAAGAAATGTCGGGACGCTTGTTGACTGCGGCGGCCGGGCGTCTGATCTGCAACAGCGAGTCCACCGTGAACCTCTTGGTGTTCTCGGACGCGTACTCGTCGACATCCACGGGCCTGATGCCGAACGAGCCTCCGATGACGGCGACGCCTTGCTGCAGTTCGCCGAGCATTGTGTCGACGAATTCTCGCCGAAAACGCGGAAACGAGCAACGATCGCGGTGAGAACGTCGCGGGCTTTCGACAAGACGAGTTACGCAAAATCCAATCAACGTTACAGACGACGTTACGCCGAATCAACGTAAACGACGGGTACAATACAATAATATTATAATCGTATACGCGTGATTTAATGGCTACGACGACGCCGGGCGGTGGCACGCGTGCAAGAACCGTCTCTGATGGCTCGGGACTGTCGGTCGCCCAGAATGCGGCGTCCGCCGCCGGTTGATGGCAGAAGAACATCGTGTAAACGAGACCGCCTCCTTCGGCCAGTGGGGTTGTCGTGCGCGTGCGTGCGCTACAAGATTGTTGTTATTGTTATTATTTTAGGGGCGGTGGCCTATCATCTTTTTCGGTTGGGTATCCAATCGCGGGGGTTTCTCCCAACACGAATTTATTATACGGTGTCCACTCGAAAAACCGACAACGGCCTACGTACCGCGCCCGTTCCCGTCGCATGCACCGCCGATGAGAGTGTAAACATTTGCTAACAAATTCAAAGAGATGAATATTTTCGAACGCATCACTTTGCATTTTCTTTTTTTTCTCTTAAATATTATCAGAGTTACAGACATGCTATTTTAGGTATACACTACCGTCGGAATGTGTATTGTTTAAATTCTAAGTTGTAGTAAATGTGGATACCATCAGGTTCTCCTGAGACTTAATGTATAAGAAAAGGAATAATAACAGAAAATAGGGAAATCCATCAATCGTAAAAAAAAAATTGACAAGTATTCGATAAAAGCTCGATCGTTAAAAACATGCAATAATAAGATGCTCGCAGGCACGTACACAGAAAAGGCGTACTTCGCACTCGGGTAGACTACTGTTGTAGGTGAAAAGTTGGGAAGGTAGTTGGGAAATTTAATGCATATTTAATGTACACAACGATTAATCATTGCTAACGAAATACGATTCTGAGCGTGGTTCGGTTAATTGTGTTGCTTTGTCACATAATGATAAAATAATTTACCTATGCATTATATTATATATAAATATAATTTTTGTTATAATGTATTTAATATATGTATTTATGTACCTTGTTTTATTATTATTTTTCTTTTAGATTCCGAGCGTAGCGAGGAGAGAACTATTGGCTTTACAATGCTGTTTATTTATTCTGTTTTGTTTTCTTTCTTCTAGTCTGTGGACATGTTTTTTCCTAGTAAATTTGCTCCGGTTTTTACGTGTAACGATTTTTCTGATAGCTCAAACAATTGTCTAAAAACTTTAAACAAGTTATTTTTTGATTTTCGACGCCATTTTTTAAATAAAGCGCTTAAATGAGAAAAAACGTAGGAAAACGTACAATTTCACGATTTCATTGTTTTATAAAAACACCGACAACGTTTTCTACCAGAAAAAATTATTTAATCGAAAAATTACAAGACACTTTTTTTTTATTGCCATTTTTACTTACTTTCTTACAGTATCATCGAGAAAACTTGAGCTTTTAAGGAATTTTAATTTTTAAAAATTTGTTTGCTGTAATTCGGTTATAAATACTCGTAGATACTTAGTAATAATATTTGTATTGGACTTACCTAGACGTGGTAAAATTTCCAAAATCATCGGACTATTTTTTTTTTTTTAAATAATCGTTTTGAAATCAAATTTAAACGAAAATCGCATAAAACATTACGGCAATTCAAATTATGTATTACCGAACTGTGCTCGGAATCGTCTTTTGTCAAGCAATTATTTATCGTTGTTTACAGATATAAATGAAACGACCTTATGTATCCTATCTTCCCAACTTCTCACCTACAACAGTGGCCGCTCTTTTTTTTTGCTTTCTTTTTTGTATAGTAATAATTTTATTTTATCCTTTTAATTAATTGTAATTTAACTTTGATTGTTGTAACTATTTGTTTTTTTACAAAGTTCCGAAAAAAAAAAAAAAATTGCATCAAAAATGTTCTTGTGAGAATACAATTAATTTTAGTCCTTCTGAATATCGAAGATTTAAACTAATGGGAACTGATAATTAAACTTTAAGTAAGTAAAGGGACTCCGCTCTTTCCATCCTCCACACTATAAACTTATGACTATTTTCCGTTTCCGGGCGTCGGGCAATCACGGCATTATTGTATCAAATACCTATGTAAAATAAATGACATTTAATTGTATTTTCAATTGGCTTTAAAATATTATTATCGTCTGAAATTTCGGAGGAGGAGGGTTTGAGTCCGGAAGCCCATCCCCTGACTACAACACGACTGATTGAAACCAAAGCACAACCAATACGTATTCCTTGCGTTTCGCTTAAAACATAAAAATCAACAACCATACAAAAATTTTAGTGTTTTCGTCTCGCACACAGTCTGCAAAAACGACAAGTCTGTCATGCAGTTTCTCGTTACCCGTAATATTATAATATACGCTCGTATATATCAATAATTTGTGTAATCATTTTCGGTCGTAAATCGTTGAAATATCTTGTAGCAGTCTCAGTGTACGATATAATTGGGTCGGGTTGGTCGAATTATCGCGCGTGACAGTGTATATCTTGTTAATATCGTAAGCGCGACGTATAGTGTGATATATTGCATTGTAATACAATATCATGCGACCATGTGAATTTCGTTTTCATATCTTCGAGAAAAACGCCTAAAACACATGTACCCAATGTGGGGAACTACACGCGGAACACCCAAATAGTTGGTAGTCCAGACTACTCCGGAGCGATGTTGCGTGCTTAAAAATGCGCACAGGGGAATTATTTTGAGAGCACATACAGTTAACAAAAGTCTTAACCCAACCATCATATTTTTTTTCGTGTTAAGCTTCCCTGCGGGTTTTGACACTATTATATAAATACCTGCACCTCTAATCTACATTCATCCCTCTCAAAAGTTCCCGTTATTGGCGCACACAGTGGGGAGATCAGAACCCCAACCCCCTTTTCCCGAAACGTCTTCCTTCAGTGTATTTTAGATTTTGAGCGGAGCCAAGAATATATTAATTTTACAATGATGTTTATTTTTTTTTTGTGAACATTTCTTCTACCAGAAATTATGCTCCGATTTTAAAGTCTAGCACTTTTTCTGAAAGAAAATCTAACTCCAGTGGTATTTTATGGAAGTCATTTTTTGATTTTCTCAAGATTTTTAAAAATAAATCGGAAAAATCAGAGACCCATAGAAAAAACGGGAAATTTACGAAATGTATTATTTTCAAAACATTTATAACCGAACTTTCAAACTTTTAACCTTTAAAAAGATCATTCGCACGATGGATGGACCACTGTTGTAAATGTGAAGTTGGGAAGGTAGGATGTAGAGAAGAATTTAATGTATATCAGTACGCAACGATTATTCTGAGCGGAGTTCAGTTATATATGTTTTGAAAGGTCGTAATATTTACGAATGAGAATTTTACAACTTCAGAAAAAAAAAAAACAAAAACAAAACAGGACTTGGTTAGACAAATGCTCAAATTGTTTCATGCAGTATCTCAATAGATGTGAAAATTCTATCCATTAATACTTTATTTGAAACATTTCCAGCAGTTCATTTCCTATGCCCTTTTGTATTGTTTAATTTTTGTTGATTTCTGTGTTACCTGGTTAATAAGGGAAATAACTTGACTATTATAAGTAAAATAAAATTGTTAGACTTAACAGAAATGCTTGAAAATTTAATTTTATCTATTCTAAAGTATAAAGGACTAACTTTATATAATCAATGATAAAAACTATCATATGTGTAAGCAAAGTTTTAATATCAAATGTAGCATAATATTAAAAACAGATTTCATGGTATAAAATATAGGCATATAATTTTAGAATAAAATTCTTTACATAGTTTGAGAAATTTAAACCTCATTGCAGTGTTATTTTTGTGTTTCCTGATCAGATTTGTTTACATTTTAAACAGTCTTTAAAACATACAAATTTTTTAAAAAAAATCATTAATACACAAATTATACATGGTTTGAAACAAATAAATGACAATTTGTAATTATTCTATCACAGGAACTAATATTTTACAAAATAAAAAATTATTAATTAATAAATAACATTAAAATATAAAATAAATACCTACTAAATCACAAAAAAGAAAAATTCTTAATCTTAAATAAGCACCTTATTTTTACTTTGTTAATGTTAAAAAAAAAAATCAATAAAAGGATAACTAATAAATCGATCAATGTGAAAACATAATCTTTAGCTTAATTTGTGGTAACAAAAAATTAAAAATTAAATATTAATTGATTTAGGTTATAAGCATAAAAATAGTTAAATATATTTTTGTTTTTATAGTGAGCTTCGTAAATTAATATTATTTTTTGCATGTCGCTGTATAGACTTTTTTTCAGTTAATTCAATAGCATTTAAATCTGATCTTAGTGTACACAACCATGATATAAATTCATCACAACTCGATTTACAAGAAAAATGCACAACCCAATCATTGGAAGTTTCCTCTAATGTTGCATCATAACAGGACCATTCCTAGGTGATCAAAACATACACATTAATAATTATTACTATAGATTCAGAATGTAAATTAAAGTTATCAGTGATTAAGATGTGAAATTATACATATCCATAAAAAGGAAAAAAATTGTTAAGAATAAATATTGTTATTCTTAAATCATTTTCTTATTTATTAATATAAAATTTTACATTTTATTTAATCTCTTACAATGACAACATAATAATGTGATGGCGAAGGCGAACATTTTAATGAATCCAGATTTACTAACATCATACTGTCAATAATTGTGTGTGGAAAATTGTACAATACAATATGAGTATTGGTTAATAAACAGCAGTAACCATCAGGTAATTTTGTTTCAACATTGAAATTTTTATGCTGAAAATGAATAAAAATACAGTTAAATAAAAATATCATAAATAATTTTATAAAATAACTTCTTCCTATTGATTTTTACTCCACTAACTTTTATTCTCACACTTCTCATATCCCTATCTATCACTATTATTCATAATTTAATCTAATATAAAAATAAATATTTTGTCAGTATGTGTCAAATCTGTGGAACACCAAGATCAAAATTGGTAATGTGAGGGTTCGACAACATCTTGAAATTGGATTAATTAATTTGTATTAATAATATTATGACACCCGTGTAATTAGATCAATGAGCCATATGTATTTTAAATTATTATTATTCACATTAATTTACATTTTTTTATAGAAATTGATTGTTTATAAGTATGGTTTTTATTATGTGAGAGTTTAATAAATCATAATTTTATAATATTTTCTTAAACTAATAACTTTTCATTAAAATAAAGTCTAAAAACTAATAATTATACAATAAGTTAAAATTATAATTCTTAACTTACTCCCATCATAGCATAACTAAGAGCATTAAACCATTTTTCTTCTTGACTACAATTAGCTGGTGCCAAAATTATTGGGTAATTAATCAATGAAATTTCAATAGAGTGTGGTCGATCACAACAAATTTTTCTCACTTTTTTACAACGACCAAACTTTAATGGTATAGATTCACATGATAATTTTTGATTTGGATCATCAAATATGTATAAAATATCTTCACTAAAACATGATTAAGTTTATTTATTTAGCCTTATTTTGTAAATATGTATACATTTTTGTTTTATTAAACTAATAATAACCTTAAACGCACAAATTTTGGTTTCCATATTGATCCTTTTTTAACCATTAAAAATTCTTCTAAATGAGATTTTGATGTATTTGAAGATTCAATTTCTTTATAATACCACAACCAAGTATAATATTTTATTTTATCATTCTGAAAATAATTTAGGTAAACAAATTGGAAACACATTATTCATAGAGTAGACAATTAATGGCATGCTTACCTTAGCTATTGAAATTTGAGATTTTACAGCCTCATATAATTTATCATTATGGTTAATATGTATGACCACAAATGCAGTATTTGGATTATAAAGTCCACTATGTCTGTAAGCAAATTCAAGACTGCCAATCATTTCAAGAGCTGATTGCACATCTATTGCTGTCATTAAAGTACATTTTTTTGACTTTTCGCTAACAAATACTGCAGTTTGTTCATTTGGACCTAAAACTATTAGGTCTAAGCTCGTGAAATTTGAACTATAAAAAACTTCTAATCTTTTAGAATATACATTTTTAGTTAAAACACAAAACCGTATATTTGTAATAACTATAAATAAAGGTGATCCACCAGTGCTTAACATCCTGTACACCTAAAATAAAATGATAAACAATTTAATGCAATAAAAATAAAATGGAACATTAAAATACAAATCATATATTTTTACTTTATAAACAGATTCTTTGGTTTTTAATGAAATATCTCTTTTAATGATGTTGATAAGTTGGTTAGAAGCTATATCTAAATGTTTATTCCAAACGTTACTCCATTTTTTTTCATTCATTTCTAACTGTATTTTATCTAAAACTATTTGTTGAGACTTGAGATTGACATTGAAACTGTGTATGTAAAGGGAAGGAAACTTTGGTTTTTTCGGTATTAAAACAGATCGCTTGGATTCCACCTCAGTTGGTAGTGGGTCTTCTTGTCCTTCAGGAGCTTCTCTTTCAGTATAATATTCTGCTATTCGTGTTTGAATGAGATTTCCATTGCCTGGTTCGATAACGTCTTCATGAAATGATACTCGTTTTAAGCCAACCACCGGATGCACATGTTTGGTGTTAGACCGGTGGTGGACGATCGAATCTGGCGAATGGGCTGACATCGGTAAATGGGTTACATCGATAAAAAAATATGAATACTAGCTACAGTACATCTAATGAATTAGTAAAACAAATAATACAAAATTAGTACACTATTCGATGAAATAATATTAACTACATTTTCATAATATTTACTATTTAGTCCATCTCCATATAGATAACAAAGAATAAAAGATATCATTTTCATTCTGATAACAGAGTGAATTTGACAATAGTTTGAATACGTTCCGCTCACGATCACCTAACAGAGCTTACAATGTAGTTAACAACTGCCAATGGTTATTAGAATATGTTTTCTACAAAAATGATAATTATACAGTGTATAAACATATAAGTTATTTTTTTATAGTATATTCTATTAACCTTGGTTAACTGCACAATAATTCGTCCATACAAATGTTAAATTATCAGTAATCGGTATAATCGATTAATTTTATCTATTGATATTTATTTGATTTCGAGGAATTTGATAAGAAATTAGTATCATTGTGTTATGTAAATCGAATTGTCTACACCACAAAAAATAAGGAGTAATCTCCTGTTTAATTTTCAAACATTTCTATTTAGTTTAACAATTTTATCGACAGAGTACCCGCTAAATAACATAAAAACTAAAACTAGTAAATTTAAAATATCTATAAATAGCTTAAAAATGACTCAAATGCTTTGAATATTTCACCATGTTTAGAAAAGGCAAGTATAAGTTTTTTGTCAATATTTCAAGTCACTACGAATATTTTAAACTGAATTAGAACAAAAAAACAAAGTTGAATATAATGAAAGAATTATTTTAGTAAATTTTCCCGTTCTTTATACGGTTTTTTTTTATTTTTTTTTTTTTCTAATTTTGCTCAATTATTATAAAAACTACATGGAAAATCGAAAAAGACTTTTTTACTTATCAACTAGAATAAAAATACAACAACAAAAAAAATATCTCTTGTTTTTGTCTATTGGAGCAATATTTATAGTAGAAAACGTTAGCTGTAGTACGGGCTACAGCCCATTTGCGCCCCGAGTGATGTGGACAAATGCGCCCGAAAGATACTATCTGTACTATCTGTCAATGTATAGCCGATATGCGCCAATTTCGCGTACAACTTTGCGGGCACGATTGCTCAATTTCATTTAATTCTGATCATAGTATGCAATGTACATATATCCGTAGGCATCGTTACGTGGTAGCGAGGGGTAGCTACTCCAACTTTTTTATCGGGGCTGCACTTTTTTTTTTTTCAACGCAACGCCAACTTATGTGTCCCAAAACCAAACCGAAGTGGAATTTAAATTTACGAAAAATGATATACTATTATGCCCTCTAGTTCGCACGATGAATGTGCCGCTGTTATAGGCAAGAAGTTTGGAAAGTAGATTAAATAGGGAAATTCAATTTATATCTGTATGCAACGATAAACCATTGCTAACGTAAAACGATTCGAAGTGAAGTTTCTTTTATATTTTTCCGTTTTTCCTAATGGATACGAAAACAGCTTTAAAAATCAAATTATTGCTAAGCTCCTATACCATTTTTTCCGAGTTGAGACGCTTATCTAAACACGCAGTATCGAAAGTTCACTTCTGAAGCTATCGTTCGGTGAAATATAATTTTTTCAAACGGCTTTTCTTCTATTTTATATCGAACTTCAAACTTACCACAATCGGCCACTTCTCTGCGCCGCTATGTAAGCTTTTTTTTCTTGGCACTTTTAGTCGACTTCTCATTGTGCATATTTTATGCGTATATATTGCCTATCTACCTCACAGAGTGCAATTTTGTTTGCAGTTTGATAATTTCTGGACCACGGACTAAGTATACCTGAGTCCGTCCTTTGGACTTTCATATCAACTACATAGATTAAATATACACTAAATAGCACACTGACTTGTAATATATTAGGATGCCCATAAAATATATAATTTGGATTTCAAATAATAGTTTAGATTCAATACGCTAGTATCGCATTATAAAAAATCGTTTTTATGTTTCAAAAGCTTGGTGATACCGAAAATTCAATATAAAATGTCCACAGGGGAAAAAAGACCGTAATATTTACTAATAAATTTCTTACGTTATCTTGTTTTTTTTTTTACTATTTTTTTATTAAAAACTCACCTCCTTAAAATATCACTCCAGACAGATTTCTTTTCAGAAAAAGCGCTACTCTTGAAAATTAGAAGACGATTTCTAGTAGAAAAGTTGTTCATAGAAATAAAAATAAACATCATTGTAAAACCAATAGGTACATTCCTCGGTCCGTTCAGAATCTAAAACAGGTAGACACCATTTTTAAAAATCAAATTTTGATATTTTTATTGAGAATATAGATATAACGGTATATAGGTATAACGATTTTTAAAAAATAAATTGTATTTTAGTTTATGATATAACTTTAAAAAAATGCGAGAATTTTCACAAACAATTTCAAATTCAGAAACATACCTACATTTTTTGAAAACTAAACTGCATTTGTTTATTTTTTATTTCACCTAATTTACGTATCCATTGTCTATAAATCTGCTAACATTCTTAATAAAACGGTATCGTTTAGTTTAAAATTTTGATGACCTCCAGGACTTTTTCATAGTTAAATAAACAAAACTTATTACCACGATCAGACATTATTGAAGGGTATCTATTCAATTTTATATGAAAATTATAAAAATGTATTTACCATGCAGATACAACTACCTACGCAACTCGTCAAATACAAATTACAATTATAGTCACGTCAGAACATTATTAAATTGTTTAATGTTAATTTATTATACCTAAATAATATTCATATAAATAACATTAAATTCACAGGTTTATTTATCTTATTTATTGGACCTGCTACTAGTATTATTACCACTCCGTTACTTCTTATCGCAGTTTTGGTATTTTTAGTTTAATCCGGTTTTAATAATTGAATGATGATCGAATTCCCGTGGTGCACATAACAATATTCCCTGAATAATTGGTTTTTATAACAATTAATTTATGGAAATTGCGACCGTGTGCGCTATTTATTGACACGTTGTGCTATTACCCAATTTATGTGTCCCTTTCGCTTTTACTAGAGAGCTTATATAATGTATCTTATAAGGGCTCCCAGCGATTATACCAGCGACCACGAATTAAAGATGTATCTGTGCCAGTGGGCTATCTAGTGTATATTTAATCTATATCAACTTTTCATTTTTATCATTTTTCTAGAGAACCTAATCGTGGGCAGAACCATGATTTTGGTTGCTGAATATTGTGATAATTGTATTGATAATAAAGCGAGGTCGCGATCGATCATATGTTCATTATTCAAGGCATATTTTGTGTTTCATAACACTAATAAACTAACTATTACTGTCTATTCTACTAATTAAAAAAAAAAAAAAAAGTCATACCTACTTCACTTAATTAAATACCATAGGCAATTGTAATTATTATAATAAATTAATTTGTTAAAACTTAATATACATTTTTGTTGTATTAACAACTCAAAATGTTGAGCTTGAAACTTTTTCGCCAAACCAATTGTAAGTATATGTTATAATTATCATTGTCTTTTTTTGACATTATTATAACCATAATTTTATTTTTTGTATATAGGTGCAGTTTCTGTGGCTCAAAGACAGATGTCATTTCGTACACTGCCCAAATGTTTGAATCAATTTAACACTGTCACTCAATTGGGCAAAAAATCATTAATTGTGAGTGTTCTTAACACAAGTATTATTCTCTATTTCATTTCATGTTAACTCTTATATTTTAATTTAGAAACCACTTGTAAGTGCTCCGATTGTTGCTCGTTTTGCTGGTAGTACTGTGGCAGTGAAGAGCGATAAAAACCATGCTAGTCTCTGGAGAAGTGAACGTATTGTTTCTATAGCACTTCTGGGATTGTTTCCTGCTGCAATATTGTATTCATCACCAATAGTTGATACTTTATTAGCAATAAGTACTAGTATCCATATTTACTGGTAAAATCATTATTTAAATATTATGATAATTAATTTGTAAATTGTACAAGTACAAAAGATCCAAATTGTATAGCTTAAATAAAAAAATTGAAGTACAATACAATTTACTAGGTAGTTAAAATTAATTTATAAGAACAGTGAAAACTCTAAGAACTCAAATTTCAGTTGGTCTAGTTTATTTTAGATTCTAAGCGGAGTGAGGAATGTATTGGTTTTATAATGATATTTATTTTGTTTTTTTAACAACTTTTTTACTAGAAATTTTGCTCCAATTTTTAAGTAAAGCATTTTTTCAGAAAGAAGATCTAACTGAGGTGGTACTTTGGGTAGTAATTTTTTGGTTTTTACATGAAGTTTTCATATTAAATGGGAAAAAACATAAGAAATATTATTTTCAAATCGTTAATATTATGGCCTTTTAAAATATCTATAATCAAACTCCGCTCAGAATCTTTTTTTTGTTATCAAAAATTAATTGTTGCATTCAAATATGTATTCAATTTCCCTCTATATCCCACCTTCCCAACTTCTCACCTACAATAGTGGCTCACCCATTGTGCAAATTATGTCCGTACATTTTTTAATTTTATTTTTGAATATTTTTAATTCCTTATACCAATGGAATATTTAGTTTTAGAATCTTGGGTTTGAATAATGATAAAAATTCTAAATAGATTCAATCACAAAAAAAAGTATGATTTTGAAATAATTTTGTTTTAGACTATGTAAAAGTTGAGGTAAAAACTAATTTATAAAGGTATTATACACTGTACAATAATAATTGTAATATTTGAATACATTTAGATTAAAATATATTGTATTTATTTGTGAATTACTTGAAAAACTAAAAATATTATGTTATGTTAATATTAATTTTCTTTTTTCTTTAAAGGGGTATGGAAGCATTAGTAGTTGACTACTTACGTGTACCAGTGGTAGGACAGCTTGCTAATAAAGCTGGTCATGTAGCAATTACACTTCTTGCAATTGTTACTTTAGCTGGATTTTTGCAAGTCACTTTTATGGGCGATGGTCTTGGCAATGCTTTGGTTCAATTATGGAAATTGTAATATTACTTAAATGTATTTAATTCTATTCTCTTGTAGTAAAACATGTACATATTATTTTAAATATTCTTTTCTCCATTAATTTGTGTTGTATGTAAACAAAATAAAATGATTGTTATTACAGTTACTTAATTTAATGTTTATAAATATTTTAACTGATGATAGTTAATATATATATATATATAATATTGTATGGTTTATATTTAATTAAACCTATAATATTGTAGTTGCACAGACATTAAAATAGAAAATTAAGCTTAAAAGAAGTAAACAATTGTTGGTTTAGAATGAAAAAATAATAAAAACGTATGTATACAAACAAATAATTATTTTATTTACAAAACAAAATTATATAAATAAGATAATTTATTATCTTTTTTAACAATGGTCCAATATGCGAAAATTGAAGATCAAATTACTATTATCTTTACTGGTGCAATACATGACTTACATCATTAGTATAGGCTACTTTTCTCCTCATAAATCACATTATATGAGATGAGAATAAAGCATCAAAATTATATGGGTAGAAAACTTTGAATAACTTTGCAAAAATTATAATGGGTTACTTTTACTGCAATGATATCTCTATCTACTTACTATAATTCTGAGCACGCGTGCATGATGTTTATTATAATTATTTTTTTTGTGAACACTATACACGAAAGCTTACTCCCATTATCAAGTATAGCACTTTTTTTGAAAGGAAATCTTTGGGTGGTACTTTACAGAGGTCATTTTATGAAATCCTTATTAATATTCTAGATAATCAGGAAAATCTAGTTTTTTTGGTTAAAAAAGATTGAACTATTAAAAATAAGGTTGTCCTTGGCAACCGTCTTTATTTATTTTTTGTTGTTATTTTATTATTTTAATATTTTTTAAACAATCATTGTTGTCATGGAAATGCACATTGCTATAATCATTTTACCATATATGACATAATATATATATATATTGTTGATAAAGCCACACTATTAACTGAACTCTGTTCAGAATCGTTTTTCGTTAGTAATGGTTTATTGTTGTTTACATTAAATTTATTGTCTGTATCCTACCTTCCCATCTACAACAGTGACTGCACCCACGTACGAAATATGTCAATCTTTTTTTTTCAATTTCCCTAGTTATTTGCTAAAAATATAAATTTTTTTGCAAGTTTCACAAGTGTTGTCTTAAGTGTGTGAGTAAATGGAATCATTAGATTGAGATTGGTAATTTGCTATCATTTGTGTTTGATTATAATTTGAATTATTCAACAAGTGTTGGGTGATGCATCTTAGTTAATTTTATTCCATATATTAAAATTACTACTTTTAAGTTTGGAAACAGTTTTTATTTGCTGTAAAAATATTGCTTAATTGTCTAAAAATGTTTTGTTTGTTACTATCTGTGTATTTTTTTTCTTTATCAATGATTTATGTATACCTGATATTGTTACTTCGATCAATCTAATCACTAGTACAAAAATAAATTGTTTTCCCCTAATGTAAAACTGTATAGTAATACACAGCAAGAGTGGTGAGGCGGTGATCGTCGACTAATATTATCATTTATCATCGTTTTGAAGTTTGAATGCCTTAGATCTCAGAAACAGTTGTAAGATAGAGTGAATAAAAACATTAACATGTTAGATGGAACAGCATAACTCAAGAATTCAAAAGACTGCGATATATGGAGATGTTTAATAGAATCTGTGAAAGGCCTTAGCTAATAAAAATATCTAGGAAAAAAATAATTATATACTTATAGTATTTTGTTTTTTTATTAAGTATCAATCTAAAACAAGTTTTTTTTATAATTTATATAACTTGGTAATTTACGTTTTTTATAAGAAAACGTAACTTTCTAATTCCATTTTAATATATACAACTTTTATCATAAAATTGTATTTATTGTAGCAAGTTAAGTTCTTAAGTGAATAGAAGGCTATAACTCAATGATTTCAGCCTTAAGTTACCTTAATCTTGAGACATAAATTTATTCAGTTTAAAAGTAATGTAAAATAATAGTCTGAACTATCTGTGCCTTTATAACCATGGTGCATACTTACAGTAACAATAATTATTTATTTATTTACTTACTTCTTCGAAATTATTTTAATGGTTTTCGGTTGAATTGTTGCTGAAAGTTACAATAGTAGAAAAAAAAAAAAAAAATGTAATTTAATTTTGCATCCATAGAATTAATTTACAAATAATAAAATAAATATTATTTGAAACAACATAACACATAATAATGATGTACAAACCTTCCCTACATCTCTCACTGAATTAATCGGTTGAAACAAACAACACTAATTTCATATATATAATATCCTTTACTTCAATACTACTTATACAGGGTGGGGCACTGAAACGGCCGATTTTCAAAGATAAATTATAAAATAAATAAACGGATAAAAATTAATTATTATTTATTATATTGAAGTACATAACTTGCCATTTATTTTTTAAAAATGATGGCCATTTCTTCTCAAGCACTCTTCTAGCCTACTTCGTATATTTTCCACTACACGGTATATCACTTCCAAATGTGTACTCGCGATTTCTTTTTTGATTTTGGTTTTTAATTCATCATTATTTAGAGGTTTCTGTGCATAGGCTTTACTTTTTGAACACTCCCACAAAAAAAAAAAATCACATACTGATAAATCGGGCGATCGAGGCGGTCAATGAATATCACCATTTTTGGAAACATTTTGAATAAAGTTTTCGTTTTCATCCATCCGGGTTAGCATTTCTCGACAAAAAGTTGTGCGGCTATAGAGATCTGCAGGTTTTAATTCTTGAATTACCTGCACCTTACACGGGTGAAAGTTTAGGTCGCTGTGTAAAATCCGACGTAGACTTCTACTGGACAAATTTAACGATAACGCATGTTTTCGTGCAGAACGTTTTTGACTCTTTGTGAGAGCGGCCCTAACAGCAGCGACGTTTTCAGGTGTGAGAATGGATTTTTTTCGTTAAGGTTTCCTTTATAATGCTGAACCCGTTTCTTCAAAGTTGGTTATTCATATTTTAAAAATCTTAGACGGTGGTACCGAATCATGGCGTTTAAGATTAAAATGAAAACGAAATGAACGTTGTGCGGCTTCGTAACTGTCATTATTTTTGTAAAACGATTTTATCGCATAAGCACGTTGTTCATCGCTCCACTGTTCCATGTTTATTAAATGGCATGTTGTCTTTGAACTAATAATATTTAGTGAGAATTATTATCTTAATTACTACTGAGAAAATATAATTTTAAAATCGGCCGTTTCAGCGCCCCACCCTGTATCAAACCTAATTATTTAAAATGATATAACAAGGCCTATAAGTTGCAAAACTAAAAATAGTTTATAATAAATGTTAGTTGAAAAAATTAAAAGTCAAATAACAACTTAATATAATTGGATTTTTGACCAACTGACATAATAATTTGTTAATTGAAAAAAAATTATACTCTTAAATTTGATTTCATTATTTTTAATAGAAATTTAAACAAATCTCAAACAATTGTAAACATATTCTTTATTAATTATGAATAAATTATCCATTAATTTCAACTTTTAGATAGCTTTACAAATATTTACAATTAAGGGATTTAAGTTTTGACAAAGAAGCACGGAGAATAGCAGTTGACTAAAAAATATATTTTAAACCAGAAGAAAATGAGACGATGAATTAATTAAATCAATAATATTTTATTCACCATCAATATAATAGAAACAATTATGACAAAAAACAAATCACATTTTTTTAAAAAATGAATAATTATGCAATATAATATAATTCGTAATACATTTATTAGATAATTATAGATCGCTTAATTTTAATTTACCTTCATTTATTGTTAAAAATGATATATCAGCTAAAGTTTGTTCGCATATAGCTTCACCTGCTCTCTCCCATATCTGAAAAAAAAAGGTATATTATTATTATGTTATACAATTATTTTTTTTTTCTATAATTTATATAGGAAGTGTGGAGATACACGAACAGTTTAATTAAGAATCCTAGAGGTTAGACCTTGAAGACAGAGGTAACGTATAAGACAACATGGAAAAGCTAGAAAAAAATGATTTACAAAGAATGTATTCAAGATAGAGAGAAAAAGACTATTATTATTTACTAGGATATGTTAACAGGAAAAATGATAAAAAGGCAATAAGCATTATGGGAGATACATATAAGTAGAAGAGGTAGATTGGCTTAGATGCAATTGAGTAGTGCAAATGATATGCGAACAGATAAGAGTGTGAGTGTTCACCTTGTAATTAAAATAGTTTCAATAATTTCACACCATGAGATTTGGACACTGACGAAAAACACAAAGCAAGCCAAAATTAAATTGTCGAGTTTAACCTTCCAGCACACAATGTTGTGAATAATACATCAGTTTTGTATTTATTTATATTCTATTTTTATCTTATCGGCAGTTATGGATATTCCTCAAAAATGTTAGTTTCTATCACTTTATCGCCAACAAGTCAACTTAAACTTATCGTTTTGTCGCAGTTCATCATGAGCCATTCCGTATTATTTATTATTTGTGTATGGTATTCATACATTTTTGGTATATATTTATACTAAAAAAAAAGACGTCTTAACCCATTTACGCCCAAGGTTAATTTTTGTATGTGTACAAAATGTTACTAACGCGTAATAACGTTCGACCATATAACGCAAAATAATATCATCGGGTCGATTATTATATTTTCCAACAGTTTAAATCGATAATATGGGGAAAATTCTAAAAATAAAACTGATAACAATAATTATTTCCGGTGTCCTACATATAGGCCACTGGGTTTATGTGGGTTAAGATAATGGGGATCAGTGGAGCTACTGTTATAGGTAATTTAATGTATATCTGTAAGCAATGATAAACCATTGTAAACAAAAAACAATTCTGAACGTAATTCAGTTAAAAGTGATTCTTTGTCAAGAATATATATGTCATATTATGGTAAAATAATTAAATAGAATTATATATTTTCTTTAATACAATTTGTTTAATATTATACCAATTTTCCTGTTTTTTCTCAGTTTTTCACATTTGCTTGGAAAACTCTTGGGGAAATCGAAAAATGACCTCCCTAAGGTACCTACCCAGTTAGATTTCCATTTAGAAAAAGTGCTATCATTTTAAATCTGAGTAAAGTTGAAGAAAAGTTGTATAGATAAAAAAGAAGGGTTGTAATATTTTTTTATTAATACCTACATTTCGTGCATTTTCCACTTTTCCAACATTTTATCCCGGGTTTTCTCAGATATTATGAAAACCACTTGAAAAATTAAAAAAATACTTTTCTAAATTACCATGGAGATAAAATTTCCTTTCAGAAAATAAGCTATACTTAATACATTGGAGCAAGATTTCTGGTAGAAAAGTTTATACAACATATCGAGGGGTATTTTTTAATTAAAATAGTTCGAGCGAGCGATAGCTGGGTTTTCAAGTACACCTAAAATGCATTTGTTTTTTCCCTGGTTAAGTATAAAGGAAAAAATAAATGCAAACCTTTTTTTCGAAATGCTGGTTTTAACTCGAGATCCCTAGGATGAAAATAGGTAGGTATAACCATTTGGCTATGACAAACATATTAAAGAATATACAATATAGAATTATTTAACATAACATATAATGTCAGCATAATATCAGAACTTCAAATAACTATAATGAGTGGTCTGCTCAATTCTGACTTCACTGTTGTTCTTAAATTGGCAATATATAAATATATGCATTTGAACACACATCCATTTCTTGTAATCAGATTAATATTAATATTTTTATTACTATAGTTTATACTCACAGTTGATACCTAGTTATTAAGTCTCTCTATGGTAAAATTATATTTGAAATAGTCATGGAGTCTTTTCATCACTTATCAAATTTTTAAATGTTTTGGTTTGAAACGTTTAATGCTGAAAAATTAATTTATGAAATACTCGCTGAAGAGGGGATTTGGAACAGAAGAAATCATAATTTGGCAGGTATTCAGCAATCAACTTCTGGTATGTCTTACACAGAATCTCACACATTTCCCATTTAAATAATTATTAGTAATACATTTTGCAAATAGGAACACAAACAAAACATTTTGAACGCACAGTGTGCATGTCAATGATTAATTTGCATAAGTTTTCAGCCACTCATACAAATTGCACATTATAAAACCAGCTTTAGGATAGCATATTCTAAAAGCCCAAAAAGATGAGAGTAAAAGCAATAAGACAATTAAACACTAGTATACATACTCCTTTGTATTTAAAACTATTAGTTTGTGGTGGTGCGTATTTGAAATTTGGTCCAAAATTCACAGATAGCGTACAGTTTTTGTATAAAGATACAGTAGGAAAGTACTTTCCATCATATAATTCTATGGCACCTTCATTTAAACATTTTCCATTTTTGTAATAAATGATTTTACTCCCAATTAATGGTTTTAGACCTTTTAATGCAATACGGCTACTATCTTGTGATTGTTCCTCATAATATAAATGGCTTTTGAATTTGATCAATACCTAAAAAAATAAAACATTTTAATAAAAATCAAGATATGATAAAACTGTTAGTTTTAAAAATAATGTAAAATACCAAATTTTTATGAGTAGGTGGAAGAGATAGGATGTTGTTGGGTAAACATATCATTAAACCTAGTGTATCACCTTCACCAAAACTGTTACTATAATGTTTCCCCCTACTTTCATGGAACACTGTACCTTTCCTAAAAAAATAAAAATTTGTTATAAAAATTGTATTTAATTAACCCGGGTTTTATTTTATTTACCTAGATCTCCATGAATATCCAAATTTATCATAGCCCAATGGTGCTTGTACATTTGCAAATTCCTGGCTCCATCCAATACGACAAGCTGAATTGTCTGGCATTTCATCAATTGTTGCCTCCCAATACCAATTTCCACTAGTAACACCTTTAAATTCATGTTATTATAAACTTAATACTTACAAACTAATATAACATATTTATTAAATAAAGAAAATAAAAATATTCATAACTCACTGTGAGTTGCTCGAACCATACAATATCCTTTCTCTCCAGTTACTGATAATCTATCTTCAGATATGTGTAGCTGTGGCGCACGGTCATGTAATGCTAACAGTACTTGATTTGGACATAGGGGTCTGTATAACCAGCCGGGAATCAATTTTCCAGCAGATTCGTTTGATTCATCA
Organism: Cinara cedri; assembly: GCA_902439185.1. Taxonomy (NCBI): domain Eukaryota; kingdom Metazoa; phylum Arthropoda; class Insecta; order Hemiptera; family Aphididae; genus Cinara; species Cinara cedri. The sequence goes on along the minus strand of CABPRJ010000486.1, from coordinate 915,477 downwards.
AACTCTTGTCTAAATGGAGCATGAGGATCTGGTTCAGCTAGTATATATTTGTATCCGTCTTTGTTAAATGGATGTTCTAGTGGATATCCATGAGCAGGTAATTTAACATTTGACTGATCACCAGCACTTCTGCCCTTCTTACCACTACCTATCCCACTTGTTCCATCAGCAAGTGTTTTTCTTTTAGCACCACGTCCTTTAAGACCAGTTGTAATAGCTAAATAAAATAACATAATATACAACGACAATACATTAATAAACATAACACTCACATTTACATTTCTAAAAATAAATAATTTTTAAAATAGTTAATCTTGAAAAAACCCAGACAAGATTATATGGGATAGTATTTTGTATATTTTTTGACTAAAAAAATTAAATGTTACTTATATGACAACTGTAGTATATAAATTTGATTATTTTTAACTAATATATACAGGATGATTCACTAAGCATGCTCACTCTATTTTTTGCTTAAATTTTGCATATATTCAAATTTTGATTATTGGAATTTTTAAGTGTAGTTAAAGCTGATATTTTTGGATATTTAGACTTTTTAAAAAATTTAAGGAGTATCCTGTGGTGATACCGAATTTAGTTTTTCAAATGAGAACCTAATCTGACCATTGAATATTTTATAAATGGATTGAGTATTACTATAAATAAATTTTTGATTTTCGTCAAACTGTAGATGAGATATTTCAGTTTTAATTTTAGGTAGGGGGTGAGTAGTGGAGCATTAATAAAACGCCACGCGAAGTGCCACCACATAAATGATACTCCACTTCTCTCCTAAAATCTAACCTAAATTTAAAAAGTGAAATATAATAGAAATTAATTAATTTGGATTAATTGGGACTCTAGGTTGTCTGAATAAAATAAAATAACCAAAAACAACCATGTATTTTTTAAAAAGTTTACTGGCTTCAACAACTAAAAAAACTATGTATGTATAATAGATTTAAGAATTTGTATTATAATAGATATAATTTATAAATAATAATCGCGATATTATGCATTTATGGGAAATTCGTACTCGTTTTCATGTTTACCTTTTCTGCAGCATAAACTGCATAATTTGTATTATAAACGGCTGTCTGGATTAAGTGAAGTCTGATGAGGTTTTACTGTATTTCGTTCATGGGTTGACAGAAATCAAAAATGTTGACACCAAAATTTATTTAAAGTTATTTATTTGTCTTCTATTAATGGAATTTTTAATATAGGTTCTCATTTGAAAAACTGAACTTGGTATTACCACAAGATACTCCTTAAATGTTGTGAAAAATCTAAATATCCGAAAACATCAACTTTAACTACATTTAAAAATTCCAAAAATCAAAATTTGAATATATTCATAATTTAAACAATCATAAATCATTCTGTGTTTTAAATGTCTTTACTGAACATAATATTATATGAATTAAAAATAATAAACTATTCATTAATTTTTTAGAATTTTTAAGTACCTGGTTGAATTCCTGTTTCGGTAACTTTAAGATGACCACCTTTAATCATAGCTTCATAATTTGGTTTGATTTGGGAAATTTCAAATAATAATTTATATGATTGAGAACCATTATCATCAAAGGCGCCAAATAAACTATCAGTTTCCTTTATTAATGATCTTGTAATCTAAAAACATAAAAAAAGTAACAAGTAAAATATTTAAAGTTAAAGTAATTTGAAAATTATCTTTTTTCTTATATAAAAATGAATGATATTGTATATATATCTTATTTTTTTTTTTTTAAAATGGACAAATAGTTACAATTACATACTGTTGAATGCCATGATTGCGTAACTCTTCTTGCAGTTGTAGTCATACTCTCCCAATGTGATTCAATAAATGGAATTATATCTTTATCCCTTGAGAAATAAACCTTAGGGTTTCCACTTTTAATGCTTTCTTGCATTAAGTTACCAATTGCAGTAACACACATTTGCGGAAACACTAGAAATATTTAAGATGAAATAATAAAGTTAAATAAGTAAAACAGAAATACTTACTGGCTGGGTTTTTTTTGAAACTTTCTAGACCAGTAGGCGAACAGTTTTTACAAACAAATATATAATTCACCATAAATGGAACCAATTTCCCAAGTTGATAACCAATACAAGATTCATGATACCATCGATTACAATTAGCACATAATAGTTCAATAATATTGAAATTTCTATCTTTGTTGCTAAAATCATACAATAATATTATTTATATAATATAGTAATTACATACTTTTTTAAATTTCGTAATACTGTATTTAAATCAGTGTTAGTATTTTCCTTTGATATATTTATTTATATGTATATTATGGTTAAAGCAGGTTCTTCTGGCTTCGATCAAATAATATTTATAACCATTACCAGATGAATAACCTGGCTTTGCCCGTGTGCAGTTTTTTTGTGTTACCTACAACTTTTAATTATCAGTTTTTTACATTACAGTTATAGGAAAAGGATAATTGTGCAGAAAGTGTTAGCTATCCCTTGCCAGTGTCATTTTTTTAATTCTGTTTACTTTTATTCCTGTTTTCCTAAATATATTGAATTGAAAAAAATAAGTGGATAGTAAGTAGTTCTACGCTGGACTATGTGTCATAATTTGTTATTTTGCTAGGCTTTGTTAGATCTGCATCTCCAAGGTAAATAAATAAACAAAATATAAAATCTTATAATAATAATATTGGTTTTCAATACGAAGGATGATTTTTAAGTGTAAAGGGTTGAGAATTAAAACTCTCTTAAAGCCTATATCCTAATGCCTAATTTTCCTGGGAAAATTCTTATCAAAGTCTCATCACAATAGGATGAACAGTTTAAAAAGGCATAGAGACAACAGATAAATGTTCATTTTTATATAATATAACTGTCCGGGCAACATTTACTTTGATATTGCTAGATTTTATTGTTATTATTATTTTTTTTTGTTGCAGAATTAACAAACAATATTATATTACAAATTACCAAAAATAAATATATTTATTAATTTATAATTTATATAAATATTTAAATAGCTATAAACCTTCTCCAGACTATGTGGAACATTTCGAAAAAAATTCCTTTAAAATCGGTCCAGTAATTTTTGAGTCTATAAAGGTCAGACAGACATTCTTTAATATATATATAATTTATATTGTACATTTTCAATTTGTTGATGTCTGAATGAGTTTTTTTGGGGGAGGGAGCTTTAATTTAGCATATAATTTGACAATTATATATTTTAATTCCTAGGTAGTAAAAATGCCATTAGTAAAATAGAAAATAACAAATTTTACTTATGCTTTATATGATATGATTGTATTAACTAATATGTAATATATAATATCAGCTATATTATAAAAACATATTATATCATGAACTATGTTGTGAAAATAAATAAATATAAAATGTTTCTGGTAATAAAATAAAGTAGCAGTATTGTATGTGTATTAACAATACATTTAATATAATAACGAGGTTTCTGTTTTTGAGATTTGTAGAGAGAAATGTAGTATTTTACACGAGTACCATATTATATTATTAAAATAAAACTATTAAAAAAGTTAGATACATATAACAAAAAACATTAGATTGTTTTGTTTACCAATAATATTTGTATTTACATAATACACAAATTATTATGTTTAGTAAAAGCATGAAAAAAAGTATCTAACTAAAAGTGAACATCCCAAATTTGACTGATCTTCAGGCTTTGATTGAAGCGTATATATATATACAGAGTGATAAACATAACATAAGACACTTATTCCAGAAAATATCGACTTTTTTTATAATTTATTTTTTTGAAATTTTCAGTAATAATCTTTAAAATGATTTATTTTTTGGGTGAAGCAATTATACACTTCGAATGTAAATAAATAACAACCTATATCACAAATTCTATAAGTAACATTTTAGCTTGGTACTGAAATTTTTCTATCGTTATGTTATGTTGATCATCTTGTAAATTATATCAATATTACATAAAACATTAAATTATTTAATAAATCTACTAATTATAATTACAGATAAATTGATACAACTTACCAATAACAGTTTACTGTTTGAATGTTATTTTCCAATGATTTATTCTCAGCATTATTTTTTACAGTAGATTTAATGGAGTTTTCTTTGTGTATGCTATTACTATTTTTTAAAACCAATCCAGATTTTAAATGACTATTATCTTCCATGTTGAATATTATCTAGTCATAAACTCAAATTAATATTTATTTGTTATTATTGCTAATTTAATGAAAATATATTTTGGGTCACAATAATAAGCATTAATAGGTACCAAGGGGGGTTTTAAACTATTAGCCACATTGTACTTTTCTTTTTGGGACCAATGATTGGGGAATACAAGATATAATATATTCAATTAAGACGAGGTATTTATAATATTATGTGACATTAATCTGCTTGGTGTAAGCAATAAATTGTAAAATACTATTTCAATGACTTACTTTAATATAAATACTTTCTCAATGATAGGAGAACTAATATTTGTTTAATAAGTCAAGATTGCTATGTTCAATATTAAAATTAAAACTAATTATTCAAATAAGTAAGTAGAGTGAAAATAACATAACTGAAAGTTTGAAATTAATTTATACGATAATATGGAATCCGGCATTCGCTTGCAATCTTGGGTTGTTGTAGAAATAATGTAACCGCTATTGAGCATTGGCGCTATTTTTGATAAGCGTCCTTTTCAGGATTATTAAGAGATATTTTCTTTATAATAATATGTAATCGTGCCAATCGTGGTCTTTCTACATTATCTTATCACTTATCAAACTTCAGAGATAACATTAATGTCAACTAAGGAGACTGAAAAGGCGACACTGCGTCATGCGACGTGGTGATTACGTTAGTGATAATAAAAGCTGATAAGGTTTCCTGTAGTATTTCATTTTTCAAATAAATAATTAAATTTTGTATTCTTTACAGATTGATTGAAAAAGAGATTCACTAATAATATAAAAAATTTTGTGTTTGATTCAATAAACTTACTGTATACTTTCCAGAAATTTTTTTTTTACAATTAACTTGATACTTATAAATAAAAATGACAGGTATTGTATAAATTAGATATCTTAGTTAATTTAATTGATAGCCAATAATTTTTTTTTGTTTTTTTTTTAGACATAGCTAAGCAAGCTGAGTCTTATGAAGCAAATGAATTATTTGATATTAAAAACTCATACTACATTGGGAATTACCAACAATGCATCAATGATGCTCAGAAAGAGCCGGTATTTATTGAATTATAAATTATTAATAATTATACTCTTACGATCAATATACTAATCAGCTTATATATATAGTATGTACCTAAAAGTTATTTTCATCAATCATAATTTTCAAACAGCAGTAGGATCCCTTAGAACTGTTGTTGGAATTAATTTTGTGATTAGGATTTAAAATGTTTTTAATATTGGTTCTACCTGGTCTTATAACTAAGTATAATTTATGTATTATTTTTGAAAATAACTTTTTACAATTTTAGTAAAACCATTATAATATTGTATACTACATTTATACATTTATAATTCCTGTTTTTAATTATAAATGTATTACTATTTCAAATTTTTACTAAATAATTTTGAGGATAGGGACCTTGAGTAATCTTTACCACTAAACCATTAACTTTTTTTTATAAAATAAATGTAATTATATTTACACATTAAATATTTTTTTCTTTACAGCCAAATTATGGAAATTTACGTATAAAACGCGATATATTTATGTATCGAGCTTACTTAGCTCAAAAAAAATATGGCATTGTTCTTGCAGAATTAAAAACCAATTCACACCCAGACTTGCAACCTTTTAAATTGTTAGCCGAGTATTTACAAAGTCCTGATAATAGGTAAGGTATTTACCATAAGAATTGTATAGATTTAAAAGTTATGTATAAACTACAAGGTAAGAATCTAAAAAATAATATAAACATTTTATTGTTATTTATCTTTTAATGACTACCTTTATAATAAAATGTTTCTGAACTATCCTGTTATCTCGACTACTAATATATTTTCAAGACTACATAGTATATCGTTGGTTAACTAAAATTGAATATGAGTATAAATGTAAGTTCCCGCATAAATACAGTTTGATTTATAATTCCTGCATTGTAATAATTAATCTGTATCACATTAATACATAATTAGATTTGATTTTCAATTATATGTACAGAAAAATGTGTAAACCACAATTTTAAAAGTTAATGGTTATGATCACAAAACTATCAACCAATCTTATAATTTTGTGGACCCAACTACAGTAGTGCATACAAAAACAATATAACATCTGTGTGGATTGGCAAAGTGGTGTATCATAAGACATAGAGGAACAGGTCGTAATCATTTGGATTTGTATTTAACAAAATTTGAATGAAGATCCATTTGTAAAAATTCTAATTGATATAATGATGTACTTTCTTCCACAAAACATTTTTTAATATTATTTATTGACAATACATGCTTGGTACATACATTTTATTAAAATAAACTATATAATTATAAACTTATGAATGCTAACTTTTTTATTCATATCATGATTCAAATTAAATTTGTTATCAAAATGAGGTAGTCGAGATAATAAGATGAGCTGGTAGTCTTGAAAATTTCAGAGAAAAGTTGAGATAACAGAATCATTTTTTTACTAATCTAAAATGTATTGCTCAATACATTATTTTAGGTAACTGTTATAGCTTTTATGGACAAATATAACATATTAGACCAATAAGGGGTTGAAAGTTACAACACATTTTCTAATGTTTAAATTCAATTTTTAAAGTATTGTTGGATTTGTTGACAAATTGTCTATGTTATTTAAGAAGCTGATTTTTCAATTTAAAATTTTGTATCCAAAATAAATACAAATGTAATGGGGATATTTCCTGGAATTTGTAAAAATAATATCTTAATTTGGAATTTTAATGGAATAAAAAAAAAATAAATTAATACATGCTGTAAAAATTTAAATTGTATGGTTTAATTTTCCACCACTTATTAGTTTACACCAGTAGTCTGTTTGAAAAATACATTTGTTTCAACCCATTATATTTTATCAAAATATTGTGTAAATTATAATTTATTTAAAACAAATATTTAATTTGAAACCATAAAAATATGAAAAGGGATTCTGTTATGCACGCATTGGAACGAGAATTATCAGAAAGTTCGAGCGAATTAAATCATTCACTTCTTATTGTAGCGGCAACAATTTATAATCATGAACATAATTATGAATCTGCCCTACGGGTTCTCAAAAATGACGATTCTCTTGAAGGGTTTGTATTTTGAAATAGCATACATAACTATTAATTAAGACATAATATATTTATTTATTGCAGTGCGGCATTATCTTTAATAATATATCTAAGAATGAATCGAGTAGATTTAGCTACAAAAGAATTCAGAAAATTAAGAGAGAAGGATGAAGATGCAACATTAACACAAATGGCACAAGCTTGGTTAAACTTAGCATTGGTAAAAAGCAGTATTCATTTGTTTATGTTTATATAGGTTATAGTCATTGAATTAAAAACTAAACTGAATTGTTTTTTTTATATAAATATAAATTGCAAATGAATGATCAATGTATTTAGTGTTAAGTATATTAAAATAAACAATTCTAATAATATATTGTTTTTGAATAGGGCGGAGAAAAATTACAGGAAGCTTATTACATATTCCAAGAACTAATTGACAAATATGGAGTTACAGCTTTGTTGTTAAATTGTCAGTCAGTATGTTATATTGGACAAGGCGAGTATAAAAAAGCGGAGATTACATTACAAGATGCTTTAGAAAAAGATAGTAATGATATTGATTCCTTAGTAAATTCATTGTTCATTTCTGGCCATTTAAAAGTTTCAGCAGAAGTAAGTTACGGATTTTGATTTGAAACTTTTATTTTGTAACTATTTTATTTATTTTTGAATACAGGTAGCTAAGAGAAATTTAAATATGCTGCGAGATGCTTATGCTAATTCTGATTTTATTGAAACTTATAATAAAAAAGAAGCTGAATTTGATTTGTTGTCACAGGCATTCCAATAATCCAATAATCAAATAAGCTAAATATAAATAAGTTAATTAATTTAATTGATATTTATCTTGCTGATATTATTTAAAATATATATTATTATTATTTTTATTTGCTTCAAAATTTAAAGTTATTTTGTTGTTTAACATAGTGTTGTATCATATTTCCCAATTTATTAAATATAATTGTATTATCATTCACTCTAAATAAATGAAAATTTTTACTATTTATATTTATAATATAATGTAAAAAGATAATCCATAAAAAGATGTTAAGTAATGAGTAGTGACAGTAACAAAACTGTAAATAATAGTAGTTAGGTACCTTAGTTTGATAAATAAGGTTGCATGGTTGCAACTAGGGAGAGTGGGTATTGGGTAATAATTAATATTTTGTTTTCTTAGATATGATAAACAATCTGAGTGTTCGTAATTCTTGTTACGAGTTTTATTTTTATTCACATAGTTTGGTAAAATACAAGGAAAAATGTTTTTTATTTTTGTACATTATATTCATATTTACCTATACACATTTTGTACCACGGTCTATGGCTACAGATATGTGTTAGTTGGTGACTTATAACCATGGCATTTTTCGAAAAATCATTTATCATTTTCGAATGAAAAATGTATAATGTTTCGATTTCAAACTGATTTAAAGATATGTGGTAATAAGTTGTAAAAAAAAAATCATAAAATTTAATTTACTGAAATAATACCTACCATTATACTATAATATAAACTATAATTAGTAAATGTAAAGTTATACGTTGGTTGTCTATTCGGATAAAATTACTGCGGTAAATCAAATATTATATACCTATATAGACTCAGTGGTGCCGAACCATGTTTAAAAAGGTGGGCAGATAAAAAGTTGTATAGACCACCACCATCGTTTACAAAACAACATTCTTAATTAATATTCTATAGGTACCAATTCTATAAAAAATATGGCATAGGTAGGTCCATCATGGGTCGACTACCACCCAACCATTAAAAGAATGGTGGTGATCGGTACCTTCGACTGCTGATTCGTTGCCATTGCATTTAACTTATGCATCTAGACCAGGGGTGGCGAACCTATGGCACGCGTGCCAGAAGTGGCACGTTGACCACATTTCAGTGGAACGCCAAATTTTAAAACTTAACAAAATATTATTTATCTTAAAAAAAAAAATTATATTTTAAAACTTTAGTATGAGAAATTTTAAGAATCAAATTTATAAGTCTGTAATAATAGGTAAGAAAATGTGTTTATAAATGTAATAAATAATATTTATAGTTTTTGTACTCTTATCGCTACGATAGAAGTACAAAGTACCTAACATTTGAATACGAAATTTATTTTAAATTTACTAATATACCGCGACCGGTTGCGATAACAACAATTGCACATTTGTCAACCGTTTAAACGAACTTATAATTTAGTTTCCCGTCGTCAAATATCGTGATTATTTGTTGTTCCATAATTCGAGTATTTTATTAATATGTCACTTTCAAAAAAAAAATGAAATTTTCTGAAGAATCAACGAGTCGAAACTTTCAAGAATGGTGCAAATTCAAATATAGTATGATATTTAAAAATAATAAAGCGTTATGTTTACTGGGTTCAGAAAGTGTTGTATGACGAGATAATAAACGGAGTGTTTAAATTTGTTCTCTCTCTCACACTAGGCTTTATATCAGCCCATCTCTTGATCCGTTCGGACCGATTACGCCTTCCAGTCCTCGGAGTGAATATTTCGTCTAAATGTATAAGTCTCGAATATGTACGACAATATTATATGACACTTGCGACTTGCTACTATAAAACTGGCAGCCGGTCTTATCAATTCCCCTCCCCCTGATATTGGTATTAAAATAGCCTCATTTTACTCCTTAGTGGTTGTCAGAGTTAATTACGGGGTTTATTTCTATATTTATTGTTCATAATGTCACTAATGATTTTATTATTTATTAAATCAAAAATAGATTCGGACGTACTGCGCACTGTATTAGCTTTTAGGTGAGAAATTTGGATGGTAGGATAATATAGATGGGAATTTAATGCATATCTGTACTTAACGATTAATCTTTCCTAACGAAAAACGATTCTAAGCTTAGCGGTTATAAATGTTTTGAAAGGCCCTAATATTTACGATTTTCGTCAAAATTTGATAGTACAATAATTGTACTATCAAATTCTATAACAATTAAGGTCTATTTACACACAGCAGTGCCGTGACCGTTCCGGGATTCCCCCGGCGAGATTTATAATATTCTTAAAGGAGAGATAAGCTTGTTGTTCTCACTCGCCCGGCTTGTGACCGTACCGACGCAAACAGTGTCGTCGCCGTTATCGTACCGTGAGTTCGCGTTTAGTTGCCGACGATATTTTTCATATTTCACGGCCGTGATTTTTGTCGTATGTCATTCTCTCTCAGTTTTTGAAATTAACGACGGAAATCTTATTGAATTAGTGCGGAAGTATCCCGTGTTATATGATCTATCACATGCAAAATACATGGACACAGATTACTAAAATACTATTTGGAGTAAAATAGCAGAAGAAATGGAAACAACCGGTAAGAAATATATTATTATTTATATCATAATACATGTATATCATGTTTAAATATATATTATATTATAAGAAATACATCAAATACATTATTATTATTATTATTTTTAAATCGTCCGTTTATTTCATATAATATTTTCTTAAATTTAAGTATTTTATATCCAAGGTAGAGATCTAACCTCAAAATTAAAGTATTCAGTTTAATTATATTCAACGGGTACGGCACGGTCACGTCACTGCTGTGTGTGAATAGACCTTTATTGTTATAAAAACAGATTCTACATTATCTATACTAATTTTTTTTTACCACATAGTAGGACTTATAAATTATAACGAATAATCTTTTGTTAAAATTTTAATCAATAATTCTATTTGGTTTAACAATATTATCAATAATTCTATTTGGTTTAACAATATTATCATACAGAGTACCGAAGGTATTCCGAGTAAAAACAGAGTACCGAAGGTATTCCGAGTAAAAATTACTTATTTGGTTTAACAATATTATCATACAGAGTACCGAAGGTATTCCGAGTAAAAATTACTTAAAATAAAAATTACT